>JAJKFL010000010.1:15721190-16921190 GCA_021186555.1 Reticulitermes speratus
CGGTTTCCTTTTGATTGTTAAAAAATACCAAATGCACAGCTATGTTTATCGTGCTCAACAGTGTAAAATTAGAACAGTTTTTGGACCATTAGGGAATCACTGAATTAGAGAATAACTGTAGCCGTCGGTTATAAATATACGCCCCTTTAATGCTTTCAGAATTAATATTTTAAAATGTAGTAAATTCATTTATATAGTTAATTATATGATTCTGTCCTCACATAAATGCGTTTTATATAAAAATGTAAGTATATTTTACTAATGTAAAACTCCTAATAGCCGATCCCAGTGGCCGTGCGGTCTAAGGCGTGGGTCTTCGGCCGCACGCTTACTAGGATTGTGGGTTCGAATCCCACCGGGGGCATGGATGTCTGTCTGTTGTGAGTGTTGTGTGTTGTCAGGTAGAGGTCTCTGCAACGAGCTGATCCCTCGTCCAGAGGAGTCCTACCGAGTGTGGTGTGTCTCAAATGTGTGTGACCATGAAACCTCGACGAAATGAGGAGGCCCAGGCCCATATAGGGCTGTCGAGCCATAGAAAAAAAAAACTCCTAATAAATCACACTACTTAATTGTATTATATGCAAGAAAAACTTTTTAAATAAATCGAATATATAAAGTATGGTTTTTAACCGCACAACTGTCACATACCAAAAGGAGGAATCCTCTGTTTTAATACTACATCGCTGGACTGAAAGGGGGTGCAGTAAAGTCTTCATAAACCATGCAAAATTATCGCTAAAGCATTAACAATGCTGATATCTTAATACTCATCTGTAAGTGCCCATTAAAAACACTGATCGCTATTCTGTTGATTGGGGGGGGGGGAGGTGGGGGTCATGCAGAAGAAAGTGACGCAACTACAGCAGGACAGGCGACCGGCCCAAATCTTGACATTGCACAGTTGTGGTCATTCTCGTAGCTTCTAGCGACACATATTTGTGAATTCGGTCTATGGCTTCCAGCTTAAGGTCTAGGCCACCTTTGAACCATTGGCAACAGGCGACTCTAGTATGTTTGCTACTGTGGTGCTTTGCCATCAACCAGGTAAGGAATGTTTTTATTTTTTTTTTTTTTTTTATTTTGGGTAAACTTGGAAAAGTGTGTGCAAATAATAAACCTAAGTAGCAGGCCTATTCCTTTCTTATTCAGTAAAACTACTTAGCATGCATGGGCGCCAGTAAAAAGTGGGACAAAGCAGGCATCTGTGTTCAGGGATTTTTGGAAAGAAAATTAAATCTTAATAGAAGACATCCCGTTGTGTTATCCGTGTGTTAATAACACACGGATAACAAGGGCCAACACAATTATTTGTATCACAAAAAAAAACTTTTGTTTTAATAAAATTGCTACATGTTTCGACCGAATTTTTACAAAAAAAAACAAATGTTATTGTTTTGTAATGAAAATAAATGCTGTACTGCGTTACTTATATATTATTAAGAAAATTAAAATTTAAAAACAATGAAATGCGCCAAATTAATACGAAAAATCGAATGATTTAAAAATTATTCTTCTATTCTAAGTACAAATTCAGTAAAAAATATTCTTAAAGGGCTTAAAAATAAGTGTGTAAGAAAATTTTCTGACGGGGGGGGGGCACATATTTGCCTGTAACAAGCCTGGACGTATTGTTTCAAGTGGTCACACCACTGCAAATCATAAATGCAGTTGTATGTTCAGTCTTTAGTGTATTTTGCTACATTTTATGTGATTAACCTTGACAGTTGGAGAGAAAATATTCAACGTAACACTATGACTAGCAAAGCACTTTCTCTGCTTCTCATTTATGTATTCTTGTACACAAGAATACAGAGTTCTACAAATTTTCCAAAAATCTAGGAGCCACCTCCAATTTCTACGCGACAGAATAGTGACATGGAGCAAGTTCCATAATGAGAATCCAAAATTCTGGACTGACCTGTGAACTTCACTGTTATCTGTCACTTTCTGCTCGGTACATGTGAACTGATACACACTGTTGTATGTAAGGGAACGGGGGGGGGGCTGTAATAATTATGCTGAAAACATTAGGCATTTTTTATGGCTCGACAGCCCCTTGGGGGCCTAGGCCGCCTCATTTTTCGAGGCTTCACGATCACACACATTTTAGACACACCACACTCGGTAGGACTCCTCTGGACGAGTGACCAGCCCGTAGCAGAGACCTCTACCTGACAACACACAACACTCACAAGAGACAGACATCTATGCCCCCGGTGGGATTCGAACCCACAATCCTAGTAAGCGAGCGGCCGCAGACCCACGCCTTAGACCGCGCGGCCACTGGGATCGGTCGAAAACATTAGGCTACACTGTATAACATTTAGTCGCCTGGTAGACCAGGCGACCGGGATTGGTGCAACCCTGCAGTAGTATATATAACTAATATATTTAGAATACATACCGTGCTGAAAACAAGTGTGAATATTTCAGCAGCACAAAAAGTGTTACTTCAGTGACAGCTAAACCATGAGACAACTCCTGAAGTATAGGGGAGAGGGGGGATAGTTGGCACACTTTTCACTTTATAATTTTTCACATTTTCTCTGTACTTGTTAAGTTGAATGTAACGGCACGTATGGCTAGCAACACTCTTGGGCTACAATCTGACCTACACAAATTTGACGCTATTCATAAGGAATAGGAAGGAGAGGCTTTTGCCCTAACCTCTGCACGTGTGCCAACCTGCCCCACACACGGGGTAAGTTGGCATATGGTAAAATACGTGGAAAATCAAGATGCCAACTTTTCAAGGTCAAAAAGTAACAGACAGTGATTAATATAATGTTTTATGGAACAAATGTGTCAGACAGGGGCGCACCCAAGGGGGGGGGGGCTACCAGACTGCAGCCCCTCCAAGCACCCCAAAACTGAAATTTAAAAAACACTGATTTTGTACATACGATGATCAAGGGTTTTACGTGATTTACCCTGCAGCCAAAATCAGCCACTGAAATCAGCTGATGACTAGTACATTAGAATTTTGAATAAATTAATAAAATCAAAAAAATAAGAAAATAGGACACTGTGATTGAGTCATGGAACATGTAGTTATATTTGTAGGTATATGAATGTAGTTGCAGACAATGTTATGTTATACTTATGACATGATTTTTATAACATAATTTTTAAAATCAAACAAATTATATATAACCTCAGGGTCAGCCTCCCCCCCCCCCAATGAAAAATTTTGGTTGCGCACCTGGTGTCAGATACAGGTTGTGCGCAACAACGCGGTGTTATTATGGTAATAAAACAGTTGAGAAACAATATAATTTCAGCACAAAATTCAATACACTTACTTAAATTGAAAAAGGAAAGGTAACTCAGTATGACACTAGCCTACCACCAGCAGTACACGTTTTCATTCTAAATAAAGTATCCCAGTCCTATGGGACTGGCAATTTAAGAGCCATAAGTGCATTATTCAAGTGACCGCAACTTGCATTTTGTGCACTGAATTTACATTTTTCTGGATGCGCCAAGACAGTAGAGGTAGGAAGTATCCTCGGAATCATTTTCGTCTGCGTCGCCTGCATTTTTTGATTTTCTTTTTTCGTATTTTTGCATTCTGCTCTTGTAAATCTCTCTTAGATACGTGGCATGCTCCTCTTTCTAATATTTTAGGCCCAGTTCTTCTCTCATTTGCTCCGAGCCTTCTGTTGTACTGGTGTCAAAGCATTTTTGACAGAGGTATCAGCCAAAATGACAGTTATTCTTTTGTTCTTGTTTACATTCTTGAGCTTTTTGCATACAATTTAGGAAGGTTTCGAATGTCCTCTGGCGTAGCACGATGTGTTGCAACTTTTGAAGCAGACGATGATCGTTTGGGAGAATCATCAAAATCGCAGGAAGTTCACTGTTGCTACTGTAAGCTGCTGCCTCCATAAGAGGGGCAGCTATGTCTGCAACGTAATCTTCCATAAATTCCTCATTTTGAAAGATATCGCCGCTGAACAGGTAAATTCCAGTGAACTGGAAACCTGCTTTGATATTTGCAATAAAAAGAAGTCAGGTGCGAAGGTGTGTTGACGACACAAGGATTGTCATATATTGTCACTTGTGCCTGTATGGTTAGTTATGCAGACATCATAAGCTCGGTTCACATACGTCGTAAGCGATCAGTTGACAGACCTGTCAAGAGGCTGGAGTTACGGCTGCAGTGTGGAGGGAAGTTGAGGACAGTCACGCCATTCTGCTTGCAGTAGTCTATTGCCCGTATGGCCAAATGCGAATTATAGTTGTCTAGCAACAGAACTACCGATCTCTCTTTAGAAGTCCCAGCATGTGCCACGAAATGTTTTACATATCTTACAAAATGCTCCTTCGTCATCTATCCAGAGGGATGGACGGTGTGCTCAATGACAGTGTTCGTGAGGTGCTTTTACCTCACCCTCCCTTACCCTTTTGCAGTATCTTGCCTAAATACGGAAAGAAATATGAAAATCCTTCGCCGCTTTGGTTGTTGACCTTCCACGTTTTCGCAGAGCTCTCAGTTTGTAGCAGTGCTCCAGACGTATGTTGCCCCTGTATGACCTCTTCTTGCATGTACGCATTATTTAGCTTCTTAAACCGGACTGAAAATATCACACTGGAAAATAATTAACCAACAAGTTTCTAATCGACAAGCGGGGCAAGTTGACACAGTGAGCCAACATGCCCCACGTTGAGTGTGCCGACCTGCCCCGTCGCCACCTTATGTTTCGGACTGTATCATCCTCAAACACAATGGAAGTTTATAATTCTCTTTAGCTCCAATGTTAGCCAAAAGGAGGTACCATTCATGGGTGGCACAATGTCACATGTAGCTGTAACCAAACTTTAAACACAAAACATTTTATACAGCGATAAAAAATTACTTCCTGCGGTGGAAAAAATAGAACAGCACACCACGCTTCAGTCAAAGCTCATAAAGCTCTGATACTTGCTGACCGCTCTCAGAAGAAGTCATTGAACAGTACAAATTGCCAGGTGCTGCTATCCTGCGCCATCTTTGGGAGTTATGGCCATTTTGCCAACTTACCCCTGTAGCCAACTAGCCCCCCTCTCCCCTACTACGCGTGTCACTGCGCCAATTTTCACTAAAACCACATCTAATCGACTTGTAATTCTTATACTGATTTTTTATTTCAAAAATTCCGACAGCCGGTTTTGTCTTCGATGCTAGATGACAGACAGACAGACGGACGTGATATCCACATAAGAGGTAATTTTTTTTAATTCGTAAGAACACCCACCTAAACGTGAATGATTGGATATATTGCATCAAAGAACATGTCGCAATAAATTATGGTCTACCCGCTGCAGCTATACAAACATCAGTTCTCAAAGCGCTACAAAAAATAATCTTTATTTGCAGCCCGTGGACATTTCGATGTAAATAAAGAAGTCGTCAATCATGGCAATGAAACTGGGCCTGCGGCTCGTATTCTATGCCATAGAAAATCCATTAATTCGGCAGCGTATGAGATATAACGTTCTTAAAAACACATTCAAGTTAATGTAATGACGTCACTGGAACCTAAGAACACAATAAACACAGGTTAATTAAAACACCCGTATAACCTCATAAGACAATGCTACTAATGAATTTTAAACGAAAGGCACAACTTAATGAACACAAGAGGAAGCTCAAATCGTTTAAGATAACCAAACACAATCATGTTCTAAATGGCTACCATCAACAAATCCAACATTTCTGCTGTGTAATACTCTGCAGTTACAATAATTCAGTGCTGTATATTTCAGTCACGAGTTGATTTAATGTTCTAAAGTGCAGCAGTAACTACAGGCATCACCTGATCTAACATTACCAAATCCTGCATTCAGTCCTGAATATTTGAGTAACGAGTTGGTTTAACCTTCTAAAGTACTGCAATAACTACAGGCATCACCTGCTCTAACATTAAAAATCCCTGCATTCTGCCTACACACCATGTTTATGAGTCGCAGAATTCTTACAATAAGTAGTCATTATTTCCCAAAACACCTTTAACAAAAATGTCTACAGTAATGCTTCCGACACACGCTTCATGCCACTGCATTCATGTCCAATCAATGTATATAAGCAACTGTCAATAGTTATACCAAATACTGTCTTCCAAACATAACTAATTAACTAACTCCATGGAGCAGAGTTCTTTAAAAGCTAACAATTCCTCAGATAGTCAAAAAATTCGCTGACGGCTCATTATAGCGTTCACAACTCGCCACTTTTCCCTATCCTGAGTCAGATAACTCTAGTCCACGCCCTCCCAAAAGATTCCTTGATAATTCATTTGAATATTATCCTCTCACCTACGCCTAGGTCTTCCAAGTAATTTCGTCCCTTCAGGTTTCCCCACTAAAACCCTGTATGCACGTCTCGTCTCCCCATACGTGCCATATGCCCTGCATATATCATTCTTCTTTATTTGATCGTCCGAACAACATTTGGTGAGTAGTAGAGATCATGAAGCTCCTCAATGAACAATCCCCTCCACTCCCTGCTAATTTGTCCTTCCAATCTTGCTCCATCTTCAAGCACCTTTTATTTTATTTGCTTATTTCCTTGTTTCTTTGTGCTTATTTATTTATTTATTTATTATTTGTAGTTCGTTCTTTACATATACCCATGCCAAGTATCACAGGTTCTTTCACAGCACAGCTTTCTTAAAGGTCAGGACACTATTTTATCTGACAACTGTCATTAGACACTTCCAGTCGGCTCGCTTAACTTATAACTCCGACATGCAATGAATAACGTGTTTGTTAGAAGTGAACCGTGGGCTACAAGCTGAAGTTAAACACTTCCAGAAATTTTTAAGTACTGTGGGTAAAAATCTAGTATTAACTGCAATAGAGTTTGTATATACCGTATATTCTCGAATCTAATCCGCACCCGAATCTAATCCGCACCCAGTTTTTGGCGACTTCTTAAACGAAAAAAGTTAGTTCGCGATTCTAATCCGCACCTTTCCTTCAACCACCCCTTGCCCACGGGGCGACTGATTGAATAATATTGGATGTTACCAATGCGTTAACCTTTAGCGGCCGGACTTATTTCTCAGCTTTGCCCTTTAAATCGAGATAAGTGGCCTACTTTACGGCACAAGCCCTGTGTGATCGGGTCTGCGGTCCCCGCGTTGGCCGTTTAAACTTTTGCGCTATCGTTAGAAAAACTTTAATATTATTTTATCTGGAAGAGATAAAATGGTGGAATTACTTCCATTTTGTAGAAAATGGAACACGCTTTTAGTAGAGCACTTTAGAAATTCAGCATGTATCCTTACTGCCTAAATAAACAAAATGCAATTTCATATTCTTGTGAATTTGAATTTTATGTCGTCATTTTTGTGTAAATAATATAATAAAATAATAGATTATTGTATTGTATTGTTCTTACGTTGTTTATTAATTACGTTAATTACGTTATTGTTATATTGTACAGCAGCTCAATCATTTTTCCAAAATCCAGCTCTAGACCGCGAATCTAATCCGCACGCGAATCTAATCCGCACGCGAATCTAATCCGCATCTGATTTTTTAGCCCTCTAAAACTGTAAAAAAGGTGCGGATTAGATTCGAGAATATACGGTATTTGATGATGTACGTTTACATGCAACAGTTTAATACACACAAATTTACCACCAACTAGTCCTACATGTTTCGGCCATATACCTATATAACTACCTATATTATATATTAACGACTCATACAGTGACAAGTATCATTTTATTCTTATTACATTATATTATATATACGTATATAGTCTGCCAATTATCTATAACAAGTTGCCATATACGATGTACATGTCGACCAAACTTGTAACTTCGTGAAGATGACCAGGTTATATGGCCAAAACATGTAGGACCTTTGTATAATAAATATAACAACATTGTGCAAGTAGTTGGTGGTAAATTTGTAGAAATGTGTATAGTTTAATATTTTCATGTAAGATACACTCTTGATCATATTCTCAACTACTTACTACATGTAAGTTTTTCTATACATTTTTTCATTTCAAACATTTTAATAGTACAGTATGTTTGGCATCCTCCTCCTCCAAGCACAGGGGGCACCTTCCTCTCCCAAATCCGCTCCCAACCCCACTTAGCTTCAAAATCCCTGCTTTCACACACATTCCTCCCCTTCTCTCCTTTCTTATATAACCATCATCATAATTCTCTTTACAACAATTTTGTTTCAATTTGCTGCAATATGACAAAGGAATTTTTTGACTAATATCTCCAAAAAAAATCTTTCTATACAGTTACATTTCCTTTAATTATTTTACACAACAAATGCATCTTGTTCTTTGCGTAACTCTGCCATATATATGCCAAATCTCATTTTTCCACTTTTCCCTTCAGTTTCTTTGCCCAGCTCTCCAGCTTTAAATCATATCTGCCACTAGTAACAATTTATAACCATATCCCATCTTCAAACACTAGTTTTCCGCATAGATGAAAATAGATATTATGCTTTGCATAAACTTGGCTAAAATTACATTTGCAGCACTTCTTTAACCATTCTATAGGTTGTTGATTTAATTTAATTTAATTTAATTTGATTTAATGACCCCATCAGTAACTTGACTATATAGCACCAAATTTTAGAAATCATTAGTGAATAATGAATTGGAATGTGTGTAGCAGGTTGTCATAACCTAGTTTCGGTTAGTGTCCTGGGATTTGTGTGGATGCGTAGGAAAACACTGAAAATCCTCAGTCCAATCATGCTAGCCAGTCTCTGGGGAGGTGAACCCAAAACCTCCTGAATATTAATGAGTTCTACCCACACAACTGTTACATTTGTTAAAATCAGTCAACTGACATTTTGTGTCACATGAAATAACAAAATGGCACCACAAGGATAATCACGTGTATACAGCTGTGCTTCTTTACTCAACATGCAACTGTGTAAGGCTGCTGAACATAAACTGACAGATTCATGCTTTTATTCTGCAGGTAGTTGGAAATGCTGCAGATGGAGTGCCCAGTCCAGTGCATACAAACATTCAGAGATTGCTGAATTCAGCTTCAGTACTCAGGAATAACATGTTACGGGCCCTTGGCACCATTCTTCAGCATCAAGATGCAGAATGGCAGCTCACCTGGCAGCAACTACTTACAATTCGACGGATACATGACAGTTTAGGTTCAAGAGAAACGAATGTGGTACAATTGCTCCTGGAAGCAAACAAAGTCTTCCAGTCTCAAACAGCCATGACAGTGGAACAGGAGACATCGATCCTTTTCAGTCTGCTTCTACAGGGTTCATCCACCAGATCTGAATGGAACAAAATCGTGGGTATACTTAAGTATTACAACATTGGATCCATGCTGAAGGGCTTGCCAGAAAATGTTGAACAAGTGGGGTCATCTGAATTACATCACATTAAAAATCTCAACAAGAAAACATACTTTGATACCATACTAAAGAAAATTCAACATGGTTACATCACTCTGACATCTTCACTTCTAGTAGATATTTTAAATAACATTCACTTACAGTGTTTTCTTCCAGAAACTCATGAAGTCCTTAAAAATGTTATAGAAGAACTGCTTCATGAACAAAATAAACTAAACAGTCTTCTTCAAAGAATTACAGTAAACCCACTAGAAAATATCAGTGATTTCTTGTTGAAAATCTTGAAGTTCTTAGGATCAGAACAGTCTCCATTGCAACTTTCAGTTAAACTCCAGATCTGGAAGCTCATTCCTTTTTTCACACCAGGAATTTGTCAGAATACGAAACCCCGACTATTTACAATTGGCCACAAATATCATGAATTATTTCTTGCAATTAGAGACGATGAATTTCCATGTGATGTCATCAATGCTAGAGATATTATCATGTCTGCTATTAGCAATGGTAAACTAGATTTAACAAAATATTCTGATGGGTTTATTCCAACATTTTATGGCAATAATCGCCTTTCTGTTCTTTTCGCTTTCCTTGCAAGGTTAAGTTTTTCGTTGCCAAATGCACATCCAGCATCAGGTTACGTGCATACTCTTCTTAGTCACGTAAAAATGAAATACATTACCTCAAATGGTGTTGTTTTTATACCAACAGTGCAGCTGGACATTGCCATGTTTCTGAACTCTTTCAATACATTAGGCATAGATCTGACAGAAACAAATGCACAGATATATCATGCCTTTCAGCAAGAAATACAATGGAAAAAAATCCTTCAAGATTTTCCATTCTCTCGATATAGCCAGCCTCGCCCATTATTTATAGCTATGTTACATAAAATATTACATACTGATACAGAAATTAAGATGTGTCACAGAATTATTTTAAAATACTTCTTAGCAAAGGTACAAAACACTTTTAATCAATGTCAAAATTTTCAAATTTTGCAAATTCCAGTGTCACTAAAGGAACTTAATCCATTTGTAAATCCAACCACACAACTTACATGGCCCAAAGCATCTATTTTATCACAACCTGTCAATGTTTTCAATGCTATGTTGCCTGCCGTTGAGGTCCCCTTATCAGAACCACAAATTATACCTGCAACAAAGCATGAAAAATTTGCAACAATTTCAACTCCATTCCACGACAGTGACAGAAGATTCACAAATGAAAGAAAAACCCAGCAGCATACAGCAAGGATGTTCACTCCCTTAACATATGCTCTAATACCAAAATTACCATCAGTACCTTTACTGTCAAAGAGAAATGACAAAGACAAAGGCTCAACAACATTCACCCAAAAGTATTCAAGTAACATCAATCTTGATGCAGCTATTAAAGTTGTGATCAATAACAACTTGCAGACTGTACAGAAGACAGGGCATGGGATGTTACCTACAACATACACAGTATGTATTGATGTTAATAATGACAAACTGTACATATCCGTTAAAGACCAGGCTCATAAGACTGCATGTGCTCATATCACCAATCAACAAGAAACAACGCCAACCAACATTGCAACACCAATGCCTGCTCAAGAACATGAAAGTTCACAAAGCACTGAGTCTTGTGCAAGCTCCCCAGGCTCAGTAGTCTGGGTTGATGTTCCATCTTTAATGAAAGCAGTGGATTCCAAGGTCACAGAAACAGCACTGCAACTTGTCATGGAGATCCTGACGCCAGACCTCATTCATGGCTTTAACATCACATCTCAAGATACTAAAGGGAAGCTACTTTATAAAATCTTGTCCTTTATTATTATGAATATCAACTTTGAAACACGCATTATGAATGCAATAAAATACATAAAAAAGAATGTGCACATGGATGGCCCGGGGGCAGAACGTCCAATTTTAATTTGTCTTAATTATACTTCATACATGACGTCAATGCCCCCAATAACTGCAACTATTCCAATACAAACACACACACCTCCAACAGCATGTACTGATGACATCACCAAACAAGATGGCATACAAGTTGCAGCAGTACAGATTTCATCTCTCTTAACTGCAATTGCTCCAAATGCACCTCGGCATTTCCGGAATATCATTACAGAATTGTTAGGGAAGTCAGATATATCCAATCATCTCAAAAATTTTAATTTGGAAAAATACAGAACAAGAGGACAAATGCTTCAAGGTATGTTAGCCTTCTTATCACATCAAGTTAATTTCCAAACTCCTAATGTAAAGCAGGCCATTGACATAATCCTTCCATTTATACAAATGGATGGACTTGGTGCACTTGATCCAGATATGGATTTAGTGTGTGACACAAGGAAACCTCTCAAACGCGCTGCAGAGGCAACAAAATCAAAAACACTACAGGACAATGAAGTGCAATCAACCACAGCAAAAAATGCAAAATCTATTAATTTAAAACCTACCAAAATCACACTACCACCAAAGCATGTAACCTTTGCAGAAAATGGATCATCATCTACAGATGAAGCCATCACACTTAAAATGGAAACAACCAACAACACAGCACCAGCATATGATGATACAGAATCAACCACATCAGAAACTGTAATATCCAGTAATGTACAACCCACCATAATCACATCCCTGCCAAGCTACATAGCTTATCCTCCACATATAACAGCTCAAGAGCTAACCATACCCATTCCTTGTGTGGATAATACAGGAGCTACTGAGATTCTTGCATATAACAGTACACAACTTCTTGAAGCTCTGGACTCTCACACACCACTGATGTACAGAGATGTCATATTTAATTTCTTAAGACAACCAGAAACATACAAAATATTGGCAGGACTGAAACCATTACCTTTCCATGGCAAGTCAGATAATCGTGTCAGATATTCAAGACCAACACCACACACTATCAGAATACCAAATGCACCAACAACAGAGGAACCTGCAATAATACAACCCATGTGGGCTCCATGTGCAAATGATATGGATGGAATTCAGACACTTGTAATAAAAATTGGAACACTTTTTGAAACACTTGATGAGAACACACCTCAGGAAGCTAAAAGAATTGCAGAAGAATTGCTTTCAAAGTGGGATACACTTAAAATACCACATAATTTCCACTTGGAAGCACACACAAGAGCAGAACTACTTCAAAAACTCCTCACATTCCTATCAAGTGAAAATACCTTGCCAGATGAAGTTTCTCAAGCACTAAGAGTTCTACAGGAACACATAATCACTAATGCTACTGGAATGCTACCCGCCTGACATAACAACCGGATGTACAGGTTTCCACAAGCTTCAGAAAGAAGGTACGACAACATCAGCTCTCCAGTCTGACATATTTAATGTGATCAGACCAACAGCAGCATCACAATCAGTCAACTCCTTTCATAAAAACATACAAAACAATTGGTTTGATGCTCGATTATATTCCAATTACGGTTCTTTGCTGAAAGGAATGCTTACATTCCTAAGAAGTAGGATACCCACATCAGAACATAATGGGAATGTAATTGATGATGTCCTCCCACATATTCAAATTGAAGGGCCACACATAATGGCTTTTGATGCTTCTAGAGCATGCAACATACCAAATGCAATAACAGTAAATAAAACAACTGCTGTTTATGCAACCAATGAGCATGATCAAGATGTAACACAAAAACTATATATTGCTTCAAGTACAGTTGATGTAGATACAGAAACCACACTGAAAGCATTGTCACTAACACAAACAATGCTGACAAAAACTAACAAACCTGAAAAAACATTGCAGGTGGTACGCATAGCAGGACTACCTACAATACAACGTGATAACTTAAATTATGAAGATGAAGAAAATGGTACTTTTATCTGCCCTGATGATCAGATTAGAAAAAACATACCTAACATAACAGCTCTCCTAGAATCTGTTGACAAACCTGTTTCAAATGGCCACATCTTGATTGTGAAGAATTTTCTCCAAAGAAATGATACTGTGAAATTGCTGCAGGGATTTAATTTAGAACATTTAGCAACAAGGGCAGACATGCTTGCACAATTGATCACTTCTGTGAAATTAACATACCCCATTCTGGAACCAACCCTAGATACAGCACTTAATGACATTCTGAGCAACATACGTTCTAATGGTACAGGAAGCATGAAACCTGATTTCATGTGGGTATGTCAAGATAAGGATGAAAAAATTATTGCACTGCCTATAGAAACAACAGTTCCAACAGATACCAGAACACATGCACAAAGAAATGTCTTAAGTGAACATACAGTTCAACAAAGAAATGTACATACAGGAGACACATCAGTGGTCACATCACCAGAGACAAATACAGACACAGATGTAACATCACAAACCACAACCACAGAACCATATACATTACCAACAATTTTTCAGATAGTGTATGAAAGAATTATTACAAACACCACCATACAGTGTTCAGATCAACAGGCAGCTGTACTTGAACCAAACATAAGAACTCTCCTACAGGATGTCGACCAAACAGTCTCTGTCCAATCATTAAATACAGTAATCACTTTCTTTGAAAGAAAAGATATTGCAGAGATACTAAATGGCTTCTATACAGAAGAATATAAAACCAGTGCAGAACTGCTAATTAAATTGCTAACATTTGTGAAACTTAAATATGCAGATCTACAAAATTCTACTCTTGAAGCCTTCGATGAAATTCTGTCACATATTCAGTTTGATAATCCAGCAACTCTGAAACCTAACTTCATTTTTAAATGTCAGGATATCAGCACATCTCAAATCACCGAGTCATCATTACAGACTTCCACAGTCAGTGTCATACCTAACAATACTAAAACTATGACTGCCATCAACACAACAGACCAATCAACAGGTACACAAGCCCCCACTCTAAGCACAGCATATATGCATGACACTACCACAACAAGAACAAAAATACGTGAAAAAAATACCACCACTTTCATCACTCATGTAACTCCGCCAGTTACACTCACAACTTTCACTCCTAACGAAGAAACAGAAATATATACTTTAAACTGCAGTAATCATCAAACTATTGCCAAAATTCCAAACCTAAAATCACTCTTGAATTCAGTTGGAGTTGCTATATCAACTGAACACACTCAGCTGATAATCAATTTTTTCCAGAGACAAGAAATATTGCATGCACTTCAAAACTTCAACATTCATAAATATGCAACAAAGGCAGATATGCTCACAAACATGACAACATTTTTAAATCTCACATACACAGACTTGGATTCTGATGTACGTGATACCTTTAAAAATATTCTGTCAAACATCATATTTGATGGCAAATTAGTAACACAACATGACTACGCAGAATTATGCCATAACATAATATCAGAAACAACAAACTTCCCAATACAAGAACACATGCCAAATGAAGAAACAACAACAGCATATTCACCTACCACAATTACAACAACTGCCATTCACAGTACCACAAAACCTACCACCACACAACTACCAGATGCATCTCCATTACCATCACCAACAGAATCTACAGACATACCTCCGACATTATTCAGTACATCAAGCTCAAAGACACCAATTCTTATATCCTGTGTAATCAGAAATGCAGGAACCCAAATTATATCATACAATACAACAGCTTTACTTGATTCCCTGGATCCCAGTACACCCACTACAGAGAAGAATATTCTTATCAGTTACCTCACCGAACCTGACACTTACAATATACTGACAGGACTGCCAGTTTTATATCTAAACAGTCATGAAATAAAGGACACTGAATTGAATGCAGCCACCTTCACAACATATGGATCAATTCTTAAGGAAATACTGCTGTTTCTGAGAAACAGATCAGATGTCAAACACCACATTCTTACTGCTATCGATACTGTCCTACCTCATATACGATCACAAGATTCAAGTGCAGTTCACCTTATAACAACATCTGCTTGCAACATTTCACATGCACAAACTGAGGCTCAATCAAAACCAGACTTAGGAAAATTAAGTGCGAACAAAACACAAATGACTCCATCTCCCCAAATGTTTACATTAACAGTACCTGTTGAAACAACACACTCACCAACAGAAGGCACAACTGACAGATTAACAACTGAATCTGAAGCATCATCAACACATCTCACAACTGAAACACTCACACTTCCAACAGCCACCAGCATCAACTTAACTCAAACTGTAATAAATACTTCCATCCATTGTTCCAATCAACAGATATCTATGAACATACCTAACATTAAAACTCTCCTACAGACACTGCAAGGTACAATCTCGCAACATTCCTTAAGCATAGCAATTAGTTTCTTTGAAAGACACAATATAGTACATATACTTAAAGGCTTCCACAGTGCTGAATTCAAAACAAGAGGGGACTTACTGAACAAGATGTTAACATTCATAAAACTCAGATATCAACACCTGCAACAATCAATACTTGACGCCTTCAATGACATTCTCTCACATACTCAATCTGATGCCCTTCAATCATTAAAGCCAGATTTTATACTCGTGTGTCAAGATAATGAAATTCAACAGCACGCTACATCAGTACCAGGAATTACAACAATGGCACAAACTCCAAAAGAAGCAATAACTGACACAACTCAGATCACATCTCATAACCAGCAAATCACAAATTCTGAAACTCCTATGCAAACAGAAATAGAATCAGCCACAGAAGTATCAACCATTGAAGTATCTACGCCAGGGCCAACAACAATATCTCATTTAGATACAACAGAGTCATTTAGACTACCAAAGCTACATAACATCACAATGAGTGGAAAAGAGATACAGATCATAAAATTTTGCACTGAACAGGAGACAGTCTCAATACCAAATATGAAAACCCTATTACAAGCATATGAAACAGTCATTCCACAGGGACATCTAAATGCAGCACTCAATTTCTTCTCTAGAAAAGATATTGTGCATGTACTTAAGGGATTCAATGCAGAAGATTTCAAGAAAAGAGGAACACTTCTGACAAATTTGATCACATTTGTCAAACATAAATATTTGGAACTTACACAAAGTGAACTTAATGCTTTTAATGAAATCCTCTCACACATCCATCTTAGTGGTGAAGAAGCTTTGAATCCTGAGTTCATAAGAGTCTGTGAAGATACCAGCATAGTATCAGCAAACAGTTCTGCAACGTTTGTCTCTCTCGAGGAATCAAAAACCGCAAGAACACATGCTGTTGTACATAAGGGAAATCCCTCATCTTTAAAAGACATAAATGAAATACAAACTACTGCAAACAAAACTGATATTAATACAGAAGAAATAATGTCTTCTACAAATGGCTTTGCTGACCTGTCTGGTCTCACACAAACTGAAACTTCTGAAGCTATGCCTCCAATTAAATCAGCATCAAAAACTCCAGCATTAACTGCTGATACTATTGAGATGACCTTGATGGCTGTTCAAACAACTGAACCAGCAACTACTGAACCATACATATTAGGCAGCACATCACCCAACACATCAAACGCTATATTGCACTCAGTAACCAAAACGATATATGATGTTTCTCGTGTTCTAAATAACACTGCTACTAGTAATAATGAAGTTGAAATATCATCTTTAGCTCCCAGTGAAGAAACATCTGAGGCAGAAGAACTCTATTACATATATGAAGAACCTGGAAATGAGAAAATAAAAATCACTAGTAAATGTTTTGATAATGGAACAATGCAAATTATTACTGTTGATGCATCCCCACTGGTTCACATTGTTGACAGACCCAACATGACACTGCTTCAAATTGAAGACATTTTTAAAGCACCTGGCACTCAAAAGAAACTGAAAACATTTAACTGGGAAACTCACCATGAAATGAAAGGAAAACTGCTTAAAGATATCATAGACTTCTTAATAAAGACAGCGCCACACAAACAACAAGAGTACTTGTTTCTTAATACGTTTATTCCTTTCATTAACATGGATAATAAAGGTGCAACAGCTCCATCTTTCACACTTTCATGCATCACAGAAGAACAGGCAGAAAATGGCACAATTAAAAATATTACATTGGAAGATATTGCAGGAGGACCCACCATTGTTATACCTACACAGGGATTGTGCAACAATGAGGCAAGACCTACACTTGTAGTAAATATTCATACCCTCTTTAAAGCCTTACAACCAACCACACCCCACTTGCCTAAAGCAATAGTCACTGCATACTTAACTAAACCTAACTTCTACAAAAGGCTATCAAATTTCAGCCTGCTCAACTTCAAAACATCTGGGGAGCAGCTTCAGGAGTTACTGGTCTATCTGGTAAATGAAACTCACGTCGACACTACATTAATGAAGGCCACCAACATACTTCTACAGAACGTGAGATTCAATGGACCTGGAAAACATCCATCTTCTGTGAAGATTGTTTGCAATAGCATGCTCAATAAGCTCACAGGAATCCCATTACAAAAACTAGATGACATCCTGGTCACCATGCCAGCAGTCACTACACAAACACACCCCACCTCAGTTCTAGCACCATGCATAAAATCTGCATCAGGAACAACTTATCAGATTGATTTCCTGTCCATATTACATGCTCTAAAACCAAGTGCACCACAGACTTCGCTAGCTCTGATTGTGTCATTCCTTACAAAACCAGAGTTTTATACAGTGCTAAAGAATTTTGACGTAGCAGTTTACAAAAGACGTGGAGACCTACTGGCCTCTTTATTCCTATTCCTAATTGTTAAACTTGACCACAACCAACATATGGTACAGGCACTGAAAGAAATATTACCATACATTCAATATGATGGTCTTGGTGCTATATCTCCAGACGTAACGCCTAACTGCATATTGCCTGATTCAAAAGAGGTTACATCAGTGAAAACAAATGCAGTTACGGAACCAAACCATCCTTCACAAGGCCCAAAACTCATTGATATGGAAGGAAATGAATGCACATCTCTTACTCCTAATTCTTCTCATGTCCAGGGCACAACATTTTACAAAATAGATGTAGAATCATTAACAAAACTTCTGAATGATACAACACTTCAAAAAGATGCTACAAAAACTTTGTTTGTTTCTGAACATTTACAAAACTCTCTTCATATTTTAAACTTGAGTACCTATTCCTCAAGAGCAGAACTACTGACAGGAATTCTATATCTAATAGAAAATTACCTACATTTAGATCATAACAACTTGGGGCTTGTTAAGAAAATTAAATCACATATTCAATTTGAAGGTGAAGGAGCACTGCCTCCAATTATTTCATCGTTATGCACAAAAAGATCTGTAAAACCGAATCCACATTACATTATTTATGCAACAAATGAGACATGTTTCATGCCAAGTGAATATTCCACAACAGGAATGACATATGAATTACAAACTGAAACACTGCTACAGACAATTAATGAAGACACACCAAAGAAGATAGCAAACAGTGTGATATCATTCTTCAAAAATAACGATGTTCACTTACACTTACATGGTTTCAACATCTTCAGATACAGAACACAAGGATTGCTGATGAGAGATCTCCTGGTGTTCTTGGCCACAAACCCAGAAATTAAGTTACAATACAAACAAGCCATGGCCACAATAGTGCCATACATAGGCATGGACGGTCCTGGAGGCATCTCACCTGTAATACGGACAACATGTCCTGAATCTCAAGACAGTAAGGATGTCACCAATATAACATCAGCAAATGACATGGAAGAAAATACACATAAGATTCCTATACAAGACATAACCACACAAAATTCATGTAGATCCAACCCTAATGCCATAATTATGCCCCAGTTTGACAATTCTCTCTTTGAAGCTCTAGATGGGAGCTCACCAACCAGATCAGTGGCCATAATAATGAAGCACCTCAGCAAGAAAGATATCATGCAAGCAGAATTACAAGGATTTGATACTGAACAGTATACAACAAAAGGTAACCTACTGCAAGCATTATTAGCTTTCATCTGGACACATAAAGATAGTCACGAGGAACATAAACAAGCTGCAAAAACACTGTTGCCTCATATAATATTCAATGGACCAGGGCAACAGCCTCCTAATATCAAAACACAATGTTATATTCCCAACAGCTCTCCTAAGCCCAGTCACGATTCTGACAGCTTGTATCCCCCAACACTGGTATACCCTACCAATAGAACATGTGTAACCAATATTACCCATATTCCTGGAATCATTGTTTATAGAATAGGCTTACCATCCACTTTTCAAAGCTCTCAAACCAAGCATCACACATCAACTCTACACTCCAATTGAAGACTTCCTCAGTAAACCATATGCATACGCATATATACATGGAATATACATGGAGAGGTACAACACACGAGGACAGCTGCTTCGAGCAATATTAACAATCCTGAGATTCACATCAAGACAACTCGAACGCAAAGTGAAGCAGGCTGTTTTCACTACCCTTCCTTCAGTCCACGTGGATGGCACTGGTAAACTTCCAGTTGAAAGGCACGCCATATGCAGTGCTCTGTTATCGGAAGATGAACGGAACACAATAGATATTGGAGAAATCATGCAAACCATCACACAAGGTGCACTTAACACAGAAGTCAGGGACTCCCTCAATGCCATTACCGAATTTGTAACTTCTTCACAATTCAACTTAACAGAATATCTCCCATGGATGGATTCTGAGAGACCTATTACACAAGGAGAGCTACTAAAACTTATACTATTACAGATCTCAGACAAAAATCCAAATATAAGAAAACAGGCAACAATACTGATACCATATGTTCAAGAAAAGACAGGTACTGGTAAAAAAGTAGTAAAAATTGGCACAGTCAAGGACAGAAAAAATGAATTGTCATATGAGATTGATTTCTCACAACTTTTCCATGTTTTAAAACCAGAAGCTCCTAAACAGGCAGTTGCAACATTACTCAACCTCTTTGGTAAACTGGATATGTATAAACAACTGGAAGGTTTTAATCCTGACATGTATCAGACTCAAGGAGAACTTCTTACGAGTATCCTTACATATCTTAGGGGCCGATATGATGCAAACACTGAACTTAAGAAAACTATTTCAGCATTGATTCCTTTTGTTGACCATGATGACACTGGATCCCTACCTCCCATTATCAAAAAACTCTATATAATTACAAATACCTCTGAAAGTGTGTTCATACTAGACCTTGGCACTCTATATAAGGTGATTCCAAGGAAGAACTTAACTGAGGAAGGCAAAGAGGCACTGGACACCATATTTAAGTACCTGTCTGTCAATGAAACTGATTACATTGGGTTATTACAAAGTATCAGTTCAAGACTCCCTCCCGAGTTACAACTGAAGCTAATTTTACACAAAGTGAAGGAAGTGGGTGACAGATCTTTAAAGAGTTATATAGATACTCTACTTGTTTACCTCGAACGACAACTACTCGAACAGTCACATCAACACACTGAACACATACCAGATATGGACTGGATTGAGACACTGCATGCTATACCAAACACAGGGGTGCCTGCGTTAGTAACAGCTGGTAAGAAAGAACTGTATAAATTCTTTCTATCAGATGCCTTTAAGAATGTTGCTCGTAATTTCCGTATAAGCTTCAGTCTTAACAGAGCAAAGTTCTTGAAGGTTCTGCTGGCATACCTACGTAGCAATTCAGAAGTTACAAAAATGAAGGTAATTAAGGATGCAGTTTCATATGTTTATATGTTCATAAAAGATGAAGGAGATGGACTTGTGTCAGTACAGGACGATATCATATTGCCAGAAGAACGCAGCGAAGCCAGGAATGCACAAAATCGCATAAAGGAACTCATTTATCAAGTCCTCGCTTTGACAGAACAGGAAGGTGCATTTGAAATTCTGCAGACACTGCAAAGTCTGTTTGACTTATCACCGACATTAGACATAGAAACTACATACATTGGTTACAATGTACTTGAAGAATTTCCACCAAATGAAAGACTTATCATTATACTACGAAGAATATATCAAAACTTCAAAATTTTTTTGAATCAGGACACCATTTCAGCCATTGACATGGTTTTCATTAGCCTTGGTGAAACCAAAGAGCAGACATCCCAGACTCTTCATTTCCTACCAATTAATTTTGAAGACCTACTGAAAACTGTTCTTGGACAAGACACTCCAGCAGCGGTGGCTACAGCTGCTGAAACACTACAGGCACATGTAAATCTTAAAACTGTTCCACTTGGGAAAGCTTTTCGAGATACCGTGCCTAGCATACTAAACCTCAACCCCAATAACAGACTGGCTGTTGTGCTGCAAATTCTCTGGAGAACTTACTCAAGAAACCATGATGACAAACTGCTCAAATACATCAAAACTGTGTATGAACACATACAGCCTCAGAAACGAGGAAGTGTGATACAAACACAAGACCATCACAAGGCAATTATTACTGCTCTCACTAGCTTAATTCATAAAAACGCACCACCACATGTGCAGGATGCTAAACAGGCAGTGATTAACAATCTTGTTGCTCAGCAAAATATGTATGACACAGCTCTTGCCAGCCTTGTTACTAACAATCTTCCTCCTCAAGAATTAATAGCCCGTGCACTTCGAAGGTTTCGAGAGCATCAATACAAAATCAATCCTAAACTATGGCTATCCATTTCAACAATATTCGAATACTTAAACATCCCTGAACATGATTCTACTGAAGATGAAACTGATGACACCATCAGTGTAGTGGAGGAATTTAAATATCTCACTGATGAAGCTGGCATCACAGTGGCCCCTGCCAAGAGAATATTAATGAAATTTATGATTGACAGAAAACAGGAAATCTCAAAGATATTCCGTGGGCAGAGAGTTCTTTTGAAGTACACTCCACGGGAAAAGATGGCAATCCTACTGGGACGATTATTACGCATATATGGAGGAAAACTAGAACCTGAAATAATAAATGCTGCTGAAACCATTCTAGCCAACCTTAATTCTTCTGTAGAAATTGAGGATGAAGAAAATATTGATATATTACAATTATTAGATACAGTGATAGATCAAGCTTCACCACACAATGTTATTACAGCCAAAAATTTGGTCAAGACCACACTGCAAGAAAATCCATCCATGATCCCACAGATTCTTAATGGAATAATTATCCAAAAGGATTTCAATCAACAGAGGCGACTTGCTGTTATTCTACGACGCATATACAGGAAATTTAAACTAGAACTTAGCAAAGAGATGTCTCAATCATTGATGGTATTATTTGACCATCTTGAGGTTTCACATGACACATCTGCTGAAGATCAGTTTTCAGGAAATGCCACCTTTGAACTACTCTTCCAAAAAGTATTCCCAAAAGAAGAAACTCCTCATGAAGCAGCAGAAGCAGTGAAGGTAGTTCTTGATTTGTTCACTTCAGAGCAGATAAAAGTTAAGCAAATATTACATGGTCTACATCTGTGGAAATTACCAACAGAAACACAGGTGTCACTCATTTTGTACCGTCTCACAAAGAATACAAATTTAAATCAGGCAGACATGGGTGCAGTGACCACGCTTCTGAGAAGTCTGGACGCTGATCTTGATGAGCTAGCAACACAGGATGTTGATGAATCCTACACTCCTGAGGAGTTGTTCAGTGAAGTGCTTGGAAATATGCACACACCAGCAGAGGTTCAGGAAGCAAAGGGAATAATTATGCACTTCCTATTATCAGGTTCGTCAAAGCTGAAAGATATCTATCGTAGCACAAATCTTGCAACCATTACATCAGCTAAAGAACGTCTAGTTGTTATCCTAAAGAATGTGTATAAAAAACGAGGAATTCTTGAAAGAAGGATGATCGAAGCACTTCAAGTAATGTCCAGTTTTCTTCATGTCCAGCTCGAAGATCACGAAATAGATCCATATACATTTGATTTTGGAGGGGCTTTTGACAGAGAAGTTCCACCCACAGCTCCCCAGAGTGTGCAACGTGCAAAGAATTTGTTACTCAGAGCTATGAAGAAACGGCCAGGTACTTTCAAAAAGATATTCAAACACATCACTATTGAAGAATATGAAAATAATAATGAGCCAGTTTTTACAATTTTACATGCTATTGCAAACTATAAGCATCACTTGTCTGTTAGAATAGGAATAGCGACTGAACTGCTTATTAAATTCCTAAGAGGAGTGCCCATTGATGACAAGAGCAAACAAATGACGAATGAAAGTGAATATTTTGATGAAAATGAAACTGCAGGTTTAAGGATGTTAGAAGGCAAAACACAACCAAAAAGTAACAAACAAAAATGGCCATGATATGTGACTCAGACTGAATAGGAACACATTGCATAAGAAATTCCTATCTGTCCATTTCTAATTAACGTTGCTCAAATTCAAGGTATGTTATTGGAAGACGTTGTGGACCTTTCAGTTCCTTACAACACAGAACGAAACAAAAACAATGTAAAAGACATTCAAATCCATAACAAGCACATATGACATTAAGTCAAATATTGCTGACCTTTATTTTGTCTCAAGCAGTATATACCAAGGTCAGATAAATATAAAAGTCTGGCCACAATATAACATTCTTTACTTGTAATCTCATGTTTTGATCTAAAAGATCCTGTCACATTTATTGCTGCTGCAGACATGTTTAACTTAACAAACGTATCGATATGTTTTGTAGGAAAAATAAAGACCTATGAATTGTGTACCAATAGCATGAACAAATGACCACAATATGCCCCTCAAATCCAATTAAATCAATACCACTTACATGGTGAGTGATTTCATGCCTTGTGTACAGCTTTTGTATAATTATTCACCAAGTGAATAGCAATGATACGAAATACAGTACAAAAAATTAATCATGTTCTGAAAGAAGCATAGGTATTATATTACCCCGCATTTGCCTAGCGTGACTGAAAAAAACCAAGAAAATCCTGAGTCAGAATAGCACAGACAATATTCAAACTGAGCACCTCCAGAGTGTTACCACCTGCTTTTCTTGGTCCTTCTACAATATTTACTTACATATACACTACACAAGTGGGCCGGGATAGCGTAGTCGGTATAGCTACTCGCTACAGGCTGGACGGTCCGGGGATCGAATCCCGGTGGGAGGCAAGATTTTCAGCACCCTTTCAGACCAGCCCTGGGGCCAACCCAGCCTCCTATACAATGGATACCGGTTCTCTTTCCCGGGGGTAAAGCGGCCAGGGCATGGAGTTTACCACCCACCCCCATCTAGCGCCGGGGTTAAAGAAAGAGTAGAGCTATACCTCTACTCCCCCTCTGGGCCTTCGTGGCCTGTTCTAGGGAGATCTTTACCTTTTTTTATACACTACACAAAAAAACTGTTTCAAATACATGACATTTAAGGTTGTCATGTGGTGACTACAAGGATGTTGTTTGGTCTGGTAAAAACACACCAACGTTTCAGAGAATCCATTCACCTACACACATGATGGTGACAGCAGGTTCTTCTGAAATGTCACTACACTTCAACCAGACTACACAGCATAACATGCCAGAACACAGCACTCTTGTTTAAAATATGTATCTTATTCTTATTCCATCTATCAATCATTTGTAAAATGCATCTGATACAACTCGAGTTCCACGTGAAATACGAACTACATGCACCAATACAAATCAACACAAGTTGTCTGTGAAACATAAGAGGCAAATAATTTAAAAACACTTGAATGTATATCATCTTTCCTTTTTCTCATATACATGAAATGCAGATATACATAAACCAAAATCTGTCTTTATTGGAAATGTTTATTCTTCTCAAAATACACTGTGATATCTGTTTTTATTTCTGGACTATTAATGGTGTTGTCAGCCCAGACTACACAGCAACACTCAAATGATAGGATGACAGTGAATAATGGAAGGAACTGAAGAATGAGGCACTGGCATAATTTAAGGTACTACTGGGCACCTGCCTGGAGGAACAGAGAAAAACTGCAGAAAATTCAGTCACGATAGCCAACCAACTCTACGGGAAAACTACTCAGAAACAAAAAGTCACTTCATAACAATAAGCACTACCATTCAGGCGTTTACAAATTAACTTATTCCGAATGCAAACGACATGTTGGACAAACTGGAAGGAATTTTTAACCCAATTTAACGAGCATTTACAAGCACTTCACAACAATAACTATAACTGTAATTCCTCAAAACACCTCCTACAAAATCAACACCCCTTTGGCACCATTGACAATACCATGGAAATCCTACACACCACAGGAAAAGGTTCACATCTCAACACAACAGAAAAACATTACATCTATGAAGAAACAAAGAACAACAACCACCTTAATGACCAAAATACCTTAGAACATAATGCCATCTTCAGAGCTTTATCTCAACTAGACCAATAAACAACAATCATCCTCTCCTAATACCCAGCAATCCTTCACTTCCTACATAACATTAACAGAATCTTCATCTACAAATATCTTGTAAAAAAAACCACGCAAGTCATCTCTCTATAGTCATATTCCTCAGCATAAGAACAACAAGACTTTATGTATCTTCCACTGTAACTAATAACTGAAATTTATTGTATTGATTTCAGAGTTTGTATCTTCAAAACTAGACCACAGTAAAATCACTAATATAAAATTTCCAAAGAATACAAAAATCAGTAACAGTCTCCACAGTTCACTTAGTTATTTTTTACAAATTTCTCTATCTCCAACATAAATATTCTACCCTTTACTTTCAATTTCCAGGTTCATCACATAAGAAGTTTACAACCTACATATTACATATCTGCAAAGATATAAAGATATTCTACAACAATAATTCCTTCATCCAGTATAAACTCAAGATAAGAAAACTTTAAACCAAGAAATCTACCCTACAAACTCTCCAAAAGTAATACTATACACCATAATCCAGCACCTTACATAATATAACCTAAAACTGGCAACTGCTATACCTCCTAATTCAAGATTTATTTCTATAACACAACTTTATTTATTACTACTATTTTATGTAAATATGAGATCTCATTTCCTTTTATAGTACTATATGCTGATAATTTCCTCCGAAGTATTTCGTACATAGTGTGTATCACCTGAAGATGGCCAAGTTGATCAAAACATACATTAAATCTCTGATACCAATAAAAAGGTTCTTGTTGTGACTGACGGATTACTTCAATACACTTCAGCCAACCTCTCGGCTGAGGTTTGAACCCAGAACCTACAGAATATAAGCAGCAGTGTTAGCCACTTAACGCTACATTCGGCCACAGCAATGTAAAGTTACATCCAAAAAACAAACTTGTTTTAATGCGGTAACAGAAAAGAAAAATATGAGTCTTGAATATTCGTTCTGTGTCTGTGTAACCATGCTTCAAATGGTGCTTCCTGAAACTTATCCCAGTAAACACATTCTTGACACAAATGGAGAATATTAAACTAAGACAACAAAAATTGGCAGCATACTTTAACAGATTACTAAAAAAAATTACAGAAGCAAGAAAGACAAAAGGTAAGCAAGCAGAAACCATGAACTCCTCAGTAACACTGTAGTCTTACGAACAAAATCTTTTTCATATACCGTTATCCATTTCTCTGTCAGTTTCTCCATCTCTGATCTGGTAGTTCAGTAAAAATAATGAAATGTATAGTGCAAAAGCAATTGTTCCATATTTTTGCAATCACTATGCAGTGCCGCAACAACAAACATAAGCAACTGTATAGTGCTTACGCAATCTATGTTCACCATTATTTCATATTTTTGCAATTGCTATGCAGTGCCCCAGTGGTAAATACAACCAACTGTATAGCACAAAAGCAATCTATGTCCACTGCTGTTTCATAGTTTTGTAATCACTATGCACTGCCCCAACAGTAAATAATAAATAAAGGTAATGGGGTATTTTGATGACATCAGCCATGCAATCCTGAACTTCATTTGGAGACAGACAATACAGAGCAGTCAAACACAACAGGATATGCAAGATGAATTTTATTTAAAAGGTTCTGAAGACCACCACAGTCTCTCCAATCACCAGTCACGTGAACAGTGATACGACTGCATGCTCTATCTCCACGTACATGTATGACAACATACAGCC
The DNA here is from genome assembly GCA_021186555.1 of Reticulitermes speratus. Lineage (NCBI taxonomy): Eukaryota > Metazoa > Arthropoda > Insecta > Blattodea > Rhinotermitidae > Reticulitermes > Reticulitermes speratus. Next base: position 15,748,598 of record JAJKFL010000010.1, read on the forward strand.
ATCTGACTCATCACATTGTCCATGATGATGCAGACACAGCCTATATCTGAAACGCTAGACATGGATTTCATCTTCACGTGAATAATCATCAAAGATTTCACTGCCTACAACAGTCATAACATCTTCACATAACAGCACAAATTGTCAATGGGAATGTACATTCATGAGGATATTATAAAAAATAAGAAATTTTATTATTTCACTAGTTTAAGAAAAATGTAAACAGTCATTTTCACTAGTATGGCTATACAGCACACACGCATGTGCGCGTGCATACATGCATGTGGGCATGTGCAGGTGGGCGTGCAAGAGAGAGAGAGAGAGAGAGAGAGAGAGAGAGAGAGAGAGTGTGTGTGTGTGTGTGTGTGTGTGCGCGCGCACATCCATGTAGCATAAATCTTGGACACGACTTTCAACAACAAACACATGCAGTATGTAATGTAAAATATTTTATATCTACAAGTACCTGGGTTAGCTGGAGAAGACCCGGATGAAATGGAAGAATGTTCATGTCAATTGGAATTCCATCATAATCAAATTTACTCTGTACATGTGTATATCACATTTTACTGTGGCTTATAAGTGTAATTCAAGAACACCTTATGACACAAAAAAAGCAACCAAGAAGGACAGGCAAAGTTGTCCCTTGATTTCAGGCTTCTGCCGCGATGTTGATGAAATCTGTGGTCTTCTGGGTAATTACACGGCGTCGTGTGGTAATTATTTACCGACGTTTCGGGACAACATATCGGTCCCATCTTTGTTTTTTTCTTCTACTTGGAATCTTGGCCCGTGAAGATGGGACCGATACGTTGTCCCGAAACGTCGGTAAATAATTACCACACGACGCCGTGTAATTACCCAGAAGACCACAGATTTCAAAGTTGTCCCTGTTCTTAATTAGGCACCAAGGAGTTAAGATGTATCGGCATGAAGAGTATTAGCTCAAAAACCATTCTTAACCCTTTCTGTACCAGAATTAAATGCCCGGAATAATCTGAAAGTGACAAGAATTTAAAGGGTCACCATTACTTTGCATTTTATTGGTGACAACTTCAGGTGACTGGTGTTTTAAAGGACCAGACATCGAATGGGCGTCAACTGTCACCAGCCTTCAGCAGGAAAGGATTAATGTGAGAAATATCTGGTGGCATGATCAGGTTTCAGGTTTGGGTTGGAGTTTAAGTAAAATCCAAAGCCAATGCGGACACTGTAGAGAAGCAAAAAATCCCTACACCTGTCAAGAAACAAACTCAATTCCTCACTGTTCAGCCCATAGCCTAATCACTAAAGTGACTGAACTATCACAGCTCCCACAAAATACAAAATTCTTCCAAATTATTAAATTTATTACAATTAGCAGAATTTAACCACACAGAGCAGTTTCAATAAGAAATAATTTAATGTATGTACAGAAAACCATGTAGTTTACAGTACATATTACAATTTGTTATACTGATCACTGCAACATGACCATACCTCTTTCAGTCATTACTGCTGGAACAGCAAGAAGCTCAGTGTTCTCAGATATGTGAACCTACAGCCCAGTGCCACTTCCAAACAACATTCAAGAAGGGCCCATCATCAAAGAAGTCAATTAGATACTTGTATCAAGTATAAAAAGTCATCAGTAAAATAAGTTTGTACTGTACTGTCTTAAAAAAAAACATGGTTTACATATTCTCTAAGTTCCATTTACAAAGTTGTTTTTCCTCCGTAGTTGATTTCCTGTCTCATGACTGAACTCAATACAAATTCAGCATTGAACACACCTGAAAAAAAGACAAAACAAGGCTCATAATGCAGCACTGGCAAAATGTAATTGATAACTGAACCAAAATATGTTTAAAATTACATGGTGAAACTTCCCTATACTGGTTTAGCATTCCTAGCGCCATGCTCTATGGATATGTTATGCTAAAAATCAATAACCCATCAAAATGGAGGAATATTGAGATGCATGTATGTAAAAAAGTCACGCTAATCCATTATGTAATTGCTGCTGAAATCTCATAGATGAGATGGAAACCTGACACACTTAAAAATGGTGGCAAATAGGTTGCCCGATGATGTAACGTGCAAAGAACACCAGTGGCCAACAGACAGACCACCCAGTACTGACAGGGCTGAGCACCACTCTATAAAGAATATATATGGGAAAGGAGGCAGACAGACAGCTTCACGTATTCTTAACTTCAGCACTAGATAGAGTCCACATGTCAGCTTCATGCACAAATTATTGTCACCCCCAAAGAAGACCAACCCCCCTCCCCCCCTCCCCATTCAACAGGAAACAAATGCCTTGACAAAGGTGGTGATTATGTTGAAAAATAGTTAAAGGTATGTGTTAAAGAGTTTTTTCACTCAATTTTATTAATAAATATTTTTTAAAAATTTTATTGCTTTTGTATCTTTACTTTCTGGATAACCCTCATACACTGCTGTGCCTTCCATCAGGAACAGCACACGCATTAGGATTCAATTCAGGTTTTCTACGATGTGATGCTGTGTCACTGGTGAGAGGTTCCCAACATTCCCTTCAGACATCAGGAATCACTCACCCAATGACAGTATTACATCCCAAAAGACCTTGGTAGCACTACTGTGAGAATCTGAAATCTCATGGTCCAAATTGATTTATAAATGTTTTAATGTGGGAACACTGTACTCTTGGTAATTTAATTCCTTAATGTGGTGCATGGTAAATCAAATTTTCAAACTAACACTACTCTCAACATATGCAAAAAACAGAATCAAATCATGAAATGTCACACAAGGCACATAAAATGCACATATCTAAGTTAAAGATCATACAAATATTCTGATACAGCAATGAAGCATGGAAAATAACAGGGGTTGGTGACAGAAACACCTGAATTCACTTCATAAAACAAACACAAAATGTTTTCATCCATACAATAAATAAACAAATAAATAATGATAGAATTATAAACTTTACAACATAACTTCTACAGAAATCTACAAAAAAGTAAAGGAAAATGAAAAATGAATGAGAATGAGAATGACCCAGTAAATAAAAATATAATACAAATTATCAAACCAGAGGAGAAAACAATACAATGGCATCAAAACGATGTTAAGATTCTATTTTTGAATGTTCCACATATCCATTAGGCCTGTTATGTGAAGAATGATGATTACAGCAATGTCTAATATCTACAGTTACACCAAACTTTCAGATCCTACTAGTACTCAGAACATGATGTAAAATATGTATTTTACATACTGAGCTACTTACCAATATCACACTTTGTCAGGTCCCTAAGTAGATGAAGGTCATTCCCAACTGTGATTACAAAATAACTGTATTCTTTCTGGTTTGCGTCCTGAATGGCTTTATGTGAACGCCTGTGTTTTTCTACCTTACCACCAGCACATTCAATGATATCTGCTAATACTGACGGGCTAGGTATTACGCCTGGCGTCATGTAGAACACTTTGCCCTGGTAAGAATCAAAAAATGACATACACATGAAGGCAAAGGAATATAAAAGAATGCAACTAATTCTACCACTACCATGTTACATAAATACTATTCCTTAAAATCCACTAATTTGTATGTAACAAGACAATTTTACTTAACACATTCACTGCCAAAGTCGACCATGGTCGATTTAAGTATTTACGTTTCAATTTGCCAGCGTCAACTTAATTTTATTATAATATTATATTATAATATATTACAATTTTATATATAATTATATTTTATAATTTATAAGATGACGCACTAGTTGTTTAACATTCAAAAAATCGCTGGCAATTTAACACTGTCGGGGATTTAAACGCCCGGCAGTGAACGTGTTAAGATCTGACCACATTTGTAAGAGCAAGCTATCTGCATCACATTCATAACACCACACGCGCACATGTGCACACACATGCACACACACACATGCATGTACAAGGAATAACTACCATACCTTAAACAATTCACCTCTGTTAGGCTTCTCCAAAACCTTAGCTATGTGGCAGTCAAATTCCTTTTCAAACTCAGAATCGCTCAAAATGTACGGTTTCTCATCTGAAAGTCAGCAATTGTGGTTCAATCAATATGTATCAAATAACTGTACCAGCTATATAATTCTGTTCACTATAAATTCATCTTTGTGATACGTACTTAGCTACTGGCAAAGTAGAAACCAACATTACAGTATCCTACACACCATACAATTCAGTAATTTCTGATCATGTTAGGTAATAATAAAGTACAGGTAAAGTCATTCCTGCGCACATAATGCACGCATATGGGGGAGTGGAGACATGGCTCCACTCATCCTTAACCTCAGCTCTAGATGGATGTGAGTGATCAGCTTTAACCCAGGAGAAAGAGCCCCCAGTACCCACTGAACAGGATGATGGGTGCACCCCAGAACTTGTCTAGACAATTTACACCTATAAAAACACATTCTATGAAAACATCAGTGTATTCTGAAGCCACATAATGGAGAAAATAGTAATTAAATCAGTGAATACTCAAAATGCTGGGTAACGTCACTGGCAACAGCAACAATTTAGACTATAAACACATCATGCAACATATTTAGGAAGAACCATGTTAAATTCCAAAATCTTACCTAGGAACGTATTGTGGGCATGGCTGTCTCTGACCCATGCTTCAGATAAAATATACTTGCACGTGGAGAGGCAACAGAGGAGCTTGATGGTTCGAGCTGCCTGTGACATTACAAGGTGAGTTGCTTCCTTGTGCGAGTCAACTACTGCACCACCCAACTGCTTAACTTTCTGGGAAGTAGAATATCACACTAAGAACATAACTTGGACGCAATGAATTCAGAATAAAGTAATATCACCTCCTACAGTCTAGGATAACTACTTTACTTCATACGACACTCTGTTAACAGAATGTTACAGTACTAACAACTGTTACTCACATCATGAAAAATCAAAATAATCTTCAAAACAGTGATTAGAACAACAGAACTGCAGTTACTAAAACTGCCCAAATATGTACATGTAATTATTTATAAGAAAGAGCATAAATGTAATATTTTTAAGTCTTCTACACCATGTCTCAATCCCTACTTTTCTATTACTAAAAAATAGAGACTAAAACACAGACTCTGAATTATCAAGTATCTATACTTTCTCAAAGAAAGCATTTTATTATGATTAAAAGTGTATTTGACACAGCAGTATGCTATATCTGAAACATGCCAGCACCAAATGGATTTCAGTGTCTGATAAATCACACAGAATGCCCCAGTTGCTATCAACACATTTGGAACCTAATTCTTCTAAACACATTACTGAACTACACAGCACTGCAGTAACAATCTATATTTGTATTTGGAGGGTACCTGGTTCAAGCCTCAGCCTGGACACCTGCTATCCTGATATTTTCTATGGTTTCCTCAGTACCACAATTAGACTATGACCAATTCCTTCCAAATCCCTTCAAATTTACTGTTCATCAATCACACTACCATTCAATACTACACAGATTCTGATACTGTCATTTTCATTAATGACCCTAAAAATACAGCATTCAATCTGGCCTTTAGAACAATCACAAAATTCTCATGTTATTGGTATAAATTCAACATTCATTGTGCAATGCCAAGGCTTTCATATGAAATACTTTTGGAGTCACGGAATTCTTAAGAGCAACACAGAGGCACGAATCATGGCGCAAATGTTTGCAATTTTATTCTTCACACTATTTTTCAGGAGACTTCTCAGACTTTCAACAAAAGAAGCACTCTCAGATCACACAGCAGGCAATCTTTCATCTGCAGTATAATTCACTCCTTTAACGGTTTTCAACGTATGTTAGACCTGGGTGACACCAAGCAGTTTTCAACATAATATTCTGTTCTGATTTACCGTATATTCTCGAATCTAAACCGCACCCGAATCTAATCCGCACCCAGTTTTTGGCGACTTCTTAAACGAAAAAAAAGTTAGTTCGCGATTCTAATCCGCACCTTTCCTTCAACCACCCCTTGCCCACGGGGCGACTGATTGAATAATATTGGATGTTACCAATGCGTTAAAATCCGACGCTACGCCTGTGGCCGATGAGTCATACCGATAGAGGCGGGGTCTTTCTCAACAGACGTGCGCAATCTCGTCTGAAGCCAGCTGAGCTTTAGTTGTTGAAACGTGGGAGGTGCTTGTTCCAATTTGTCGTGTACCGTAGTTATGGAAGAGGGACACCTGAAATCTAAACGACTCTCATATACGGCAAAGTTCAAACGCGAAGTTATTCGGTGCGCAGAGGAGAATGGAAACCGCAAAGCTGCTGCAATTTTTGGAGTTGATGAAAGCAACGTTCGACTATGGCAGAAACACAAGGCAGCGATCAGCGGGTGTGAGGCGTCACGAAGGAAATTCACTGGACCCAAGAAAGGACGATTTCCTGAAATTGATGATGCAATCTTCACGTTTTTTCAAGAGAGACGCAAGACTGGACTGTTTGTGAGTTATGATCTACTCGCGAGGAGGCGATAAAGAAGGCCAGATCTTTGAACATTCCTCGAATTATGAATGATGACGGCGAGTCTGATGAATAATAAATTATAATAATAAATAATAAAATAATAGATTATTGTATTGTATTGTTCTTACGTTGTTTATTAATTACGTTAATTACGTTATTGTTATATTGTACAGCAGCTCAATCATTTTTCCAAAATCCAGCTCGTAGACCGCGAATCTAATCCGCACGCGAATCTAATCCGCATCTGATTTTTTAGCCCTCTAAAACTGTAAAAAAAGTGCGGATTAGATTCGAGAATATACGGTACCTCTTCAAATTCTGTCTGGTTTTGCCACAGTATTTCATTCAGAGGAAGTACTCTGATAGCAAATGCACTCTACAAGGATTGAACTACATGAACACCTCTCTGTCTGCTTTGAGCAGGCAGTGGTTGAAAAATTTTTATTTATATTCAGCATGCTCTGACTTTTGTGTTATAGAGAACTTAAAAGCCAGGAGAGAAAGTACGATGACAGAACAGAAACAGGTATGGGGTTGATTTAACACTGTCACAAATCTATAAAGGATCATTATGTCTTTGTGTAAGGCTGCAGTGTACAAACCGATGCTTATATTAGACACACTACATATAATACTGGGAATAATACAGTTAATAAAACAACTGACCTTAGCTAATTCTGACTGCTTCATAACATGAGAAAATAAAACCATTGGTCTCTTATCACCTGAAGGTGGGTCAAGATTTGTCACTTCCACATTTTCAAACATATTCTCTTGGTCTGAGTCTCCACCAGAAGCAACAGATTTGTCAAGACGAGGTCGTTTGACTCGGCGTTGAGGTGGTGGGATTGCTTTAATTTTATCGTAAGACTCCTGTGTGATGTTTATTGGCATCTTCCAAGCCGCTACTCATCCAAAGTGACAGCAAAACATCAGAAAAGTGTAAGTATTTTTGATTATGAAATATCACATCAGAATTTTAATTTAATTTTTAATTATTTTTAATACAATATCACTTCACAATCATTCTGAGTAATTTCTACTCTCAACAAAGTTACAAATAACATATTTGTATAGTGTTCATAACATGCTTATGTAACATGGAATCTTGAAATTTCTTCACCACTATTTTCTACTGCAGCAAGTCAGTCAACTCACCCATCAGGTGTGGAATGAGGCCATAATCAATACGAAATGGGTTGCCCAAATTGAACTGCTGAAACTTTGGCATATCTGGTTGCTGAATACAAGAGCAGTGTCCAAACAAGATTTCATTCAACCACTGAGCATTCACAACTGGTCTGTTCCATTCACGTGCCTTCTTGTACTTCGCGCCTTCAAGCCTGGAACATAATTACAGTATTAACCTTTAACTGCCACATATGACAAAAGTTTTCCCATAAGACATAAATGTGGTACATTAAGGGTTACAAATACAGGTTACCATACATAAAATGTAAGCAATAATCTAGATCAACGGCCATCATACATGGAGCTAGTATAGCTCAGTCAGAATAGTGACTAGGCTATTGGCTGGATGATCCAGAGTTTGAATCCCGGTAGGGGCAAGATATTTTCTGTTCTCCGGAATGTCCAGACAGGCTCTGGGGTCCACTAATGGGTAACAGACGCTCTCTTCCCAGAAGTAAGGCACCCAGGCATGAAGGTGACCACTCACCTCTATCTACTACCAAGGTTAAGAATGAGTGGAGCCATATCTCGTAACAAAACTGTAACAAATTTTTTGACAACTATCGAAAGTATTAAAGACAAATATTAGCATATCATAAAATAATATCTACTCATGACAGTTGTCAAGTTACATGCAAATTAAGAATATCAGATGAACATAAAACCATGAACAGATCAAATGTTGCCACCTGACAATTTACTTTCTCTGAAAAACTTATGATCTTTATTACTGTACACCCACTACAGTAAAACCCCGATCTTATGTTCCCACATTTTGCGTTTTCCGCAATTTTACCAGCTTTTTGTGGTCCCAGCCAAATGCCCGTAAGAACAATGATTCCCAGATTTTACACCTTCCTGGATTTCATGCCATTTTTAGATGGTCCCCACAAAAATGTAAAATCAGGCTTTTAGTGCATATTGGAACCACTGATACAATGTCCTTCACTCTATTTGTTAAATTGATATTTCCTATTTGCATAACAGACGAGAAATGTATCTTAGAACGTTTTCACCTGTCCATATGGCGGCCCCCTCTAACAAATTTTGGATTCCAAATAGTCATAAAATTTGGTATGAGCATCATGCAACTAGATGTCACCCCATATCCTTGTACTTTTAACTTATCATCAACAATAACGATGCAGAGACAATATGAACTTCTGACGTGGATGCACAACTAGCACCACTTAACATATAGTTTGGTTACAAATCTTTAAAAAATAAGCAACCACTGTTATTTTTCACAATGTATAACAACAGGATGGACACACAAAATCCACATATAGCTTTCAGTATGATGGCAGTATCTTATAAAACTAATTTAACTACAAGTATGAAATTCTATATATAGATGACATCACGAACGTGACGGGCACTGATGGTGGAATCTTGTCAACAAGGTGGTGAACTTGCTGGAGCCTCAAATGCAGTCTCTTGACTGGCTGATGAACTGTTAGTTTCTAAGAAAAATTATGCTGCATGAAGTTAGTTACAACATGTTACAAGGACTTGGGATATGGCAGGCTCTTATGAACAGAATGGAGAACCTGTGGGTTCCATGAAAGGTCAGGAATTTCTTGACTAGCTGAATAACTATCAGCTACTCAAGGACTGTGCTTCAAGTTCAATGCAGCATAAATGCCCGTACAAATTCCTCCCATCAGTCTGTGTAGTAATTGTAACTGGTAAGATATGCACGTCAGGGAATATTATACATTTTATGACCTTTGTGCAAAGAACACATTAAAACCACTAACCTGCGACAAACCAATATATGATTGTGTTTTGTGAAGTAGCTGGTACACTTTGCTCCAGTTGCTTCAATCATGAATCGAATTCGAGCCCTTTCTTCTCCTTCAAAGCCAGAGAATCCAATGATATGGTTCTTGCATGGTTTATCATCACTACACAAAAATATCACATGGTGATACTTTGTTACATGAGACAAAGACTGAAAATCTAACTGATCAGAAAAACTTATATGAAGATACATCCACATACGGTGGAAATGGACCCACATAAAATGACCACAAACATAAAAATGTTGCAAAGAATCTAATAATTATGTTCAATTATACTTAAAATTGTGCACATTATATTACTCTTAATATCACAACTCAAAAATACTGCACAAACTCAAAAATAATTCTCACAATATATTCATTGAACCCCCACTTAAATGGCATAAACTGGACTGAGTGGCAGGTCCATTAATTGAAATGCTGATTAATCTGGAAAAACAGTAAATAAATAAAAGTAACAGCAATGTATCATAGCACATAAAATCATCACTGGCATTTCCTAAGCATGCCAATGGTCCACCCATTACATACCGTATATTCTCGAATCTAATCCGCACTTTTTTTTACAGTTTTAGAGGCTAAAAAATCAGATGCGGATTAGATTCGCGTGCGGATTAGATTCGCGGTCTAGAGCTGGATTTTGGAAAAATGATTGAGCTGCTGTACAATATAACAATAACGTAATTAACGTAATTAATAAACAACGTAAGAACAATACAATACAATAATCTATTATTTTATTATTTATTATTATAATTTATTATTCATCAGACTCGCCGTCATCACTCATAATTCGAGGAATGTTCAAAGATCTGGCCTTCTTTATCGCCTCCTCGCGAGTAGATCATAACTCACAAACAGTCCAGTCTTGCGTCTCTCTTGAAAAAACGTGAAGACTGCATCATCAATTTCAGGAAATCGTCCTTTCTTGGGTCCAGTGAATTTCCTTCGTGACGCCTCACACCCGCTGATCGCTGCCTTGTGTTTCCGCCATAGTCGAACGTTGCTTTCATCAACTCCAAAAATTGCAGCGCTTTGCGGTTTCCATTCTCCTCTGCGCACCGAATAACTTCACGTTTGAACTTTGCCGTATATGAGAGTCATTTAGATTTCAGGTGTCCCTCTTCCATAACTACGGTACACGACAAATTGGAACAAGCACCTCCCACGTTTCAACAACTAAAGATCAGCTGGCTTCAGACGAGATTGCGCACGTCTGTTGAGAAAGACCCCGCCTCTATCGGTATGACTCATCGGCCACAGGCGTAGCGTCGGATTTTAACGCATTGGTAACATCCAATATTATTCAATCAGTCGCCCCGTGGGCAAGGGGTGGTTGAAGGAAAGGTGCGGATTAGAATCGCGAACTAACTTTTTTTCGTTTAAGAAGTCGCTAAAAACTGGGTGCGGATTAGATTCGGGTGCGGTTTAGATTCGAGAATATACGGTACTTGTTACCAAACTTCAGTTCTTAAATTCATGAATAAAATACTGTTGTTTTCCTTTCCTTCTTATTTTTTAAACAATCAAGGCAAATAAGCCACACATCTGGTTAAGAAAGCATCAATTAAAGAAGAATCCACTGTAACTCAATAAGAGAGCATCAATTAAAGAAGAATCCACTGTAATTCAATAAGAAAGCATCAATTAAAGAAGAATCCACTGTAATTCAATAAGAAAGCATCAATTAAAGAAGAATCCACTGTAATTCAATAAGAAAGCATCAATTAAAGAAAATCCACTGTAATTCAATAAGAAAGCATCAATTAAAGAAGAATCCACTGTAATTCAATAAGAAAGCATCAATTAAAGAAAAATCCACTGTAATTCAAAACAATAAGAAACAGTCATCAAATTAAAGAAAAATCCACTGTAATTAAATAAGAAAGCAATCAATTAAAGAAGAATCCACTGTAATTCAATAAGAAAGCATCAATTAAAGAAGAATCCACTGTAATTCAATAAGAAAGCATCAATTAAAGAAAAATCCACTGTCATTCAATGAATTAAGTCAAGCAGCAGTACATAATGTCTGTTAAATATGTCATTAATAGTTGTTTTCAACAATGTGCTTGGATAAGTAAATGCACAACTCCTCAAAATCTAATGCTGCTGTCATATTAATTATGTTGGAAATTTACCTATCTGATATTTTCATTCAAATAAAATCTTAAAGACATTTGTCAACAATTCTATTCAAATTCGGCAGATATTTTCAAACAGAATACAACATTCATTGCAGATACCATCTAGCTCATAACATCAAACACATATTTCAGGGTGTTTCTGTTTTAACGCCAAACTGTGCAACATAAAATGAATGCCACTGCTGCTGCTGCAGAGCAGCCAGTGATGCCACCCATTCTGTGGTGCTCTGTCCTGCATTAACAGAACATCCTGTACTTCCCATATTCTGTCAGTTTAAAAATGTTTTATTTAAAGTCACAAAATTGGGGAAAGCTTCATGTAATTCAGAAATAAATCAGTATGGTATATGTATCTTTCACCATGTGCTTTCAGCCAAACAATGATATTTTAAACCTTCAACTGAAGTACTGTTTTTAATCCAACAACTGCAAATTAACAACAAACAACCATGCGTCACTTTATGATGTACCTCCTACATGTGTCGGCCTTTACATGGCCATCCCAAGGGAGGTCTCAAACAAAAGAATACAATAATGGCAGATTATGTTAAAGAGATACATATGTTGAGTCAAGAATACAATGTTTTAATTAAATTTGCTAAACATATTTAAAATGTAGACTAATTACAAATATTCTACAAAAAGATGTTTTACATTTCATGTGATTATCTATCTATCGTTGCAGACAAACATCTATCTAAATATAGCATCTTCAATCTGTGGGAGTTTTCCTGAAAATAATTAATTAATAATTTAATGCAGTCAAACTACTATAATTTTACCATCACGTGCATAATACTAAAGAAACTTAAATTCTTAATTAATTATTTTCAGGATAACTCCCCCAGAATGAAGTTGATATGTTGATATATTAGGATAAATGTCTGCAATGACAGGTAGATAATCACATGATATGTAAAACATCTACTTGTAAAATATTTGCAATTAGTCTATATTTTAAATACTTTTAGCAATTTCAATTGAAACAATGTATTCTTGACTCCACATATGTACATCTTTAACAGGATCTGCCAATATTGCTTGAGACCACCACAGGATGGCCACGTAAAGGCTGAAACATGTACGAGGCACATAGTAAAATGACACATGGTTAGCAAGATCTGCGCTCTTCTGGGATATTACGCGGTGTCGTGTGGTAATTGTAAACAATTACCACACGACACCGCGTAATATCCCAGAAGAGCGCAGATCTCATCAACATCATGGCAGAAGCCTGAAATGAAGGCTGACAAATGGTTGTTTATTGTTAATTGTGCAAGTGTTGGATCAAAAACTGTACAATCAATGTATTTCATGGAATATGGAAAACATTACATTTCTACTGAAGACTTTCTTATGGTTTTTCCATTACCACCATAAGCATTAAGTCGGTGCACTGTGTAGTATGGTAGATGTATACATGGGTAGATATGTTGATGAATTCGTCTACCCTAAGACGGAAAAAGTAGGTGTCTGCAAAACAGTCACACACAACTGTCATACTCCTTGGCATTACATCCCAGAAAATTGTGATCTTGTATTGCTGTTTGCTATTAGAACCTACACATGCTACAGCACTGACACAAAAGCCTGCCACAGAACCAGTTTAATCCGCTTCAAATTACCAAAATATTTTCATGCTCTACTCCCATCTGTGCTTCATTACAAAAAAAAAAATCTGCTATCCAAGAGACTTCCCCACCACAATTCCGCATGAATTTCTAACCCACTGCAACCTCCTTCATCTAACATATCTAATAATACCAAGGAATGAGCATAAGCTACAAAGCTCAACATTACAAAATCCAGCACTTACAATATAATTTAATTTTCTTAGTTCTTAATAGCAGTTTCTGTAACAGAATACAATAATACCCACTCCTCAGTATTTCCACTAATTTCAATGCATGGATCATTATCATGTCAAAGGTTTTCACAAAGTACTGTCCTGACACATTTTTATTCATCTTCAACATTAGTGTACTATGACCCTGTTGCTGATTTCCCTTTTATATACAGTGTGTCCACAAAGTCCCTTTGGGGTTTTGAAAAATTGTGGCGCGCAAACAAATTGAGCTAGCCACATGCGGTTTGCGGCAGATTACAGTGAAACTCTGGAAGTTTTTTACTGACCTCAGTAGACCTCGATGTGGGCTCCCTTGGTAGCACGGAGAACGTCCAGACAATATTCGAGCTCTTGCCATGTTCTGTGGAGCATGTCCGCTGGAATAGCCGAGATCGCATTCCTGATACGGGTCTTCAGGTCATCAAGTCCGTTAACTGGTGTTCGGAACACATTGCTCTTGACATAACCCCACAGGAAAAAATCCAGTGGTGTTATGTCTGGTGAACGTGGAGGCCAAGGCATTAGACCATCTCTGCCATCCCACACAACGCGCGCGTTCCTGCACAGTCGCCATTTCACAACTGACTGAGAAACGTAAAGATGGCCGCTTTTGCCATCTGTTGGCGGCAAAATAAAAACTTCCAGAGTTTCACTGTAATCTGCCGCAAACCGCATGTGGCTAGCTCAATTTGTTTGCGCGCCACAATTTTTCAAAACCCCGAAGGGACTTTGTGGACACACTGTACTTATATTTCAATATCAAAACATTCACAAGAATTTTCACTGATATTCCTGACATTTATAATTTCTCCTACAGAATTATCATCATTACATTATATACCAGCCTGTGTTTATTCTCATATCCTAACACACAATTACTGTATCTATACATACCTGAAAGGTGTAGGAAAATGAAGTGCCTGCCATGGTGGAAGCACCTGTTGTCTCAGAACTACATCATTCAACCAGTACGCTGTCACACACCTCTTTCCCTCTCTCTGTGCCTACATGGTTATGGAATAAGAATATACTGTGAGTAAATGTGGCAATATACAATACAGGTAGTTCTCATTTAACGCGATTTCGTTTTGCACGATTCTGCTTTAATGTGACTTTAAAATGTACGCCACTTTTCAAATTTACGCGATAGTTTTCAGTTTAACGTGATTTGGCATAGACAATCCATGGTTGCACTATCTTCTGTAGACGGCTAGCAGGAAGTGACGCCACTGTCACGCCATCAGTCACGTGTATGGATTGATTACGTTGGTGATATAACCACGTGACTCATTTAGTTTCCTCTTCAACAGCATTGGCTTTTCTTACCAACATGAGTGAGAAACATAAATCTGCATCACCTAGTGCAATCCAAGTGAAAAATAGGCGAAAGACAATCAGTATTGAAGAGAAATTACACGTGATAAACTGACTTGAAAAAGGTGAACAAATTGTTGATATATGCCGTAATGTTAGACTAACTCATAGTAGCGTACATACAATTCGTAATAATGCTGATAGAATTAAAGAAAGTGCTAAGTGCTAAAGTGTTTGCTTGTGTAGCGAGACTACCACAGTCCTAGCTGAATAAACCATACCAAAAAACTATGGATGTGAGTCTTACATATTAAATTGCATCAGAAATAAATTAATATATTGTACAAAAACATATGTATACTGTATAGAAATGTATATATACTGTATATACAGTACATATACACTCTACAGGTCCATATGTCCACTAGTGGTATAGTCCACACTATATAGGATGAGGTTGTCAGTCCCCTAACCCCCAGGAAATACACTGTTTTAAATGGGAATTTTGTGTTCGATTTGCGCAATTTTGATTTGCACGACTTTTTCAGGAATGTAACCCTGGCATAAAATGAGAACTACCTGTACAGTAGTCACAAGGTTTTGAGGTTCCCACAGCAATGTTGGTGATGGACTGCTTAACCTTCCTGCCACATCCACCAGGGCTCATCCCAGTACATAACACTACCACTCCCATACACTCACAGCCCTAACTGTCCGTAATTATACAATATACCCACACTTCCTGGCAAAGCCACTGTTCTTGGACTGCATGACCCTGACGAAAAAGGCACTACACTTATTCAACATCCCAGAAGACTTCAGACTTCATCAACACTGCTGCAAAACCTCAAATCATGCTTGCCTTCATAATCTTACCGAAAAATGCAAATTCTAATCTATCTTCTAACTACCAGTACAATAAAAAATCCATTTTTAAAATACTAATAACCTGATTCCTTGAATTTGAATTTTGAAGAACTGTGAGCTAAGAATTTTCATTTTACCCTGACCCCTTAAAAACAAATGTATTTACATTCACACCCACATTCACAGTTTCTTTGAAAATGAGTGAATATGAACATTGAAATGAAAAAATTTTGAATGGAAAAAATTTAAACCAGACACTACTGTTTTGGGACCCTTGACATTGAACATTAAACAAGGGGAAATGTTAAATCGACAAACATTAAATGGAGGTTCCACTGCACATGGGCATTAATGACATTTACAGAGGAACAGCGTTCTGGTTTATCCTGTACACCAGGCCTGCACAACATATGGACCACGGGCTGCACGCAACCCAATGGGGCTTACTGTGCAGCCTGTGATTACTTTTTGGATGGTATTCATATTTAAAAAATTGTAATTGTTTAAAAATAAAAATTAAATGTTGCAGTCGACAGATGCTTTCTTTCAATGGAACATATACCTTTTTCATTTTCCCCATAATTCATAATTAAAATAACAGTAACTGAAAATTACTTATTTCATGTAATTACAAATTTTTAATGAAGTATCACTGCCCCCCACCCCTGAATCTACCCCTGCGCACTTCACAGCAACATGCCCTCGCTGCTTTCTGAGCTGAGCAGGCCTGCTGTAAACAACAGTGTGTTACACAACATTTAACATATTCAAAAGAGTAACAACTAAACATAACAAACTAACACAGCAAATTACCCGCTGGAATGTTGCAGACTTTTGCGTCTCACACAGAACATGTGTTACTCGAGGCCCATATACTGTCTCAACCTCACCACCACTGGAAGCTATGACACGTTGCCACATCACAACTTCTTCAGGCATACTGCTGTCATAATCCACAATCACAAAGATGCAACCCAGCAAGAAAAGGTCAGGTGGCACTGCAAAACAGAAATACATACATAATTCATAGCCAAAACTACACTGTATAATGCAAATTACATTTCCTGTACTAAGTTTACATGAACCTGATGCATTCTTTGCATAAGAGCATGAAACAAAAGGATAATGGCAAGATCCTATCAGTCCATTTGTCTGTTAATGAGTATCACTTCAAACCTACTTATAGTTTTTGATTAAACTTGTAACTGGAAAGTGGCACAAAGTGCTGATAGGTGGGTGCATTCAATTTTCACATGTAACAGACCAATAAAACCAAAACTCAAATCAAAGTCTGCCATACTTCTAGAGAACAGCTCATCAGATACAAAACTTGTGACATAAAATATTGGTATCATTAACCATTTTAGTCTCAGAAAACAAAAATATGACTGTCACTCTCATGTTAGCCAGCAACATCACATTTACAGAATTCTTTCTATGTAGAGTTCCCTCTACGTACATACAAATATATTATTATTCCAAAAGCGGTACTGCAAAATTTTGTACGCAGCAGTTCTTCATTAATCTGGCACATATACAGGGTGAGCAAAAAATGCACAGCCAAACCTACAGAAGGTGAATCTACACCAAAATACAAGAAAAAAATATTATATGAACATAGGCCTTCTGCAGCAAGGTTTTCAAGTTTCAGCCTCCTGATGATTAAAGATGTTCAAAGTGTCCACCTTGAGTTTCCAATACAGGCATGTCAGGGGACAGACTTCTGGGGCCGTACTTTCATCTACCACATCTGACTCACAATTTCCTAAGAAACATCCTTCCAGAGCTGTTGCAAGATGTGGCTCTGCAGACTAGGACTCATATATGGTTCATGCATGATGGTACTCCACCACATTTTCTTCTTGTGGTTCGGAAATTCTTGAACAACTTTTCAGAACAATGCAGAAGATGAGGTGGACCAAGCGCATGGTCTGCATCTTGTCCTGATTTAAATCCCTTAGATTTTTATCTCTGGGGATATCTGAAGTCTACTGTTTATGCTACAGAAGTCACTGATGTCCAGGACTTACAACGAGTACAGAATGGATTTCAGATGATTTATACAGCACTTGGAATTTTCCAGCATATCAGCATTCACTGTTCAGAAGAGCAATGTCCTGCACAGACCTTAGACCACACGGCCCTCAGGATCGGCCTCAGCTGACTCACTGTTACAAAATCACTTCTTAACACTAAAACCAACCACAGCAAGACAAACCATATAGCACATCATAAATGTCTTGAATAGACATCTACATGTGTTTAGACATAAGTTATTTTATGGACCACATCTTGGATCATGTTTCATTTATAAATGCTAAATTTCAATCAGTACTGCACATCATAAAAGTGCACGAGTCAAATGCATCCATTCTAATTAAATCCCATGTCACAAAATTAACACCATTACTAAAACTTAAAAAAATAACACAAACTTCTAAAATTTCAACACTTTCATAACAAATTTTAAATACTGGTGGACTTCTATTAGCCCACTGCAAGAGACTATGGCTCAAAGATCATAAAATAAAAATGGTTAATAAAATAGATACACCCAAGAACCTGTTGAATACAATAATCAATGTAAAAACCCAGCATACTCACATTTCAAGTTGGGGTTATGGCCATAAAACTGTGCTCTTGGTTGCTGCTGGACCTGCCCCACACTCTGCGCCGATTTCGCTAATGCAGCAGCTACCCTGGCAGCTGTCGCAGCAGTCTGGCTGTAAGGAGACTTGGCCACAGCTGTACCTACACCAGGTGTCCCCACCACGGCACCCACCAATGGTGACTGTTGCTGCAGAACTCCACCACCAGGGGGGACCACTGCATTAGCCACCACCATACCAGGAGGCCTAACTGGAGAGCTTCCACCACTGGCAGTGCCTGTGGCATTTGTTATGTTGCCCAGGGTGCGCCTTTGCTGCTGTTGCTATCGGAATGATAATGGAACAAACACAAGAATGTTTAATAAGTTAACAAATGCTCTGATGCAAATGTTATATGCAAAGGTGCCCTTTGATGAATGAAGAGGTGAGTAATTGGAAGCAGATGGTAAACATCAAGTTGCCTGGAAAGAATGCCAAATTGTACAATGTAAATTACACTAAAAGGATCACTAGGGGAACATAAAAGTGGATGTACAAATGTAAATGTACTATTAAATTCAATGTTCACTATGTAATGTACCTGATATGTGAGAAGTTGATCAGGTGGAATGTGTGAAGTGTTAACCGGCCGAGTTGGAGACTGAAGGATGCCAGGTGGTGGCTGGTGTTGCTGTGCATGATGCTGTGCTGTCATTAATCGTAACTGTCCTGCAGCACTGCCTTCTTGTGAGGTTACTGGCTGACCAACCAAAACAGGGCCCTGAATGATAAAATTGGCAAGGTAATGAACTATCGCAGTATTTTAAAAAAAAGTCCGAGGAAAATCACAAAAAATTTGCAAAGGACAGATGACACCGAAGGTGACAACTCAACCAGCACCTCTTGAACATAAAATAGTTGTGGTAACCAATCAAACACAGTGTTACAAAGCAGACATAAAAGAATAAAACCCATATCAAAGTAAGACTTCAGTGTTTGAGACTGCCTTCTTCTGATCAAAAAACCCGCTCCAACTCCACCCTTCCCTGAACAGCACCTCCTTTGACTATACTACATTACTTCTTGCATTGAGAATGCATGAATATGACTGTAAACAGACATATCCTTCATATTTTCTCTCCACATAGCTATATAACATAATTACTACATCTGAAGGTTAACAATTCAGGAATAAATAAGAAAGTGAACTTATTACCTATCCTTTATAATCAATTCTCCAATGTAACCAATGTTTCATGGTGGCCACAGTGTTAAGAAATACAAACAGGCTAATCCAAAAGTCTTGGTGCACATACTTTACCTGAGCTCCTGGTTGCTGTGGTGACAAGTGGGGTGCTCCTGTAGTGCCACTCTGCAGTCGTATACTCAGCATATTCGCCAGAGCTGTTTTTGTTTTTGGGTTTACCACAAGAGGCTGTTGTGGTTGCTGAGATACCTGCTGAGCTTGCTGATTAACTCCAGTCTGCAAAGTAGACAAGAGTTTTCTATTAACACTCAAAAATGATAATGTGAAATTAAGGGTTTCACAGTGGTGAAAATTTAGATTCTGGTCTTCTGGTTTGTGTCTTGTAGGTAGTTATCAGCGTTTCAAAGAAACCTTCTTCCTCCAACTTCACGGTACAGAGGCAGTACACTTGTCTGAACAGTGGTAACCACCTACCAGGTTACATGATGTCAAAAGCTGAAAGACCACAGGCTACAAGATTATGGTGTTTTCTCATTCCTTTGGTTGTATGTACATCCTTTCGAACCAAAGCGCTCTGCACAGTGTGAGTTCATAACTCAGGATACAACAAATACAGCCATGGTTGATTTCATGAATATTCTTCATGCCTTTGCATATAATTTAAACCCAAGAAGGAACACACTGCTCAGGAGAATTGAAACCCAGGCCTCTCAAATCTGAAAGGTAAATCAGGAAAGCACGATATGGAATTACCGAGCTCAATTAACGGTGCTTCAAACGTCAATGCTACGATGACATGACATACTTGTACAGCCACTGTATAACAAGACAGGACAAAATACTATGAATCATCATCATCAGGAAAACAATACAGTGTCAGAATAATGTCTTACAATGACATTATTCTGACACTCTCATGACACTGTCCACGCAAACCGTAATGAAGTTACTAACCTGCCTGCAGATGTTAAACTTCAACAGAAACAAGGAGGAAGTATACATCACTAGGGAGACTGGTAGACATCAGCCAAGTTACAGCAACTAATTAGCATAACAGTTCTGCATAAAATGGTTCCACATTTGATTCCAACAATTGAAACTAACACTTAAAATAAAAACAAGAAGAAATTTCTGTCACTATAACCCTTAACCTTTGAATGACTGGGTTGGAATTTAAATTTCAGCACATGGTTTCTGAAAAAACATACTATTTGAACACGAAAAGATAAAATTACGAAATAAATGGCATTTTGTGGAAAATAAAACACAGATTATGCAGTATGTCTTAAAAATGCTCTAAATTTCCATGTTGCCTAAATATACAAAATAAATTTCTAGGAGTGTTTTTTATGTGCATTCACATATGCAAACACAGGTAATTTAAAAGTTAACAAACAGGAAAACAATGCCCCATTAAATGTATATCCTTTTGACTGAAAGGAAAAACAATGTCCCATAATGGGCATTTAAATCAAACAGTGCTCTGGCAGCATGTCAGAAATGTGGGATTTAAAATGCCACACACAAAAGGATAAGGTCCACCAATCACAAAAACATAGAAGTACAATGAACTCCTAAAGGATCATGCATATTACAAAGGAATACCCAGCATACTTGCTGTATGTTTAATCACAAACCTTCAAATCTTGAAAGTGTTCCTGGTGTGCAAGCTCATCTGTAGGCAGTGGCTGTGACGGTTGTTGCTGCAGGGGAGACTGCATTGGGCCTTGCACCATCTGCTGCTGCACTGGCACCTGTAAATCATTATGAGCAAACTGTAGTATTAACTACAACATAATGTAACAATGATATGAATGAAACTCCGTAATTTTAAAATGCCATAACAGAATTCAGTTTGGAACACAATGCTGGAGACTGCAGACAGAACTCACCAATAAAATGGCAGAACTAGGCACAGTTATCAGCACTACACGTTTGAGTATTTTGCTGTTACAACTGTTTATCCATGAAGATATGACATACAGACGTGACTGTGGTTCTCTAATAAAGAAATCTTGTAAACATGTGTTAAGCCCAAAAAAAAACTGACATAATAACTGTACATATTATACTTTATTTCACATGTCCATATGGCAACACAAAATGCAGTACACAAGTGGTTCTTCCAGTAAAATTATGTTAACAGATTTCTGTACAATAAACTATTTCTTAAGATACCTAAGGGCACTCCATCAAACATCACTGGATGAGCTTTTCTATTCCCTGTTCATATCAGTCTGTGTACTGTGTCATCAACCATCATGTTACAGCGGTTTCTGTCCTGCAGTCATCATTAAGTACGTGGCTGGCAAGATTTTGCTTCAGCGCTGGAAACAGCTGATAGTTGCAATCACTTATATACACCAACGTATGCACACAATATAATTATATGTTACAAATAAACTTGAACCCTTCTACACGTTTCAGTGATAAACTGCCCGTCAATATGAAGGGACGATATTAATACATCAATCTCACATGTAATGTAAGGTAAAGTAAAGCAACCCCATTACAGGCCTGGAAAGGCCCTGAGGGTTCCAGGAGGTTGAAGCTCCCAGATTTCAAGACAATCGGCACTTGAAGGTGGTAAGGTTGTCAGCCATACGCACCAGCCACCTTAACCCCCCATGAAATATTCCTGGTACTCATTTCTGTTAGAGGCTGAGTCGACCCCAGGGCCATAGTGTGGCTGGAAGGATTATGTCAATGAAAAATTCCAATGACACCATCGGGAATCGAACCCGCAACCTTCCGGCTTGTAGCACAGAACCTCAACCAACTGCACCACCGCATACCCCAATCTCACATGTACTATGTTAAAATATAAAATATATAAAATAGCAGATATAAATACAATAATATGAATTATTGTACTTATATTGTATTTGTAGCCATTATTTTAAATATTTTATATTTTAACACTGTACATGTGAGATTGATGTATTAATAATACATATCCCTTCGTACTGACGTCTCCCTGAGAATGGAGATTGTATCACTGAAACATGTAGGATGGTCAAATTTTATGTATAACATACAATTCTATTGTGTGCATATGTTGGTGTATATAAATGATTGCAAGCACAGTACATGGAATAAATGATATTAAAAAACCTGATAATCAGTTGATAACAAATTCCCATGACATAATGACAATCAACATAGATTCCTTAAATGCAAAATTATATGCCATGTAAATTTACTTTCTAATCAAGTCACATTAACACACTTCAGAGTCTGACTCCTCTGAAGAACATGAGCTAACCTGTGCAGAATATGGTATCTGTCCTTGCTGCACTTGCTGTGGCTGTGGCTGTGGCACTGGCTGTGACTGTGCTTGCTGCAAATGTATGCGCTGCCCAGCTACAACAACTTGTTGCTGCTGTTTCTGTGCAACAGCAGCTGCTGCTTCCCTCTGCAACTGCAGCTGCTGAAGACGCATCTGATGCTGTCTCTGTAACTGCAGCTGTGCCAACTGCTGCTGCTGCTGCTGATTTGCCTGACTCTGCTGAACTGAAGAAAAACAAGACAAACAATGTGTGTATAAACATCACATTGGGGCACATTTGCATAACCACTGTTGCCGTGGAAACGCAGTATCACGTATTCTCTGTGTGTGTCTGTAGCTTAGTTATCCAGCATGCAGAGTGTGTGCACTTTATTGTATCGTCATCTGTGGCCTGTCTGGGTCTACCATGTTTTTCCACATTATATCATAAACAGTATGATTTTTGGAAAAAAAAACTTATTGAACATAAACCGTGTGTCTTTTTATTCTCTACAACTTTCGTCTGAAACATTTCCCACTCTAAGAAGAATTCAGCGAGATATTATCATAAATGTACACAGGTCTTCATATAAAGCGCCCATTATTCTAGACAGATTTTAATGAAACTTAAACTTTCTTGAAAGGTTTTTGAAAAATACTCAAATGTCAAATTTCATGAAAATCCATCCAGTGGGAGCAGAGTTGTTCCACGCGGACGGACAGACAGCCGGACAGACGAACATGACAAAGCTAATAGTCATTTTTCGCAATTCTGTGAACGTGCCTAAAAAACTGTACATCTCACTGAAACTGCAGAGTCATTGTTTCTTGCATACCACATTAGAATTATTTCTGATACAAATCCACTGCTGCAGAGTTTAATAACGCATTGTCACACTGCACAGATGGATTTTTTTTTAATATTCAATGAAGTAAAAAAATGCAAACCTAACTGTAAATCATAATGAGGTTCATATTTCATGTCACCAATTTTTCTACACAGAGTACTTTTAAGATACCCATTAAGTACAATCTGTGCTTCATGTAAAGTAGAAATGATACAAATCAAAATTTGCAAGGTATGATCATTTCTGGCGATAGTGTATAAAAAAATGACAACATATTTTACACACTTTTATCCTCCTCAGATGACTTTTTTGGGTAACAGGTTTCATACTTTGACAAATAATAATTTAGTTTCTAACCCCCTCCCCCCCCTGTAATTTTTGTTGTTAAAAGATTTTATATTTTGGCTTGGTAATGCTTTTGCTGTCCAGGACTTACAACTACAGCTGCCAAGCAGGCCAACAGAGTAAAAGGTAAAAGTTGATACATGCAATGAAGGTATATGGGGTAGTGGAGGTATAGCTTAACTCATTCTTAGCCTTGACACTCGAAGGAGATAAGTCGTCACCTTCACACCCCCGCCACTTTACTCCTGGAGACAGAGCCCCAGTACCCACAGAAAAGCAGGAAGCTGGGTGGGTTACAACACTAGTCCGGACACTTTGGAAGAGATAAGTCCCCTATCCCTGCCAGCAATAAAACCATGATTCTTCGTATGTCCAGCCTGTAGCTCAGTCACTACACAAACTGAGGTATCCTGCCTCTACACCCCAACACAGTATGGCTGCCTCAACTTATACCATCACATGATAAAAAAAAAAACAACAAAATGGTTTCCAAAAAAAATGTGGTACATGGAATGACTGAGAATGTCCAAAATATCAGTCAAAAAGACCATTTAACTGGTCTTTTCTAGCAGTTCTTTCTGACAGAACAGGATTCCTTAATTTATCATGTTACCTAATGAAGGAAACAAAGAGGTTTCTGACACACTGCATGAAAAATGTGAAGCAATGGCCAATGTCCAAAATATCAGTCAAAATGAGTCAAAATTAACTTCACCTAAAAACGTTTACTACAGACCCATAATATCAAACTTCACTGAAATGCATTCAGTGGTTTCTGAGGTGAAACACACAGCCAGACATATTGTCAAAAGGACACAGCTTCCTCTGAAAGCATTTACTTAATTCATTCTGCATAAAAAACAGATAATATCTGAAACCAGCCTTCTGTATTGGCCCACTACTTGGCCTGTGCTGGCCAAAGTCTGCTGTAATCCCAATTTCCAGCAGAAGCTACTTCTCTGCAGTTTCATCAGAGGAGAAAACCTCAGAAAATCCATTACAGTAATGACTGAACAGGTCCACATTCAAACCAGGTACCACCCAAATACAAACCAAGTACATTACTGCTGTGCCAATTTGTCCCATGGTTTAGTAATGGTCTGCCGAACATTACTTGTTATCCTTCACGCAATAACGGATATGAAGTTCCTTTCCACCAAATAAGGTTTCAGTGACTGTACCTGAAACAGTATTCTCAGACTGTTGGGGAATCCAAGTACCAGGAGCAGCTGTAGTCTGCAGTTGCTGTGGTGACTGCACAATTCCAGAAGCAGTTCCAGTGACCACCAATTCTCGCTGTGGCACCTGTTGAGGTTGTGGTGGTTGTGCTATAGAACTCTGGCCTGCAGCTATTAACTGCTGCTGTCGAAGTGAACTCTGCTGTTGTACTAAAACCTATAACCAAAAACTTCATTACTAAAACTTGATTCCGTTGAAAGCAAATGATTTCAGACTTCTAAGTTCTAGTTTATTTGCATCCATGAAGAATATCACCATGGTTCCCAGTACAAGCTATTGTAAGCCTGCTACAAATATAGCAAAAAAATATCCTTCTATTTCCCATTTAACCTAGGCCTATCATTTCCATAAATTCTCTTCTAAATCACACACTTCAGTTTCATACCAAAATTTTGGCACAAAACTGTGTTAATCATGTGATGAAGTAGTGTACAGCACAATGAACTGGATCACAAATAGCTACACATGTAAGAAACTGTACAGTTCCACTGAATTTTAACCTGTTGTTGCCGAAGCGGCGTGTTCTGCTGGAGAAGCTGTTGCTGCTGTTGTTGCTGTTGCTGCTGCTGGTTAATGACAACAGTCTGTCCCTGGAGTTGTCTCTGTTGGTGCTGCTGTAGCCACTGCAGTTGCTGCTGAGGAGTAAGGCCAGCAGGGACCTGACCTCGAATAAGAACCTGCGGTTGTGGCTGCTGAGGCTGCTGTATCAGTTGCTGGCGAGGAATTCCCTGTGCTAAACCCTGCTGTTGCACCTGGGCTTGCCTCTGTACCTCAAATGTCAAGAGAAAAACATTTCACATAGCAAACAAGATTAGAAACTCCCCAATAATATTCTTGGTCATTTATTATGCATACCTGCAGTCACATGACTCAATGTAAACTTTTTTATTTCCTTTATGAAGAACCATTACAAGGAAAATCAATTTAAAATTCCTTCTTTCCAAGCACATTAATTTCTTAAAAAATCAGAAACTGTTTTACCAAGAAAGTCATTTACCCACTTAAACTGTCCTCGAAAGTAAATGTTCATCATCGTTGTCGTCATCGTCCATCATCACTATCACCATCATCCTTACAAGTTTTAGGACCAGTATTTCCATATTCTTCAATTCATTGTGGAGTAAATACATCGCATAGCACACATTCCTGGCCTCCAGAGAACCTCACAAAAGACTGCACATAATTTCCAGCACGAGTTCTTAACGAATCTGTCGTGGGACAAAATGTTCAACTGACTGAACCTCACATTTTCAAAGGCATCTCACAGGGTAAACATACCTCAACTTCTTACAAACCTTTGATAGGACATCCCTTTGGTGACTCAACTCTGTAGGTAAAACACGAGTGGATTCCACCACATTTCAACCAACAGCTAACAATTTCTATCCAGTCAGTGGACAGCATAAGCAGACCACTCGTCTGACCACTCTAAGATTTCCCCATCTTAATCCTCTCACATTTTATCTCTGGAGTAATACAAAGTCTTCAGTTTATAAAAAGGCAAAAACTGAGATGCACTGCTTCACAGAGTACTGGATGCTGCAAAGGGGAAATATAGAACACTCCACATATTCTTGCCAGAACAAGCTATGCAGTGCAGCAATGTTGACGCAGCACCGTTTAAAACACACGTAATTAGTAGATTAACATCATAAATTTAGCAATGGAACACTTAGCAGATCTAGGTACTAACATTTGTCGCAGTAGAGTACTTTTGCATTCCACTGCCTTGCACTTAACACTGTTTTGTTTTTACAAATGCATTCTGACACTACCATCCATCATCCTCAGTGCATACTGGGTTATCTGCGGTTGTACTGCCCTTAGGTGGCCATGTCTGTGCACAGTATCTGGGAGCTTGTTGCCTGTATGCAGTCCTGCTCTGGTTTGATGTGTGTTTTGTTCTGTTGCACTGAATGGATGCACTCGCTGTTTTGTTTCACATTTATACATTTGTAAAAACAGTGTTATATGTAAGGCAGTGGACCACAGCATTACTCTGTATCATAACAGCCACAGAGTATGCACTGATACCTCCAGAACTCTGTAGCTGTCACAAACAGAACACATGTTAAAAAACATTTTTCAACAAAATGAGTTAATTAATCATCTGCTTCGGTTTGTACACTTCATCCATTGACATCCCACATAACATCAATGGTTGCACAGTGGTGAACGATTGGAAACGATTTGCAGCAGTTGCCTACAAAGACTGAGGAAAACCAAAAAAGTCAAGACAACCACAGAAGTATCTCCTGAATACAAGTCTAGGATATTATCACTACACCAACCTGCTCAGAGGAAGGAAATGTCACAGAGGTCACAAAGGAGGGTGACAGGTACTGCTAATCCTCATGGATGCAAGACTTGATGATTTGGGATCTCTTAAACAAATATACGCCTTAAGATCATCATAACTTTTACAGCCAGCTGCTACATCCCAGAAAAACCGAAGCGCTGGAAAAATAGAAAACCTGAAATATCCAGTGGAGTCTGAGATTCAGAATGCACCGATTCAGATATGGAATAACCAATTTCAAGCAATACTGATATCTAGAGCCTTAAGTTTAATTTAATGAGTCACATATCTCTAAACATATTACTTCCCAAGTACAAGATAAAATAATCACTTCCATGATTTTTGGTTCACGTGCTTATAATCTTGTACAGCCATTTATACTCTCACTTCACATCCATGTGCAATTTGTGATGAACAAAGTGGCAATGGGACAATGTTTTTCTGCCAGTACTTCAGTTTTCCCCCTGTCAGTATAATTACACCAGTGCTCCATAATCATTCACTCATCTATCATGGGCATTACATAACTTTACCAACTGCCATCAAATAGCACACTTAAAAAATACCCACTTCATACACATTGTTTCTGCATGACTCAAACACAGTGAGCAAAAACAATACAATAATTTTTTTTTTGGGGGGGGGGGGGGTGTAATTCAGTTCACACCAAGTAGTAATCAGTATGATTCTGGGTAAAGCTGGTATGCATATGTGACACCAATATAAAAAAAAATATCACAACCGCAATACAATTCATGTTGTACATCACATTGTAAGGCTGGTTTTTGCACCCTGCTTTCTCCTAAACATAGCAATGCTGGTTAAGGAGAACAGAATATATCTGGCAGTTACAACCTTAACTGATTCCACGACAACTTATCCACTCTTACATTTTTATAAGAGAACTGAAAAGATAAATAACATTGCTAAGAGCTTGGAGAACAGCACATCTCTAAGTCTAAGCAGACATACTTTCAATCTAATAAGCTACATGCTATTTACAATGCACATACTTGTAACTGTCTCTGCAGAATTATTTGTCGTTGCTTTTGAATCTTCTGAATGAAAAGGGCTCTCTGTTGTGGATCCATCTGTTGCAACTGCGCATGAGTCTGAGGATCCAAATGGATCAACTGACGTGGTGGACCCTACAGAGAACAGATGGGAGCTTGAAACAACAAGTTCAGTCAAAGACTCACTGAAGGTTAACACAAACATGACAGTCAAAGTAACCAATATGGCATAATGAAGAAGTATGAAAACTATTACAAGGATACAATATGCTTAAAAATTGAGTTCCCACCTCACAAAACACAATTTACATCTCCTTTAGAAAGTCTGCAAGATTAGTGCCATATAGAAAAATAATCACTGTTAATGTTGAGAACCACACAAAAGGCAAATGAGATACATTCTGCACATCACATACAAGAGAATTGTAACGTTAAGTGGTGGTACATATAGGTACGACTGTACTTTAAGGGGTTAAGTTACGTGGGAGGATCAGTCTACAGTCTTGAAATAAAACATCAGTCGTTTGGCAAACCAATACATCACCCTGAAACAAAAAGTCATGGGTCAACAAAATTTCAGCACATTACGCTGACCACCTTTTTAAACTTGGATGTGATAAACCACAAGCTTGTTTCTGTAGGACAGACGGTGAATTCGGCTTTTCACATCAAAGTTCTGAGGCATTTAATGGATGCTATTCAGCAGAAAAGACAAAAATGAAGAACCATTGGATCTTGCACCATGACAGGCAAACCTCCCTCTCAATGCAGCAGTTTTTGATGACAAAATGAACTCCAACTACCCCCAGCCACCACATCCTCTATATATCGTTCTGTGTCACATCTGGCTCTTCCTGGGACTAAGGATTGGGCTCAAGGTAATTGTTTTGAATCCGCAGAAGAAATTCAACAGAATGGGACAGCAGGTCTCACAGCCACACCAAAATATGACTTCCAGGGGTGCTTCCAGCAATGGCAGGACCACTGGAGAAACCACGTAAGTGCAGGAGGGCAGTACTTCAAAAGTGACTAGAATAGGTTTTATACACATCCCTTGTACTGCAAATTATGCCGATTTCCAAAGACTCTCCGATCCTCCCACATATAGACACATGGTACTACCATAACTTCAGAAAGTTTCTCATTCTTAACCTCAACACTCTTGTTTTGTATTCAGGAGGTCCCAGGTTAAAACCCCAACCTCAAGACCAGGTAAATGCTGGTGACAGACCACAACCACTTCCTACCAAATCCTTTCCGACATGCAAAATCATCCTGTCATTCAACATTATACATCCTTAGCCCACGAGACTGTTTGACTATTAATTCACTTACTCTAAGAATGACTCATTCCCAATCTTATTCAGGCATTCACTGATCTGGTATCTCAAACACAACAACTTAAGTGGAAGTCTTTGACATGTCCAGCAAATACACTACATTTACTAAACAGACTCATTCATAGCCATGCCATCCTTCTTGTTGGTTACTGTGGTACACTTTAATTACCGTATATTCTCGAATCTAATGCGCATCCGAATCTAATCCGCACCCAGTTTTTGGCGACTTCTTAAACGAAAAAAAGTTAGTTCGCGATTCTAATGCGCACCTTTCCTTCAACCACCCCTTGCCCACGGGGCGAATGATTGAATAATATTGGATGTTACCAATGCGTTAAAATCTGACGCTACGCCTGTGGCCGATGAGTCATACCGATAGAGGCGGGGCCTTTCTCAACAGACGTGCGCAATCTCATCTGAAGCCAGCTGAGCTTTAGTTGTTGAAACGTGGGAGGTGCTTGTTCCAATTTGTCGTGTACCGTAGTTATGGAAGAGGGACACCTGAAATCTAAACGACTCTCATATATGGCAAAGTTCAAACGTGAAGTTATTCGGTGCGCAGAGGAGAATGGAAACCGCAAAGCCGCTGCAATTTTTGGAGTTGATGAAAGCAACGTTCGACTATGGCGGAAACACATGGCAGCGATGACATTGTATGGGAGGACGATGTTGAAGATAAAGATGATAGTGACCGGGTGGAGAGCACGGATAACGATTCAGTTATGAGTGATGACGGCGAATCTGATGAATAATAAATTATAATAATAAATAATAAAATAATAGATTGTATTGTATTGTTCTTACGGCACGTACAGCAGCTCAATCATTTTTCCAAAATCCAGCTCTAGACCCCCGAATCTGATACGGATCTGATTTTTTAGCCCTCTAAAACTGTAAAAAGGGTGCACATTAGATTCGAGAATATACGGTAACCTTTACTTTGTACTTGGAACTGAGATAGCATAGTCACAACAGTGCCTAGGCTACAGGCTGGTCAACCAAGGAATTGTAATTCAATTCCCAGTAGGTACAAAAGATTTCCTTTTCTCCAAACTGTCCAGACCAGCTCTGGTGACCACCCAGCATCCCACTTAATGGATACTGAGAGTACAGTAACTAAGGACTGAAGGTGACCGACCACTCACCTCCATCAAGTCCCAAGGTTAAGAATAAGTGGAGATCTACTGCCACTCCCTCATGTACCATTATGACATGTATAAGGACACATCATCTTTACTTTATTTTGTATTACATATTCATAACCTGAGCCTGTGGCTGCTGAGTCCACGCAATCTGACGCTGCTGCTGTTGTTGCTGTTGCTGCTGTTGTTGCTGTTGCTGCTGTTGTTGCTGTTGCTGCTGTTGTAACTGTTGTCTCTGCTGTTGCTGCTGCTGATGTTGAAGGTGATATTGCTGCTGTTGTTGCCACGACAATGGACCAGATGCACCCGAAACTACATCATGTTGTACAGTCACAGTATACTGCTGTGTTTGAGGCTGTTGAGGCTGCATCTGCGGCTGCACCTGCGGCTGACCATCACGTATCACAAACTGCTGCTTCTGTACTTGAATCTGTTGTGGCTGTTGCTGCTGCTGTGGCTGAAACAGAAACATTAACAATACAATTTCAACTGCAGAGACCAGGTAGTCTTAAGTATGCAGGGTCAATAACAATGATAAAGTACAAAATAAGTTAACAATGCATATATTTCTAAAGGTAAAGCTGAAATTGTCCCCATGCTTAATTAAGCACCATACCACAGAGGCTTATGAGGGAGTGGAGGTACAACTCCACACACACACACTAATGAAACCACTGTGACATGCAATTCCTTGAATAAGTCATTACCACTACTTACAATAGCCTGTCTCCAGGGAGGCCCTTGCTGCACTTGTATTTGCTGCTGCTGTGGGTGGGGTGCCGTTTGCTGAATCACCCTCTGCTGATGCATCACCTGCACCTGAGTACCATCTTGTACCACCTGCATGTTTCTATGCTGCTGGACCACTTGCATTGTCCTCTGATGTTGCAACATCGCACCAACTTGCCCTATTCAAAATAAACAGAACCAGAACTAACAACAGATTTAGAGAATAAAACAAAATAAAATGTAGTCCCAATTGTAAATAAATGTTTTTATTATTACAGTATAAAGCAGAATCCCAAAGTTCTTGAAATTTCACGTTCAGGATTTCAGACTTCCATTGTCATCCACTTTAAAACCATTGTTATGACATTTTGTGACAGTTCCAGCAAATCAGGATGAGAAAATGCAGCAGATCACTCAGGTTTCCCCACTCTCCTGCTACTGCACAGATCTTTCTTCACTCAGTCAAGCTCTGTCTTTCATTAAATGAGACTGATTGCTTTATGAGACTCCCCTTCAATCATTCAATGTAATTCATGCTCCCAAAAACGTGTACTTTACTGAAAAACGCTCACATTTTTATGCTTTTAGAGATTACTTTTATTACCGTCATTCCGTAAGTCCTTGGAACTAAACTGGCTTTTTACACTGTAAATAAAGACCGATGTTCATGATGGTTTTATCAGTCACAGTTAATCAAAACACCGAGATTTACAGTACAGTACAACCTCCATGTCTCAAACCTCTATGCAACAGAAGTTTGTATAGTGTCTATGTAACACAGAATAACATGGTACTGTTCATTAAATTGAATTCACTGAAGGCATTCATTTCCTGTCCTTCACTCAGAACGTCCCACTAATGAATGGGCCCCAGACCCTTTCTGGACATTTTGGAGAGGAAAAAAAATCTCTTGTGCCTACTGGGATTCGAACCCCAGACCATTCAGCCCATAACCTAGTTGCTATACTGACTACATTATCCTGGTTCAATAAAAAAAAACATATCTTAATTTTTCAGACCAATGCTGTAAAAATGAGTTACATTTTGTGTACAGGCTTTACAGTGAGACGTACTGTCTGTAATTACAGTAGAACCCTGTTAAGAAGTCTTTCAAGGGACCAGAGGATTAGGGACTTCTTAAGCGGGAAGACTTATTAAGAGGGAAAGCTTATTAAAAGCCTTTTTCCCCATAATTCCTTTGACTGTAGTTACGGGCATGTTCAGCCGCTTTGCCACTTCCACTCGGGTCAAGGTAGGATTTGATTCCACTTCTCTAATCACCCTCAACTTCTCTTTCAGTGATAAGGCTTTGCATTTTATTCCTTTCTGGGTCATGATTACTGCAATAACGATAAATATAATGACAAAGTAACCAATTAAAATACAAAAAAAAACACTCGTACATGCTAATGACTGCAGTTATTAAACAACGTAAACACCACCAACAGCATCTAAACAGACAACGTAATGCACATAACTTACCGTAATTGCAACAATTTTCTGGGGTGTAGGATTCAGTAGTAGACATATGTAGATAGTAATACACAGTAGCCAGCAGTAGCACCCATCAATTGGTTCAATTGACGTAACCAGCGTGTTACTGTTGAAGACTTAAAGCAGCGTGTTGCCGTGTTGCTGTTCGGGGCACCTCGGTAGAGATCGATCGCATCATAGCATATATCGCATATATCGATAGTCTTATATATCGAAACTTATTAAACGGGTAAAAATTTCATAAAAAATCATACTTTTGGTATCATGAGATTCGACTTCTTAGGTGGGAAAACTTAATAAGCGGGAAGCTTCATATCCGGGAAAAATTAATGTACGCCTTATGGATTTTATTTCGGGACTTTAAAAATCAGACTTCTTGCAGGGGAAGACTTCTTATGTGGGGACTTCTTATCCGGGTTCTACCGTATATGTTATCAGTCTGATTTTTGTTATGGGTATGGATCTTGAAGTTCACAGAGAAGTATAACAAAGTATGTAAAGTCCCTACCTGCCATCACCAAGTTACCACTTGCTGAAGATGAAGTAAGGACCTGTTGCTGAAGCAGCTGTCCTGCTGCTGCAGACACCTGCAATGAAGATAATGTCTGCTGCTGCATTGTGGCTGGCGTTAACCCTGCTGATGATGTGGCCATTCTCTGCTGTTGCTGCTGCTGTTGTATGGACTGAAATTGCTGCAACTGCTGCTGTAGCTGCTGGTCCTTCTGTTGCAGCAACACCTGCAAAAAACATGTTATGATCAGACCCTGCATCCTGACTATAAAATGAGAGACTACCTCATAATGGACATATCTTAATACTGTCCTCCCACCTATGCCTAGGTCTCCCAAGCAGTCACTTTCTTTCAGGTTTTCCAACCAAAACCCTGCATGCATTTCTCCCGTATGTGCCAAAAGCCCCACCCATCTAATTCACCTTGATTTCATCGCCCCAATATTTGCTTAGAAGTACAAACCAACAGGTTCCTTGTTACACATGTTTCTCCAGCCTCCTGTTACTTCCGCTTACACTCATGTCTTCCTAAGCATCCTGTTCTCAGACACTCTGAGTCTATGTTCCTTCCTTAATGTGAGAGATTAAAACTCCAAATACATTTTTTAGAAATCAGAATTCCAATTAACATAATGACTGGGGTATAAAAAATGTGATGACCCCCGACCGACTACAGTCTTCAAACGTGTACGTTACAGGATGTGAATGAAAGTGAAAAGGACATGAAGATCACCATCAACATTACAATGCTACACTGCTTTTGCTGCACAGCTTTCTCTATTTCAAAACTTAACCGTATTTCCAGCCTCAGAATATGATACAAGTGACAAGACACACCCTATAATTAGCAAGGGTTGATAAACTCCTCCTTACAGCTTCACCTTCCAGTGTTAAGATGAAGGGTGATTTTTAGAGAAATTTTTCAGGGGGAAGAAGAAAGTCTTATGTTGTGGGATATACTGTAACCCCTTCACTGTTTTTGCTATCAAATAACATGAGACCTGCAAGATGCCATATTGTTTTTGAGGTAATATTTTTTTCTGACGTACTGCTTCAAATTCTGTCTGTTTTTGCCATGGTATTTTGTTCAGAGGAAAAACACTGATAGCTGCAGCACTCTAGGAGGCGAACTGGAACTACACATACAGTTTCTGCCTTCTCTGAATACAGAGTGGTTGAAAAATATTTATTTATATCTAATATGCACTGATTTTTCTATTATAGAGAATTTAAGGAAATATGAGAATCAGAATAGAAGAAAATGCTGCTGTCAGAATAAAAACAGTTACGGGATTAACTGACTGAATAAAGTTGTTTTTCATACACATTCACAAGTATCAACAAATGTTCATTTATAAACAAACATAATCTTTCAAAAAATATTAATGACATACTAGAACATCCTCTGCAACCCCACTTTTGAAGAAACGCGTCTGTACATAATGCTAACATGGATGTTCTCTGTGAAAGCATAGTAACAAAAAAGACAAAGCAATGTCTTTTGATATAATCAAATAACAGCAGATGCTTATACAAGTAAACAATTTTATGTATACTAAGATATTAACTTTACCTGCTGATGCTGCACTGTTGTCAGGATTTGTTTCTGCTGAGTTGCAGGCTGGGGCTGATTCCATGGCATCCTCTGTTTCAGCTGTTCCAGAAGAGACGCCTTGCTACCTGCCTGCACACTGACTCCACCCTGGCCACCACCCACAACCTCTTCATCTGCAAATCCCAAGATCTGAGCCGTTGAAAGTAAACTGTTGTTCTCATTGCTACCTAACTTGTTGTCACCTGTAGACAAACAGAGATGTAATACTTATCCATAAATACTATATATGATTATGTCATGTTTAAGTTACCACTTGATGCCACTGAATCAACTCCTGCCACCCCACTGCTACCTCCACTTGCGTAATGACAGGCACCTTTGTTGTAAAAACATAACAAATAATATTAATAATGCAACACAAATCAAGCAGACTTTAATATAGTAAAATTCCTTCAATCCAGCACCCATTGGACCGGACAGGTGCCAGATTATCAAATATTCCAGATTATCAGACAGTACCTATACTGACCTAAGTTCTTACAGATAATTTGTTGTTACTGCTTCTATACTTTGGCTGCACAATTAATCAGGGGAGTATTCCATTTGTATATCTCCTTCAGCTCCTGGTTCAAGGGCATCAGTGTCCCTTTCTATTGCTTCTAGAGCCTTCCTTGAGTTTCCACCAGAGATGCTGATGGACCAGGAGAAAGTGGATCAGGAGTCTTCATAGCTGGAAAAGTTGATGGGGTAGGAGACAAGGGGTGAGGAGATACCACAACAGTTGATGTGCAGACACTCTTGGTGGCCTTTTTGGAGGACTTCCAGGTGTGGGACTATTATCCTCAACTATTGAAGTATCATGACTTCCAGAGCATCAGCACCTGACAGAAAGGAATTCTACTGTATGGAACATACCTTACAAACATTTCCTAATATCTCACATTCTTCTAGGTCTACCAAACACAGTCTACACTCCTATACAAAGAAAATGAATCTCTACAGATATCCTAAAGCAGTCACCTGGCCAAAACTATTAACCACCGCACAAACAAAACAATTTTGATTAACAAACTGCGTCACTATAGTACTGCTGATTTAGTAAAGGACGATTTTATTACATGCATTTACATCAGTCAC
This sequence comes from Reticulitermes speratus, assembly GCA_021186555.1. Lineage (NCBI taxonomy): Eukaryota > Metazoa > Arthropoda > Insecta > Blattodea > Rhinotermitidae > Reticulitermes > Reticulitermes speratus. The sequence continues at coordinate 15,784,963 of JAJKFL010000010.1, forward strand.
TGGTGGGCTAGATCAATAATAACATTGTTACAGGTCATTTATGTTTCTCTGTCATTTATGAATCCTCACGGTCCTTGAAGAGGATTTTAAATGGCAAGCAGTACAGGACATGTGCATGGCATACAAAGAGCTGCATACTGAAGGAGGAGTACATTTACAGAGCTGCAAATTTAGCACAGCTTCGCAATAATGAGGAAAATAAAATACAGACAGAATAACTGTACACATGCTCTAACTTCAATGTGTGTATTTATGAAACATTTTTGTTCTGTATTAACTTAAAATTACCATGTAACAGTGGAACTGACATACCGCTTGTTTACACAGCTGCCTAAGATAGCCATGTACTAACGTACCCTACAATTTGCAGTATTGTAAATACACTACGGAGAAGCTGCAAGAAAATAAACTATACAAATACTGTCCACTCTTTCTTTGTATTGTGAAGATATGACACTGGCAGAACATTTGAAATTTCCAGAATTTTAAAATGTGACTTTCTTCAAAATTAATTGTTTTATAAGCATGAAATCATAATTTTGTGTTATCAGGTTGTAAATTTCTAGCCATTATGTAACATGGTAGTAATAATACTCCTTTAAATTGGTCCCCTTTATTACATTTTGGACTCTAAAAAACATATATCACTGTCTGTAGCACAGATAACCAGTGGCACCCCCCAACCCATTCACTTGTATTTAATATCACGCACAGTTAAAACCAGCAGCAGAAATCAGAAACAAATACACAACAATGCATGCCTACCTATAGATACAAATGATCTTGATAGAGCTGACGGTGTAAGAAGAACAGGTGGCGGGGTAGGAGAACAAGGTTTTGGCAGAATCAGCAAACGAGGATGATAGAGACCTTCCTCACACCTCGCTCGGCTCCGCACGCTATCCACAACCCAATCTGGTGTCACAATATGAAGGGATCCTTCATGACGCACTGCTTCCTCATATTTTGCCTGGTTCAACATAAACATCAGCACAAAACACAAACAGCATTAATAACTGAATAATTTTCCTGAACATGCATTACTTTTTATCACTTGTAAAGAAATGTCAAACACAGCAGAAGGCATGACCAACCTAAATACCAATAAAACTTTTTCAGTCTTACAGAGTCTCACGTGTAAGAAATATTAAGTTTCTCCTTCCTGTGTCAATTACTTTTCAAGTTATTATATTCTTAAGTTTTCCTTAAATTTTCCTGCATTCTTAAGTCTGGTCCTAACTACAACAGAAAACTCATTCTTGCACCCACTGAAAGCTCCAAAAGCAGCTTTCATTTTGTAAGCCACTCATATCTTGGGGCATATTCACATTCTGACCTTCACACCTGACATCAATTTATGGTAAAACACCTAACTAAATTTAATGAAGCTTTTTTCCAAAAACTTTTTGATTCTTTCAGTATGTTTTTTTGAAAACTTCATGTGATGATATAAATTTATTGAATAGATATACATATCTTCTTGTAACCACAAGTTACACACATTTGTTATTGCTCATTTGGACTGAGCATTACAGTATGTTACGCAAGTCACAGAACATTAAACACCGTCACTCCCAGGAAACCTACTGGTTGCTGAATCACCGGCTCAGCCACTTTTTACAGTACCCACAATAAAAGAAAACTAGTCTCCTGCCTTGTTCACTCAGCTACAAGAGTATATGAATATTGAAGTATAGTGTGGTATTCATCTACACTATGCTATGAAACCTAGCCACACATCTCACAAAATTCATAAACCTTAATTCACATTTATTTTCAAATTAGGCATGCGCATGCGCGCACACACACACACACACACACACTGATGTCTTTAGTGAACAGATGTCTGGCATTAATAACGGTAATGAATCAAAGGCAGAAAAAAGCCACATGTAGACAAAGAGAGGAAAATTATAAATGACTGAAATTATAATGGCAGCTGTAAGCTGACATCACTTCTGACTGTGGACTTACAAAATGTTATGCCCTTGATTTTTTTCACACAGAGTCTATAACATGCACGACAAAACAAGAGAAGTTTTAACATGTTATAACAGGGTAGCACAGAGTGAGATAGGTGTACATAAGGTTAGGATAAAGTAGCAGGTAGTGCAATTGAGATGTCATGTTACATGCAGACAGGGCAGCACAGGTTACAAAAGGGTAAAATAGAGTAGTATACAATATTACAGGGTTGGGTTGGATACAGCAGCACAGGGTTGGGTTAAGGTAGAATACAATAAAACAGTAAATTAAAAGACAGTAAACAGGTTGTATTATCTTGACACTGCTTTCACCGTGCACCATTATGATAAATTGTACATATATACCAACATGTATTGCACAAAATTATAACTAGATAAACTTATCACTTAACCCGACACGTGTTTTGGCCCAAATGGGCCATTATCAGGGGTTGCTGGTTTGTATGCTTCACTGTACACTTCCTTTGGTATTGTTAAGAGTTGTAATTTTGCTGGTGATATGGTTAGAATGCTGGAACCATGTGCACTACACTTATTTACTGGTGATGTAGTAGGTGATCGGAACGTAGGGTGTAGAAAGCTGCCAGGCGCGGCTGACCGTGGATGGGGTCGAAATGGAGTCCTGTTGTTGTGTCGCATTGTGGCGAAGGTGGTGTTGTATGCGGTGCTGTTGGGTTGTGTCACTAGCTTAGGACAGGGTAGCAAGGAGTGGTATGGGGTTATGTTATATTATAGTTACACAGGGGAGCACAGGTTATGATAGGCCAAAATAAGGTGGGGTAATGTAGGATAAAGTACATGATAGGATAGTGTATGATGCAGTAGCATAGGATAGCAGAGCCTTGGACAGGTTAGGTTATGTTAGAAGAGCATAGCATGGGTTGTGATGGGGTATCATACGCTAAGATTTCATTCACTCTGGTGACATAAACCAGAGAGGTTACTGTTCAAGTTTTAATTTTTGTGACAGAAACTTTACAAATTCAAGATTCATTTCAATGACATTCAAGAAACATGTACAAAAAACATTTCATGCATCGTATTATGGTTGGAGGTTTACTTTCTACGTACCATTACAAATATCTGTGCAATGCTTCATGCAGGATATTTCCCTCTAAGTTCAGATTTAGGTTTCTTTTGTGTAAAGTAAAGTAGTGCCAGAAATAATTACAACCTAAAGCTAAACTCTGACAATCACTGCCATACAATCCCTTTGGGAGCTAGTGCATATCCTTCATTTCCAACTGATACTATTTGACATCTTGTATTGACTTAGCCATGTTTCTGGCTCATGCCTAACTCAAAACCATAAATAACTCACTATGTTCCTCAGTTACCTTTTCATTGCTGTTCATATCAATGTTGGCTAGCTTTACTTTCACTCACACCTACAGCAGTCACGCCTTCAATATACAACAAGCAAAATGAATTTCTATTCTGATCCTAAAGCAGCCTAATAATCATCTTATCATTTGACATTTTATGCGTACACACCTTCCATTTCTGCACAATATTTGCTACAAATATTCAATAATATTAACATGTAGAGAGAAACACTATGGGTAATATGATGAGATGGAGTATTATAACTTAGATTCTTACTCCAAAATTTTGATTGTAATCTTTCAGCTACTTTGAATTTTGAACTCCAAAAACACATTTATTAAACTGAAAGAAACACTAATGGTTACCTAAGCTAGTGAAAATGGTGTGCTGGAAGATTATGACACTTTCACCCAAAAACTCAAAAATGTTTCTTTTCAGTTACCTCAAACACCTGTCTGCCTTTAATAAGAAGTCTCTTAACAATTCATCAACAATCATAAAACACAATGTCAGCAAATATCTGTTACAGTATTTAACAAAAGGACATAAAAAATGCAGCTTCGTAGTACTTCTGTATCATCAAATTATGTCACATCTAATTTAAAGCACACAATTTAAAGTACTTAAAAATTAAATGTATAAACTCACCCCTTCTGGTTTTGTTATTATCAAATGTGAACAGTGCTTGTTCAGGTTTGGTCGGCACTGTCCACCATTGAACGTTATCATAGCCCATAAAGCTTTGGAATCAGCTTTGCTGGTTTGTGAAAGACATGCTATTACTGCTGTGAAAAGCTGATCGCTGTCTGGTAAGAAACCTTTGGTGCTGATTACAAAGTTAAGAAAAAATAAGCGCAACACAACACACTTAACTAGGAACTGTAACAATGAAAATAAACAGAAAACATAACTATCACAAACATGAGTAATCCTTAATATTATTTATAATATATATAGTATATTTATAATATATGTATATATATATTATATATATATATATATATAGTATAGTGTTTACTACTGAGTAATCCTGTTACAAAGGATACGGCAACAATTTTTTACATTTAACGGAATACAGCACCCATTTTTGAGTAACTGCTGGAACTTCATATAGTTCCTTGGCATCACAAATATCGCTTTCAGATGCATCATCCCCAATAATGCAGTGCGTCACGAAGTCAGAGAAGTAATTCATCCGCTCTCCTCCTCCCTCTTGAAGAAGATTTAGAACCTAACAGAAGGACAATGTAACTTACCAAGTGGGCATTCACATTTCATTGAAACGAAATTATGCATTAACAAGCAGAACTGATCACACACACGTAAACCGTTTGCATTCACCTTCTCATGTGCTTTCCCACTAACATAAAACTTGACATTTTGAAATAAACGATCTTCCAATTTCAAATCCTGGACTGCATCCCAAATCTCACTCATTTTAAAAAGCGACCTGTTATCAAACCACAAGGGTCACACATCGAATCCCAGAAGTGTATAATCCACCAATAATACTTAGTTGTATCCTAACGACCGCACAGCACATACCACCACACATCTTACGACTCGTTCCCTCGGTTTTCCAGCGCATTATGTTATCATTGGTGTCTTGGTACACTAGCCTCACAATGCAACCAACATACAAACAACAATGTCCTCATTCAGGTAAATGCTTTGGGTAACAGTGAAATCTGGGGCTACGAAGTTGAGGGCTGTTGTCTGCCATGTTTGGCCGGGTAGCCTGCGGGAAGTATACCGACTTTACAAAAAATGCTGTCATCCTCCATCATCATGGCGGATAAATTGCTGTCTTTTTGGGAAGTAAACTGGCGTAGTCTATCCTGATAATAGAGGAAGTAGCATCCTCTGATACGTCGCTACACTTCTATTAGACCATCTGCCGTCACATCACAGAAAGGTACAAAAACTGCACTGCTTGCCCTCCCAATTACAGCATTGAGTATTGCTCGAGCAGTTCGAACCACGGATTGTGTTTGAGACTAGTCCCTTGAGAACTGCGCTCTTCTTGGATATTACGCAGCGTCGAGTGGTAATCCTTTACTGACCGATACGTTGTCCCGAAACGTCGGTAAAGGATTACCATTCGACTCTGCATAATATCCCAAAAGAGCGCAGATCAACTACTACCTTGAATACCATCCGGCACGATGATGCTCGAGAAACGGGTAAACACTGCCACGGATCAGATAAAACAACACGACCACCGTGGCGGGAAATTACAGTCAAACTACTGTACTTTCATTTCATTTGTTTCACATTCCAGAAATCTATAACGGGTAACATAACCTTTGGATATAGAACAAGTCAAAATACAATAGTAAAACGTAATATAGACAACACGTGTAATGAAAATACAATATATAATAATCAAACATGCAAAATGTAATTCACAAGAGAATAATTGAGTGTATTATATTATAGAATACAAATGATGTATGAAATGTTTATTTCAGTGACTGAATTAATTGAATGATCACATTATAAATTAAACAATATATACAAATAGAAATGTAAAAAGCAGTATCAATTGATTCGTGTTAAGGTTTTAAATTGTATGCAATTTGAATAAAATGATAAATAACAGGAAATTTAGTCTTTATCATAATTAAAATACTCCTCCAATTAATAAAATGTGTGTGAGTGAAGGAAACTTTTTAAAGCTGATTTAAATTGTTTCATGTTATGAGATAAAGTCTTTATATGATTAGGAAGACAATTCAAAACCTTGATATAATGTCAAAAGAGATGGTGGTTGGTGAAAATTGGATTTGTTTCTAGTGTTTATATTATGCATCTCAGAATTCACTGCAAATTGATTCCTATCAGTAATTATAAAAAGTACAAGGGAAAGTATATATTGCGAATATGAAGGTAAAATTTTTAAGGTTTTAAAATATTCTCTACAAGGGTCTCTAGTTCTAGCACCCATAATAATTCGGACAACCCTTTTAAAAACATTATTACTGTATGAGGAATTTCCCCAAAATTTTACCCCATAAGTCATCATGTTATCAATTAACTTTCTGCAGTTTGTACGAACATTTTGTTACCGAGTCTATACGTGCATATCTCTCTTCTTGTACAGTTGTGATCAGTGCATGATTAACTAACTGCCTGGAGGGCAGTCCCTGAGAAATCAACAGTTCCTCAGCTAGTCATGAAATTCTCCCACATTTTATGATACCTGAAGGTTCATTATCATGTTCACAAGAGCTCACCACTTGTCCCTATCCTGAGTCAGATGAATCCAGTCCACACCCTCCCACCCTATTTCTTTAAGACCTATTTTAATATTGTCCTCCCATAATGCCTGGATCTTCAAAGTGACCTCTTTCTCTCAGGTTTCACAACCAGAATCCTCTATGCCCCACCCATCTCATTCTTCTTGATCACCCATGTAATATTTAGTGAAGAATACAAATCATGAACCTCTTCATTATGCCCTTTCCCCCAGTACCCCCTTACCTCCTCCCCCTTAGGCCTAAATATCTTTCCGTAACACCAAATATGGAACACCCTGAGCCTATGTTCTTCCCACAATGAGAGACCAAGTTTCACACCCATATAAAACAACAGGGAACACTGTAGTTCTGTATATTTTAATCTTTATATTTTTAGACATCAAACAGGCAGAAATAAGAATCTCCAAATGGTAGCAGGAATTCCCTGAGTTCAATCAGTTTATGATTAATGTTTTATACAATTTACAAAACCACTATCTCAATTTACATTGAAAGTGACGCATGTATGAAGCTAACTCTTGAGAGGTGGATGCCAAGTGTTTAAAAACCTGACCAAGAAATATAGAGAAGGTTCTCAGGTGTCTATATTCTTACTACTAAAAATTCAAAATCAAGTTTCTTACATAAATTTCACTGGCTGGAAATTTAAAGTCTGCAGGTTTCAGTCATTTGCCTAGTCAAAAAAATATAACCTAACTTTTGACACAGCCAAAAAGTTATGATCAGAGCTAACTCCAAGTAGTAAATTTCCTGCTGCTAACAACACTGCTACCCACAGAACATCTTGAAATGCATGTCAGTAACTACATCCTTTTGTTATCTCCTAGCTCACAGGAAATTGTCCCCTATTTCCTTCTACTCCGTTGATTACACAGTCATAACTGCCACAAATACTTAACCAGAAGTGCATATCCAGCAATCAAGCATCTGGCTAAAAATAGATGTACAAATGAAGATGTCAAAAACTTGGGCTACAAATACATTAATTTCAAGGCAGTTACTTGCAAGAGCAACAAGTCGATCAGAAAATGACATTAATGTTAATACCGTAGAAAAATATTTCAATGAAAACTGATTTAACTGACTCAGAGCTGCTTCTGCAGATGAGTTTAGGCTGGCCTTTGTCTTCTTACAATGTAAACGCTGACAGATTAACACAGCTGGCCACAATAATTTGCTCAGCTAGTTTCAGAGTAGATATCCTGCAAGAATTCAAAATATATTCACTCCCTTTAATAATTTATATACAGTAAAATCCCGATTTAATGTTCCCGCATTTAGTGAAATCCTGGATTTAGTGATGATTTTTTCATGTCCCGACAATAGCTCCATATAAACATATAACCTCCATTTAATGAAAACCTTGATTTAGTGAAATATATTCTAATCCCCCAGCAATTCATTAAATAGGGGTTTTACTGTATGTTTGCTTTTATCACAGCTTCTTAAATCAAGTTCAGAATGCTGACAAGCTATTTAAATAACAATTTTATTCAGATGAACTAAAGATTAATTTTATTAAACTTGTCACTGAATTACCATTTATTATCACCTTAATTTTTTATTTTTTAAAAAATAAACATTTTTGTTTAATGACTTCTGTCTTAATATAGTGTACTTGTTTACCATAATATTACGCTCAGTTTCATGAGCTTTCAAACTGTTAAAGCTGATATAAATACAAGAATGTTAAATAACGTAATGCTCAGTGGAACTCTGAAGGTGACTTTATCTTAAATAATAATGCAACTTCTTTCAACCCACAGGATGTAAACTTATTTAATACCAATATCTTTTCAAACACCATATCTTAAACATCACTGTAAAAGTCTACCAAATGACAAAATAGACTAAAAATGGAAATAAGGAATATCCAAAATTTTCAAACATTTCCTTCTATTGTCTGTACATTTTGTATAAAATCCTTCATTATGACTAATAATTCATTGGGTTTGTCTGCATGAACCCAGTGGCCAGCACCTGAAATGTTTCAAACTTTGCTGCTGGAAAAATTCTTCTGATCTCCTCATGATCCTCAGATCTGTAAAACAGAGGAAACATGATTAACAATTCATTAGACATAACATTAAGATAACATATTTCTTACACTAATACCGTCATTATTATCTGACTGTTATCTGCTCACTGGTTCACTAAATCACTAAACTAGAAGGAATTTATTTAATCTTACTATAGACAGAAGTTTACGATATCATAAAAGCAGTGACTAAAACTAACCTGTATTATATTTTGATTTACTCTGCAAGCACTAAGATCATATATGATACAAACTTTATTTGACGGAACAGAATCCTTGAGAATCTGAGTCACTCATGATCAAGAAGCTGTTTGTCTTTCATGAAATCAGGAGGCCCATTATGGTACTGTTTTCACTTTAAGAAATATAATGATTTTGTTCAGACATCTCAACTATTTTTTTACTCTTTTCTCCACATCAGTCTTTCCTGAATTCATATTCTTAATCTTACAAAGTCATAACCATCCTGCCAGGGCAGTGATCTGAACAGATCCTCCCATCCCAACACATATGCCACAAACACTGTTCAACTGGTAAAACAGTAAAGGTTCAGTGTCATCCAATCAGATTTCACTGCTTTGTCTATACCCCTTTTTCATATTCAACATACGTACGTGAATCAATGCTTCTGACACACAACCAGCAAAACAAGACTCGGTGAACTTATGACTTAGGTACACTCTACTCTCAAATATCGGAAACTACACATCCACTATCACAATGCCTCTTACTTTGTAAAATGCATTACCCCAAAGTAGATCTAATCAGTGCACAGCCTCTTTCTTTGTTGAACATAATAAATAAACCTATGCAGTAAATTATTTTTAACTTTAAAGGTTTGGTGTCACCTAAGTTAAACTTAATGCTGAGTTACAACCACAAATATCTGTAAAGTGAATGCCATCAGGAAACAGACCTAGGATTTTCATTGTTTAATGAACTGCTGAACATTTATTAGTGCTAATCACAATAACAGCACAATTTTTAGATATCATTTTTTGAAGTTCAAGACTCGTAAGAATTTTATAATATTCTTCAGCAAACCATACACTGACCTAACATAATCTGAATTTGCTCCTGCAATAAACAATGTAGGTACTGGACAAGAAGTGTCTGCAGGTGGGAAGGTAGCAAGACTATTAAAGTTACGAGTAATAGAATCCAGATTTAGCCTCCACTTGTAGCAACCTCCTTCAGCTTCCACCAGGTTTGTCAAAATAAACTGGCGTGTCCCTGAATCCTAATTTAAAAACAAAAAACAAAAACACACCATTAGCATATGTCTTCCTTTGGGAACTGTATATATCACACCTGTTCTCAATGTAGCAAGTATGTTCCCACAATTCCCATAAATTAACACAGTTCTCTCTCTGGTTTTAATAATGCATATATGATAGATGTTTGAGATTCTCATGGAAGTGACTAAGCACAGTATGAGACACTGTGTTGTCTCGCACAAATTCACCAACATTACAGAGCAACATGTTGCAACCATCTTCTATGTGAGGATGGAGGTGGCAGCAGCAGGTTCCTCTAAAACTTTGACAAATTTATACCAGGCTACAGAGTGCCACACATCCCAGAAGACAGTAATCATCACAAGACACATACAACACTTTTTAACACATACCAACACATATTTAGCCAACTGCTCATCTGCCATTCTGCGAGCTTTTGACAATGGAATATTTCTATCAAGTTTCACTGACATCATTCCTTCAAAATACTTGGGCATGATGGACAGGGTGGAACTAACAGCAACTGGAGAGATGTCAACAATAACCAACTTTTCCACCAATTCTGGCTGAAAACACAATTATTTACAATTTATCATATGAACATGCACCGTTTCTTACCATTACATTTCATCCTAAATTGTAAACAGTCAAACTACCAAACACTGGGATCCACTGGGTAGCCCCTTTATGTCAAGCTAGCTGCGGGACTGGTCTTCACCCAGAATGGCATCAAATAACATTCTGTATACAACAATATCTAACACATCCACCACTATTTAACAAATGAACTGAGGATTAAACTACATGCCTTTACTGCATTAAGCCTATCAGGCATAACAAATAATTCCATGACCTTTAAAATGTTTACATGTATGCACCAGTGTTCTGTACATAGTTTTCTCATGGAGATATTTCTCGCACACTAAAAGATTTCCCTGTATCATAGAAACAACGTTACAATCAACGACTTTCTTTTATCTTAGCAAAGCAAGTCACAGCCAGCAACCACAGAAACCATGTCCAACTGCCTCAGCACATACCACACAGAAAATGCAGTAATAGTGGCTACCATGGCAACTTACCAACCAAGGAAGGAACAAACTAAACTCATTTTACATGCACAGGATACACCACCATACTTTTTACAGAACTTTCAGCAGTTGTAGGGGGTCAAGTGGGAGCAATTTGAAACAGGGAACTTTTGGAGGAAAACGTCTCCTTTATATTGAAATCAACATTGGTACTGCGACTAGGACAGTAGGCAACCTGCTCATGTGATTCCAGCACTATGATCCCCCCCCCCCCCAATTTTACGCACACTGTCAGATATCATGTGGATGCAGCATTTTGTGATCATTGGACTGAAAAGAGGGGGGGGGGGCATCAACCCATCACCTGACTTGGCCCCACTTGTCTTCTTCCTTTGGGATCACCTCAGGAGCCTCATTTATGAGGCAGCTGTGTAAATAGAAGGTTATGTGGGCCCTAGAATTCCAGCAGCATGTGGAACTATCCACAACACACCAGGATCTTTGGCAGGGTGTGCCAGAACATGGTGCATCACTGCAGTGCCCGCAATGAAATCAATGGCTACCACTTCGAAAAGCTATTGTGAATTGAAAATAATACCATTAAAAATTCTACACACATTGTAAAAACCAATAAACATTTAATAAAGTGAAATGAAGAATCTCAAAAAAAAAAAAAAAAGTGCTAATCTCTGAAGTCAGCGCTTGCAGGTTGCCTTCTTTCCCAGCTGTAGTACCAACACCAATTTCAGTATGGAGGAGATGTTTCTGATCACATGTTCCCTATCCCAAATTACTCCCCTCTGACCCCCTAAACTGCTGAAAGTTTGTAAATCTATTCTGTTACACCTTGTATGTATATATATATAATTTATTATATAATTTTTTAATAAATAATTTATTAAATAATAATTTAATTGTATTCATTTGCTGAAGCAACCAACTTATGATCTGTCATATAACTTCATAATATGACGACCAGTTGCATAGTGTACATTCAAATAGTTTGACGAAACTAGTAACCTTAAAAATAACACATATTCAATAAGATATTTGGAGGGCTGAGTAGGTTCGAATGGTTGATGTTAGACTGGTAACTAAAGACACCCCAGATTCAGTGCCAAGTACATGTGACTATCGTACTGCAAATTAATACAAAATCCGTAAATAATACCAAGCAAATGACGTTCAAAGCTAGAAACACAAAAGTGTATAGGCATGATTATTCACAATTAATGTGCAGCTTGCAGATCCATCTGTGAAATGTGTAGATTAATAGCAGTTTAAAAGATGATGCTGTGATTTTCAATGTTTGTCATTTCTTAAATCCAGAATATAGAGGTATATTGGCTTATGAAACTATTGACTGGAAACAGCATGAATACATGAACCTTCTCTCATACATTATCTTCAAACCATAGCTTAATTTCAGTAATGAAACTAATAAATGAAGTCTAAATTACAAATTTGTAACATCTAACTTACATATGTGAGGGCCATAAGCATCACGGCCCGTCCACCCATGCTGTGGCCAATAAAAGTTGCTTGTTTAATATTGAGATCACTCATCAAAGCCCTTAAATCTTCCACCAGATGGGTGTATGTCATCTCATTAGTATGTGGACTGTCTCCATGGTTACGCGCATCCACTACAAATATCTAAAACATACACAGTGTGCAGGGTAATTAAATCTGACACAAAAAGAAACATACATACGGATAATTCATAAGAAAGTGAAGTGTGATGGCTCACCTTTCTATTGGTTTTATTGTGCAACATCTTTGACAAGGCATTCCAATTTGTCTTTGAGCCAAGCAAACCATGCATTATGATCACAGGCCAATCTGTCGACATAAATGATGGCTTTGTTGATTCATATGACGTATATGCCATTTTTACAGGTTCGATGCTGTGATTAAAACGATTTCCGTTAAGTTCATGAATCTGTGCGCCTAAGAGTGACAACAACGAGGGTTATGAACATGACATTCACAGACTTTATAAAAGTATGTATTATACTCAGTAACGATACCTGTTTCCCATCTTTGTGGAATCACCCGATCCTGGATCTTGTACCGATACAACTTGTTCCCTTGAACCCATTAAACGAGTTACGTTGGGACTCATCTTTATATTAACAAATTTTATAGCCATATTTGAGAAACCTAGTTTGTTTATCATCATCGGATATCTTATTTCTTAATTTTGAAATCTGTACATAAAATCAGACACAAGAAACTAAAACGTTGGAAGAAACATCTTCGTTACTATCTGCAATTTTTATCGTCTGCCACAACTTGCACCGGAAATGACTATCAACATTCTGCCAACATTGCAGTATATGAAACAGAAATACACAGGTTCACTATCGCATTACGTATAATTTCAGTAAGTTGGGTAACATGGAATAAAAGTTTCATTCACACAAAACCAAAGAGGAACATCCGTGTGAAAGCTTGTTGTGTACGATCTTAGGCTTTGTAATTTGGATGAATCATTTGCAGAATTGTAAAAATTATTGCTTTAAACTGCATACCAGGAGTGTGGAAGGAAATTATTAGTTGTATCTTCACAGTGAAACGGGTAACAGACATGGCCAGAGAATATGACCATCTGTTCAAATTACTCATAATAGGTGACAGTGGTAAGTACTGCCGAAGTGGTTCATGGCTTTTCGTGGTTTATAACCTATAAAGCCAGCATAGTGTTTTTAACCACAGTATTTTAAGTTCCGTTCATTGATTTTGCGACACCTGATTTATTTGAAAACAGGTGTTGGGAAGAGTTCGTTGCTGCTACGGTTTGCAGACAACACATTTTCTGGAAGCTACATAACAACGATTGGTGTTGACTTCAAAATACGAACTGTTGAAATAGAAGGAGAAAGGGTGAAGCTTCAAATTTGGGATACTGCAGGACAGGAGAGGTTCCGCACCATAACCTCAACGTAAGTTACTCTGTTTGATTCTCCACATTTTCATTCATGCTATGTAAACTTTGATCTAAAGCACTTCTTGTACAGTTATTACAGAGGGACTCACGGAGTTATCGTCGTTTACGATGTAACAAGTGGCGATTCCTTTGCAAATGTTAAAAGGTGGTTGCATGAGATTGAACAAAACTGTGATGTTGTCAACAGGATACTGGGTATGTATTACATAAACGTATTATGGCACTATACCAGTAAGAAACTGGTACACATAAAAAATTAAATTACTGACTTATTACAGTTGGGAACAAAAATGATGCACCTGACAGGAAAGTAGTATTGACTGAGGATGCCCAACGATTTGCAGACCAGATGGGAATTAAGTTGTTCGAAACCAGTGCAAAGGATAACATAAATGTTGAAGAGGTATGTTTTGTAAACATATTTTGGCTCCACTGTAGTTTAGCCCAACCAGAGGGAAAATTTTTTGTAGAGACAAAGTGACTTTTTAAACAAGGCAGTATATTTCTTTAAATTTCCAGATGTTTATGGCAATAACAAAACTAGTCTTGAAAACAAAAAAGGAGCGGAAAGAGAGACAAGCTATTCAGAATAATGACACAGTAAATCTTCGAAAAGGACCTAAACAGAACAAGAGAAAATGCTGTTAACATTTACAGGTACCTACTTAAAGGTATGTAACATTCTTAATATTTGAACATGAACAGGTTTATTCATGTAGGGGCAGATGGGATTTTAAACGTGAATTCCAGATTTTTAGATGATCGGGGAGTACTTAAGTGAAGTTGTACAGTATTCCTGCTACTGATATGATGTTTCTGCATTAAAGAGAAGTCTGGACCTAGACATTATTGGAACATAGTTTACTTTAAATTTAGATAAATTTGTCATTATATACATTTCACATAATTTGTGACCAAATTATTTCCCAAAATTGAATGTTCAGTTATATTTTTTGGCACATTCCCACCCCATTAATTCCTGTTTTTTGTTAGGTGTGTGATATTTTATAGGTAACACCTTGAACACGTAAGTGCATTAGATATGCTAGTCCGGCCTTGTGTCCTCCCCTCTTCCGAACTCTGTTGTTTTTATAAGACCATACTCCAGTTAGATGGTGGCATAAATGGAAATAACCACAAACACATTCTGTTGCATTTATGTGTTTGTGTTATTATGAATATTCTGGTTCAATAAAAAGCAGTTCATCTTTAGAATGACTGAATAACTGTGACATTCTCAAATAAAAGGCTGCACCTTAAATTTCAGTGTGAATATTTTTACAAGAAGTAAATTTGTGTGAGTTACTTGTTCAGTTCTTCACTTATACTCTTAAATTCTTCTGTAGGTGTTAGCAATTTTGCTCCAGTATAAAAGAGGAAACACTATATGGCAGATGTAAACTGCAGCCAGGAATTTTTTTCATTGTGGTGTCTGAGCAAGAGCATGAAGAACTCATCATCACAGCGTTCTGGAATGAACGCCAGACAGCCCCGCATCATGTTTCATTTCTGTCATTCTCAGCCTCTATTTCTTTCTCTGAATCACCAATTTAATGAGTGCCAATTGCGTAACAGTTGAATCCAGTGGATTTAGATGGTTAATGTTGACATAATAGGCAAATTACTATGGCATGCCGTTTTCATTGCCAAATAGTATGAGAGTTATAAAGACAAGAAATTGAAAGGACTGTATGAATGTATGAAAAACATGCTGTAGTTTAACAAAGTGCAGGGTCAAGAAGAAGAGGGAGGGGGAAATCCTATTTGTAAGTTCCTTGAAGATACAAACACAGCACATAATTGTATCTGAGGTTAATTAAAGGGTTATAAATCCTAAAATATATGTGAATAATAATGGCGTACAGTATATATACAATTTAATAAACAATCACTGTGGAAGTTTTTGCTTCCAACATGAGATTAAATAAAGTTTATATATTAACAGCTGTATTCAGAAACAAATGATCATGGTTACTTCAGTAATGTACCCTGATGGACAAGAATGTTAAATGCAAGCTGCATCTGTTATTTGGAAGAAATATTTGCACAAACACCTAATCATATACTGCAGGACAGCAGTGGTATTGTGTGTGTGTGTGTGTGTGTGTGTTTATGTATCATAATTAAGATGTATATGTTCCTTCTACAGACTCTCGAACATTGTTTGAACCATGACGCGAATTTTATAATGTCCTTCGGCATTTACATCTGACTGTTAGAAACAGCCATTATCATTCATATAAGACAGAAAACCTGTCCGTACAAAGTAACGTAGAAATCAAATCGCTCAATTTTAATACTGCATTAGACTGAAGGTTTTGTCTCGTAAGTGTAATATCACGGTACAGCGTAAGTTGCCTGCAGGATGAGTATACGTGTATAATTTTGCATTTAACATAAAAGAATTATAAAACAAATAGCAGGAAACACTTTTACAAGGCTTTGATTATAATGCAAACACCCTATCTTATAATGATTATGCATTAATAAATTATACATATTTGCCATCTGACAGCCCCATCAGCTGTGGATTCCTGTAGCTTCTTAACCCCAAAATTGAGTTTGGTCACTTACTGTCTCTGCCCCAGCATTGAACAGGTTTGAAATATTCAGTCTTTTGCAGCATCTACCATTTGATTTAGTGTTGTGATGTTCTAACATGTGTAGAGAGAGCTATACTTTGTGTTGAATAATTTTAACTGTATCCCATAAACTAGAATATTTGTAGTTACATTTTGATAACCCCATCTGTTACTGTCAGAGAAGTTATCTTTTAACACAGCATCATAATGTAAATAAGGTGCATTCAAGAATGGATTCCAACAGGGTGTGAATAATTGAGAATAATGCAAATGGTGTAAAGAAGCTAATGTTAGATATTTAGAAACAAAAAATGAATGTAAATATGTCATGTTCTTCCGGCACACATCTTGCTACATGGATTACAGAAATTAAGATATTTTGAGTGCTAAAAATGAAGCACAGCATTTTTATAACCGAGCTGTTCGGACTTCCTGACTCCATGTAAAATCAAGTGTTCACTCTGTGTCATTCTGTATGTTCCAGTGTTTTTCTTGTTTGTAGATAATTGTACTGTCTGCTCTGAAAGTGGAAATCTAAAATTATCATTGTAAAATATATGACTTTGGATATTTAAACTGAAAGATTTGGGTGTGTTATTTTCTTGAAAAATAATAGTTTTTCAACTTGGAATTGTTGACACCTTATTTATTACGCAGTATAAAATTTCTGATGAAACTTTTGTTCTGTATTCATGTTACATAAATATCACATGTCCATAATTTCAAAACTTGTGGTGCTGTATGTAGTGAGCATTGCCTCAAATGCAAAAATAAGCTGCTCATTTGTTAGTGCCCCCTCCACAGTAGAACCCAGTCAGAAACAAGCTCACTATAAATGTGCACATGACAGGAAGTAGACATAACATATCATTAAATATGATAACCATTTGTGCTCTATACCCTACCAGTCCTACATTTTTGCATAACATATGTACATTTTTGAGCTTTTTGTGTGGTTTGTTGTATGTGAAAATGTTTTCATATGAATCCAGTATTATACTTTCAAGTAAAAACAGAACATAGAACAAAAAAAGTGAACTTCTCTAAACAAAAATTCTTTTACCACAAGTTAATGATGTAATTGTACTATTAAAATATTACTGAGAGAGTACTTACAGGGTGACAATAGACAGTTACTGAGTATTAATTTTGTTTATGCCAACTGTTCTGCATTGCAGCATATATGAACTATGATTTTTGAGTGGCAGATTTACAGGTCATTTGTTTTGGCATCTGATGCAGTTTATTTTCACACTCAATTACTTTCCTCGTGATTTGTCACACTGAAAACAAAATTCAAACATAAAAGGGTTATATGAAACATGCAAGAAGTCTTTAAAAATTATGAGAAAATATGAGATCTATATTGCAAAGTTGTTGTAGTCTGAAATAATTTGGTAGTGCAGTTAAAGGTGTGTTTTTAATCATGTGTGGAATATGTACTGCTAGAAAGAATTTGTGAGAGTGTGAATTTCGATTATTGTACCTGAGTAAGACATTTCATAATTAATGACACTCTTCAGATCCACTATCAATGCCTAACTTTGTAAAGCCCTTTGGTGACTCAGTTCAGGATGTCAAATATTGTGTTCCTGTCCATTGGCAGACGAATACACCTGATATAAAATCCAAAATAAATTTACTGAAAAGAAGAGGAGGAAGTATTGGAAGCGTGTTGACTGACTTTCTGTACTTGATTCAGTAATGCGGCGTGCAGGATATACTGGTCATAGATCAGAAATCAGAAAATTTTCCGCACTTCATTGTAGAACTGGGAAAACTCTTCTCACGGCTGGTTTTATGTATTAGAATTGTAGTGCCTATTGAAAATAGAAATCTTGTGAATTGTTACAGGGCTGGGTAATTTTACATCTCAAGAATGGGAATTTACATATAAATACGCAACATTCTCTTGAATAAGCATATCATGTGCTGTAAATGTTTTTATAATTTCATTCACTTTCTCTGTCTGGGGCCATAGTATGGCAAACACCTCTTTATACCATCATCTTATTCCAAAATTCCGTTACTCTGTCAGGTCTGTTGTGTTAGCAATATAATGTGTGGCTTGAGGTTCTCACTGTGGTAACTTCGAAGATTATGGTCTTGTGGCATGTGATTCTGTGCAGTCAGTCACATAGAGATTTACAGACGTTGCAGGGGAGCCTACTGAACTGAAGATGTAGGCGTAGCATTCTCTGAAATAATGACAAATTTCTACCAGAGTATGTGGTGTCACATCCAAGAAGACAGCAATCTTCATGTAATGTATACTTCTGTTAAACTGTTTTCCATTTTTCTTGTGCTTTACGCATCTCATTCTGAATAGTGCCATATGGCTTAAATAAAAGAAACTGGGTGAAGAAATGCATTAAGTAAATTATGCAGTTATACACTATTCTGACCAGTGCATTTAGGATCCACGTAACACTCTCCCCACTTAATACAAGATTTATGGGTGCATCGTGGATTTATTGAAATCTTAACTGTTGATTCATAGCATTTTAAACCAGTGTTTATGTTTTGTGTATCTGTTTATAGGCCTAACTATTTAAATATTTCCAAAAATATGAAATATATTTATTTTCTCAGATTACATCCTATAAAACAAGAGTCAACATTTGTTACATGTGGGCTCCGGAAGGATGCTTCCTCACTTGTTATGCATGACTTGACAGGGATGAAGTACAGTTTTATCCTTGGCCAAGATACATTAAAAGTAAAGAAGCAAATAGTTACCGTGTGTAAGATTAGAAAGAAAACTAAAGAATATATTACTCTTTTTCTCTGATCTTAACATTTAATGTTCAGTTTTTTTAAATACCTCCTATAAAAATATTTGTATGAAATATGCATTGAATCTGTGGGCAAATGGAGTTTGTTAAGTGGCCAGTAGATTTAAGTAATCTGTTTGGAGCCCTAGTTATATGTGCAGCAGCAACCGTGTAGTGACTTCTGATGAACCGAAAGTCAACTACGTTTAATTGCTGGAGAATGTACTCCATGCAGGAACTGTATTTGTGACAAAATTCTTCTGTTCAGAACAATCCTCTTTTATATAGCAGATGCCATTTGCTAGAATCTCTCAGAATACCATCAGCTAAAGATATGGAAATGGAAGCGATGATTTTAACACTGCAGATTTGAGGTTCTCGTAGTGGTGTTGCTGAAGATTCAAGTCTTCTGGAATGTGACACTTTGTCGTTGGGTGAGTAGTTCCTGACGTTTTGAAGGATCATAGTGCCCAGATTCAAACAAGCCAACACAACTACTTGGCCCAGCGACACAGCATCAAATGCCAGAATACTCATATCTTCAGGTTTTAATGTTCTTAGCCTCAGGACCAAACAGTTGGTAAATTCGATTCAGCTTGGTTTTAGACACTGATACACAGAAAAAAACATAGGCCTATGTCAGTGTTTGCTAAACAGTTCAAATGAAATAAAAATAATATAAAAATGATTGGTTTTAATGAGATAGTATGAATTTCCAAGCCAGTTATTTAGTTGTGATACCGTGCTTTTATTTTAACCCTTTCACTGCTTTAGAAGGACGGTTACGCAACTATTCTATTCAGCAACTTATGTTCAAGGTGCTCATCTGATGGGTGGACTGAGGGGTCTTGAGACTTGCTGCATGGGGTGGTTGGTTGTTGGTTGGTTGGTTGGTTCCAGTTTTGTTGTTGTTACAACGGTACATAATATTTGTCTCTGGATGCTACTGTACAGCATTTATGTGTGATGGAGAGAGAGAGAGAGTGTGTGTGTGTATGTATGTGTGTGTTAAAAAACTCACTTGATGAGTGCAGGGAAGTGTTCTGTAATAAATGTAAGAAACTGTATATCAATGAGGAATTATAAAGTGAACGCACGTGTGAAAATGAAGTGACGTTATAAAGTGTACATTAATTTTACGCAACAGTCAGTGATTAGAGCATTACGTAATGATCTAGAATGCCTTCACAGTCATAATTCTGTTATTAATATCTGTGCATCCTGCATACAGCCTTTTATTTCTATCAGCTGAGCAGTGATAAAAAAAAAAAACATCACACTATTTTTAAGTACATACCATCATAACCATTAATGGTGCTAGAGTTGTATGAGTAACATTTGCTGATTCCACCTTGCCTCTGTCATTGGATATTTGTGTTCACATGCCAGAAAAGGGCTGATCACCACAGGGACGTCTGGAAAAAATAATAACTTAATAACATCTGTTGAAGGCAACTGTTTAGGCTTATTTGTAACAGGCCTGAGACTAGTAATTAGACTGTGAGGTATACCAAAAAGATGGTTGAACAAATCTTAGTTGGCAACCTATCATGAGAACTTCAAGGTGCAGTTTCTTCAGAAAGTTTATGTTACAATTCTTGAGGCTCCTCAGGTAACTGGCTGATAAGAAAAATTACTAACAGAATCATTTATGATCTGGCTGTTAAAACTTCATATCACAGATACTCTGTCACAAAAAGGTTAGCCATTTATTGAACATACTTGTCATAAGCTCTTTCATGTAGATTATATCCTGAAGATAATGTTAGCAAAATACATAATGTATTCCAACCAACACTATTCACATTCCTTAAACACTATCCAAGTTTCAGATAAGTCTTGCACTGTACTGACCATGTCATGCATTTGAAACATATGTGAAAGAAATAAGTTGAATTTTGTAGAAATATTGCTCCACTGAATGCACGGAATCTGTGATAAGACTGCACAATTTTTTACTTTTGTTATATTAGTTCAAATTTCTAATCGATATTGTTTCGCAGCTGGGGTTCAATGACTTTGGGTGGCTTTGAGGATTAGGCTGTGTAGATTTCTCAACATTCAACAATAATTACAGTTACCACCACCTTCATAACGGAGTCTGGGGGTTACTGGAGGTCGTAAATAGACTTGGGAGAGTCATGTCAAGGACATAAGGAAAGGAACTGAGACAGGAGGGAATGAAAAGAGGTGATTCGGAAGCTTTTCTGGAATCTTGCAGTCACAAAAATAGGATGATGAAAGTGTCAGTGGCAGAGGATTCACGTGTGGCCTTGAGGAAAGGTGGGTGTGGGCAGAGGTGGAGCCAGGCATTGCTTAGTCTGTATCCATCCTCATTGTTAAAGTTGTCTGGGCATTTCTGGTATATCTGTGACTTCTTTGATGATGTATGGATGTTGCCTATAACATCTCCACTGTTAGAGTCATCTCTGGAGTGTTTGGCTACCGCTTACTGCTGGCTCTCTAGTCTGTTGTCTCTGATGTGCCCAGAGATTCTAGTGGAGATATGGTGGCCAGTTGGGTCAACACACACCTTGCCAAAAGGCCTGTTCCCACACAAGCCTGAAGATGGCAGTTCATTTACTGAAATCTTAAGAAATCTTTATTGCTTTACACATCCTAATCCTGAAAGCCAGGCCAGTTCATTAGTTCAACAACTGCATTCTTAAATTATGAACTAATGGTACAAACAAAATTATCATAACCTTTTAAGGCCCAAGATCAACTAAGGTATAAAATAATGCACCTGTTAACAATGGTGTTGGCATTTAACCCTGGGCCACTGGGCTGTACTGTACCTTGGTCTTTAAAAGGTCGAATGTTGGTCGTCTAGTTGGACTAAAATATTAGTCTGGGCTCGAATTGTAACCATTCAAACACAGAAACTACAGACAGCATCCTGAACTACTTGAAACTTTCCTGAAGTCATGTAGCACTATGGAAGTCTTGTATCATTACGATAATAGAATCCTCGTCTCAAAGTTGCGTCTCTTCTGTGCAAGTGATACCATCATGGGTGTATGACTTTGGTAAAGCAATTCTCCAGCAAACATTTGCTACACACAGAGTAATTCTTAAGTGACATTTTTGTGTGGATGTTCAGAAATATGTATGGAACTTCAGTCAATGGATATTTTAAAATATTAAATGCTAGGGTTTATTTAGATTATGCCAGAGTAAAAGGAATGAAATTTGATAACACATTAGACCTAGTTTTACTGCCTTTTTGTATTTTCATTAAACTACTTTGATAATCAATGCTTCCATTTATGTTTGCCCTTTTGATAGGATAACCAAATGAGTGGGACACAAATACATTTTGATATAAAGCTGGCTGAGAGCAGTTCTGTGAACAGCATTTTCCCAGACAAATAAAAATGTTTACATGATTTCATAGTATGTATATGATCAACCTGATAAGGAAACAAGTTCACAAAAATGGCCAAACATAAACTGCAATTCCTTCCTGCTAATCCATCCCATGCCATTACCTGACGTACAAATAATAGAATGCATGAAGTGTGTTTTGTAGCAGAAATCGAAACCGACTAGTTGAGGATAGGAAACATGTCTTGAATTTTATTATGGCTCTGTGGATGTTTAATAAGACCTATAAAACAATTTCTGTGTTAAAGTATGAATCTCAGGAATCATTCACTTCTTAAGGACTTTGCCCCATGGAGTTAGTTAGGTAGTTAAGTAATTTGCTTTACCCAGAGAACATTCCAAAATGGAGGTCAGATGTTCTGTCTGTTAAAAGCTGTTCCTGCATGTCTGTATTTCTCAAAGAGTACCTACATGTTAAGAGCACAATGCCCTTATCTGTCAGTCCCCTGCAACACATGCTTGTGTTTCCACTGTGGAAGTAAAATAGGTTCCAAAACAACTGGGTTTCCTCTTCAGAACTAGCAAGCTGTGTGCCTCTGTCCATCCCTCTGCTTCCTCACTCATAAATAAAAGACATAGCTACAATCAGACCCCTCTATCCTGGTAGTATGTTAAGACTTCATCATGAACGAAACAAAAATGGCAGCCATGGGAACTTCTGAGGCAAGAGAAACATTAGCACCAGTCAGTGTAGGATCTTGAAATTTTGTTTGATGATGGATCTAGGGACCAGAGAGAAATGTTTTGTTTAATGACACTAGCAGTTGCCAAGATTATGTAGCGTTGGTGATGAATGAATATGGAGCATTGGTGATGCCATGATTATGGCAGGCAAAGACCAAGAGTCATTGAAGAGTACGTAACTCGTATGGGAGTGGGGGGGGGGAGGGGGGGTCACTTTTAGTATGTTGCTGAATTTTATGACACATGGTCTGGTGGTAAATGAAATTTGTAGAAGATGTTAAAAATGTGTGTGTGATTAAACTCTACAATCCTAAATTACCAGTGTTTCTGCTTTTAAAACTCAGCTATTCCACTTCTAAGTGCGTGGTCTTCATAATCCCTCTCGGCCAGCTTTTTATTATGCTGGATGTGCAGAATAGCAAGTGTGAAAATTAATGCACTGTTTTATGTAAAGTGGGACAATTTCTGCATTGAACTTGCAATAACTGGAAAAGGAAGGCTGTGACTCAGCGTATTTTTTATCTGTTGATACAGGCACCAACATCCCACTGCCAAACACTTTTCATCAAATGGTGCATTTCTCACTTTGAAATCACCAAGATCTTTCCCATACATCAATCACTTATTCTCATTATAGTTTATGTATTTCAAATCCCAATTATGTACCATGTATAATATATGGTGATAATATGAACTGTATTTGTATTTTGAAGAGTTAATGTATACTGTGACATTATTTACTGTATAGTTAAATTAGAAATGCTGTAAAAAGTACTGAATAAATGCAACAATATATATTGACATATGACCAAGCATTGTGTTAGTGTAACATTCAGTCACATCAAAATCCTGGACATCGTAAACCATAGTTTCACTTACGAAGCAAACAACTACCTACATACATACATGACAACACCACTTGCCCTGACTTTCCAAGTTAAGCAACAATAAGCTTGATGGTGCTGCAGTGGGTTCACACTTGACTCTGTCAGCAGCGAATTCTGATCCAGAAGTCGGGTCTGGTAGAAGGCTACACAATGCAGCAATGTACCGTTCTGCTAGATCTGACTGCAAAATCAGGATGCCACTCTGATGTAAAAAGTTTTGTCAAAGCTTCCTGAAATCAGTGACTCAATTCCAACAAGAGAAACTTGAACCTTTTTCATAAGTTACATACTTACATGATCCACTGGGAGTGGATGCTTACTTTTCTCTAAGATAAATATGCAATATCCCTGAACTTCTGTCCATGACACAAAATTAATTCAGTCACATCCAATTAGAAATTACAATAAATATACATGGAAGGAAGAAAATGCAACTTAAAAGATTGATGACTGAAATGAAAATGAGGTTAATGCTCTAGTAATTTTTTCTTAGAAATGTTCACAAACTAGTTTCTTCTGACAAAACAGTGACAACTACATTTCTATAAACAGTTTTGGTGAAAGATAACCCACACAAATGAATTTTTGGTGAGGTTTCCAAATTAGAAAGTACAACAACTATCAAAGGGAAGTAAGACAATTCACTTTAAAAAAAATGAACAATGAAAAAACACTCTTAATCATTTCAGCACTTTTAGAAACTCCTAGAACTCACTTCTTCCTACAAATAATGAAAACCACGCCCTATCAACAGTTTTTAGTGACAGATGACTTGCTCAAAGAAATTTTCTATTAGGGACAGCTGAGTCATCGGTCATAATGTTCTGCTGTGTGACACAATCATTCTAAGATCCCTAGTTACATGCTTTCATTTGTAAAGTGAGTTAATAGTGGTGAGCTTTCAAACTGTAAAGAATGAAGTTTGTTTATTGTTCAAGGACAAGTCAAGTACAACTTTCAAGCAAAAATAAGAAGTGAAACACTTAGGAGAAACCAACCTGACAACTTTTTCTCATCAACAAGGAATATGAACATAAAGATGCCTGCCACGCACGCTGCCATTTCAGCACGAGTGGTTTTGAAGAAAACTAGACAACTTCCAGTACATCTTTGAAAAGCCTGTACTGTTTTTCATGTTTCATCTTTGGTTGCAGTACTGCACAATCATGAAGGAGCTGTGCTTATTTCAGTGCAGTATGGACACAACATATAAGGGATTGAAAATAAATTATGCAACTGCACAACACATCTCAGAAGGGCAGTTCTGTGGTCTGACCCAAAGATTCAGAATGGTGGCAGGGGGCTACATGTCCTACACAACTCTCAAATAATAAAAATGTACTTCTTTGCTCTGACAACATTTTAATCTTGAAATTAACTAGATCATCTTGTGAGGGGCATTTGTACAGAGGTGTCAACATTAATAACACAAATTCTTATACCACCTGAAAATAATAAACCACACTTTCACAGCAGAATATAAAAAAACTGTGAAACATGAACATTTATTTTAGGTACATACTTTAGGTTGTGTGATTTTGATCATTTATACATGAATATATCATCAGACGAACTATTTTTACGTCACAGTTATGCACAAACATTATTACTGGCATTCTTAATTACATGCTACATATCATACAGTATCTTGTGATCCTAACACTTGGCAGCAGTTCCTACACATAATGAAAACAATTTCATTACCATTCTATAGTTAAAAAACTTTACAATGTGGAATTTTACTTACAGTTCTATATTCATACTTTAAAAAAAACAACACCTTATAGCAACACTCAGTGACTGCTGTGATCACATTCTTTAGGATCTTACCTTAATTTTGTTAAGAAAAAGCATGCACATAAACACTTTGTGCAGATTTTGATACACCTGGTAACATAAACTTGCACAAAATATGACCACACATTCAATTTTTCTCATGAATAATATCTAATAGGGTCAGTATATTATGTACATGTATAAAGTTTGTATTCACCGAAGATTTATCAATAACACCAACACAACAGAAATCCACACATTTCTGCTCAGTAATAAACTTGTTCTGAACAGGAACCATCTCTGTGAGTATAACATCCTGAAATTTGTTCCAGCACCCCCCCCCCCCCCCCCCCCCCAAAATCATCACTGAACAGGTCTGTTACAGTTTCCTTGCCCTGAAATAATTCCTGGCACAAATAATTTACACTGGCAATAATAAGAATCATAAAAATGTATGCAAGTCAAAAATCGTAAGAAGCTTTCACCAGCCAGTTTAATGCAGATATGTTTTAAACAGCTCTGTCATATTTCAGATCATTTTTACTTGCCAGATCTACCATACAAAGTACGCTTCTAAACCCATGCTAATGCTTTGCTGTGCCTATAACTGCACACACTTTTAAGGTCTTCATTTGTCTCACCCTCATAAAATAAACTGAAAATCACCCTGTAATATACAAAAATGAAAGGTTGATTTGATAGCAAATAATAAGCCTACACAGCATAAAAAAGAGGTCAGTCTTTCCATAACAAATCTCTAATGATCTTTTATCATAACCTCCTTCATTGACCTTATTACTACATCAGTCTTTGAACTGCAGATGTAATTGTTAATGTCATAAAAGTTCCTATTTGGCCTGACCTCTGATTAGAAGTTGCAGATGCGGAAGTTTTAAAGTCAGCCAACTGCCAAATCAGAAACACGTGAAGCACCAGATGCACACTTATGCTGTCACAACTTCAAAATATGTTTCTTACGGTTTACAAGAATGAGTTACTGTGCAGCGATCAACTGAACATACTCTACACGTGTATATAGCTGCTCTTGAACTCACAATAGGGTTCCATTCCAGCACCTGGTCGTAAGTCAGAAATACCTTACACATATATATCGACTGCCCACTACCACTGAAATTTATATTTCTTAATCCACTGTCTTTCTCTTTCTTTTATTACCACCTTTATAACTTTCACTTTTCCTCTTACTTGCCATGTTGGGCACAAGAAAAAATAAAATAATTTATAATAAAATAAAATATAAAACAGACCAGACATCAAAATACAGTACGTCATACAGCATTGTAACAAACTTACGAAAACAAAAACAAAGGGGCCAGACATAGCATCGACTCACACATGTGCAAAGCATCAACGAATTGCAGGACTTAAATTATTTCCTCTGGTACACCACATGAGAAGACAAATAGTAAAATGGACCTTAGGGCAACAGACTGTGAGAATGTGAAGTAAGCCACATCAGCACAGCACTGTGCTTAATGGCAGGTGTCAGCACAGAGTAATGAAATTGCACCTCCAGTAGGCATTTATTACCAGAGTTGATTGCCACCTCAATTTCTGCTAATTTTCATAACTACTCTCTTGTATACATAAAAAAAACAGTATCCAGGATAACAAAACACAAAAAATGAAAGGCCAAAATGCACTAAAAAGAGAAATCTTGATCTGTGGCATGTATTTTACTACAAGGTACCTTCAAGCAGTCATGGGGCACATGTGAATGCAGTTAATATTGTAGCACACTGGAGCTGATGCCTCCTATATACAGAAAACCAGCCAATGCAAGGTTTCAGACAGTGCAAATGTGTCACCTCAGGCAATTGGGCAACATAAAATTTTGCCAGAGATAGGACAATGGCAGTTACTGTGCAAACTGAATTAATTCATTAATTACTTAGCAGTGAATCACTGCCTTACCCCACGAACAAACCTAACTCGCAAAGCTCTTGGATGGCTAACAAATTATGACAAATGTCAGAGCAGTTAGCTCTATTAGGTCACAAACGCTAAGACAGATGGTTCAAGCATTCAAGGTGTTCTTTGATTAATTTTATAATAACTATAACGGGGGTACATCATTCTGTTCGTTCTGTATCCATCACACACCATCATCCTTCACTTCCAATGCTGTCATTAACATCTTCTCACGCAAGCATAAGACATACAATGTATGAAGTTACACACATCACAAAGTCAGATAAGCTCAAATGAAGTTTCAGGGTGGCTGATCACATAAGAACATAGCAGTAATTCAATCCAACACCTGAAAGAGCTCATTTTCTGTGCAAAAAAATAAACTTACCACTTAATGCAATGCAACACCGGCCTCTGCACACTGTACAGTCTAAGCCCTCAAGTTGCTGGCCTCTGTGCAACATACTGCGTGAGTGCATTTTTTGGGTGATTTAAATTCAAAACTCCTCCATCGTGGAAAGTAGTTCGTATTTAAACCCCAGAGTAACAGAAGGGTTGAAGCAATGAAATCCAAACACAATAAAGACATGTATCCCTGCACCATGCAACTAAAAGGCAGTTTGTGGTATCACAATAAAACACTGTCAACATACATTCATTTTAATCTAAGGGAGGGGAATCATATGCTATTTAACATGGCATCAAATGCAATGTTGAATGATAGCACAATTATCACATTTGCTGGGCCTGAATGGACTGGGGAAGAAGTGGTGATGACCTGATACAAGGTACCCTGACAGGTTAATTATGTAAGA
This sequence comes from Reticulitermes speratus, assembly GCA_021186555.1. Classification (NCBI taxonomy): domain Eukaryota; kingdom Metazoa; phylum Arthropoda; class Insecta; order Blattodea; family Rhinotermitidae; genus Reticulitermes; species Reticulitermes speratus. Next base: position 15,813,628 of record JAJKFL010000010.1, read on the forward strand.
ACAGAAGTTATGTCTTAAAACCTGTGTGATTATTTTGTCAAAACTCATAATAAAATTTGTATTTACTTAACAATCTCCATATATATACATTAAAGTACTGGACTTATCCAATATTTTTCTCAAGCATACTGCAATGGGCAGTATGTTAAAGAGAAACAATACACTCATGATGTCACAGCTCTGTCTGCTGTACACACTGTGTGAAAGAAAACGTAAAACAACAGAAGCACAATCTCTGTTCAGAATATGACTCAACAAAATTCAGAATGTCAATCCAGAATTATTATATAAGCATCTGCACTGCCCCTTAAAACACACAAGTACACACAAAGAGACAGCAAACATTCAAGCCAACAGGTACAAAATATCCTTTTCAATATTAAACAAAGGCAACTTTTAAGCAGTGCTGCATGTTCTATATTTTAAAAAATACACTTCAACACTTGTCAGAAAGACATAAAATCTGGTAACATGAGTCCACCCCATCATCAGTCTGAGTATCTTCTTGGGTAACAGCCGACATACTCACTTCTCATATCATTCTAAAAAGGCGCACAAAAATACCACACAGCAGGAAGAGAAAGAAGAAAAACAAAATGAGTTTTCAATCAAATTTACTCATTTACAAATGAGAGAATGAATTCAACTGAAACAAGGAAAAACATCCTCAAATCCAGTAAAACTCTAGTTCCCGAACAACAGCGATTTCCATATGTTAACTTAAAATGAAAACTTATTTCTGTGGGACACGTTTTGACAACGCAAACAAATTACTGGCAAGCACTACAGAAATTCAATATATTGCATTAAATGCTCACTATAATATATGATTATAAATAAACATGTGTACAGACAGGTCAATATGCTTTATTCTTCCACAGAAACTCTCCACTGTACAAAAGAGGGGACACTTACACAAAAAAATATTACTTTATCATACCAGAAACTTGTGAAAAATAAAAAAAAGTCTACCAGGATGCTGTTGGTATAAGGAAGAATTTATCAAAATTAACTGCAATAACAGAATTTGTACCGAACACTATATACATTTCCATCGTTTATAGATTTAATGCCATGAAATGTCTGGATAATCCAGCCATAAGTAACAATGCATATGGTATGGATAGAGAACAGTATGTGAATTGCAGGTGTATGGGTGCAGATATGTAAAATAGACCCACCAGCAATCTGGTTCTACAATGTAGTTTATTAGCTTATCATTACCAACAGTAAAACAGGAAGGTTTGGTGAAAATGTTTGAGAATGCATAATACCCAGAACACTGGTTAGCCACATCCCTCACCTTCCCACAGCACATGCTCCTACCACTCCCCCCCCCCCCCTCCCAAAAAATGCTAACATTTATATCTTTAAACTTGTACCCCACTACTTCATCTAAAACCAATCTTGCTCACAACACATAGCAACATGTCTTGAAAACATAATGCAAATGTGGAATATTCCACTCCATATGTAACACATGAACACGGGGTTTAACAGCGTGCCATGTTTCATCATTACAGAGCGACTTCCATGATTAAACTCACTCAGAAGCAGATGCAGCTACTGGCCAGCTGTTCTTATTTTCATATTTCAAACAGGAGTTGCCAAAACTGTCAACAGAGCAATTCTGTTGTGCAGAACCTGCTTTTTAATACAGCACATAATAAAAAATTTGAGCCTGTCACAACAGTAAACACCATATTACTTTGAATTTAAAACGATCTCTAATTTAAGACACACCCAAGTTTTAAAAAGGGATTTTCAGGAAAAAATTCTTGCAAGCAAATACATTTCACTGTCCACAAAATTTACTACTCTTTTAGTGAGGCTAATTGTTCCTTGAGGAAAATTATGTTTTCGAGACATACGAAGAGTGAAAAACAATACCTCGAATTTAAGACACACCCTAATTTTCAGTTCAGAAAAATGTTAAAAAGGTGTGTCTTCAATTCAAAGTAATGCAGTATTGTGACTGGTTTTTTGGGAATATAACACTGTGTATTCTGATAAAAAAAATTCCAGTATTCAAAGGATCACATTAGCTCAATCTTCAGGGTTGACTTAAATACTTAAGATGGAGGCAGCATGTTCCACTGCAATGGTGGCAAACTTCTACCAAACTACAAAGCATCACATCTGAGCACTGGCTTTAAGTACAGCATGATGTGTGGACATGACTTTTGTCAAGTTCAAGCCATATTACAATGAGAAGCCCCAAACCAGAGATCAGTGCTTCAGTACAAAGCCGGTGCTTAACCCACAAACCACACTTGATGACACTGTGCATCAGTCTCAACTTTGTTTTGGACTTTGGGGACACAAACAAATGATTTTACAGTGATTTTAAAGCATAGTAGTAGCATTTTGAAATTATGGAACATTCCTTCATAGGGTTTCATACTTTCAGAGTCAAGTAATTCTGCATGTGCCTTATGTGGTGGTCATGTCTGTCTATGACCTAGATACAAGTGCCTAAACCATTCACAGATTCCCTTAAATTAACATGGAGACATTCTGGTATAAAACAGTTAAAAATAACAGATGCTTTACACAATAACCTACATGTGTTTCTGCACCCATCTCAAGGGCAAATCTATAAATATTTGTTAGATCAAAAAATGTTTCAAAGCAGTACAGAAAAATAATGCATACAATATTTTACGCCCAACACATTACTCCCATTCATCTTACAGATTTCAAGGTAATTAACCGAAAGCAGTTTTTCTGCTGCGTCATCTCACAACTTATGAACCAATGGACCAATTTTAATCTGAAGGTCATTGCACAAATTTGTCAAAAGTCATGTCTGTCCATAAATGACCCAGTACCCAAATCATTGGACTTTCTTCCAAATTCAATATGCAAATGGGAAATTCCAACTGTCAGCCATACTGACTCATAATAAAGTCAAACTTACTAAATGCCAGAAATGGGCCTATTCAGGCACAACATAAATCATAATTCAATTTTATGAAGCAATCACAGATTACCTTATAGCTGCAAACAACATCAATGGAAATTTTGCGTACTACATTATGAAGCACCACACTACAAACCCAAAAATTTTTCATCCTTACATTTCATTAAATACAAAACTGAGAAGTGTGTCAAACAAGATTAATATCTGACCCAGGCCTTGAACTATGTACAGGATGACAAAGGATATCTGCCTGCAGATGCCCAAAATATCTTGAACAGGCAAAAGAATCACTTCTGTCAGCTATTGAATGTATACAGGGTTACTGATGTTAGGCAGACTAAAATACATACAGCTAATCAACCAGCATCTAAACCTGGTGCCTTTCAGATCAAGAGAGCTACTGAAAAGTTGAAAACATATAAATCACCAGCTACTGATCAAATTCTGGCACAACTTAATCAGTCAGAAGCATAACAGTACCTTCTGAGATCCACAAACTTAGTAACCATATGGGTAATAAGAAAGAACTACCTCAATGGAAACAGGAGTCCATTACTGTACCTAAAGAAGGATGCTGAAACTGGCTGCAGTGAATATCAAGGCATATCACTGTTATCAGCTCCATACAAAGTTTATCCAACATCCTTCTATCAATTTTAACTCCATACATAAACAAAATTACTGGAAACCATCAGTGTAGAGTATTACATAACAGATCAACTACTGATCACATAGTCCATATTTGTCAAGATACTTGAGAAAAAATGGAAATATATTGCAGCAGTACATAAGCTATTTACAACTTTCAAGAAAGCCTACAATTGAGGTTGGAGGAAAGTTTTCTCATTGAGTTTGGCATACCCATGAAATTAGTTTGATAAATTAAAATGTTTAAATAAAACCTATAGCAAAATCCACACAACTAAACATCTGTCTCGTGCATTTTCTACTGGAATGAGCTGTAAAAACGAGATGCTTTATTGTCATTGCTATTCAACTTTACTCTAGAATATGCCATTAGAAAGGTTCAAGAAAACCAAGGACGACTGAAATGGAATCCCACACATCAGCTTCTGGTCTACAATGTTAACTTACTAGGGAAAAAAACACATAAATAATATAAAGAAGCACACACAAGCTCTGTCGGTTATTACTGAAAATGGTCTAGAACTAAATACTGTGAAAGCGAAGGATATAAATAGAATGAAGGACAAAAATCACATCAAGAGAGCTAACCAATCCTTTCAAAATGTGGCAAAACTCGCCCTGTGGCCCTGCAACCTCCTTAGCTTAGGTGATGAAGCTTGACCTAATATATCCTGGATGAACACGAGTTCAGTAAACTGCAACCAGAGTTACCTTAAGCTTCTACAGTCTGTTTTATCAGTGATGTCAGGTTTATTGGTATTGTCAGAGAAACAAAAGAAGCGCAATACATGGCAGTATCATTCACATTTCATGATGTTGCTGTAAAACTGTATAACCATCCCTTCACAAAACTTCTCTTTGTGCCTGGCTTCACCACATCTAATGATACCCTTTAAGCTGGAATGTTATGACACTTTGCTCAACAAGAACTTGGGACACTTCTCAGGGAATAGTTGGGTCATGTAGTCTCGGAGAATGTTAATCCATGCTAATAGTTCACACATACACACAATAAATATATATCTGAAGCAAAGTAACTGATTTATTCGAATACAGTAGCAGGTATAGGCACATATATCAAGTTGCATAAAATGCTTATCTTTTTTAAGTTGCTTAACACTCCACTGCACCAACAAATGAGGCAACAGATACTTGTACGCATACTTTAAAGTACACTTAGCTGGTGCATGTATGTTTCACCACTCTCACGGTAATTCTTCTTAAATATTACATACCGTTATCACTGAAATGTTTCTGGCACTGAACAAAGACTAACGCGTTTCTTCCCGCTAGAAAAATCACTTTTTGCAGCCTGTAATGTGTAAGTTCTAGATATGACATCAAAACCAACAAATACACATAAGTGTAAGAAAGTATATTATACACATTGTATACCTTCTACATGTTTCAGCCACTCATGTGGCCATCTTCAGGGAGGTGCATTACAAAGGTTACATTGAAATATTATAGAAATTCAGAAGTATTACTTCAGTAATATTTTGATGCATCTTTCCTTTGTAATGCACCTACCTGAAGATGGCTACATAAGCGGCCGAAACATGGAGGTATACAGTGTGTATAATACACTTTCATACACTTATGTGCATTTGTTGGTTTTGATATCATATCTAATCGCTCAATGTACGGTTACGGATCATTTAAAATTGTGTAATGTCTACTTCCAATGCCATTAAGAAGCCACCTAACTCACATCTTTCTCCTGAAAATAATTTCTTTGCCTCTGAAGTTGAAGAATCTTGCCCCATCTACTATCAATTTAATTGGCTCTACTCCTTCCAGCTTAAACACAGTAAAATTCGCAGGATATATACAAAAGTATGATTGGATTAACCACGAAATGTAGTCCTCTCTCTCTACAGCACTCCAGGTACTTAGATGGGGAGGGCAACCGCTCACCCCAAAGCCAGAATACCCTAGCCTCTATCCACACCTCAAAGAAGTCACCTACGGTCTCAAACTCAGGATGTACTGTTACAGCTGTGTGTGGGATCATTCAAGTGCACATCAGTACTCTGAACTGTCTATTGTCTCATGTGCAGCTTGAACAGGCAGAGCAAGAAGTGGAGCACGTCACACAAAGTCACATGAGAAAGGTGGGATAACTTCCGTGAAATACATTAACACACTGACAGGAGTGCTGTCTTTGCTGACAGACGAGTGCCTAATTTTTGTTGACATCCCTACAAGCTCCAGTGGACAACCCTGTGCCTTCCTTGTGAAGGTCACCAGGTCAAGTTCCAAACAGCATTGGTCCCAGGGTGTGGATTCTTCTTCATATTCTCCTTCAGAAACCCACACTTCAACACTGATCAGCTGGCTGCTTATATTCACCAGAATGTGTCTATGGAAAACTGTCTTTTGGTTTGGACACTGCCAAGCTTGCTTTTTGTAGCCATGATGAGCAGGACAGATACCTCACATTACTCACACACTGTATATATAATAAAAACAGCCCTGTAATGACATTCGAAGTCCAGAACACTTTTTTGAGTGGGTATGTTTTGGTTTTAATAAGGTCTGTAACATAAACAGAATAAGATTCTGTTCCATGCAGCCGCTCCAAAACTCAGAAATATAAATGAAAGTATCCCAACTAATATGATGTAGTGTAGTGTGGGGTTACTCTGTCACACGATACAAAATACCACTCCTACACGGCCAGATGCCAGATACCGTTTATAACATCCTCCTGCAAGCATTCATGGGTCAGGCTAATGCCTCCAGCCCCACTGAGGAGTGACCAGATGTTCACAGTGTGTGACAAAAATTTTGTATCATAAAACACATGTCCCACTGCTGAATCCACTGAATGGGCAATGCAAAGCACAGACATGGAAGAGGTTAATCCTCTAAAGAATTTCACATTGCAGTTTTTTTGTGAATCAATACTGTGTAGTCTTGAGACACACACCAATGTTTCAGATGCATATCCTGCCTCCATCTTCAGGACTGAAGTAAAGAGAGTGAGAATGTGGTCAGGTTGTATAGGTAGGCTGCAAGGACGGTGATTAATCAGATCCTTTAGAGGAAGAGAGGAGAATGGACAGTGTCGAGGTGAATAGAAGTAAGTGAACAGAAAATGTGAAAAACAAATACATATAAATGGCCTTTTTAAGTGCCACAATATATTGTTATAGGGGTGACATGGAAAAGTGAGAAATTCCACTCATTTTAGGGGTCACATGAATTGGGAAGAAACCCTATTTTGAGGGCAACAATACAGGAGTGCCACCTCCCAAGTAAATGACTAGTCTGTCTTTGCACAAAACCTTTTCCTGCAGCGAGCAAGAAGAGACTGCACAACCTTCTGAAGAACATGCATCCCCCCCCCCCTTCATCCCAAACATGCATCCCCCCCCCCCCTTCATCCCACCAGTAATGAACTTCTTAGGATAGGTATAAGAGATTTTTCATTTGCCTCTCTTTAACCACCAAAACACTGGCTGTTTTCTTACTTGCTTGCCTATACATTTACATGAGGGTGAATTTATCATAAATCAGTACTTGAATTTGTTGTAATAAATATGATATTACAGGCAACAATTATGATAGATATTATCTTCAAACCCAGCCTTTACTTAATGCAGTATAAAATTAAATTACCTTAGAAATTTAACGCTTTGTGAATATTATTACTGTACTTGGTAATATCTGTCCCAGCTGAATAACTGAATTGTTGAATTTAAGACATCTAATCAAACTGGTCATTATATGGTTTCTTATCACCCAAAACTTAAATTTTCTACGATGAGAATGTATGCATAAGGAACCTATGCTTGTACAATCTCATGCAATACTCACAAAATGTTATGTTTAGAAACCATTTACTTGATGCCAAGAAGGTTTCATATTTATACCAGAATATGACCTCAGAATTCATGGGTAACTAAAATACATGATCAGGAAGAAAAATTAATCTACCATTTTTTTTAAATTACAAAAGAACAAGGTTTAACTGACACACGGCAGTCAGTCACACAGTCAATTAGTCAGGCAGGCAGTCAGTCAGCCAGTCAGACAGTAATCTCTGTGAACTTCAATGTTCCAACTCAGCGAGCAAGCAAGTAACAGACCACAAATGAAGATACCACAAACTGAAGCAGGTGTGCAAACATTTCAAGCACCTGGCCACCTGGGTGACTAAATTCCGTACGGTGGTGCCTAATATTTTCAGCAGTCACTCCCCCCCCCCCCCCCCAACATCCATCCTTACACACTAAAATGTGTATTAGTTGACATTAACTGAGCAGAAATTGTCAGGTAACAGTGAGCAACACAGTTCATTCCAGAATTCTGGGTCCTCAGTATGGAACATACTTCATGTCACTCTTCTGACACCTAGAATTTGAAGGTGATTCCTACATTTCTGGAAAATTTGTGAACTCTTGGACTGATGCAGTAACATACTAGCTAGTCAGGCATACTGCACACTGCAATTGCAGTGACGAGTACAGACAGTTGGTATAATAATGAGAGAAAACAAAAGAACTCTTGAGGTAAATCCACCCTACTGCCACCTTTTCCACCAAAAACCACGTATACAGACTGCCCTGGGACTGCTTCTCAAGTGATAAGCACTTTTAATTAATGGATATGTACCAGTACCAGACAGTAAAAATGCTGTACACACTCCAAACTATATTTGATCAAAATTATTTGAAGATCAAAAGAGTAAAGAGTCACAGATACAGTGATCCTTTAGTAAAAAATGGCAGTACTGAAATAATAAGAAACTTGAATCAAGTTTCATAGTAACAAAACCAGCATTCTGAAAATATTTCCATATTTTTTAGAAAAACCCCCAGTTACAGGAGAAAACAGTTGTATCTACATGCTCCTTACAAAACTGTACACCATGACATATAAATGTATTAAACTTGGTGAAAATGTGCTGCTAGGGAAAAAAAAATGGATTTATAAAACAAGCATTTTATGAATCACATGGAAACCAAGAAGTCACTGTTACTACCATCCTTAAAATTAGTAACTGCTGTAAACTTTAAAACAATACAGGACTCCAGTACAAATATCACTGCACTAAAATAATACTAAAGTACCAATAAAATAATCAAAACAGACGAACGTTTCACATGAATCTGGCTGAATTTACCTTACGATATAAATACATATGAAGTGCATTGTTTACTACATCCGCCCATTCTTACGAGACACATCTCTCTACCCAAACCACTTTCCTGATACACAATCAAAACAGACAAACATTTCGTATGAATCCGGCTGAATTTACCTTACGATATGAATACATATGAAGTGCACAGTTTACACCCGTCCAGTCTTAGGAGACACATCTCTCTATCCTAACCACTTTCCTGATACACAAGTACACACATAGAAACTTCCACCACGTCATGACCCATTGAACACACGTGTCTGAGTTCTCACTAATCTCAATATATGCTATGTGGGTTGCTCACCATCAGAGGCCTGCTTTACTGTAGAAGACGTGGAGGCACAAGGTTCAACAGATTCTGTAGAAGCCTGATTTTTTGTGCTACTAGATGCAAGAGCTGTGGCTTCTGCCGCTGCTACTGCTGCCACAGAAGCAAAGTCAGTTATGCTGAACACAAATTGAAGGCAGCCAAACTTGATGTAGGAACCATGGTTGAGAAGTGCTGTACCTTCCCATCCTGCTCCACTACCACCTATCAAGCTTGAGCTGCTTGTACGACAACTGCACTTCCGTGAATCCTGAAAGAACATACACAGGCTCTTGCAAGCTCAATCACAAAAATAAATATGTAAAAGCACAACATAACCACAACAAAATATTCGAGTAACTTCAATATTTTAACTCTTTTATAAGCTATAGAAAAAGTTCTAGAAGTAAATATAAATACAACAAACTATGTAAGCAAGACACAGAATCAAAATACAGTAAAACCTGTGAAGCTGGCCACCCCTGTAAGTTGGCCACCTGTCACAGTTAGCCACACTTCTATGGAACCAGCAAATTCCTATGATATTATACATGGTCATTACTCCATAACTTAGCCATCTGTGACTCTTAAATCTTGGCCACAGTTTCACACTTAGTACTATACTTTATACGTAAGTTCAACCTCCCTGTGTTGACTGAACTAAATGTCTGTGCCATACTGTATGTGGGCCGAAATCCTCATTCATTAGCAGAAGTACCTCTTGCCCAATCAACCTCCATTCTTTCTCCTCAAATATGGAACAGAGATTGGAATTTCCTGATGGTAACTGACCTATTACCATACTTCACGTCCCTACTCATTGACAAGGTTATGTATCTGCTTTCCAACTCAACCACCTGCCTCTGCACTCCAAACTGACCAGTTGCACAACTGATAGTTGCAGAGTTCAATTTTCATAGTGCCATGAGATACCCGTAAGATGGGCACCTGTATAAGTTGGACGGCACTGGATGGAAGCAAAGGCAGCCAACAAGACAGGTTTCACTGTATTTGCAACAGTTAAAATATAACTATACGTAACACATAAAAAACTTACAACATGTCATCTAAAAACAATATGAAATAGAACTTATGTTCAAGCTGAAATCAGGTGAAAAAATAAATTCTGGGGATGTTTATGATTATGCAGATCGAAAACTGTAATCTTCTCATCCACTTTCCAGAACACTAAACATTGTCTGTTTGTTTGTTTGTTTGTTTGTTTGTTTGTTTGTTTGTTCAGTGGTTTACTTTGGCACTAGGATATTGAATCTTTAACCCTTAGCTGCCGAACGGCCACTATAGTGGCCGCCCTTTAAATGTGGCACGAAGCCGAACGGCCTCTTAAGTGGCCACTGAGTGTGTGTCGAATTTGGAAGCATTTTTTTCACCCCTATCGCAGGTAATGCTAAAGATTTATACTGGGTTAGGTCTGGTGAATGTCAGGGCTTCTTTGTGGAGTGAGAATTACTCCCCCTCCATCCCTCTATCCCCTCCAGAAAGCCTTTAGATGTCAACACATTTCAACTGCGTAATTCTCTGGCGTGACTAAGACCGTTTCAAAACACAGCATGCTTTTGTTTATGTCTGCAACTGGAGTGTAGTGTAGCTAGAATTATAAGAGTGGACTATGATACGAGTACTGATTGACGACCTGAGAGGTTGTCAGTGGCGTACTGTAACGCGAAATTTTCAGATGAAATTATTACACAAAAACTGGAGATATCCGCAAAAATCCATGCTTACAGCTACAGGGGGCTCACAGACGTGTCTCTTGTAGTTCTGGGGCACTCTTTAGGCGTTGTGGGGCAGTAATGTGCAACACACAGACGTCAAATATAATAAAAACGTCGTGGGCACCCTTGAATACCAGGATGTTTACCCAGCATTGACACAGTGGCTTTAGATCTGTTTTGCTCTCACCAAACAAGTAGCCGATATATTCGTCGCATTAGGTTTCTGCAGCTGTGGGCAGTAACACAACAGTCTTTGTGAAGTGGCACCGAGACTTTTTGACGACTTAGAGAGACGTAAAATAAATTCATGCCGGACAGTACGACCGAACAGGAAAGACATGCCCCCTGACTTTGGACCGAAAAAAAATGAAACTGAAAAGGGGCGACGTAAGGGTGAGGACCAGGGGAAATTTGACAGCGTTAGTTTGGAAGGACAGACGAGACGTTTACATGCTAACTAACAAAATACGCTGCCGTGTTTGTTCAGCGCGTGGCGTCAGAAAGGGAACCACATATAAGTGCGCCAAATGTAATGTCGGCCTGTGCATGGTGCCTTGTTTCGCGGACTTTCACACAAAAGTGAACGTGTAAAACACCAAAATTATCTATTGTGATAGAATAGTGATCCAAGGTGCCACGGATCGTCTGCAGCAGACAGAAATATGTGAGTAATAAAATATTTACACTCGATTTTATATAATGCATGCAATTCACAGGCCTAAATTTATTATAAAAATATGTGAACATTTTTTCCCGAATTAATCAATTCATAAACACACTACGAAATTTTATTTCCTCAAATTTGATGCAAAAGTGTATGAGATATGATTTTTTTTCTAAGAGTAAGCGTTAAGAATAGAAACCTATATTTAAAAACCTCGGCAGGGCGCTGTTGCGCGGGGGCATTTAAATCCGGCGTATAAGGGTTAAACTGTAAATGTTCACAACGAACTGGACTGGTACACAAAAACAACACCCATGTTACTGTATTACCATGAAATACAATTCATCTTCAAAAAAATAAAAAAACTGTTCCTAGAATTTACAGTGTTCTGTGAGATCTGAAGTTCTCATAGCAGTGCTGTTGATATTAAAGTCTTTTGGGATGTTAAGCCACATCAAATAGTAAACAGCTACCACGTTCTAGGAATATAGAGCCATCACCTTCAAGCTCTTCAGCATGGTGTTAACATCTTCATCAACACCACTGTGAAAACCCGACATCTTGCACTGTATTATTCATTTATCGACCAAAGTGTGAAGCATCTCAAGTACTGTTAAGTTCTGCCCCCAAACTGTACTTCTGACACATATCAAGGCAATAAAAACATAAGTCTCGAATTAATGTTACATTTACTGATACTGACATTTCCAAAGGTTTCCATTAAGAAACACCCATGGTTAAAGTAAGTCATTTACCAACAATCATGTCACAGCCACACGTTATGACAATGTAGAAGTGTACATCATTATGAAACTGCAATCACAATGAAAAGAGAACATCAACAGCTACAAATAACAGATAGCTACACTGCAAAAAATGTTTACTAGTCATATATTGAAGATGGCACAAAACATAAAAAACCTTACATAAGAGAAGCTGATGACTCATACTTATCACAGGAAAAAAAATGTAAAACTTTTAACCTCAGTACCCAATGAATAAGAGGCTGGGTGTGGTCCACGAACCAGGCCGGACATTTCGGAGAGAAGAAAAATCCCTTGCCCTTACCAGGATTCAAACCCTGGACCATACAGCCAGTAACCCAGTCACTATACCATCTAAACTATCCAGCTCATCACCACCATCTAGCGCCAACATTAACTAAACCTCCACTCTCCCATATGCCTTCATGGCGTGTACAGGGACAGCTTTATGCAACATGAACTCTTTCATAGCTACAACTTAGGACTGACACACTGGCCTTACGATATGTGGTTATGAATGCTGTCTCTGTTTCAAACAAAATTCACTCAGTAGATTGATCTTCAATGGTTCTCTGCAATTTATCTTCTGGTAATTTACATCAAACCACTACATAAAATATACCTTGCCAGATCGAGCTGTCATACAGGAAGGAGAGGCTTCATCCTCAGCCTCCTGTACCTTTCTTCGAACAGCTCTCCTCTTGTCCACAATCTCACGTATTGTCTTCACAAGCGGGTCAAGTTTAGAAGGCCCTGCCGGAGGCTGTGGTGGACCCATTTTTTCAGAGAAATCACAGGAGTACAGAACATTATCCACTGTTGTTCCATGTTCACTGTAGTTTAAAAGCTCATAATGTTTTGTTGTCTAAAAGAAAAATTACACACTGTTAACAATATCCAAACTTACAAAATATCACAAGTACAAACAGATTTTTCAAATTCTGACTGAAGTCTTCTGGGTTTTTACACTGAGTATGGTGTACTGACCTGTATATGAATGCAGCACGCTTTTAAAACACTGACAATGAGGTACAAGACCGTCAGAAATCACAAAACAGTTATTTATGTCATCGACACAACTAATCATAAAATGTGGCTACATGTTTCAACCAATTCTATGGTCATCCTCAGGCCACTCATGCACATAACAACAACATTACATTTGCAAATTTCATTTTGGGTCAGAATGAGATCTCAGTCTGTTACACAATGAATATAAATAAAATTTAAAAGTTGTTCAAAAATAATTTAAAAGGTCAGTATTAAGACATTTTATGTAAAATTTGTCTTAATAATTAAGACTGTGTTTATGGCTCTATTCTTGAAATGCCAGATGCAGTGTGTGTATTGCTAATTATTACCAGCCTTCTTTTTTACAATGGCACCCTACAGTAGAATGTTTCAACACTCTCTAGACCACACACTGAGTCATATGCATGCCACAGACACAGTGAAGCAATATAGTCTGCAGCATTGCCAAATAACCATACCAGCACTGGGGACCACACAACCTGGGTTATTTCCTAGAGGTAAAGCAGCCAAAGCATAAAGCTGACCACTAAACTCCATCTTGTGCACAGTTAAGATTGGAGCTACACCTCTAGTCCTCTACATAACTTCATACTTCAAACAGCGAAAGTTTTCACAGTGTTCAACTTCTGTTTTCCCATGTCTCGGACCTATAGCATACAGGCTATTTAAATGCTCTGTCCTGAGGAAGGGACACACAGCACTTAAAGGTTAGTATAACAATGTATACTGTAATATTATTTTAAAAATATAATGTACAAAATATAAATATATATTACCTCATCATAAAATATTGAGGCATGTTTTGGTGAAACAAAATTACAGTGGCCATAATTGACCAACACCACATCCATGTCAGCACCTGAAAATTAACAGTGATTACATGAAAGAGGAATCGTAATGTTTACTTATTTACTTACATATATCTACACTGTTTCCCATGCAAACATGTAACAACACAGCTGTCTGAACTACTGACCTGTTCCAACTGTAAGAGTTCGATAAGGCATAGAGCATGGCGATCCTCGACAAGTAAGTGGACACAGAATTGCCCTTGCCTGTACAGTGTGTGACTCACGATGCATGGCAGGTGATGGAGCAGAGTTCGTGACACCAGGCTGAGTGGTTTGTGAGGAAGTACAGGCAGTAGGAGACAGAGGAATGGAGGCAGTGGATGGTGATGGTGACGGTGATGGCTGAGGGTCCAATGAAGTTGAAGGAGCAGTGTTATGAAACAATTGCTGGAGCCTCTGGTAGGCTAACAGATGAATTAACCTCTCGTCTAGTTTGCTGAGTTCACTGTCTGCCAAAGAAAGAGAATTATTATCACTTACTGCTTCACTTAAAAGCTTCTGCACGGACACAATTCAATAACCTCTTCTTAACTTATCTATCACGGTGGTCTTCAACCCTCCAATACCATCCACAGTGCATGGCGCAGACCTTTAACACCTCAAATGCTACAGGCCTCAATGCACCATAAGGTTGTAAACTATTTAAGGATACTGTCAATATAACAGCTCCCTGCTCTGGGCAGTAGTTACAATTTAAATCCCAGCATCACTATCTATGGAACTCCTGTAACTAAACCACATTTTTGCTGAGCCCCTCAAAATGAAAATGAACTTTTGGGCGTAGAAATAAAATAGAACATTTCAAAACATACATTTCTATAAAAAAATAAAATACTTAAACGCATTAACGAAAAGCAAAATTTTATTGTTGGTGGTTTACACAGAAAATAAGCTCAGTACCAAGCATGCACAATGATGGGTAGGAAAATAAAAAAAAATTAAATTTAAAATTATAAAAATCATACCAATTTCTTTATACAAGAAATGTGTGCTTGCAGAAACCCTGGAAGTTGCTGACTAAACCCAAGGGTTCCAGAGAACGCATTTTCAATACCACTTACCTATTTCACCACATTCAGTTAATTCGTTCAAGAAAAGTTTACTCACATGTAATGTAGCTTTTATATTCCACATTACAGACATTCAGGTTTTACAGAAAGTACAGTAGGCATCTAAATCAAACAGACCAATAAAGTTTATGTGTCCAAGCTCTGCAATACACAATCTCAGCTCATGTACAGGCAGCACTAGCCCACACAAAGACTGTGTTATCACCACTGCAATCTGAGCAAAGTTATGGGTACTTCAATCATCTTTTATTACTTGCTGAATCTAGGTTTTCTTACTGTGCTTGTGAATGCATTTAAATGAACAAGGAATGTTCATGTGCTATAATTCTATAATGTACAAATCTTGGAAAAATTTTCCAAAAGTTTTGTAAAAAGAATCCCACATTAACCCTTTGGTGCTGCAATTAAATGCTCAGTAAGATCTGGAGCAGACCAGAATTTACATACGGGTTGCATGAGAGCAGCCATAATTATATATCATTTGGAATTTTGAGCATCACACTGCACATTACAAATCTATAATGTTCAGTGCCAAAGGGTCAACAATGCCACAAAAAAAGAACACATGGAGGAGTGAAAAAGTTTCAAACAAGTACGGTGTTGCAAAGAAAGAAAACACAAAAACCATCATGTCTTAACACAAGAAATACTGGAAGGCAATGGCACTTCAAAAGATACAAACCCCAAAAATCTTTATGCCTCCTGGCTCTTCAATGCCAGTGTCAACTGCCTCAGCCCACATGCAACACAACTTTTTAAAACTATAGCCACACAAAGTTAAGCTACACAAGGACTCTTTCCTCCACACAGGGAAGCAAGAAGTTAGTGGTGATAAACACATGCTGGATTAACAAAACATACTTTTCGTTCACAACCAGACTCTCTTGAATGAACAATTTCAATTTAACAAAACTTTTATTTCACTGGTACAAACACTTCCCAACTTACGCACCTTCACTGCATGTAATTTTTTAAAAAAAGATAGAAGAATTCCAATAATAACAGTTTTAAAACGTGTGTCAACATTCTCCTTGTGTGAACAAAGGCATAATGAGAAGAAGGTGGAGGAACAATACTGCTGACAGGTGGTTGGGCAGTCATTCTGTGGATGATCAGGTGTCAGTGTGGTGGAGGATGCATTTCAACTGGACTCCCTTGCATATGCATACACATTCATAGTTGTCCACGCACATACTCAATTCTGACTTGTGCAAAATTTGATATGCGCCACACCTTCTAGAACATAAGTACTGCGTAAGTCGGGGACTATCTGTACTGAATAACAAAATTCATACTTTGTACTATTCACCACGTGTTACTAAGCAAGAGACTCAAGTGACAAAACTTGTGACTTTTATCTGGGAGGTGCACAGCTGCAGTCTCAGGTGGGACACTTATTATCCTGAGGTTCTTCATGTCTTTCCTCAGTTCCCCAAGGATAATATCAGCATAGTGCCTATAATTAAGTCATGATCATTTCCTTCCCATCCTTTCCAATTCATTATCCACACTGACTGTCCCAACATTTGCTATATAGCCTGAGATGGTGACAGCATCATTACATGAAACATAAGCAAATACAATTCACTGAATAATAATATGCTGACCAAATCAAGAACGAAGAAATGAGCAAAGCATGTGGCACATATGGGACAGACAAGAAAACCAAACAAAACCTTGCTCGTTAAAAAAGAAGATAAGCGACCACTTGGGAGATCAAAGCATATGTAACATGATAATATTAAAAGGATCTTGAAAAAATAGGGGTTGAGAATGTAAAAAAAAACTGAATATTCGTAATAAATGCCACAAGAACAAGATGTCGGTAAATTGGATGCTACACTTACCACGAAAGCCAGTTTTCCAATATTCTTTTTATTATTCAGAGAATTTACTGTAAGAAAGATACAACGCCAAACGTGTTGAGTGGTTAGCCTCCCGTTCAGCAGAACTTGGGTTTGATTCTTGGCTCTGAGGCCCAGATATTCTGACTGAGGTTTTTTTGTGGTATTTCTCAGTCCCTTCAGGCAAATGCCATGACATTACTTTGAAACAGGTCAGGGCCACTCTGTATTTCAATCATCCTCCCATTTAAGATTATATACCTTTATGCAGTTGAGAAAGCATTGTCCCATGAACTACAAAAAGAAAATAAACAAATAATTCTCTCACACTATACCCAATACAGCACAGACAAAATCTTGAATTTGTTTCCTTTATCCTTCTCTTATGCATACCACAAAAAAAAAAAAATAACTAATTTTCTATTTGTGCAATAAAGTTTTGATTTGTGATTCCATCATTTATTTCTGAGATAAGAAAAATATTGTGGGTCAAATGAAAGCAAAAAATGTTTGGTAGGAATAAAACTGTGGCAGTTAATTTATAAGTCACAAAAACTGTAAGACATTTAAAACACACCCATGTTCCTAATGAGAGGAATTATATGTCCATTGTTGTAAAGGATGAAGTTATAGCCCTTATACACATGCAGTGTTATACAACAAATCAATATGACTCACCAGCAGATCCATCCAAAATGGCGTGAAGTTGTGTACTGAGACTGGAAACAGCTGATGATGTGGCTAGTGCTGTAACTGAACTCTTGTTTGAGAAAGAGTTTACCACAAGATTCGATGTCGGACTGCCCTTCCCTGCAACACAATCAGACAAAACTTTATTACAAGAACTAACAGTTGGTACATAATCAGTGACTGACATGCAAAATAGTTCAGTCTTTATTTCTATATGTGGTGGACAATTAAGTAAATTAACCCAACAAGTTACATCAACGTCATACATTATAACTCTTTAATCAACTGTTAATCTGGCATAATACTGTTCTGAATCACTCAAAGTACACTATTAGCTGCCACAGAGGTTTGCCAGCGATCAACCAAAAAAGACACATCATACATTAATATCTGCTTCAGTGGTTTGCCAGTGATTAACCCAAAACGATGCTGTAAATTTCTCTACCAGACTATATAACATCATATTCTAGAATTAAGAGGTTCAGGCAACCTCTAACAGCACAACATTCATTCCAAATTTTACATCAGTGAAGGAGTTCAAAACCTGAAGAAAACACACACAACCACAGAATATGGTGATCTCAGGAGCTTAGTTTCTTTTCTTCAGGAAGAAACATCAGCTAAAAATATGATACATTTAAAATGTGATAATAATGGAAGTTTTAGGGTACAGTAAAACTGAACGAAAACTCCGTGCACAATACTATAAACTCAATAACCTATGACAACATAAACACCTACATCCTGTTGTTAGTGGGTTACTGCCTATACCACCACATACCCACCAATAACATCGATGCCGTACACACACCATCGCATTAAAATTACAAAATATTTACACTCCCATGACGTGTCACAGAACATTCACAACATGATATGCCAAAAACAAGGAGGTGAAAACTTAAGCACATACCACATTTAACCAAATATCAAACAAGCATTTTTTCCTAATTATTCACCAGAAGAATGGATGGGTTACTTCAAAATCACACACAGAATTGAACCTGTTCTGTACAGGCACTTTCCTGAAGAATGAAGACTGTAAAGAGGGGCCATCTTATATTCTGCTAAATATGGTAATCTCTTACCTGTGGTTCTAAGAGTGACCAGTTTTGTGCCTACAGGAGCTACTGAGGGCTGCTGTGTGGCGGCTACAACTGCAAGCTTTCCAACCTGTGGGCGTACTACTGACGTCAGTGGGCATCCGTGACGTGGCTGTAAGATCGATGTCGAGCTGCAAGAGACATCATGGCAGTCGACATGTATGAGGGACACTGCCTTCAAATAAAACATACATCTTACATTTATATAACCACGTACCACATGGATATACTAATGACATAATATCACACCCTAACATAACGGGTACTAACCTGAGAATTCTTGTGCTTTTAAATTCTGTTAGCATGGATTCATGAAACGTCCACACCAATTTACAGAGCCACACTAAAGTAGGCAGTATCATGGCTAAGCTATGGACTGGATGATCTGGGGTTCAATTTCCAGTGGGGACAAGAGATTTGTCTCCTCTCCAAAATCTCCAGACAAGTTCTGGGGTCCACCCAGCCTCCAATTCAATGGGTACCAGGGATCTTTCTCTGGGGGTAAAGCAGCTGGGGCATGAAGTTAACCCCTCAACTCCATCTGGTGCCTGGCTTAAGAATAAGTGCAGCTATACCTCCGCTCCCCCTATATGCCTTCATGGCGTGCACAGGGACAACTTTACTGTCACCTTTTCTACACAGATTTACGCCTATGTAAACAATTTCAATATAAATGTTGCATGAAAATCTATCAGACAGGAGTATAACTGTAACATGCAGACAGAGACAGATGACAGCAAAGCTAACAGCCACTTTTTGCAACAATCTTTTGTAAGCGAGCCTTAAAAAGGCACTTACACAGTGGTTTTGTTCCTGAATAACGTCCCACACTACTGACCATCATAGAAATGTGATAAAACAGATTGTGAATGATGCTTTATGGTTCTACAGAAAGTTCATAAAACTACATAAACCTAATAAGAATAACACTGTGCTAATGCACTTACATGCATTGTCAGTTGGTGGCCACAATCTACTCTACAATAAATTGTTCAAATGTATGTTATCTTTCCAACTTTTTTTTTCATCGTTACAGATAATAATGGAAGTTTCAGGGTACAGTAAAACTGAACGAAAACTCCGTGCACAATACTATAAACTCAATAACCTATGACAACATAAACACCTACATCCTGTTGTTAGTGAGTTACTGCCTATACCACCACATACCCACCAATAACATCGATGCCGTACATACACCATCGCATTAAAATTACAAAATATTTACACTCCCATGACGTGTCACAGAACATTCACAACATGATATGCCAAAAACAAGGAGGTGAAAACTTAAGCACATACCATTTAACCAAACATCGAACAAACATTTTTTTCCTAATTATTCACCAGAAGAATGGGTGGGTTACTTCAAAATCACACACAGAATTGAACCTGTTCTGTACAGGCACTTTCCTGAAGAATGAAGACTGTAAACAGATTGTGAATGATGCTTTATGGTTCTACAGAAAGTTCATAAAACTACATAAACCTAATAAGAATAACACTGTGCTAATGCACTTAAATGCATTGTCAGTTGGTGGCCACAATCTACTCTACAATAAATTGTTCAAATGTATGTTATCTTTCCAACTTTTTTTTTTATCCTTACAGATAATTTCGTTAACACAGTAGCACTGCTCTCAAGCTGTAACACAACCTAACCCATTTGTTTCAATTCACACTTTTCATGCTTTCATCTTGGCTGCGAATTAGGGTGCATTTCCTTTCTTAATATGCTCTGGAGTAGGCCTGCTCATCCTTTTATGTGGTGCACCAACTCTGGCAAAATTTGGTCTGCATACAGGCAACATGAAATTCAGTATACAGAGTAAAGAACGAACAAGTATACTATAATTTTAACTGTGTATTTGTATATACATCATGTACAGTAAAAATATACTGACAGTAATAGGAAAAATGTATTAAAAATGCAATTTACAACCTAGGCTAGGGTGTTGCTATTTTTAGCACATATTTACAAAATTAATTGTTAATGTAATATTGGTCTCCATAAATAAATAGCTCCCAAGTTTTCAAAACTCCTTCAGCATTCTACCTCAGTTTTGCCAAGGAAAGGGTTAAAAGATATGTTTTCATTTAAAACGTCTCCGCAGGCAATATAATGCTGTGCCGTGGCTAAGATAAGCAGGCCTGCTCAGGAGCTACTGCAAAACAACAAAACATAAATTCCCTTATAACTCATCAGTGTACCATATGCAACACACAAAGAGTCAACAGTGTTGCAGTAACTGCCAGCAGTTATGGCTAGTTTAGGATTATATGCATTTTGCATACTGCATATATAAAATGCATATGTTAAAACCTTTCAGCAAAAGTACAATCAGTGAGATAATAAATGCATATTTCATTATTTATAGGATTGGCCCGAAGTGGAAGTTTAAATGTAGTTCCCTTTTACACGTGCAATATGCAAAATGCATACAATCCTAAGCCTAGGTATGGCAATTGCTACCATAGTCTAGAATGAGCTTAACAACGATATCTCAAGAATTCCACGCAATCAACACAACTGTTAAGTACACTAACAGTCAAATGTTAGGAATTAAAAACATTTAGCATTGCAGTATTCAGATTTTGCTTTGTTTAATCAAGAATACAAACATCAGTTTGGCACCCCTTCCATTCAGCACCACAGGTTACTGCCCCACTTGCATATCCCTAAAGCATACCCCATTCAGAGTGACGAGTGTTCAGACTGTGGTCCTCCTACGTCATAACTCCACATACTCTTGTGGGTAAAGCAATCCCATTACAGGCCTGGACAGGCCCTTAGGGTTCCAGGAGGTTGAGGCTCCCAGATTTCTAGACAATCATCACATGAAGGTGGTAAGGTTGTCAGCCCTACATACCGGCCGCCTTTACCCCCCAGGAAATAATCCTGGTACTCATTTCTGTTAGAGGCTGAGTTGACCCCAGGGCCACAGTGCGACCGAAAGGATTATGTCAATGAGAAATTACGATAACACCATCAGGAATCGAACCCGTGACCTTCCGGCTTGTAGCGCAGTGCCTCAACCCACTGCACCACTGCGTGCCTACTCTTGTGGGTGGATACTAATATTTCAGAAGAACCTTCTTCTTCCACCTTCAGGATCAAAGTGTCATGTGCCTACAAGACTACATGGAGTAAAATCCCAAACACCACAATCTGAAACAAACTGCTTACAATTATATGGAAGAAAAAGACAAAATGCAAGAAGCAATTCTTTGTGGCTACAGTGATACATATTAGATGGCAAATGTGTAAACGCTGTTCAAAAAGGTGGCATTAAAATAAAGAGTGCTTAAGATCCAGGGCACTGAACTTACCTCTTACATTATTCTGCCTAACACTGAATGAGTTAAGAATTCTCCTCTAAGTTATAATTAAAACATCCCATTCGTTATCTGACATGCAATATCTGCACTCTTGTGTAAATACTCTTAACCCCTAAAAGACCAAGATTAACCTCAAGAATATTTACATATTTCGTTCGTACAGCATAGTAAACACATCCCACCTCTGCTATAAAAACAATCAGTTAATGCTCTATAGGAAAATAATCACCGTTTGTTCAGAGATCCACACAAAACACATAAATATACTGTTGGCAGAACACACAATTTGTTAATGTTAAACCTGGTAATACATCAAGTATCCACTACACCTTAAAGGGTTAATGTTGCTAAATATAAACTCAAATGCAAAAACCATGCATAACCTAAAAATCACATCTTACTCACCCTGGTTTAACAACTTTCGTTGCGACTATTTGGTTTGTTGTTCCTCCAACACATTTATTCCCAGAATTATTGTTGTTGTTGTTGTTATTACTATGATGAATGACAGCACCACCAAACCCAACACAAGTCTTCTGACATTGAACACTCACTATGTTTGTATCTTCTTGTACATTACTGTTGTTATTGTTGTTGTTGTTATGGTGGTTTATGTTATTGTTGTTGTTATTACTACTGTTTTTAAACTCACCATTTTGTTGTGAGAGGTTTGTTAATGACACACACACTTGCTTATCTTTGAGCAATGATATTGGTCCATTCACTAACCCTGATACTTTACTACATGGTGCAGCATCTGGCTGTAGGCTGCCATTCACTACCAACGTCCTAGTTATGTTACCACTGTTACGACTTAAGAGGGATATACTTGGATTTGTGCTTGAACATGTATTATTTGGAGAATCTGTCACAACTGCATAATTGTCACTGTTAATGTTATTACTGTTGCCACAACTATTTCCTGGTGAAAGTGGGACACTGTCTGATGATGCATGAGGGGACTTTGTGACAGCATGTTCACTGTCTGTAATCACATTAGCTGGTCTTTGTACTTCCTGCAGTTTAAGAGCTGACAAGTAACAGGCAACACTAGTTTGAAATGCCACTATACTGCTGAGCCACTGAAAGAACAATTGCAAACATAAGATGTGTGAGAGTTTACAAACATTTAAAATTAAAAATTCCATATCAACTAATACTCAAGCACGACTTACCACAAACACATTCCCATTTTGAATCCACATTCCAATTAAATCTGTACAAAAGAGTCCTTTAAAAATCATAGAACACATGACTAGCGTGGAAAATTTGTGATGTAGTGAGACAAAGGTAAGACTATAAGGAATTAGTGTGCCGAAAGAGAGGAATGACTGTGGAAGTGGTCCAACAATGATTGAAAATTCTACGAGCCACCTCCAAATTCCAAGCATCAGAAGAGTAACACGATACAAGTTCTATACTAAGAACCTACAATTCTGGAGTTACCTTTGAACCCCAGTTAGCTGGTGCTTTCTGTTCAGTGCATGTAAACTGATACACATTTTTGTAAGTACAAAAAAAAAAACACTACAGTAATTACATGAAAAATAATAGGCACCACTGCATAAAATTTAGCCACCTAGGCAATCTGATGCCTGGGATTTGTGTACCCCAGGACTGTGCAATGTGTATATCACTACCTGGCACTCCAGCACCAACTGAGGCAGTAGAAGTAAGACCATAAGGTAAAACTTTATGACATAAGACATACTTAATAGCTTTGGCTTGTTTTCCTTTTGCGCTTGCTGTTCCCTTCAGTAACACAAATAATCACGAGTACTCTACATCTGCTCATGACAATGCAATCACATGTCTGAGTACTCTATATCTGCTCATGACAATGCAATCACATGTCTGAGTACTCTACATCTGCTCATGACAATGCAATCACATGTCTGAGTACTCTACATCTGCTCATGACAATGCAATCACATGTCTGAGTACTCTACATCTGCTCATGACAATGCAATCACATGTCTGAGTACTCTATATCTGCTCATGACAATGCAATCACATGTCTGAGTACTCTACATCTGCTCATGACAATGCAATCACATGTCTGAGTACTCTATATCTGCTCATGACAATGCAATCACATGTCTGAGTACTCTACATCTGCTCATGACAATGCAATCACATGTCTGAGTACTCTACATCTGCTCATGACAATGCAATCACATGTCTGAGTACTCTATATCTGCTCATGACAATGCAATCACATGTCTGAGTACTCTACATCTGCTCATGACAATGCAATCACATGTCTGAGTACTCTACATCTGCTCATGACAATGCAATCACATGTCTGAGTACTCTACATCTGCTCATGACAATGCAATCACATGTCTGAGTACTCTACATCTGCTTATGACAATGCAATCACATGTCTGCACCAAACATAAATTCTGCAGATAGGTTATCAATGATACACGTACCGTATACTCTCGAATCTAATGCGCATCCGAATCTAATCCGCACCCAGTTTTTGGCGACTTCTTAAACGAAAAAAAGTTAGTTCGCGATTCTAATCCGCACCTTTCCTTCAACCACCCCTTGCCCACGGGGCGACTGATTGAATAATATTGGATGTTACCAATGCGTTAAAATCCGACGCTACGCCTGTGGCAGATGAGTCATACCTATAGAGGCGGGGCCTTTCTCAACAGACGTGCGCAATCTCGTCTGAAGCCAGCTGATCTTTAGTTGTTGAAACGTGGGAGGTGCTTGTTCCAATTTGTCGTGTACCGTAGTTATGGAAGACGGACACCTGAAATCTAAACGACTCTCATATACGGCAAAGTTCAAACGTGAAGTTATTCGGTGCGCAGAGGAGAATGGAAACCGCAAAGCCGCTGCAATTTTTGGAGTTGATGAAAGCAACGTTCGACTATGGCGGAAACACAAGGCAGCGATCAGCGGGTGTGAGGCGTCACGAAGGAAATTCACTGGACCCAAGAAAGGACGATTTCCTGAAATTGATAATGCAGTATTCACGTTTTTTCAAGAGAGACGCAAGACTGGACTGTTTGTGAGTTATGATCTACTTCGCGAGGAGGCGATAAAGAAGGTCAGATCTTTGAACATTCCTCGAAGTCGTTTTAAAGCCAGTAAAGGATGGGCCATAAGGTTCATGCACCGAATGGGGCTGGCGTTGCGGCATAGGACGACAATATGCCAAAAGCTCCCAAAAGATTTTGAACAAAAGTTGTTGAATTATCAGCAGTACATCATCAACCTTAGGAAGACGGAAAATTTTCTGATGGGGCAAATTGCCAATGCCGATGAAACGGCTATTTATCTTGATATGCCACCAAACTACACGGTGGAGAAGAAAGGTGTAAAGGAGGTACTTTTGAAAACCACTGGATGCGAAAAGCTTCGCCTAACAGTGATGCTGGCAGCAACTGCTGATGGGAGAAAACTACCACCCTTGCTAATTTTGAAAAGGAAGACTTTACCCAAATCAGAGGCGTTTCCAAAGGACGTTATCGTCAGGGTCCAGGAAAAAGGATGGATGACGGAGGAGCTGATGTTGGAGTGGCTGAAAATAGTATGGAGTCGTAGGCCTGGAGCCTTCTTAAATCAACCATCAATGCTTGTCCTTGATGCATTCAAAGGGCATCTCACTGATTCCGTGAAGGACCAGCTCCGCAAGATGAAAACTGAGCTTGTTGTCATTCCGGGTGGAATGACATCAGTGTTGCAACCAATGGACGTATCCATTAATAAGCCCTTTAAAGACAGGTTGAGGCAACAATATCTGACCTGGATTGCGGATCCTGCCCGTGAGTTAACAGCAACTGGAAAAATCAAACGCTCAGCTCCTTCAGAAGTGGCGCGGTGGGTGTCGGCTGCATGGAAAGCCATCCCGGAGAGCATTATCGTCAGATCTTTCAAGAAGTGTTGCATAAGCAATGCTTTGGACGGAACCGAAGATGACATTGTATGGGAGGACGATGTTGAAGATAAAGATGATAGTGACTGGGTGGAGAGCACGGATAACGATTCAGTTATGAGTGATGAGGCGAGTCTGATGAATAATAAATTATAATAATAAATAATAAAATAATAGATTATTGTATTGTATTGTTCTTACGGCACGTACAGCAGCTCAATCATTTTTCCAAAATCCAGCTCTAGACCGCGAATCTAATCCGCACGCGAATCTAATATGCATCTGATTTTTTAGCCCTCTAAAACTGTAAAAAGGGTGGCATTAGATTCGAGAATATACGGTAGTTCTTGATTCATGCAGCTGTGTTTTACGGAAATGTCTGATTCACACTATTTATTAATTCAGGCATGTTCTCCATTTACACACTCTAAAACTGACATTTACACGGTTTGAAATGAACTTGCAAAGCACAAGGAAAGAAATCCTGACAACTCTATTTGTCAAACATCCCCAACAACTCCTCCACTCACCCCAGCCTCACCACCAGCTCCATTAAACATGTCCTGTGCAGCAGCGAATGTGTTTTTCTTATTACATACTTACTTATCTCAGATTTAAGTTTATTTTCTACTACAAGTTATTGTTCTACACTTATTGTGATGCATACTACATAATGTTTGGAATTTTGGTGGTGTTCGGCAGGCTAACAGGAACATACTCCCCCAGCACTTGTAAAAAGAAAGGTTGGTTAATTATCAGACCTTATAAAGCATTCTCATAACCAGAGAAACAATTAACATCATACTGGTATAGCTATGCAATTGAAATACTTCTTCCAAATGTGGTAAGGAAAAATTTGAACTCCTCAGTTTGTACGTCATTGCCACAGACCCAGGTTCGACACTCTATTATGGTGCTTCATAAGAAGTATTCACTGCTTCCTGTATAATCAAGAAAGTTAAAAGCACAGACAAGCAGTTTGTTTCTGCTTCTGTGTCACCAGTCACAGAACAAACTTGCCTGAGACATGCCTCATTCCTAACCTTCAGTTTAAGAGGCCTGAAATGAACTGTAAGAAATTCTTATCTATTCAACCGTCTCACAAATACTCAACCTTCTGTCATATACCACTAAATCACACACTTGTACTTGCACTGGCTAAAGCGAGTCTAAGATGCTCATCATTTTCAACCAATGTGTCCCACTTCAAAACAAAGGAACCTATCAAACACCCATGTTTACTTCATTACTGTATTCTCAAATGCTGTCTGCACCAACTGGTAAGCTCTGGACACTGTCACTCCCATCTTATAAAAAAATGTAATGCACATGAATTGTTCTGTACGCTCTGACATTAAATTAATAGATGACAAAATATTCAGTCCTTAGCCAGCAACCACATACTACTAAAGCAACAACATGAGCTATAAATATACCCAAACATGAAGTAATATATCAGTGTGATTTATTTGGAAATGTACTCGGTCTCAATACTCTGACAAGTGCCATTTTATGGG
Source organism: Reticulitermes speratus (assembly GCA_021186555.1). NCBI lineage: Eukaryota > Metazoa > Arthropoda > Insecta > Blattodea > Rhinotermitidae > Reticulitermes > Reticulitermes speratus. The sequence goes on from JAJKFL010000010.1 coordinate 15,841,163, forward strand.
TTGTGATGCCAAGTACTCTGATAAAGTATATCTCACTTAGCATCAATGCCATTTGATCAAACCTCATACTTGAATAGATGTTTCTAGATATACTAACATATGTTAAGACATTTACTACCTGTTCTTGTTCTTCTGGAGTTGCCTTTTCCTTCTCTGCATTCTCACAGGACAAATTTCTCCTCTCTGCAACTCCCGTCCTGTACTCCTCTTCTCTCAGAATGTCACGTAATGATGGAATAAGGGGTGGAGGAAATCTGTATTGTTCCTTAACTGCATGAGGAACCTATAAATAATATCAAGTTATAGTAAAATTTTACAGATCACTTAGCCATCAGAAGCCTACTCACCACAAACAAAGACATCAATTCATCAGAGGTACGAGGTCTGTTCAAATAATGTCCGAACTTTTAAAATAGCGCGCCAATGCAAAAGCGCATCGCTTTCCGGCAAGTGGCGCAGTCTAGCTGTGATCTTCGGGAGTTATCTGCCGCAAGCCGCGTCATTCTATCTTGCTTAGTCACTGTGCTGGAGCGGTTTGTTCGACTACGTGCAAAGTGTCGTCGGCGAATTTTCCTTTATCTCCTCGACCGATTGAAATCTTTGTCCCTTCAACGTGGATTTAAGTTTTCGGAAGAGGAAAAAGTCTGCTGGGGCAAGGTCAGGAGAGTAGGGAGGCTGAGGAAGCACCGTTGTCTCATGTTTGGCCAGGAAGTCACGAATCAGCAGCGACGCATGAACTGGTGCATTGATCCTCAGTCAAGAGGCGTGGAACAAACTTTGCTGGTACCCGATGCATTTCTAACTTTTCAGTTAGAATGGCGTGGCATCACCCTACGGATATGTTGCATTCCTCAGCTATTTCCCGAACCGTCAAATGACAATTAGAATGAACAACGGCACGAACTTGGGCAACATGAACGGCATCAGTTGACATTGAGGGTCGCCCCGGACGTGGGTCATCGTCAGTTGACTTCCGACCGTCCTTGAAACGTTTGAACCATTCATAGCACTGCGTACGGCCCACACACTGAATCCCGTAAACTTGTTTTAACATTTCATGAGTCTCGGTAAACGTTTTCCTAAGCTTAACACAAAATTTAATGTTTACGCGCTGTTTGTGAAATTCGGGCATGTTAAAATTCGCCGACGACACTTTGCATGTAGTCAAACAAACTGCTCCAGCACAATGACTAAGCAAGATAGAATGACGCGGCTTGCGGCAGATAACTCCCGAAGATCACAGCTAGACTGCGCCACTTGCCGGAAAGCAATGCGTTTTTGCATTGGCGCGCTATTTTAAAAGTTCGGACATTATTTGAACAGACCTCGTATAATCACTATAACACAAAATGTCAAACTTCCTCAGTTAAAGTCATCCCTATACATGCCATGAAGCCATACAGGGGAAGAGGTATAGCTCCACTCATTCTTAACTTCAGTACTAGATGAAAGTGAGTGGTCAGCCTCACAGCCAGCTACTTTACCCCCACAAAAAGGGCCCCAGTACCCATTGAATAGGAGGCTGAGTGGGCCCCAGAGCATTTTTGAGAAGAGAAATATCTTGCTCGACACAATTCAAACCCCACATAATCCAGACTGTAGCGCAGTCACTACAATGACTACACTATCCTGGCTCCACATGTAGTCTGTCATGATAACGAAAACACCATCTAAACAATAATACTTGCTGCAGCTTGCAAATCTTCTGCAACTTTCCATATGCATGTCTTTCACTCTCCCATCTGCTCTCAAACTTACCAAGTAAGCTTAAAATGGTTAAAAGTGTTCATGGTTTAATTTTAAACTAATTTCTCAAACATTGTGCATCTCTCTAAAATTCGCTATTTTCTAGTACCATTTGAGAATCCATCCACATTGCTCAAATGTTACTTGTGCCATTTTATCAATAAAGGCATGTCACACAGTTGTGTCTGACATGAACAGACAAACACCCAAGTCACCTAACTGTACTATTACATAAGAGTGTAAATATTCATCTCCTGTTTTATGTTTTATGAATGTTCAAAAAGTGCATACATTTGAGGATTCTGTCCTTCTGGAATAGCATGCAGTGTCACTGGGTAATCAATTCCCAACATTTCGTAGGAACACGGTCTAGAGGTCTGTTCTCAGAAGATGAAGATGAAGGCACTATGTTCCTCTGAAACATTCACAACTGAGCACTCAGTGATGTAGCATCATATCCAAGATGAATGGGATCTACCACACTGCTGTGAAAACCTTAACACTCAGTGTATACATTTATCAGCGAGACAGTCCTCATGTCTCATGTATTGGAAATTCATATTTTACTGCATTAATTTTGAAACAGATATGCCTCTGTGATTTTACAGGCCATGTCTGATCAAATAATAGTCATTTCATAAATCACCACCATGCAGGATGCAACCCCCCCAAGAAAGATACTCACCCTGACTCTATTTCTAGGAGGTAGCTTAACCTTGAATCTAAAAGGAGGATTTCTTCTGTGTGCTTTCCTGAAAAACTCCACTTTTATGGCATCCTGGTCTATGGGTCCAGCATAACGATCCCATAATCTCACTCGTTCTGTTACACTACAAGACGTCAGTAACTTCCAGTCCTGCAACACAGTGTTTTTAAAACTCCCAATTATTACTCACGTGTAATCAGGAGAGACATTCAGCCTACTGTATAAGACAATAACAAGTGTTTATGATTCAGACGGACACTTTCAAGACAAACACTGTAATACACATCATGTAACTTCACTCAATTCAGACCACTACACAAACTTTTACAAAACATTTTTATTGTAGAATCACCACTCTGATAATACGTTCATTCCAGCATTCAATATTCCATTTCAAAAACGTAAAACCAGTTAGTAGTCAACCTGGAATTACTGTCACCAAATAAATGACGGAGTAACTCTTCGCAGTCATCGGAGTAAACATTGGTCTATAAGAAAATTAAGACAAACAAGATATCCTAAGATTGGGCTTCATCTGGTTAGGACTCGCTTTCATGTTCAGCCATAAGGGTAAAAAGAAAGGCTAGGAAGTGGCCCATATCTAAACTGAAATACAACTTCAATAAAATTGGAAGAAAATGAACACAGTCAACATTGCTACATGTACCACAAAGGATAAAAACTTTACCTTCCTGTGATCTCTTACAAGTACCACACTTTTCAACTTTTCTTGAATAAGATGCACAACTAAGCTTTTTAAGGAATAAAAACACAAAAAAATCTACATAAAAGTCCAGTATTAGCAAGACAAGCATAGTATGTATAAATGTAAAATTGAGGCACGTTCACGTCCCCATTGTTGCCATGAAAAGCAATAAGTATTATGTATTCTGAGCATGTGTCTGTAGTCTTAGTTATTCAGCATGCAAAGTGCATGCACCATATTATATTGTCATCTGTGGCCTGTCTGGCTCTACCACATTTTTCCACATTATCTCATAAGACACGATTTTCAAAAAAAGGTTATTGAACACAAAATGTGTGTTTTGAATTTCTCTACAACTTTTGACTGAAAAAAATTCTCATTTTAAGAAGAACTGAGCAAGATATTATCATAAATGTACACAGGCCTTCAAGTACCTGTTATTCTTGTCAGATTTTAATAAAACTTGAATTTTCCTGACAGATTTTCAAAACATATGCAAATATCAAATACATCCAGTGGGAGCCAAGATGTTCTATGACGAATGACGGACAAACAGAGAGACATGATGAAGCTAATAGTTGCTTTTCAGAATTTCGCGAACACGCCTAAAAATGCATGTCAAGTTTCATTGCACGTAACAACGTCCTAAAACACGAACATGATGTTCTTAATTTACTTCTGCTGCAACCTCGTACTGTCAGGATCTGATGTCCTACTGCTAGTGCACCAACTTACTTTTCCTAATACACAAATAGTTTCTTACCAAACAAATAAATCCCACCATACATAACCGGCTTGCATTGAAACCTCCGATTCCATTTCAGTTGGTACCCCATGCCCAAACATCTGATACTCACAGATTTACAATTTCTTTTTTCTAGTTCAGACACTAACACTGTATATTCAACCAGCAGTGCAATTTCTAATTTCTTCTGCCCCTTGAATTATTTTCAGTTTTTCACTTTTCCACGAAAGCTCATAACTCATACCTTCAACACTCAAGTTTAGCAGAACACATGCACAGTACCTCACAGATTAATATTCACTTCTATGCTGCAGACTGCGGCTGCACATGGAGCATGTGACAGGAAAAGCTGTGGAACCTGGGATGGCACTTGGAATGAGTAGTATTGCCAACCACATAACAAATGAAGTGTACACCATTTCCAATCTTCCCTGAAATAAGTTGTGCAGCCCAGTTTTTGGTCCCTTTTTTACGTAAGTGTTCAGGGTATTTGAAAACGTGGTATTAGCGAAGAACATGTGCAGTAATTAGCACTCATTTCATATTTACAAGATTCCATATTCAAAATATGAGCATGATGACTTGCAGTCCTCAATAAAATTTTCCATAGTCCCTGCAAACAACTGCTGCTGAAATACAATCTTAAAAGAGTCAGAGAATGTTTCCTTTTACATACTTCCCATCTCTTCACTCATACACATCCTAATGATGCTCTTATTACCTATGCAACATAATAAAGCATTGTTAAATAAAACAGGAACAAATAATATTAAATACTACCACATAAACTAACTTCCATAGCAACATTTTTGTTAGTCCCTACAAGAGACTGAAGAACCTCCAGCCTGCCAGATTCTGACTGACTTAGCAATGATGACAGAATACTACCAACCTAATATATAAATACTAACAAGTACAACAAGCACCCTATATACTTTTCCATAGCAATGCCAGTGTACAGAAGCCACTGCTGCTGCTGCTGCTGCTGCTGCTGCTGCTGCTGCTACTACTACTACTACTACTACTACTACTACTACTACTACTACTACTACACCACCACCACCACCACCACCGCTACTGCTACTGCTACATAACAACAACAACAGGGGGCTTGCGATGTTCATATACATTTACTTACACACTTTCACGGAGAGCAATGGATCAAATATTGATAAAGAATACATAAGAATGACAACACCAGGAACCTTCCTCCAAGGGAAAACACTTATAAAGAAGAGCAAAATATAACCCCCGAGGCCTGACATCACTCACCTACATCTACACTCCCATCTGGAAAAACTAATATAACAAACTTCTTATCATTGCTGTTCTTAACACCCTTTTAAACTGCCATTATTTTATGTGCATATAACATAAATCTACAATTTATGGTTTCGGCTTATAGTATATTTTTACGACATTGTAAGCTAAGATCTCATAAGGTGTTGTACATAGCAACTTTCCTTTGGTACCCTGTCTGCCTGATGATGGCTCTTTATACAATAGCTGAAACAGTGGCAGTAAAACTTACAATATATAAAAAAACTGTTGTGACTGACAACTACTGTCCCTACTGTTGTATACCCTGTATACTAGTAATGAAATCTAAAGAAGTCCAAAGCCCTCTCTTATATGGTAAGTCACAAAATGTTCAATTATGCAACAACTTACAGTACCTACCAAATACTGTTCTGGATGGTTTGGACACATCCACCTGCCTGCAGGTAAGGATGTGAGAGGTGGATCAAGGCAATCCTGATGAAACAGCAGGGAACAGTAGTCACACGCAATAAGAGGTGCTTTCCGACAGCTCCTGTTTCAAACGGAACACAAGGTGAGCAAGGCACATACAATTTTGACATTCTCTAGGGATTAATTCCTGCAGAGGGTATGGTACAAGGTACTCAATCAGAGAGTTAATTTGAAAGTGGCATCACATGCAGTTTACACAAATAAAGGACCCAACATATCTGAAGTCCCTTGTGCTTTCATTTGACCTTATACAACTGTCGAAGCCAGGATAGTGTAGTTGGTATAGTGGCTAGGCTATGAGCTGGGGCTGGACAACCCAGAGTTTCAATCCCAGCAGGGTTATGAGATTTTTCTCTTCTCCAAAACATCCAGGCCGGCTCCTCGGCCCACCCAGTCTCCTATTCGGTGAGTACCAGGGTTCGATTGCCAGGGCATAAAGCAGTCTGGGTGTGAGGCTCACCACTCACCTCCACCTTGTGACGAGGTTAAGAATAAGCAGAACTATATGCAGACTCCCCCATATGCCTTTATGGAGTGCACAGGGACAACTGTACCTTTTCACCTTTTACCTTACATAATTGTCATACAATTTTTGTCATTGAACTGCTCCCTAAAAAAACATAATTATTTTTGTCATTGAACTGCTCCCCTAAAAAAACATAATTTTAAGACAGAAATCTGAAAAAATATACACTGTTAAATAAGTTAAAAATCTATGCATAGGTTTACTGTCCTTCCACAGACTACACATGTGACATGAGGTTCCAGTAGTGTTGAGTACCAAGATGACAGTCTTCACGTAACATAGTATACAGGTACATACCAACATCCTCCATCTTCACGGTAAAGCAAAAGCCACCCATTTTACCATGAAGATGAAGGAACGATCTTCCTACAAAATGATAGTACCAAACAACACGGCACCACATATTAGAAGCCTGTAATCTTAATCGACACATGGCTACCATGCCATGCTTTTTATATTGATGCTTCCTGCAGTGTTCTCATAATACCATATTTAGTAAAACATAAAACAAAGAATTTTTAGTTGTGTTCGAACAGCCGCAAAAAGCACCTATTAGCTTCATCACATCCGTCTGTCTGTCTGCATGTACCAGCATGGTTCCCACTGGACAGGTTTCCATGAAATTTGTTACTGGGGACTTCTACTAAAACATGTCGAGAAACTCAAAATTTGGTTAAAATCAGACAAAAATATTGGGCACTTTACATGAAGACCTGAGTATGTGTTACTGTGGATGGCGATATATTCACCATAACAGTTGTTGTGCAATACTCAATATGAATTGTTGACGGTGACATGTAGCTCAACAGAGCACCAAGTACACATTTTTCCATCTCCATTGTAACAACGGTTATATGAACAGGCCACAGTGTTGGTGTTATAAATACATTGCCAATCTTGTTTCCTAATTTACCATATGAAAAATAGGAGGTCGCCTTATAATCCCGCAAAGTGAAACGTGTTCTGCATACATTCTTTCCTGAAAACTGAATATTGTGAATCAGGGTCATCTTATATGCAGGGATGTCTTATAGTTGGGTAAATATGATACTTGCAAAGAATTTTTCTGCCTTAAGGGACATTCTCTTTGGCTGCATGGTATTTAACATATTGACCATCTGGGTTTCTGTCTCATGGATACTGCATCATTACAAAATATACCTCCAAAACATAGACCTGGATAAACTGTATATCAGTATGGCAGTATGAGTACTGAGTACCCAATTATTACTGATTCATGTATACAAGTTTTGAGACACATCACAACTGTCATATTCACTCTGGCTTTTCACACATCCTTTTTCATTCACAAATATATGTGATCCCTTACTTTTTAACGTAAAAAAAAGTACAAAACTTGTATTTAAGTAAATATGATATTGTAACATCACAGAAGTTAACTATGATATATTTGTTATAAACATTATTTTAAGCTGGTACTTACTTCCTGCACTCGAAGCAGACTTTGACAGGAAGTGGAACCAATCCATTATCCAATTCATATGGTTTCTTCTTTGCCACAGAATTGCGCCTGTTGGTAATTTTACTTGGACCAGGTACTAAATAAAAGAACCATACTAACATTTTACACTTTCCACAGAAAATAAAACACAAACATCAAATGTATCTGAAAATACAATTTCAGTATCATGTGGACAAAACTGTAATCTGGGATGCATTCTATCAGAGCCTGGTAAGGCTCTTATATTCATATTACTAAATGCCATAAAATCCATACCCAACCACATTTCAAAATCATTACTAACAACTGTAGTAACCTTAAGGTAAATTGCTTCTAAGTACAAAATTAAATTCTGAATTTGTAGGACCTTACAGGAATTTAACCCTCTGCCATACTTTTACTGTAGCAGCAGAGAAAAGTAAAATTAATATCCCCTACCACCCTTAATGTACTAAAATCTAGTGTGGCAAAGAATCTTTAAATCAAATTGTCTGACAGCATCAGGACAGAATGAGTTTGAATGGTGCCGCAAAGATGTAAAATAAGAAAATAAGACAATACTTCTCCAAGTGAACCCTGGTGATACAACGTTGATTAGATCATGCAAGGTTTGGAGACAAAGGTTGTAGCCTTTAAATAAATAAACATTTTACATTACATATGTTACAGCAAATGTTCAGAATAATACATGTTGGCAATCATGTGTAACTGTTGATATACACCAACCAACATGCAGAAAGATCACTTCATGAACAGCAGAAAATCTAACATTACCAAAACCTAAAGCAATACATCATGTCACATAAAATGATGCCATCCTTCGTCATTATCGATAGGTAAGGTTAGATTGTGTTATTACAGTTCTTCAACCCTTTATATACTTCCGGCCTTTATCCACTTTGTTTGGTGCAAATAAAAAAAATCACAACACATAGGTCAACAATCACACGTCACTGTCAACACACATATTGTTCACAACAATCTAAGTAACATGAACATTTTTTTAACATGGCCAGTTGCTTATACGACATACCTGACAACACCAATATGAAATAGATGTAATATTACTGTCTTCAGACAATGCAACCGTTTCAACTAAACCAGTGATGCCCACACTGTTCTATCAACAATGATGCCATAAGAGGAGTTCCCAAGAGTCCCAAACATTTCATTAACCCTTTGGTGCCAAAAGTTGACTACAGTCAATGCACAATCTGATGCCGAAGAAACCGAAAGTCCACTCATCAGCCAAGAACATGCAAAGTAATGGGCAGCCATTTAAAGCCTGGACCTTTTGCAGAGTACATGGGACACTTAACTGCGCCTGCAAAGGGTTAAAGGTCTATCTCTATACCAAATTTCACAAGCCTAGATCAAATAGCTCATTAGTTACTGCCTTCCAACTGAAGATGATATCATGCACCCATAATTTTGTCATTTCACAGTCAACAAAAAAAAACTGTCTTAACAAAACGTTATATTTACCCTAACACAAATGACAGAACATATGCTACACACATTTGAAAGGAAAATATTAAGAAGAATATATGGCCCAATACAAAAGAAAGGGCACTGGCACCCTAGATGGAATAGCGAAATTTACAGTCTTTACAAAGATCTAAATATCATGGATGATATTAAAACTAGAAGACTAGGATGGGTGGGTCACATCAAGAATGGAAGAAGAAAGGATCCCAAAGAAAATTCTTAATGGGAAATTCCACAACACAAGATAAGTAGGAAAACCAAGAACAAGATGGGCGGACAGATAGAAAGGTTATATTTTTTAAAAATCTCTCACCATGTATAATATCAGAATCCTATATTAAGTAACACGGCCACCATGTTGCTATTACAAACTGCTGGAAATTAAAAAATATGTTGTACGGGTGGCCTCTAACAGCATAATATCCATATCAAATTTCATGACAAAAAGTAAAACAGACAAAATGGTGATCCCACAGGACCTAAGTTTTCCCTCATGGAATTAAAGTAGGCTAAAATGTGCAAGTTACTAATAACATTTTGTGATCAAGACGGACTCTAATTCAGAACTGCAGTGAAAGAAAAGCTTATATAAATGATTCTGTCAGGCATCAACTTTTTAACTGTAGCAGATATGACATGCCTTTCACATACTTCTGACTCGAACAGCAAAGCTTCTTATGAGTATCGGCTCCTGTTTATTTTAATGTCCCAACAATGACTTACCTTTATCTGTTCCTGGAAAAGGAATGCTCATTCCCATTTCTCTGGGCAATTCAAACTGCTTGGGGTTCAGGGCAGATGCAGCTTTCACCAATACATCCATAGGATTAGTTTCTAGTGAAGAACTTTCATGTTTCCTTAACCGCTTCTCACTTCCAGGTAGTTCTGCTCCCTCCCTTTTCGCACGCAAGCGTCCTCTGCATGTTGATGCAGGAGGAGCCAAATCTACCCACATAACTTTAATTATATTATCTATACTATCCAACAGCCACAAATGATACAGCATAAAAAATCACACAAATACATAACAGTAACTACTATTCGATGGGGTTTAAGTACTGCCAAGGATGGAAAGGTTTTAAATTTATAGTAACCTTAAATGCATTCACAACCATACAGTGCAGACATGCCAGCAGCATGTGAAGAATTATAGGTCTGTACAGTGCTATGAGGCCGGCAATAAAGGGTTAATCTAGTTACATATTACCCATCATTCTTTGCTGTCACTCACTGCTGCACGAGTGACGAACACACAGTGAGACAGTACACTCACTACTCTCATCACAAGCCTCACCACACTACAGAATCTCAAACCTTTTGTTCAAATCAAACTGGAAGCATCTCCCAACACCAGTAATCAACAGTAACTATTTCTCACTTACATAATCAGTGATAACAAATTCTTCAACACCCATACACAAGCAGTTTTTGTAACAGCTCCTTGCAGCAACTTAAGTAACAATAAACCAAAAATTAATTTCCACCCATGACGATAATTAATTATTGCTCCCTGAAGTAATGTGAAACTACAAAATTATATTTTAGTAATAATGAAAACAAAATCCCTCCATTTTTGCCCCAACATTTACCACAAACATTTTACCTCCTATAAAACAGTACTATGGTACTGAATCCTTTGTCCTTTCCAAAAGAAGACGACAGCATGGCCACAGTTTTGGACCTGGTTGGTTCAACCGGGTGATGCTGCAAGTTCCCCCGACATTGACCCACACAAAAAGGGGTGGGGGGGACAAAACAGATACAGGAACCATCCACATAGCCTAATCCACCTGAAACTTCCCACTTAACTTTTCCACCCTTAAATGTTCAAAGCTGGAAATGTCAAATGTGGTACCAACTCTAATTAACACATCTTCTTGCAACTGGTAGACAACACAAAACAGAGTACACACAGTACACATTAGGAAACACATAAAAATAATTTTCATTATAACAACAATGTTTCCAAGTGTGTTCTAAACTATAGTTCCAAAATGCTCCTCTCACTAGCACAATCACCTGTCTCTAAACAAAGTGTAACAAATTTTCAGCCAGGTTAGACAGTGTTAAAGTTTCAAGATAAAGGGGTAAAGGTAAAAAGGTAAAGTTCACCCTAGAAGAGGCCATGAAGGCCCAGCCAGAGGGGAGTAGAGGTATAGCTCTACTCTTTCTTTAACCTTGGCGCTAGATGGGGGTGGGTGGTTAACGCCACGCCCCAGCTGCTTTACCCCTGGGAATGACCCGGTACCCATTGTACAGGGGCTGGGTAGGCCCAGGGCCGTTCTGGACGGGTGCTGAAAATCTTGCCTCCCCACCGGGATTCAATCCCCGGACCGTCCAGCTCGTAGCGAGTCGCTGTACCAACTGAGCTATCCCGGCCCACAAGATAAAGGGGAGCTATACTAAAATGAAACAGAATGGTAACTAACATCATTTCAAGCACTACTGTATACATATTACAGCAGTTTGTCCACTAAAACCCTTACTATTCAACATAAGCAAATGAACATTACCTTTAACTTCTCTTGGCAACTTGACTTCACTTTTTACATTAATACTGGTATTTGATGCTATATTTTCCACCTTAACCTGCAATAATACAAAATTTCAGAATCAGAGCTACTTCATGTACACTCAGTGTCAGAACACCATAAACCACCAAAAAACAGGATTGAGAATATATCTTAAATGAAGTAACTTACAGCGGAGTGCCTGCAGGAATGACAAAGCCATTCACCAATTGGAATATCAGCTTCATCAAGTGGGGGATCACTGAAAATGAATAAATAAAAAGTTTGGCACATACAGGAACTCATTCCTCATGAAGCAACATTCACATTCATCAATGTCTCCAGAAATACTTCCCCTGCTGCAATATGACTACTTCCAGTTGCCAGGTAGCCATGGCTTAACGCTGAAGCTATTTTTATATCAATTCAAGAGCATGAACTGAAAGTTATTTGGCAAACAACAAAGCATAGCAACAAATCCAAATCAAGTGTTATGCAACAATAACAACTGCATACAGGTTGCCCTCCATTACCACCCTAAAGAAATAGACAACGGCAGACCACGTAAGAAATGGCACTGAAGCTGGAACAGGTAGAAAGGCCTAAGCCCTCACAGGAAGGAGGAGGAGGAAGATAAAAAGAAAAGAAATGCTGCCTGTGACAATGCTGCCACTTTCTGCTGCTGTGAAAGAATGATCTCCTTTCTGAATTAAAACAGTAAGCTCCAGAAAGAATTTATGATATCTACTCTACATTAAACACCTCTGGAGCAGTGGTTTACACATTTATGTAATGGCTGAAAACACCCCCCCCCCCCCTCCATCCCTCTAACTTTGAAAAATAACAACACCGTATTAATTTTTAAATTCTTCTTTTGACCACTTCATGAAGTTCAGATTTATAAAAGTCTGGTAAATTTAAAAAGTATTTACAGGTTTTACTGTAATAATACAGCTGTAAGATTAACTACATTTAAAATATTACCAAAATATACACAGACTGCAAGAAACACATCAGCAAATGGCATGCAGATCACAGGACAAAAGTGTGGGTTGTAGAAAACATAACAACAGGCAACATGAAGCCCGCAGGGTGAGAATCCCTGCACCACAGCAACATCTGAACCTCATAGACAGTAGTCAAAACTGACAGACAGAAGGATAATATTAAAATAGATTCCTGCGAGAAATGTTTGAGGAACGCAAACTGAATTGAACTCATGCAGGATTGTGTCTTAATGATGTGGTAGTGTTGTACATTCAGAATCCAGTAGTTTCCAAGGTATTAATGCTTTTAAAAAAGCTTGCAAAATTTTTTAGAAGCCTGCAATTAAACTCCAGCTTCATAAACTGTATAAACTGGATTTCAATCCTGCACATAAAGGTTAAGACAGTTGGTTACAAAGATAAAGTGACTCATGTATTTAAGCACCAAATGATGAAGGCACATATGCTGCACAGGAGGAAAAATCCATACATTCTCAGCGTTACATGGAAGTGAGTGCAGTAGATATAAATCCAACAAAATAATTTGCTACTCAATGACTGGATGTGACCCAGTGCCTTTCAAGAATTCCCCTATTCTGCTCTTCGAATTATTCTAACCTAATATCCAGGGGTGGGAAGAGGCAAATTTATTCCTCTGACAGGCTTATACTAATTCACCTTAACCTTTATCCTACTGCGGTGGGTATTTAAATTTTAGGAGATGGTTTATGAAAAATGTATTATTTGAAAAGAAAAATATGAAATTATGAAATAATGGCACTTTGTGGAAAACGAAACACAGATTATGCAACATGCCTTCAAAATGCAACAAATTTCCTTGTTGCCTAAATATATGAAATGAATTTCTAGGGGTGTTTTCCTACACGCAAACGCAGGTCTTTAAAAGGTTAATCCACAAACCAGTGATTTCCACCAACACTCCCATTAAGTACAGTAACACAATTCTACAAGCTTTATATCAGAACTGCCAGTGGGTATTACAGTGTAACAACCACATAGCAAAAACACGCTCTTTAACATACTTTAGATTTGGTCACATTTGAATGAAAATTTGACTACACAGCACAGACTGATAAGATGATTCATGAATTAGAAAGAATCTGGAACAAAGTGGTCATGGTCTAACTAATGCAGAGGGTAAAAAAAGGTCACCCCATGACATGCCCAGACAGGCACAGAGCAGAGGTGGGGGTACAGGTCCAACCCATTCACAACCTGGCGCTAGAAGGAGGCTGGTGGTCAATATCACACTCCGGCCGCTTTACCTCGAAGAAGACCTGGTACCCATTGTACAGATGGCTGAGTGGGCCATGGGGCAGGTCTGGACAGCAGGAAAAACCTTGCCCCTACACAGATTCAATCCTCAGACCATCCAGCCTGTAGTGAATCCCTATCCCGACTACACTATCCCAGCCACCATCTAACCACGGCACTATCCTGAAATTTGCCTGCAGGGACTGAGGAAAACAATGAAAAAGTCAGTCAAAATACATGATGACCTGACTGTGATTTGAACTAGCATCTCCCGGATGCAAGTCTGGAGCAATACCACTAAACCAAACCGTTCAGTTTTTGAGGTTTTACTACACTGAAGATTTAAACTGTGGTCATCTGGATCATGACAGTATGTAGCTTTGTAGGTCGTTATAAACATGCTGGAAGTACTGCTGCCTGTTATCACCACGAAGATGGAGGCAGAAACGTTTCTTCGAAACATTCACATCACCTACAAGACTGCAAAATGTCATAATGCCAGAAGACCACGGGCTAAAAGTTTCTCACAACGTTCACAGAATTACTTTGGAGCAGCAGCATACATTCCATTGCATTAAAATATCAAACTCAGATTCCCATCCATAACAATTCAAAGAATGTTATTCCACACATACCACGTAGTTCTGAATAATGGAGGTATTACTATAAAAAAAACTTGTTGGAATTCTAATAACACCTGCAATTCAAAGAGTAATAAAACTCAAAAGAGAAAGAGCAGTGTCAAGTTCATAGCCACATTTTCTGCCAAGGCACCAAAATGTGAGACAGCAATGAGGGGACAAAAAATTTGCATATTCCAAACTAAACCTAACTACCTCTCTTATCAGAAGACTCCAGAATCATAAATGGCCATTTAGCTTAGTGCAAGACAATTTATTAACATCATATGACTGCACAACCTTGAACCTGAAATAGTAGGTCAACTGGCACAGGATGTAACATTCATGATAAGTTCTTTACTTCCATAAAACAAATTATAAGAACTGTCTCTTCTAAATAAAAAAACTTCTCATAGAAGTGTGCTAAAATTCAAGAATATATTAATACAAATAATTATTTTAACAATATTATAGTTTCTGATAAGTGTATTGTAAACAATGCAGTGCTTCATAAAAATGAAGGCTCCATAATTTGTTAAAAACTTTATACATTTAATAAAAGTACTTTTAATTTTGTTCCACTGGATGTCACAGCTATAAGAGCAACATTCTTGCCTTGTATTTAGGAGATCCTGGCTTCAAACCTCAGCTCAAATTAATAAAAAAACTTAAGTCATCAACTTTACTAAGCATGAAAGATATATTAAGAACACAATTTCATTTCTGTAAAATAAAAATAATGTCACACTGGTGAATATATGGCACATATCAAAGATATACCATATGTGTACCAAAAATCCAACAAACTTGACAGCAAAAATCATGAATTTTGATGCAAGTACTCAACACTACTTTCCTTTTCAAACTACAGTGCAATAAGGAATACATTCACAATGTGTTTTTTAAATTGTGCATCCCTTATCAGACAGTGCGAATTCATCCACAAATATAAACACACATCTTGAGTCACAATGTGCACTGAAGGCCAGTATATATCTAGAGTAGGCAAAGCTAATACACTGCAGAGACACTTTTTTCTGCTCTTGACAAAACAAATCAACAGCAGAAACAATGTGTATCTTTAATCAATATATAAAGCACACAGAAATATGAACTGACTTATGCAAGGCCAGTCTGCTGTGTGTTGCATCATCATGTCCAGCTGGAATCTGACAGAAGCCTTATCCATTATGTCAAACACAGAATATTACAGTGTGTGATCAAAATGTTTTCTGTAGAACAGTGTGTTCATTTGCGATACTTATGCAAGTAGGTGTTCTGGAAAAAATGTTGCTGAAAGTTTTGTAAAAAAAATTCTACACCAACAGTGTCGTACACAAGAACCACAAACAGAACAGTGGCCAAATTTTAATGACAGGTCCATTGCTGGACATAAAAATTACGAAAACATTACATTTTAACTCAGCCTGCCAACACAACATTTATAATCACTCCCACATTTTTCCATTTAACTCTCTATAACCACACAACTGACACACTGCCTTTACATAAACAAAGAAACAAATCACAATGAAGTAATTATACTAAAGTTCTGCAGTGTGTGATGTGTGATCTATAATGACCTCTGACACAAACCACTCCAACTGAATAATGAAGTGACACTGTAATAGGCTGCAGTATGTATTGACTTTTTTGACAATACACCACATTCTCAAGAACACCATGTATTAATGTGATGAGTGATGCATATGTTCATTGTTTATAACACTTCAGAAACTGCCTCTGACTGCATCATCACATCAAGCCCTGATCATGGAGGTACAGTCCCATAAATTCCAGAGATTCATTTGACATTAACACAGTTGATTGCCCAGGACAACACTGCATTCAGCCATTGTGAACATATCACATCTTCTTCAACCCCTATCACCTAAATTTGAAACATGATTATGCTGTTCCACCACATAAGGGGCATGTTGCTATGTATGTATGTGTATATACATACATACATACATATATATATGAAACTTCATACAATCATGAAATTAATTACTGAAATCTGCAGAAGTTGTTGGCGGTTCATATAATACTTAATGTATAAATGACCTGTGTCACCAATATTTAATATATTTACAACCCCCATTTCCAATGGCATTTGAAGTGTAACTTACTGACACTGAAGATGAAACGATGCTGGACATTTATCACAACATAGAAGATCTCCCCCTTCACCACAAGAATCACAACAGTCGTGGTTATGACCTTTCCCTGGACGTTTGTAATAGGGATGAAGCTCTTTCCCTTCCTTTTTCTTGGCTTTTGCAGCTTCATCACTTATAGGAGGGGCAATAAGAGCTTGTATTTGCTGTAACAAGTGTTTAAATATAATATTTTTTAAATCTCCCAGTGTCAATGCTAGTGAGAGGAAACAGAAAGCAACTTTTAATCACATTTTTGCAAATATTTGGAAAAACACAACCGCCATTTTACTACAAAGATGGCTCCATTGACGATTTGCTACTCACGGGCATAAGTCCCCCTGAAGTATCTAAATCATACTCCACGGTGGTCATCCTCGATTATAAGTTATACGTGGGCGTTAGCACTTCTATTCACAACAAAAGAAGTGCTCTTCATCCATTTAAAGTTCATAAAATGGCACTTTCTGCCCTTCGTAGAATAGACTACATGTCCTGAATCTTCTGAAATATTTACACATGTCACCAGCTTACGCTAAAATGTAAAATAATACTTCCAGTCACTTCATATTTTTTCAGAATCTAACACTCTACACACATTATAGTACTTCCTTCACTTTTAAAAACATTACTTCAATATAAATGAAAAAATTAAAGAAATCACAACAAATTCCTACATCTCCCTGCTGCCGCAAATGGGAGAAACATTTACAATCATGCGCACGAGCAAGAAACTGTATAAGCCAATCAGGGATAACAATTGATCATAGTTACGGTGCTGCGAATGAATATTTCCAAAGTTTATCTCTCTGAAAGTCTGATTACGGTGAACGGAATGTAAACGTAGCTGTCAAGAGCGACCTAATATTTAGAAATAGTATTCCTAACAATAATTGAATAATTACTACTTTAGCTTCCTGCATACCCGAGTGCAATGTTTTCGCATGTGTCAGTCGCGCCTGTTTATTACTTATGCTCCTTGTCTGTTGGTAACGCTCCGTTTAATTAAAACAATCGAGAATCAAGATTTTGAAGTGGCACAAATGCTGACAACAAGGAACTATTGCAGACGTGGTATCAACTGGATGGTCGTGGTCGTGGGCAACCAACATCGTATGGATTCCAGTCTATTGCCAACCACATTTCAAGTTTTTTTTGGAGTAAAATTTATATTTTCATCCAAAACAGATATAAATGATTTGTGTTTGGCCTGTCGTCGTGAATACAAACAGTAAATAAATAAAAGTCTCAGAGTTCCCCAAAGTTTAATTCAGTATAAAAGGAAAATGTCCCATTTTTTGAAGGGTTTGTTTGAGAACATTCGGTCAAAATCAAAGGCGGATTTTGAACATTTGATTCAATGCCTATGGGATGCTGATTACACTGGATTGATAACGAAAAGTTTAAATGAACTTCCTTATTATATCACGCCAGAGCTGCAAACAGCAAAAGGATTTGGACTTTCGAATAAGTACCTAAGAGATTTCCCTGTCAGCCCTCTTAAAAGAAAAAGATGTGGTTGATGCTTCAAAATTCTTGAAAAACATTTGCCTTGCGACTGCTTCATGGGATGATGAAAAAAATAAAGAATCAATTATTGAAATAATGAACGTCAAATTAAACACTCTCAAACACATGAGCGAGAGTTCAAAAGTTAAGAAAACTATCATTCAAGTGACTTGTGGCAGCATTGGAACTGATTATGTCAGGCTAGGAAATAGAAGTGACGATTTTTCACTTGGAGATTATTTCAATGAATTTTCTAATTTAGAAAAAGCAGAAATCGGGATACAATTAATAAGATCTGGACAAACGTTCAGAAAAGAGAACAAAGGTAAATGGGTTCAATTAACAACTTCAAAAGGAAATGAACTTCTGGTCTATTTTTCAAAGGACAATGACAAATCTAGCAACAGTTTTTTGACACACAGCAGATGTCCATTGCCACAGCCAAAGAAACATCAGTTATATTGGCAGAAAAGGAAGACATGCCACCATTAGGCCTCAATCTGGGATGGCATAGCTTGACTAAAGATTCAACATTCAACTCAATTAATGCTGAATTCATAAAAATGAATATGCCGATTGTGTCAAAGGAGACTATATACATGATAAGCATCCCAAAATTGAAGCCTCACAAGTATTTGGATCTAAATCTCAGTGAAGCAAGTTTAATGATAGTTTTTCATATCTTGAACGATGCTTTCAACACAACAAAAAGGAAAGATGACAAAATGGAAATGAACTTCACTTCAGACATCTACTCCAAGTTAACATCATTAAATCTGGATGTGTCTAGATCAACTGTAAAAGCGTTGTTGAAGATCATTCTTCCGAAATATTTGAAGACAATGAAACACAAGGGGACTGTACCCAATGAGAAACACAAGGGGACTGAACCCAATGAAATAATTTCCATAGTGAAGACCATAGTTAAGGCTATGCAGACTGGAAAGCCAGCACTGATGCTGACTTAATGAATCTCGTGACCAGCAAGTAATGTGCACCAGTCAAATCCAATAGCACTTTGAGCAATGAACCACATGTATAACTGTATATAATCTTACATAATAACAATGAACAAATGAATAAAAAACAAAAACAACATGTAATCAACATTTATAATTTTGTTTGTTTTTTTTATTTAGAAATAACAATGACTTACTTGTTCAAATATCATGCCATCTTTCTTTGCTTCCATTTGTACATTTCAAAATAACCTCTAACTTTGTTTAATTTTACATTCTGCTTATTCATGTATGTAAATAAATTTATAACTCAATTTAGTTACTAACAAAAGTAGATTAGCACTAAACTAAAAAACAAAAAAAATGCTACTACTACTACTACTATTATAAAATTGATGAATATTCTGATTGTATATCAAGAAAATCTTAGTTCTGTATGATTATTGTTTTTATTTTATGTGTATTGTAATAGATATAATATATTGCTGTATGATTGTTTCTTTATAAGTAATATGTTTTAATGGTTCAATAATGTGATTGATTTAAGAATTATGATGTGCCGCAGTAGGATTAGTTGTTCTTGACAAGAAATATACACTATGTTTGGTTTTATGAACTTTGTACAAGGATTAGCAGATATATTTGTCTTGAGCAAATTATAAGAACTCAAGTTATATATCAGGTTATGTTCAGTAATTGCAATATTTGTACCAATTGTATTTGATTATTATGACAATGCTTGGTTTAAGCAACATTTTATATTAAGCAAAAATGTTATATATAGTAGTATCGACTGTGTCCATATCCATATTGGTGGTAGAACCTTGTAAGGATTTATGGAACAAGAAATAAAATGAATGAATGAATGTTGTTCCAAATAACCTAGTTTATTTTCCCTTCACTGTCCTTGCACGCACTTGGTGTAAGTTTCCGCGGTATAATCAAAGTAACTCAACACAGTGCAAGAAGGCAAATGCAATACTAAATGCTTCCTTCGCCCTCAAAAAACCGAATTGCTTTGGACTTTACATACATATCTTAAACTTTGACAATTTATTACAATCATTATTATGATTGCTACTCGTTTACCATTTTTACTTTGGTTACTATGTTTCCTATTGATTACTGTTTTTTGAGAAGCGGCGCTAGTGTCCCTCCCACCTCAGAAGTTCGTGCGGCCACAATTAAATTATAAGTAACCACTGTACAAATGTAAAAGTACGAGTTTTTGGATGGCCTTTGATGGTATTACCTTCATATCACATTTCATTTATCCATCTAGCTGTTCTCGATATCACATGTGCAGGCTAACAAGCAAACACAAACATAATGCTAATTGAACGCTATCATAAGGACAAAGGATATGATGGTTGAAACTTGTAAATATCATTCTGAAAACCTTTCTCCCACCCACCTCAACACAGACACAATGTTCACTCAAGTAATGTTTACGATGACATTCTAAACATGCAGTTTTAATATTTTAACCAGTGGTTTTCCTTCAAAAATAATGTTGGCAAGTTGGTGTCAGAAATTATGTGTAACATTTGTGACATAAAAAACTGATAAAGTAAAATGTTTATCCTTACTGATAATTGTTACAATGCCTCATTTTTGTGACTTTTTAATTTATTTAATTTCTATGGGTATAACCATTGGAAAGCCATATACATAGATACAAATAAATCACTACTCCCGTCATACCTTCAGACATTACAAGTTAAAAGCATCACATGCAAATATGGCCCATCTTTAAGGACTGGATTTGCTAGGTGTCACCAATATGTAATAGTTCAATGTACAAAAATTTGTTGTATGAAGTTCTGATTTGTTTGCATGTGATATGGCATCACATGTAGCTTACACATGTATGTGTGCACACAATACACACGTACTGCTGCTTAGGTTGCAAGAAGTTCATGAAGGATCATTCTTTAAAGGAAACTAACTTAGTGCATTTTTTGATTAAGTTGCTTCCACTTGAAGATCCAAGTCCTCTGGGGATGTTACACCATGTTAATTGGTAAACAGTTAACCAGGATTTAGAAGGATCACAGTGCCTCAATCTTGATACTGTGGGGAAGAGGTAAAACTCTGCTGCCCATGCCAAGAATTGAACCCCAATTCCTTCAATGTACATCTTCTAGCCTAGTCACTATAACAAGTTATCCCAGCCCCTCTTTTACAGTAAAGGTTAATTCAGATTATAGACTGTGAAACAGTAATTCAGTACATCAGTCTGATCTGCATATTTTTTTATGTACAGATGCAGGACTTTACCTCTGCTACATTATGACACTAGGTATGTAGCAAATACCACATTGCCACTGTGGTTTCAGGGTTCATGTCATGCAGTACAGCCATATGCCAGCCATCACTGTTGTCAATATCTCACAAGTGATAATCACAGCATAATCTGCCTCATCAGTATTCCCCCTTTACAAATAAGACTTCATCTTTCTGGGCTAGGAAAGTAATTAAACCCATAACTGGAGGTGTTTGCAGCATAACAAACATTCAGCACAATCTGTATAGATTCTCTGCATACCCTTCAACAAAACATTGATGAATCAGTACCAAACAACTAGATAACAACTACCAATTTCTAAAGGGGAGATGTTGAGGGGAACAAAATACACAAAAGGTAAAAAATGAAAATAATTCAATTATGAGCTAATGTCAATATTTGCTTCATTTATACTTCAATTCAATCCTAGTAACAACGCTACTGAATACAAATCAGGTGCTGAGATGTAAAGCTATTTACACCTTAAGACCTCTAGAAGTGTAAAATCAAATATAACACTTTTTACATAACACAGAATAACTAGCAATAAAATTGACATTAATAAAGTACATTTCAAAAACCAAATACAGTATTTGAAACATATAATTCTGCAGGTTAGTTCATCTGGATTTTAAGTTAAAAAAAGACATGAAGCTCCAGCAAAAGTCATGACTCATACATCTGCACATAAATCAATTTTCCTAGTTTGTTTTTCTCTTTAAAGTACACCTTAACACAATGGAGGAAACTGTCAAGATGGATGTTATCAGAAATGTTCAATTCCTCGAGGGTACTTCAGTGTCCTCATGGTCTGTAAGGAATGACTTTTGACTGGTAGCATACATATGCAAAACACTCAAGTAAGTAGGATAATAACTAAATTGATGATAAATAACAAATAATGATACAACAAATCACACAACCTGTTTCATACCCACAACAGTAATTAGAACCGTTTATCAAAGGACAAAGTCAGTCTGCATACATCTGTACAGCACATGATAAGAACTGCAATTGTAAGAAAAACACTACAATGTTGTACCAAAATTATTGTGAAGTATTATCATGGAAGAATACTTGCAAGTCACATTATGAATGGGGAAAAATTGACAGCAATGAGAGATTCACAAAATCACTTTCTTTATACTGACAACAATACAATAGAAAGATGTAGACAGAGAGGAGGTACACATTTCTTGTCTTAAGCATATTCATATCATGACTGATTATGTGTAAAAGCTACATAAAAATGACCAGCACTCGAAGGCCATAGAGAAATCACAATATCTGTGTTTGATATGCTCAATGTGGTGCTTTTAAAACTCGATAAGCAGAGTAATCAAATGAAGCTACTGCTAATGATTATAAACAACAAGGATATAATGCAAGAAAGCTCAGGAGGATCCAGTATGGGCTAGTAACTTACCAACTCAATATAAATCAGTCTTCTTGAGAAGCTAAATGTCCCTCAGCTGCTCAAGAAATTTCCTGCCTTTTATGGAACCCGAATGTCCATTACTGTTTTCGTAAGTTAATGTAAGCTTTAAGGCATATATAAAACAAAAAAAGTTTGTATCTTAAAGGTTAAAATCCCAAGCCTGCAAAGAGAAACATTTCATGCCTTATTATACATAAAACTGTGAGGATCAGAAAACTGTCGCTTTCATTTGTTATTGTAAACAGTTTTCCAACAAAAGTGTTTGCCTTTTCTTCTCTATTCTATTTTTCCAAGGGTCAGGGCATTTGGGCCCAATCCAAGACTCAGTACTGGTTGTATCACATTTTCTCTGGTTTACCTATTTGTCTCCTACTTTTGGGACTGACATAAAATGCCCTTTGTGGAAGTCATGTATCTGCCATCCATCCAAGTGATTTCCCTAGCATTGTTTATAAAACTGGTTACTCACAACAGCTCCCCAATTACTTCATAATGGTTTCTTATTTGGTTATATTATAATGCTCTAGTAACTACTGCAGTTATGTAGTGCTGCATGAAGGTACTGTACAATGATTGTGAATGATGAATTGCTGCAAAAGTTATCATAGCCTGTTTTAAGGTACACATTTGTATTTTCCTTGGAGGTTCTGACAAAAATCACAGAAAGCTTGGCCCAAGACATTACCACCCTGCCAAACCACTCAGTTCAGTAAAGAGACTTCATCTGAGGAATGTACTTTAATCACTGACCAGTCTGTTATTACAAGGAATCCAATATTCAACACTGCTAACATAAATGCCCATCACTGGTTCTTGTCGTGAGCCAAATACAATAAAAATTAGTTAAAATGCTACCAGATGGCTGCATTGCAAAAACAGCAAAATTAAAAAATAGATTCTCTTTAGACCATGAATGGACTATAATCTTTTGTGAATTTGTTCTGAAAACACTTGCTTATTCAAAACTTAATACATCCAATTCATGAAGTGAAGACCGTGCAAATAATGGAGGTTACAGAACACAGAAATATGCAATTTTGTACAAGAACAAACACAGTATTTACCTTGCAATGTAAGTATATATGAAAAGTAATATGATAACTAGCCTGATTCTCTTACAAACTCTTATGTCCATGGATGACCCATTTCCTCAGTTCATGCATTTAAATTTTCAATTCATAAATGCCAACTTTTGATGCTTGCATATAAATAGTTCAAAATTGATGACTTCAAGCAAAATATTCATAAATGCAAGTATTTTAAATGCATCTTTCCACTTTTATATAACACACACCACAAATTTTCTGTGTATCGCAACAACAGACTTACAATCAATCATGCTTGATGTTATAACTGTTATCAGAATTATGAGAAACTTTTGGTGTGTGCAATCACAGTGAAGAATGAGGCTTCAAGTTATACTTTAATACAGCACTACATAAAATGATAAAACATTACCCTTTTCAGTCAAAATGTCAGATTTTCTTTTGTTTTTTGTATGAGATGACAGGTATGCCTATGTACGACTTTCTTTTGCTTCCCATGTAGCAAGGTGGGTAAGCCTTTGTATGCTGGAGATGCATGCAGAAATGCATGTGCACGTAAGCCTTCATCTAAGTGTCCATTATATTTGTCCAAGTTTAACCAAAACTGAAATGGCCCTACTATTCTTGTTAAATTCACCAGTACTCAATTTCATGAAGATCCATTAAGCATTTCTCAAGTCATCACATGCACACAGATGGAGGACTAAACAATTTTAATAGATGCTCTGCAGGGATGCAAAACTGCCTAGAAACTAAACATGAGATCAGTTCTGACACCTTTTACACATACAAGGTACTCATTTAAAGTCACGTAAACATAATTTCAAGTTCTTTCCTAACAAATGTCAATTGTCACAGCAGAGAGATGAATTCATGTGAAACATTGTGGGGCAGAATCTTGATTTATCTCTAAAGTTGTGCAAATGTGGAATGTTTATGTGCACTTTTGTCTATAAAATATGGATGTAAAATTGAACCAAAATTTTAAAGCTCATCAGATTGATGTTTATAAGAGCTACATGGAGATCACAGTGTTACAGTCAGATTGGTACAGAATTAAAAAGAGAAACAAGAAAGTAGTAATGCATCATTGGACATATCAATAGCAACCAACACTCTATATATAACCATATTAATACTGCCCTAACTAGTATTACATAATTTTGTCCTGATTAGTAATGCATAATATTAAAGATAACATATGTACCATTGTATTTCTCATTAATAAATCAATACAAAACCATCTAAATACAACAACATTTACTAATAATGCTCTTACTGTACTCATGCATTATTAGTAAATGTATTTAGATAGTTATTATTAATTTGTGAATAAAAAAAACTTAATAGCACAGTACATATGGCATATTTAAAGCCACTCATGTCTGCTTAACTATGAAACTTTATTCAGTAGGACCTGAAGCTCAGGAATTTTGGATGCAGTGATCTAAGTTTCATAACTCCTCTCAGTTCACATCATGTCCACCAATTACAACCTTTGTTGCTCAACTTCAGTAAACCTTATTAAACAACCATTTCAACCAGTAAAATTCTGTTGTTCTAACCATTTGCTAAACTGTCACTTAACTGCATAATGCCGGAGTTCAGTGCCCATACACTCTGCAAAAGACAAGAACTTATGGCTGCTCACCCATTACTTTGCGTGTTATTGCCCGATCAGTGTAGTGGTTGTTCAGCTTTCTCAGCATTCCACTGCGCAATGCCTACAGTTGTCTTTCTGCACCAAAGGGCTAAAAGCCACAGTCAACATTCTGATCAATTTCTTTATTGCACACACTTGGAACTTACAAAATTCTGATGGGCAATATACAAAGGATCTGCAGAAATTAAACATTACAAATACTGACTTACGACATCGCCTAACATGTGTCATCCCAATCAGTGCTTTGTATCGATGCATACGTACAGTAACAAGCTTCTCAAAATAAATGATAATTCACATATTTTCTAAATAAAATGGTTGATTTAATAATGATACTAAAATTGTCCAATAAACATCCACACAGAATCTTCTTGAACATCGGCAAATGTGTGTATGTCTATATGCATATGTAATATTAAACTTCATTCAGAAATATGTTTAAATATAAAACTAGCAGTTTTATCAAAATGTGGCCTGTTATAATTTGCCATTCCATTTTTATTCACACCTAATTTCAAACCAATTTTATCTCATCCCTTCTAACTTGACTATCACATATCAGCCTGTACATTTCATTCATACACTTTTCTTCCTTACATTAACATCCTTCAGGAAATGAGAAGCTGGGGATCAGTTTTCTGAATTCTACCAGTATCTATGTACATAAACATACTTTTGTGATAGTACAGCATATCGAGACAGTGTTTGGAAGATTTTCAGTATAGCACTTGACCCATAAATGACTAAGATTAGTCTAAATTACACACATTCAGTCCCTACCTCACACAGAACACAATCTGTGCCCTAGAAAGACTATCCAGTTCATGCAGTATGGAAAAATAATCACTGTTCATTGTAAGAACCATACAAAAAAAATAAATGCACTGTGTAGTAGATTGCAGAGTATTATTGTGTTAAACATGTTGGTATATACAGTAACCGTTGGGTTTTAAAGGGTTATTGTACAGTTAAAGATCATTCAAAATAGAGACTCTTTCAAGCCAGGCTGCTTTAAAGTTTTTAATCTCATTATGAGAGGAAAGAGATAAAGTCTTATTTTGGGGCCTAATATGCCCACAATTACAACATAAAAATCCAGTGTATGACTTCCATCTTATTTAATTTTCCTGAGTTATATCTACATTACTGCAAATTCAGTTCAGAATCTCCCAGTCTCAAATAGTGTCATATACAAAAATGTATCAGTATCAAGTTTCATGCAGATCACTGAAAATTACAGCAGCAGGACGTTCACTGTCATTAAGTGCAGGTTTATTACCTTGCAACAGGGTGTTTGATATTTTGAGACATAAGGTCACCAACTCTGTACAACGCACATAGCAATTCAATTTGGTTACAGCAACATCACCGCTTACTATGGCTGCCTTGCTGGCAAATACTGAAAAACTAAAATTCATCAAGTGCTGATTTTATAATATAAACATAAATTTCCAATTCCATATTGGCATGCTTTCCATACAAATATCATAGTAAAATAGCCTTCATCCCCATCACACAGCCTCACAAGTTCAGAAAACTGACATAATAGTTTAAACAATGCAGGCATTAAGTATAGCAGTCCAACAGTTGCAATATTAAGATACATCTCACATGCTATGAGAACTTGTTCTGGAAAAATTCAGAAAACTGAAATGTAACATTCATCACTGGTACTGTCCATTTTATACAAGAGTATAGTAAACACAGGGTGTTGCACACATTAATATCATGGTACTAGCAGACATTAATACAAAATTAACACATCTGAGGGCAAGAAAAAAGAACCTTCCCATATCAAAAGTTCATAGAAAAAAATGGTTGAATAAAGGAAAATAATAAAATTGTTAAAGAACAAGTATTTACTCACAAGTTGATAGGTCCACATGTATATACCAGATTTTACATTTGCCTTTAAATATTCCTATAATAACAGCTGAAAAAAAAACAAATTTGGTGTTCGCTGACGATGATAACAATATTAAACTCTTACCACTCCTAGACTTGAATCACTGTGAAAATTCACTGTTCTGGAAAAAAATGCTTCTATTATTGGCACCCTGAAGGCTTTTCCTTTGATGAGTACTTTTCCCTTTCCAAGTAACTAATACATAATTACCTTCCAGGACTTTTTTATCTCATTATACTGAAGATGGCAATTTTTTCTTTAGAAGTGTTTAGCTGTGAGGCTTACAGAATGTTAACTGGTAATTGCTGCAGATTTGGGAGAATATAGACGCAGCTTACTTTAAGATTAAAAAACCAGCAGTGCATAGAGGGACACAGAAAGAGCAAGAACATTTCCAAACACATGCTAAATTATGCAGTTACTAAAAAAGTGTGAAACAGGAAAATAGAAGAACTTTCTCAAAAAAGGTATAGAGATATATAAACCTGAAACACAACAGGACATCTGTTTATTCTTGTACTCTTTCCTTTGTCTTGTTTTCATTGCAAATTGATTAAAACATGTGCATATCACAAATATACACAAGATAAAACTTTCACAGCTGAACAGGACAGCGTTGTCCCGTTACACGTACATTCTTTTTTGTCCAAAGGGAAAACATTGTCCTGCAATGAACACTTAAAGTGAACAGTATTCCAGCCACAGCAGAAGCCTGAGATTTAAAAGACCGTATGCTAAAGGCTGATAAACGAATGAGTTGAAATTGCAGACAAAAGCAACACTTTCTACAAGCACAACTGTAACTCCATTTTCAGGAGACTTACAAAGTAAATTATATGAAATACCATATCAGATTCCATTTGATTCTAATCAACATGTCTATATGAATTGTAACCTACGAGCAGGTTCTCTCTTATTTTTGGATAAGAAGGTTTAAATCCTTCTCTCATGTTCTCAAACAATAAAGCCTACCTTGGGCTGTTTTATGTTTCACATTTGTAATTTACATGTAATACCATCCAGAGAACAGGAACAGTAACAACATTTGTCTGTCATATTTCCTGTCTGCATCTACAACATAAAACCAGGCTGTCCTCCAAGTAATAACTTTGATTACTCTTCTGTGGGTACTTATTGAAAAAGATCTTCATTTCACCACTCATATCATTTAATTTACTTTTGGAAGTATCTGAAATGGCTGATATACCTGATGATCACAGGTTAAGAGTGTCAAACTACAAGTAGATATATCATAAGCAAGACACCACAAAAATACTACAAAGCAACTGTTTGTACCAGCCAATTCCAATTTTGAATGTTTTTTTTTAATTCTGAGTCAATGAAATAAATTAGAATGAACAAACAAATATGGTACAGTTACTACAGTGAGAGCTCTGTAATGCAGAAGCTACTTCAAAGGATTTCAACTACATATGCAATTTTCAGCCTGTAATGACTGTCCACAGTGATTATTAAAGTTCTACGTATGTGGGAAATTTGTCTATAATGTTTATGTAGCTACAAAAACTGGGAATTTCTTTGTTTATCTGTGGTCATCCCCTCCACCTCTTACAATATCTTTCCAATTTACTTATGTTGAAAAAAAACTAACTACATGGAGCAGAGACCTACTTGAAAAGCTAAAAGATCCTCAGCTAGCCAGGAAATTCGACACATTTTATTGAACATGAAGGTACACCACTGCATGCACAAGGGCCCACCGCTTGTGCCTATCCTTGTCCACACTAATCCACTCCACATCCTCCCAGTATATTTACTTTAAGATCCATTTTAATGTTAATGTCCCACCCATGCCTAGGTCTTCAAAGTGGTCCCCTTCCCTCAGGTTTCCCCACTAAAATCCTGTATGAACCTCTCCTCCGTCACACATGATACATGCCCCACCCATCTCGGCCTCCTTGATTTGTTCACCCAAATATTTTTGTGAGGAATATAAATCACGAAGCTCCACACTATGCAAGTTTTTTCTACCTTCCTTGCTTCCTCCCTCTTAGGCCCCAGCAGCTTCCTCAGCACTCTATTCCGAACATCCTGAGCCTATGTTCTTCCTTTAATGTGATAGACCAAATATTGCACCCATATGTAAAAACAGGCAAAATCATAACTCCGTACATTTTTATCTTTGTTGCTATGGTAGCAAATGGCAAGACAAAGGATTCTGGACCAAATGGTGGCAGGCATTTGCGGAATTTAATCTGCTCTTAATTTCTTCATGCATGTCATTTTGATTTCTAGTGTTGGTCCCAAATTTCATTGCATATTTTTCTGTAATTCTACCCCGATTATCCAAATAACCAATTCTCTCCATTTAAGGTTCCCTCAACCCGGCGTCACTGTCCATCGAACCAAACACTAAATGGAGGGTAAACTTTATTACACTCTGAAAAATAACTAGTTCTTTCATGTTATTAATCTGCTTAATAGGGCAAGGCAAGTAAGCTGTCTTACAGTAATAGTATGGCACAATTTGAAATATAACTTTCAATTTCATATGGCAATTTAAAAAAAAGAATGAAACAGCATAAAACAGCAGAGGAGTATAAATCACACTGAGAATCGCCTCTTTTTAGAGGCACTGCCTATACTGTGAAAACTGAGTAAGCTAGTTCAGACACTAATGCCTGTCTTTTGTATTCTGGCAGTACCCAGTATGACTCTAACCAGGACAATGTGGTCTTCTGTGTTTTCCTTACTCCCTCCAGACAAATGCCAATAAGGTAACTCCATTAGGTCACTAGCATCTCCTTCCATAGCACTTTCCAATTTATTATTCATCTGTCATCCAACCATTTGATGCAATATATCCTGCAATACTAAATGTCATTAAACAAAATATAAATAAATGGTATAGTATGAAAGGTAAAATAAAAGATTTCATCCTTCTGCTTAATTAGTTATGCAACATGCCATGAAGACATGTGGGCATCACTCCACTATTTCTTAACATTTGATACCACATGGCAGTGAATTATCAGCTTCATGCACCCGGCACTCTACTTCCAGGGAAAGGACCACTGGTACCAAATAGATAAAAACTAAATTTCTTCCTATGATGTTTTAGGCTTATCTTCTGAAAATTACTCATTTCTAACATATTTAGAAATCAAATCCAATTTCAACATTTACAAATCTTTCACACAACTACAAAAACCAATCACATTTTAAAAGTGATTTAAATTTGTTATCCCATAAATAGAAATGCATGCAGAAGTAAAGTCAGAGTAAAATATCTAGATGTATTGCAAAAGACAATAACAAAAACAAGAGTGAAGCTGAATTCATCAGAGTTCAATATATAACTGCTTTATTCTGGTGATGCCCTTCATCTCTGCAATGTGTCAAACACTCTTCCGAACTATAAATTATTTTAATGTTCGTCGTAGGTGCATATGGCTATATGCTTCTAGAATTTTATACAGAATTCACCCACCATTTCTTTGTACACAAACAATATGTACACTTTTTATATCACCAACTGTAGGTCCAATTTATTTTACCTGAAATTCTTTTTTTATCCCCAGACATTTCATCAAATATTGTTTGTAAAAAGGTAAATATTGAATACAATTATTTAATACAGATTTAATTTACATCTTTCAGATGGTGAAGTGGTGTCTTACAATACTAATAAGTGGTAATTATTTAGATTATCCAGCAGGCCCTGAACAGGTGGCACGTACATTAACAACCGAAATACGTGCTCATTTATTAATCAAAAAAATCACACATTATTTTCAATAAAATAGCAGAGATGGTACAAAAAATTACTGGTTCTGTGGAAAGCAAGACAGTTGCAATGCAAGATGTCACCAAACCCTGTCCTAAACACAGAGGTGCAAACTTCAAAAAAGTGAAACCATTTGAATGAAGCTAGTCAGGCTGAGGCCAAGGTCAGACCAACTGCTGCCCAAATAAAACGCAAAGCTGAGCAATATACTGACAAATGCATTTTGATCAACAAAGGCTCAAGAGTGCATGGACTGCTTATGTAGCATTTCTGCTTGGTATTCTGAGCAGCACCCTGCATCAGACATACAGAAAATTCAGTGTTGATTGCACACATTGTTTTCAGTAATGAGTAATCAGTAGAGTACAGTGAAACCCTCTTAAGACATTTCTGGAAAAATTCAATAAACTAGGCTGATTGAACAACATTTCAAGTCTTCTTCGGTGATTCTTGAACAAAGAAATAGGATTTTTTTAAAAAGCACATTTGGTACATGAAGAGCCCATTCCTGCCAGAACTATTCCACAAATACCCATTCTACCTTACTACCGTATATTCTCGAATCTAATCCGCACCCTTTTTACAGTTTTAGAGGGCTAAAAAATCAGATGCGGATTAGATTCGCGTGCGGATTAGATTCGCGGTCTAGAGCTGGATTTTGGAAAAATGATTGAGCTGCTGTACGTGCCGTAAGAACAATACAATACAATAATCTATTATTTTATTATTTATTATTATAATTTATTATTCATCAGACTCGCCGTCATCACTCATAACTGAATCGTTATCCGTGCTCTCCACCCAGTCACTATCATCTTTATCTTCAACATCGTCCTCCCATACAATGTCATCGCTGCCTTGTGTTTCCGCCATAGTCGAACGTTGCTTTCATCAACTCAAAAAATTGCAGCGGCTTTGCGGTTTCCATTCTCCTCTGCGCACCGAATAACTTCATGTTTGAACTTTGCCGTATATGAGAGTCGTTTAGATTTCAGGTGTCCCTCTTCCATAACTACGGTACACGACAAATTGGAACAAGCACCCCCCACGTTTCAACAACTAAGGCTCAGCTGGCTTCAGACGAGATTGCGCACGTCTGTTGAGAAAGGCCCCGCCTCTATCGGTATGACTCATCGGCCACAGGCGTAGCGTCGGATTTTAACGCATTGGTAACATCCAATATTATTCAATCAGTCACCCGTGGGCAAGGGGTGGATGAAGGAAAGGTGCGGATTAGAATCGCGAACTAACTTTTTTTCGTTTAAGAAATCGCCAAAACCTGAGTGCGGATTAGATTCGGATGCGGATTAGATTCGAGAATATACGGTATATTTTGCTGCTTTCATTTTTCCAGGTCAGCTGTTCATTACAGACCAAGTACTGAGTCTCACAGAGATGCAAAGTTGTTATGCAGTTTTTTTGGCAAAGAAAACTTTAAGAAGCATCCACCATGTTTATAATATCCAGGTTTTCTTGAACAAAGAGCAGCTTACGTTCTATGGTGGTATTTGATGTAGTAGCCATGCTGATCACATGTTCAGTAATTAATGGCTCTACAAGACAAATATGTGCACACATAAGCAATTTGAAGTGAACATAAAAAGGAACTAAACTATGCACACAGAATACTTCAAATTATTGAAATTAAAGCGAAACAGTTAAAAGTCACAACACACGCCCTTAAAAACTGGTGCTTTTTCATGTTGTAGAGTATACAACTCATGCCATGACATTACATCAAGGTGTGTGAAATGCATCTGTGGAAACTGATGGCTGCACGGTCAGAACATGACATAATTTCCTGCCCGGTTTCAACAGATTAACTCTGAGTTGCTTATCTGTACCTCTGGTCTGTGGTGGAAAATACCTTGGAGATAAAACTTACAAAACGAGAGAGTTATTTGGTCACTGTATGTTGGGAATACACTGCAAGAATGGAAAATTGTTTAAGATCTTGATGCAAAAACATATCAAATGGGTGAAATATTCATTGGGTAGTGACATTTTCATGCTTCTTAGGCAGGAAATCCTTTTAAGTGGGACATGTATTAAAAGGGCAACATATTTGTTAATCATGCAAGAAAAGTTTGGTGCTAAATTGTTCTGACGTCTTAGGAAGAAAAATTTCATGATGTCGTAAGTAGGTTTCATTGTATTACCATCATGTTCCCTGGATCTTGTTATTCTTGAGGATTATTTTCTTCTGGGACACGATGCTGCATCAATGGGTAAATAGATCCCAACACTTCCAGACAATGTTGTGTCCCCATCTTCAAGGGTCAAAATGTCATACAAGAATTCTTCTAAGACATTTCGACCTTTGAATGTTTCAAGGTTGGGCATAAAATTAATTGAACAAAAATACTACTAAACAAATCATCAGACAAGTCAGCTATGGACAGAAAGTTTGTGGATGTAAACTAACAGGATAACACAAAGTGAAATGTACAAAATAAAGGGTAATCAAAATGTCAGTGGACATAATATCTCTGGAACTGGCTAAACTCCTACATGTTTGATGTTTCAAGACTAATATATTTAGACAGTGGAATGGGGTGGAGCCCCCTCTGCCATTAGGAAAATCTAGATTTAATGGCTAATATTATTCTGTCAACCTATCAACATAATTTCAACTATAAATATCAAATCCAACGAAAATTTAATAAAAACAAAACATAGAAAGACGTATCCATAAAAAGTGACTTCAGTGTTATTTGGTACTTTTTATGGATTCAATATTTGTAACACTTAACAGTTCAGAGACTTGCTGCTCTATGCCCTCAAGTAGCAGCACTGACTAGCAATAGAATTTAAGGTTGGCAACAGATAAGATAAGCAAGTACAAGGGTATGACAACGTGAAGTACAATCACATAGCAGGACTGCGACACTTTCAAAGCACCCAGTCCCCCAAAAATGTCACTACACTTGTGGTCATATATTACGCTGTAATGTAATATGCCACATTAGCAACACACTTATGGAAGAACTCAATGATTTTTGTATTATTACATATGTCTGCATCTAAATGTGAGCATGCATTAAGGCACCCAAGAGACACATCCTTCCATCTATAAGAAAACCTGAAATTTTAACAACTATCCCAGTATGCTCTTTGTTCAATCCATATGCTTATATACAACAGTGCAAACACGTTTGTTTCATACACAACTAAAGAGAGTTTTTAGGTGGTGGAGGAGAGAGAATTCAAAACAAAAGATGACAAAATAAGAGAAAACCTAGAGTATAACATGAATCAATCACTTGTGTTTCACTTTTGATAACTGTACATGTTAATGTAAGAGGCTAAATGGGTCCAATAGTTAAATGAAGAACCTAATGGTATTATGAGTAAAAACATATAACCTGTAACACATAAGCAATGAAATCCACTTAAAGTGGAACTTACGATTCTGTTTCCACTCTGGTTATAACAATAGTTCAGTTTACCAGCAGAACAGTTGAACTGTAGGCATTCCTAGCACTGATTACCACATGCTTATCAACTAAACTATGAAAAAAATACACAAGTGTATTTTTGTCATCATTTTAAATATTGGCTTTATTTTGAAACTGTGTTTATATCAAATTGACATAACTTACATATTGTATTTGCATCCTCGTACGATAGCATCAAGCCTGCATGGGTTTCTCAAGAAATTATTTCTTTCCATTCATAAATAAAATATGGATACCCATATTTATGAATATTCTCCCAAAGTTTTAACTCCCATTAAAAAAATGTGTTTTTAAAAGATAATGTCAATGACTTATAAAACAATGGATACACATTATTACAGCCTTCTTGTGCTAAATATATAAAACAGCATTTCATCACATCAACCCAAATAAAATTACATCACACCAGTTCCAAATCAAGACCTGCTCTTTTTCAAAGGTCAAAACTTTACCTCAGAAAACCTTTCACAGTAAGACAATAAGGAATGCCATTATATTCTGATACGTGACATACAGTGATCAAAGTCATTCAACACATTTAAAAAGTACAAATGGCTTAAAATTGGTCCTCTGAATCCAAAGCACAGATTTATGCAGCACTGATTATTGCATAAAAATCTGAAGAGGCTGTAATTTGTCTAAATTTTCTGCAGCTTGTGGCAACTGTATGCAGACAGCCAAAGCATTAAGATGTGTTTTTCACAAGTGAAAGCATGTGCTTTGTGCCAAACATTAACCAACTTCATGTCTTTACTTAGCCCAGCAGGCTAACTTTGTGCCTGAACTTCCTAATTCTACAGATGTTCATCAACAAAAAATATTTAACTGAATAAAACACTGGCATGATAAAGAAGGCATAAATAACAAGAATTCCCAGCCACCTTTGATGACCACCAACAATCATATGGAAAATACATGCAAAAGTTTGTTATAATCCCCGAAAAGGTCTCCAAGAAAACTTGCAAAACAAAGTGGTGTGTCATATGAATGTGTATAGATGGCAAGAAAGATTTTAAGGTTTAATTCTTATCTTTCACACACATCAAACAAAGGCACTCATTTGGGTTTCCCCTGAGCACAGCTCCTAAAGGCCTACTTCCCACTTAACAAATTCACATGTCTGCCATGTTGCCATTATTGACTATTAAAAATATTAGGATGGGCTCCCATGTCTGTACAAATTTTCATGAAAATCAGTCACATTGGTCTAAGGTTGCAATGGGGGACACACGACAACATGGTAACCTCAGAAGTTTAGATTTTTTTTCTTTTACGGAAGGAAAGTAGATTAAAAACAAAAATAAAAATCTGCTCAGGCTTGGCTTGAAAAATTTGGTCTTCAAAAACAAAATTCCTTAATGATTCTGTAAGTTGAGCAAAGAGGGTTTTATCTGCAGTACAAAGTTCAAACACGTTTATTGCTGATCACAGTGCATAACACTTGCAAAATGTTTACATTGTATTCCAATTTTAACCCTTCAATGCCAGCCTCGATGCTCTGTACAAACCTTCAATTCTTCACATGCTGCTGGCCTCAGTGCACCATGCAGTTGTAAATGCATTTAAGGGCACTATGAATTTACAACCCCTCCATCCTGGGCAGTAGTTATAATTTAAACCCCAGCATCTTTGAAGGTTAAATCACAAAGTTCCATGAAGAAATTTTGTGTGCACTACAATGTTTTGTCTTTAGGTAGTACAACATAATTTAATTTCATTGAATGAAGTATTCATAGTCACTTCATACAAAGCTGCAGATACCTGCATCATTACCATAACAGAATCTGTAGCAAAGGATTCTGCGAAATTTTATACTGTTCATTCCGTGCATTGTCAATAACCAATTTGCAACATTCAACCAACAAAATACACAATGTTCTTCCCTAGATATTTATATTATAATTTATATTTATTATTATTTATATTATAATATCACATTGAATACTGAATGTGATACTATAACATAAATATCTAAGGAAGAACACTGTGCATTTTGTTGGTTCAATGTTGTGAACTGATTCTCCGAAATATCCATCAAGTATTGGCTATGACAAAAATTACAGTCTGTAGATAAAAAATTTCTTGCTTTACAAATTGATAGCCACCCGAATTGGAAGAATCCTATAAATCAAATGAGTCCTATGGGATGTAAAGCACTACCACATGAATTGGAAGAATCCTATAAATCAAACAAGTCCTATGGGATGTAAAGCACAGCTACCTGAACTGGAAGAATCCCATAAATTGAGTCCTAAAGGATGTACAGTATGTTATCTAGTTACATCTATATTTCAGATCAGCAACACCAACGCTCTTGAAACAATTTATTTTGCCTGTTTTCACTGTATAATGAAATACAAATAACTGGGTGGAGGGGGGTAATTTGTCTTACAGTAAGAAATAATTTACTCTACAACAGAAAATTGATGGAATTATGGTTAGTGCAAAATGCAGAAATTCATATAAAGTCTGTTTGAGAGATTATAGATGTGAATACATATTTTCATTAATGAACTTCACCACAAATAACCAAGAAAAATTTTGAACAAATTCAGCTGTATATAGTATTAATACAAGAGATAAATAGCACATTTACAAACCAACTGCCAACCATTCACATTTGCAGAAAAGTGTGTACACTGCTGGCCTCAAAATATTAAACTTTCTGCCAGGCAAACTCACATGCCTGAGGAGGGAAAAGGTCCAGTTTAAAGCAGCATTAAAAAGATACTTAAATATACACTCCTTTTAATCTAGTGATGAATTTCTAATGTTTAATAATTATCATCAGCTATATAGGTGTATATAATGCAATCAGTCTAACATTTGAATACTGCATATGAAATACTGTAATACTTTTATACTGTACTACTTCTGCATATTTTTTATTATTTATTCCACATCACAATGTCATACTGACTAAATTCTGGATCCACGGACTGTATGCATGTCTGTGTGCGTGCATATGTACGTACGTACATATGTAAGTATGTATGTATGTATGTATGTATGCAAGCATGCATGGATGTATGTACGTATTAGGTATGTATGTATGTAAGAATGTGTTACTATGTCTTCAACACATACATTAAATCCAACTCAGAAAAAATAACAAGTGTTTTCTGAAGTTAAAGGCATCCCACTCTTTTATTACCATGGCACAGAACAGAATAGAACAGAAAAGAACAGAACAGAACAGATCAGAACAGAACAACAGAACAGAATAGAATAGGATATAACATAATAGAATAGAATACATTAGGATGGGCACAGGAGCAACCCTTGCACCTTGACCATTTCTGATCCTTTGTACAACCCTCTGCTTAAACATTCAGCAACCCCACACAGTGTTACCATGGCATAATTAGGATCAAACAGCTGTGTTAAAAGGCGCATCACAAAAAATGGAATGCAAATTAGTGATCAAATTGATTCTTGAATAAAAGTATCTATCCTCAATTTGAAGCCAATGAACGTTTGTTCAATCATACTACTTCAAACCATATTTCTACTCATGAGCATACATGATGCATTGTGATACAACAATCAAAACAGCATCAAAATCGATACAAGCTGCCATCTTTCAGGAAACTATACACACTATAAGAACTAAAACAAAGTATTGAGACATGTATCTTAAAAATGCTCCATCAAATATGCAGTAAGGGATAAATTGATTAATCATTAAGAGGCACTTCCTACAAGTGTAATTAAAATTTACAATACAAATAAAACTGTACAGCATTTGATTGTGTGAATTTTTCAGCTGCCTGTACACGTGCAACATTCTAGATGAGTATATGTATGTGCAAGCAGTATGACATCCACTACAGGTGTTTTCCTTACCTAGAACACCTGAGAAGGGGAAATTCAGACCACTCAGTGACATAACCTTATTAATATTTGGTTTGATTGCTTCGTCTTTAAACAATATGGCACTTCAAGTATTACACATATGTACACTTGCTCAGAAGGATGCAAATACAATACTATTCTGCACACAACTCTGTATGCAACTGAATACCAGAAATATTAAACCCATTTACATCAGCATAAAGTGAAGGTAGGTGCAGGATGTAACAAAATATCATAATACATTCCTTGTTTTGCTTCATAGTGTTTCCACCTGTGCTGTTTAAAAAATATTGCAAAGCAGAAGAGATGCACATAATTCTCTCAGAACAACATTCTTCTGCACTGCAAAAACCATATAAATCCACCAACAAACAAACATTTTCCACCGCAACAAATATTCAGCGGACATCATTCAACGCATTCAACTTCTGACCGAGCATATTTACTGTTCAACCTTTACACTAGCTAGGTACTTTATTTTCATTCGCAGGAGCTGCCGTATCTCCCTGAGTGAAGCCGTGTGGCTATTGTACAGTTTACTGTCCACAGCCGATCCAAGACCACTTCGCGTGGAGTTACAGCACCCATTCTGATTACTATTTTCACGTCCAAGGAGACAAAGTGCTTGGAGGTGAGACGGTAGGTCTTCAGCAAAAATTGAGATGACAGATAAAGTTGGTGGGATTGACTCCCAATCGACCAATGCAGAGTCCAGTTCTTCTGCTGCACCCTGAAGGTCTGATACAAGCCTGTTCAACACTTCTATCCTTTGCGACTGTGACTGTTCATTCTAAAATTGCAGAAACCAAAGACATGTACATTGATCAGATTTGTAATGGATCAAACTTGGAGGAGCAAAGGAATCAGACCAACAGAAAATTACACATTTATCCTACTCAGTGTGTCACTTTACCACATAAAGAGGCCTCATAATCAGTGTCTGAGTTAAATTTGTCAGATATAACCTCAAAGTTTTGCATCATCATCATGTTCATAACTGTTAACTTAAAAATAACATTTCATACAGAATGTGTGGGTATCTTCATGTCTGTCTTCAAACCGAACCTCATACACCTGACTCCAACACTTCTTTACTTACTGCCATCACACGGAAAGCCAACTCCAGATTTTGTGCATAAACAAATTTATTGTTGTCAATTCTAATAAAAAAGTTAACTTAACATCATTTTGGGACTAAACATTAAATGGTGTTAGTATAACTGCTACGTCACAAATTTGTGCGTCTGCAGGAAATTTAAAAGTATGAGTGTGGTGCATAATGTGCATAACAAATTTTGTGATAAACTGGTTAAAAAGTTCTAAGGGCACACAAACACACACACACACACACAGATGGTACATGACCTCATAAGCCTACTGTCTTCCTTAGGAAAGAAAAGCAGGTCAAAAACTTGTGGTCATCTGTTTAGGTATAACTGATTGGCCCAGAGGTTTGAAGTGGCATTTAAATAGCAAAATGGTAGACATATTATGACAAGAATGTATGCATAACATAAAATAATAAATTTTTGTATACAAAAACGTGTGGAAATGTGTTACAGAAATATCTGCAAAAGAAACAAAGTACTCACATTTTGATTTTGGTCATTGCTATTTTTCTTTTTCTTCTTACCCTTCCTGACTAATGGAGCTTTCAAGGGCTTCACCAGACTATGACCAACACCACACAAGATGGCTGCCAAACTAATCGCCTGTGTACATAGCACAATTCAGTGAGGCATAATACAATTTTACTTTTTCCACACTGCTAGCAGTAAACTGTTAAAAACTAAATGCAAATAATTTAAAGTTCCCTCTTACTTAGAACCAGTCATTCATGAAAACAAAAGTGGGAGACATTACCATAAGCAGAGCTGACAGATCAATTGAATATACAACATATTTGTATTTACATGTGTCCACAACCACTGCATCATTGTTCAACAATATGTTATTTCATGGTGGAAACAGTATATTCTGAGTCACCCCTGACCACTCTACTAAGAGACTGGCCATACATACATAAATACATGTATGTGTATGTACATTACATACATACAAACATACTAGTGATATTACTAACAGA
This sequence comes from Reticulitermes speratus, assembly GCA_021186555.1. Lineage (NCBI taxonomy): Eukaryota > Metazoa > Arthropoda > Insecta > Blattodea > Rhinotermitidae > Reticulitermes > Reticulitermes speratus. The sequence continues at coordinate 15,881,799 of JAJKFL010000010.1, forward strand.
TATGAAAACATGAGTCTTCTTGCAGGATCTGAGTCCTTACACTTGTGTTGATGGATGTTCAAGGGCTCTGGGATGTTACACCACGTCAACTGGTATATAGCCAACAATGTTTTGAAGGAGTATAGTGCCTTCATCTTCTGGGTCAAGCAGTCAACTGTCTAGCAATCCAAATCTTGGACTGACAGACCCTGAAGATGGAGGCTCTAGGATACTTTGAAACATTGACAACTATTTACCAGTCAACATGGTGTATGATCCCTGAAGTCTTGGATCTTCAGCAGCACTGCTGTGAGAACCTCAAACCTTGCAATGTTCAGTTCCTCTCAAATACCTTCACTCTTCTGTGGACATTATGGCATAACTCCTTCTACCATGACACGGCGATTTTCAAGCAATAAGGTTATATAAACATCATCTTTAATAACACTTCATCTATAATGCATTACAAAAGGTGGGTTAATTGCTTACTGTTGAGTGTATTACATGGATCAATGTCAGATAATGTAAAAATGTAGCATGAAAACATATTAAAGAACTATGTTGTGTACAAAATCTTTACTTAATTAGTCATCCTGATAATTCTGCTGAATTTCATCAAACTAGTCATAAATACACAACAAAAAACTTGATTTTTCTCATTATTAAGAACTGTACATGAGAAATACCCAATTTTAATTTTGTCCAGGACTGTGAATATCCTCACTGAGGTTTTTCCTTCTTTACTCTCAGTCCCTCCAGGCAAATGCCAGGACAGCCACTCAAATTACTCAACAGCCGTACCACCATTCAAAGCCACGTCTGAGTAACTAAAAGCATCCCTAAATGAAACCATAAATGAATAAAAACTTACCTCAACTGTGTTGACTACGTACTCCAGTAACGCTCTCCTCCCACTCAGCTGATCTGCACCTTCTGAACCACAGGCTTTAATCATGCCACTGGCTTTATGGACTGCAGCAGTGATCAGTTCTGCTGCTGTACCTGCCATTTTGGTCAATGAATTGTCTTCTTTCTCCTGTATAAACAATTTGATAAGGCCAAGTAATTCCAGGATCACACAGCATGACGGTGACGCCAAGTAACCATGCAGACGAGATGGTACCGGTGCTCCAATTATATTCTGCACAAACACAAAGGAGGATGATGAAGAATGCTACACCATCTGCAATACGCTTCAAATATCAATAGTAGCCTGTTCAGTCATTCGAGTATTTTATGATCTTACATCAGGTTCGGAGATTAAACAGAATCAAATGAGCTGTGGATGATTACAAGGAAAATATCAATTATACTTTAATTATACACATTTTTTCCAGATAGTCTGTGATTGCCATCAATCCCTGGTGAAACTGGCACAACATAACAGAATTCAACTGGTATGGGTGCCAGGACATATGGGAATTGATGGGAATGAAATGGCTGATCAGTTAGCTAGATAAGGTTCCTCACGTCCACTTATAGGACCTAAGCCTGCCCTGGCCATATCTGCAAAGATTGCAGGGAAGTGATCAGGGTCTGGACGAATAAGAAACATGAGGAGTATTGGCAGTCCATTCATGGACAAAAGCAAGCTAAGGGCTTTCTTAAAAGACCCTCTGTTAAAACTGCTGGACAATTACCGAACTTGAGTACAAACCAGCTATGAACAATGACGACAGTCACTTAAAGGGACATCTACATAAACTGGGGCTGGTAAACAGTCCCAAGTGTGACAGGTGCAAACAGGCATCTGAAACGGCCTCACATGTTCTTTGTGACTGTGAGGCTTTGGCTACACTAAGATTCAGGTACCTGAGTCGACATTTCATGAAATCAGGTGACTTGGAGGAAATCTCTGTTAGTAGGATACTGCACTTTGCTGCATGAACATAAGGGCTACACAAAAGATCAAGTATGGTCAAAGTGCATGAGTCTCAACACAACTATAGTTATGTTGAGAATAATATTGATTTAATTTAGTTGTGTTGAGATGGATATTGATTACTTAGTTTGTGAGACTGATATTGATTTAACTATAGTTGTGTTGAGACTGATATTGATTTAACTATAGTTGTGTTGAGACTGATATGATTAACATAGTTGTGTTGAGACTGATATGATACTAATTGTTAACTATAGATTTTAGTGTTGAGACTGATATTGATTTAACTATAGTTGTGTTGAGACTGATATTGATTTAACTATAGTTATGTTGAGACGATATCGATTTAACTATAGTTGTGTTGAGACTGATATTGATTTAACTATAGTTGTGTTGAGACTGATACTGATTTAACTATAGTTGTGTTGAGACTGATATCGATTTAACTATAGTTGTGTTGAGACTGATATTGATTTAACTATAGTTGTGTTGAGACTGATATTGATTTAACTATAGTTGTGTTAAGATTGATATTGATTTAACTATAGTTGTGTTGAGACTGATATTGATTTAACTATAGTTGTGTTGAGACTGATATTGATTTAACTATAGTTGTGTTGAGACTGATATTGATTTAACTATAGTTGTGTTGAGACTGATATTGATTTAACTATAGTTGTGTTGAGACTGATATTGATTTAACTATAGTTGTGTTGAGACTGATATTGACTTAACTATAGTTGTGTTGAGACTGATATCGATTTAACTATAGTTGTGTTGAGACTGAATACGATTTAACTATAGTTGTGTTGAGACTGATATCGATTTAACTATAGTTGTGTTGAGACTGATACTGATTTAACTATAGTTGTGTTGAGACTGATATCGATTTAACTATAGTTGTGTTGAGACTGATATTGATTTAACTATAGTTGTGTTGAGACTGATATTGATTTAACTATAGTTGTGTTGAGACTGATATCGATTTAACTATAGTTGTGTTGAGACTGATATTGATTTAACTATAGTTGTGTTGAGACTGATATCGATTTAACTATAGTTGTGTTGAGACTGATATCGATTTAACTATAGTTGTGTTGAGACTGATATCGATTTAACTATAGTTGTGTTGAGACTGATACTGATTTAACTATAGTTGTGTTGAAACTGATATCGGTTTAACTATAGTTGTGTTGAGACTTATATTGATTAACTATAGTTGTGTTGAGACTGATATGATTAACTATAGTTGTGTTGAGACTGATATTGATTTAACTATAGTTGTGTTGAGACTGATATTGATTTAACTATAGTGTGTTGAGACTGACATTGATTTAACTATAGTTTGTTTGAGACTGATACTGATTTAACTATAGTTTGTGTTGAGACTGATACTGATTTAACTATAGTTGTGTTAAGACTGATATTGATTTAACTATAGTTGTGTTAAGGCTGATATTGATTTAACTATAGCTGTGTTGAGGCTGATATTGATTTAACTATAGTTGTGTTAAGACTGATATTGATTTAAATATAGTTGTATTAGGACTGATATTGATTTAACTATAGTTGTGTTAAGACTGATATTGATTTAACTATAGTTGTGTTGAGACTGATATTGATTTAACTATAGTTGTGTTGAGACTGATATTGATTTAACTATAGTTGTGTTGAGACTGATATTGATTTAACTACAGTTGTGTTGAGACTGATATCGACTTAACTATAGTTGTGTTGAGACTGATATTGATTTAACTATAATTGTGTTGAGACTGATATTGATTAACTATAGTTGTGTTGAGACTGATAGATTTAACTATAGTTGTGTTGAGACTGATACGATTTAACTATAGTTGTGTTGAGACTGAATGATTTAACTATAGTTGTGTTGAGACTGATATCGATTTAACTATAGTTGTGTTGAGACTGATATGATTTAACTATAGTTGTGTTGAGACTGATATCGATTTAACTACAGTTGTGTTGAGACTGATATCGATTTAACTATAGTTGTGTTGAGACTGATATCGATTTAACTATAGTTGTGTTGAGACTGATACTGATTAACTATAGTTGTGTTGAGACTGATATCGATTTAACTGTAGTTGTGTTGAGACTGATATCGATTTAACTATAGTTGTGTTGAGACTGATATCGATTTAACTATAGTTGTGTTGAGACTGATATCGATTTAACTATAGTTGTGTTGAGACTGATATTCATTTAACTATAGTTGTGTTGAGACTGATATCATTTAACTATAGTTGTGTTGAGACTGATATTGATTTAACTATAGTTGTGTTGAGACTGATATTGATTTAACTATAGTTGTGTTGAGACTGATATTGATTTAACTATAGTTGTGTTGGGACTGATATCGATTTAACTATAGTTGTGTTGAGACTGATATTGATTTAACTATAGTTGTGTTGAGACTGATATCGATTTAACTATAGTTGTGTTGAGACTGATACTGATTTAACTATAGTTGTGTTGAGACTGATATTCATTTAACTATAGTTGTGTTGAGACTGATACTGATTTAACTCATTCATGTCATTCACAGACAATGGGATGCCACAGGTAAAAATCTTACTGCCAGTCAGGCATATACCATCAACTAGTTTAAAAACATAAAGAGGAAGATATTAAAATATACAGCTAATATACTTTGTAACAAAGAATGTTATCTAAAAGGATTAACACCAACCAACCTATTCAAAAACTAATGTGTCAAACACATTACCAGTGTCATAGTACACAGGGGAAACAGTGCAACAAACAGTTGTGCTGAGACTGATACTGATTTTACTCGTTCATATGATTCACACACAGTGGGATGTCACATGGAGAAACAAATAATAATTGCAAAATCATATTACTACCTGTCTTCAAGCAAAGATAATGCAGAATGGCAGGTGAAAAAGCTACCATTAAAGTCAAGGCATACATAATACATACTGACAAAATATGTATCTCTAACCTGAGGCACTTGAGCAGGGGATTCGCTGTAAGACTTTTGTACAGATTGAGCAGTTCATCTGAGATTTTGGCAAATGTTTCATAATGAGTAACACTCATGTCTTCCTCCTTAACCTCGCCATTTATAACAGGTCCAACACTGTTCTGATGATTGTGGTGATGTTGCTTGATGTCTTGTGAATTGCTTTCACTAGCACAAGCAATCTCCGCAGCCGATGCCAAACACCGAAGTGTTAAATTGCGAACACGCAGGAACAACATATCATCCAAAAATGTTTGACGTTCAATTTCTTTTGTCACTTGCCTGTCAGTATAATTGGAAAAAAGTTTTAAATAATACCAAACAAACAATGCACACAGATTCAGATGACAAAGCATAATTACATTTTGCAACCATTTATGTATAGAACAGTGTCATCACACAAAAATACAGTTTTAAAGACACAAAAAATAATACATTATTATGTCCAGATATAAAACAATGCCACATCTTAAACAATAAAAATAACTCATGATACAACAACCCTAGCATATTTCATACTCCAGTGCATGTTCAGATAATTAAAATGATGTATTTGTCCAAATATAAGACAACCCTGCACATCAGCAAACACCCCTTCACAATTTTAAATTAGCATGAAAATACCTAAACAGAATGTGTTTAAATTTGTGCGCAACTACAAAGCAACCCCTTCTACTATTCAGATGATGAATTTTGGAAAAAGAATTCTTATCTTATATTTGGGTAGATTTAATTCTGCACACTAACCTCACAGAAGGATCCCAGGACAAGATTACTTGAACATCCCGGTTATCCTGCAGGTTTTCCCAGTCCACTTTATCCTTCTCAGGCGTCACATCCATCCCTTCTATGTACTGTCACAAAAATAAATAAACATATAAACAAAACATGCAATGTACGTATAATGTAACAATGAGGCGCGTTCACGTAACCATTGTTGCTGTGGAAAGGCAATACGTATTAGAGTGTGTATATGAGTGTGTGTCTGTATTCTTGCCTTAGTCATTCAGCATGCAAAGCGCATACGCCATATTATATTTTCATTTGTGGCCTGTCTGGCTCTACCATATTTTTCCACATTATCTCAAAAATGGCACAATTTTCAGAAAGAATTTATTGAACATAAAATGTATGTTTGGATTTTCTCTACAACTTTTGTCTGAAACACTTCTCATTCTAAGAAGAATTCAGCAACATATTATCATAAATGTACATAGGGCATCATGTAAAATACACGTTATTATTGTCAGATTTTAATGAAAATAAATTTTCTCGACAGATTTTCGAAAAATCGTCACATATCAAATTTCATGCAAATCCCTCCAGTGGAAGCCGAGTTGTTCCATGCAGACAGATGCACGGACGAACGGACAGACAGACATGCCAAAGCTAATTGTCACTCTTCGCAATTTCGCGAACGCGCCTAAAAAGAGTGAATTATAATCAGAAAATAAACATAAGATGTGAGGTTTTCATGGTGACGGACATTCATGCCACATCTTCTTCAATTACGACAGCATGTAGATACCCTGAAAATGGGAGCAATTTATTCCTCACAATACATGGTACCCACACTATCACACTACATGCTGTCATAACTTGGAAGACCATAAAATGAATCAAATGTAATTCTACAGTGTGTGTCTGAAAACTATATTCAATGAGGCCCCCATCAATTGGCAGGGGTGTCCCAACCTCTTATAGGAAAGTGCCACAGCGGTAACTGTGGGCTGGTTCGTGGACAGCATGTGTAAAAACCACATATATGTACTGGTCCAGGTCTAAGGGACCCAACTGAGTAGGTGTCTCCCTCCCCCTTCACCTGAGGACGGAAGCAGATCCAGCTTCCGAAACGTCGTGATTTTAGATTTCCATACGATGGACAAAGTCCAGAAACCAATTAGTTCTGAATGTTACATACCGTCGTCAGAACCTTTTAGAATTCACTACATTTGTGTATGGGAGGGAGAAGGGCATGCACTGTTTATCAAAAGAGCTATGATATAGTAGTATAGTGACTAGGCTATGAGCTGGTGAGCGGGGGCTCAAATTGCAGCAGGTGCAAGAATTCATCTCTTCAAAATCCAAGCTAGTTCTGGTGCCCACCAAGCCTCCAATTCAATGGGTAATGGGGATCTTCCCCTCTGATTAAAGTATCCAGGTATGATGACCACTCACCTCCATCCAGTGCCAAGGTTAAGAATGAATGGAGCCATACCTCTACTCCTATACACCATCATGGCATGTTCAGGGAAAACTTTACCTTCACCTTATCTTTTTTCTCAGCATTGCATACACAAGAAAATGTTGATCCACATGAAGTTTGCACCATTGTCTTCCAACCGAAGTTCAAGAGGAAAACGTACAACTCACATGGATAAATGAAGTATTAAATAGACAAAACAAATTTTTATTCCTTGGATAATATTATTTAAGAAACACTTCATTATATGTCACATTAACTGAAATGCCCATCTAAACTTCACAAGCATAACTCATGCTCAGCAACTGAAGCACTTACTTTAACTGTGTCCCTGAAATCTTCGCTTGCAAGCAACTCAAATAGCATTCTTTCGACAGTAACAAGTGCATAATGCAGTGAGTTATTCAGTCTTTCTCGAAACTCCACAAATTCTTCAATCTTCAGGAAGGAGCCAAATTTGTAAGAGAATGTCAGGTGATCTACACTCTGAAATTTAAAAAAATCAAACAACAAAATCAGCTAATAATAAACCTACAAATATATTGTACATAATTTAGATGGATTGAGAGAAGGAGCATATACAACACTGACATCATGTCTGTAGAGTTCAAGCATGTGAAATTAATATATCTGTCCCTTACTCTGTGTGAGTGCACGCGCACACACACACACACACACACACACACACAATTCAATAACTATACAAAGCAACAGCTTCATATAACAATACCAAAACACCAGATTTACTTTAACGAATAAAATGTTTTTATGACCTCCAGTGGAACGTTAAAAATCATGGTTAAAACTTTCATGCCAAGAAACACTGACATGTAAAATATTACCACACACACACACACACATGTGAAAGCACATGTGCATGCAGATGCACACCTTTCAGAAGTCATAAAACCAGAAGGATAGAGACTACTTAGGAAATACACACCTTTAAAACGTTCCCAAAACTGTCACTTTCCCATGTTCGTCATTTTTTTCCACAGTTCCTTCAGAAACAATGGATAGGTTTCAATGTACTGTATTATTTAATGGAGATGCATGTCACATAATGAAACTGTTTGCCAACAGCAGACATGCAAGAAAAACCATCTCTTCAAAGGATTAACAGTACAACCACAGGTAGACATCCAAGTGTTAACAACCTATCTCAAATACATTCACCCCAAACCATGCACCCCAATATTAAAACAGAAAAAAAAAACAGACCATCAAGGTGTGTGCACACAATTAGTTAGCTCTTTGTTTTGTTTTATTAATATGCTACATTTCAATCCTACTCCATCTTGAAGGAGAAACCATTAGAATAGAATAGAACACAACAAAGGTGGGCACCACAGTGTCCCACGCATGTCGACCATGCTTGATCCTTTGTGCAGCCCTTATATTCATGTATTTAACAGCCCCACACTGTGAACAAAGTGCAGTATCCTGCTAACAAAGATGTCCTTAAAGTCCATTGGTTTTATAAAACAATGACCCAGGTACCTGAATCTTAATATGGCCAAAGCCTAACAGTCACAAAGAACATGTGAGACTGTTTTGGATACCTGTTTGCATCTGTCACACTTGGGATTCTTTACCAGCCCCTTTTTAAATAAGTGCCCATTTAAGTGACAGTGTCCTGTTAGCAGCCCTGTCAGTATTTTAGCTGGTTTCTATTCAAACTAAGTAGTTCTCCAGCTCTTTTAGCAGAGAGTCTTTTAAGAAAGCCCTTAGCTTGTCTTTGTCCACGAATGGACCGCCAATACTCTACGTGTTTCCTATTCGTCCACCACCTGATCACCTCCCTAGCAACCTTTGCAGATATGCCCAGGGCAGGCTCAGGTCCTATAAATGGACATGAGGAGAAAGCATTAGTGAATACAAATGTCAATTGTACGACATACATTATATAGACTATGTGATTACTGCAGATCCTCTTATGAACAAACCTCTTATGTACGTAATTCGGAAATAAATGTAATCCGTTGGTTCCAAAATTTTGGTCCACAGCAGGAATCTGTGAAATATGTAAGAGTACCAACACAGGCTTCTCTCCTTAATTATCATTTATTTACATTCACTACAAGGTGTATGCATTATGTGTTATTTAAAAAGTACTGTATTACTGTTTTGGCGACTTGTTAGGCTACACACACACACTATTTAGAAGTACCAAATAATCAGCATTACCGAACTGCCCATCCCCCTATTAGTCTGTTCATAAGAGGGTTTACAGTACTGTAAAATTTATACCATACGTTCCTCTACAACTTAAATTCAAACTCACATCCTTATAGTTGCCTGTAAAAAACTTCAATGTCGCCTCGTACAGTGCTGAGGACACGGCAAACTGGCCAGTAACAAAAATATTGTTACAGTGGTAATAACCAAGGGAATCCAGCTGCATGTGTTTCACATCCAAGAGTTCATAGATTTGATGAGCTGCACCACCAGCTCCTGAACAAACAGAATTCAGTACTTATACGCAGATATTCATTCAGTTAACAGTACAGTACAAAATCATTTTCACTATACATGCAGGAGCAGTCATGCTTTTATCCAACATCAAACGTCAAGACAAATTATTTACATTGCAACATTCCTGTCTTATGCAAGTTTTGAGGTTCTCACAGCAGTGTAACTGAAGATTCCAGTCATCTGGGATGTGATGCTGCATTGCTGAACCCTTGAACAGAAGGCGACACATTACTTCAAAACACTGGGAACCAGCGACACAGCATCACATCACAGAAGAACAGAATCTTCCAAGTCCTGTTGCAGCCGGTATTTAGATCAATGGTTAAATCAACAGACCAGACCCACATCTATGCTCTACTATAACTTCTGTTCATGTGGGTAAAAAGCCAGACATAATAACACGTCTTAAAACAATGACTAACATGAATGTATAGGCTACATTCATCTGGGTAAATTTAAAATATTAAAGGATATGTTAAACATATCCCTCCATATCGTCAGACACAATGCCTATATTGTTGACAAATTTGTGACAGGTGTCACTTAATACAGAATTTTGTACCAATATCAGACACATTGATATCGATGTCATTTAAGAATTTTTAAACTATTCAAGTACCTTATAAAATTCAAGAGGACTATATACTGCATTTTTTTTTGTATTACAAATTATCACACTTACCACTAAATGTAAAATGCAACGGCAAGTTGTACTTGTAATTTAAATCGTTTAAAATGTACAAATAACAAAATTAACCCTTTGGCGCCGAAAGATGGCTTTAGTCAACAAACAGTGTGAAGCTGAGAAAACCAAACATCACCTAAAGTCACCGGCCAAGAACATTCAAACTAATGGGTGGCCAGTAATTCCTAGATCTTTTGCAGAGTACACTGGGCACTTAATTCTGACACCAAAGGGTTCAGTCTTAAACAAGGTACATAACTTTTATACATATGAACAACAAAACAGGTATGTTAAATCATACATTTCTCTCATACTGATAATTGAAATATCTCCTCCCAGTGCTCTGCAATAGACAGAGTTCCAGTTTGTCACTATTTTTTTTTTAAAAAACAAGAGTAATTTTACTATCCAAGAAATTACATTAATGTTTTCTGGGATGCGACTTCATGCAGCCACAGTGTTGACACAGACAGCAGATGTCCCTAAACGGTGGTACCTCTCAACCAGACTACATACCATTCCAACCCACAGACTGCAATCTCAACTCAATTCTCACACAAACAATTGCAAATTAAGAACAGAGAAAAGGCTAGCCCACTCAACAACAACTGCAGGATTCACTTTAATCAATGAACTACCCACACTTTTGTTAACAACTTTCTATATCCATAAATACACAGCTACTTCCACAATATTCATCTCCTCATGCCTTCTTTTATCATATGATATCATTTAAAATCCTGTTGTTAATATGAGAACTATGCTGTACTCTATTTATAATGGTACAGAAACTTACAGCATAGGATGTTAATCCATTTCTATGTAGACGCACGCTATCATCATGTCACACAACAGTTACAAATTCACTATCACATATAGTGTACAATTTTCAGTGTTTTTATGGGGTCAAGAATATTATCCCCCCACCCCACAATAAAACGTTAAACCAGAATTTGCTTGGTCTTACCTATTAATTTTGAGAAAAAAATAGTTCCCAGACATATGTTATAATAATAATAACCATGGCTCGACAGCCCTATATGGGCCTGGGCCTCCTCTTTCCGAGGTTACGTGGTCTGCGCATTTGTGGCAGTTCGAAGACCAGCCGACTGGCCGCGCTGTTCAGCTCAATCCTGATGTGACCGCCAGAGCCATCTGGCAGTCAGTCAGGAGACTTGGGTGAGAAATGGCTTGATTTTAGCTTACGGACACTACTGGTTCTTCTTCATGCCCGAAGGTTCTTTTACATGCCGTAAATCTACGACATGGGACCCATACATATGTTACTAGGCAAAACAAATAGTTACCACCTCTTACTAAGTAACAAATCAACATGCTTCTAACCTAATATAGCATAGAATCGCAGTAACAACAGCTTGATATGAAAGTTTGATGGGCTGATGGTAAGTGCATATTCCAGGACTAGGATCGCATCATAAATGTGCTGACTGCTTCCTGTTTCCACCCATACATCATAAAGGACGTGTGTTGCCAGCAATGCGTATGGGTCATTATACCTACACACAGGAACATACCATAATTATTTCATAACTTTTTATATCAGTCCAGGATATAACACAAACACAATTTTACACGGCATATGGGATTAAAAACATTTCATACAAATAAACACACACAGATAACAAGGGTCTACAAAATGTAATCTCTGAAAATATGACCTACATAAAAAGGTCAATGTCATGAAAGTACATAATATGTATAAGAGCAACAACAACAGACGAATACATAAACTGAAGCAGCAGCAATGTGCTGTCTGAGACCAGTTGTGGGATACCGTAGACTGAATAACACATTAGAAAAATATGCATAGTGTAGCTATAAGTACATTTGCTCCCACTTCTCTATAAATCTGGAATCCAAGACAGTCAGGCTTTTTCCTTTCGTTTCCCTCCATATTCTCACAACAGCATTACAACTGAAAGTGATAGGAATTACACATGGTTCCAAACATGCATGTGCACAGCAGTACAGAAACATATGTAGACCTTCACATAAAGTGTTCATTAAAGTGTCCCATCTAAGAGAAAATTAAAATGCTTCAACAAATTTTCATAAAATTCTCAAATATCAAATTACACGAATATTCACTCAGCAGTTCTTTGGCTATGTGTGTAAAGAGGAACTGACAGAACAATTTTAATAGGCAATAGGCAAGGAATTGAACATGCCCATAAAATGAAGACATAAGACAGGAGAATAATATGTTTGAATTTGAAAGGAAAAGTGTGGAAACATCTACAAAAATGTTTTCTTCAAGACACATTCAGAATACCTCCCAATAAAATATGTGCAAAATTTCAGGACTACAAGCCACAGGGAAGAAGAGCATGAGCATACCCTATTAAAGGATGGAAGGACAAGTTCATATACAATTCAGATTGCAACAGGACAATAATCCTTGTTGATGGTGACAGCGAAGTTACAAGAAGCATAAAGTGCATTCTAACTACTTCTTATTGTTCATTCTGTACAAAAATTGGCAACAGAATGCAAAACTTCAATTTCTATCAAAGGTATGACTTTTCACTTCCTCATAAAGTTCAGGCTGGCTCTCCTTCCAATCCAGTGGGTATTGCAGGACATGACATCACATGGATAAAGTGTCCAGAGCATGCAGATAAGCTCCATCTAGTGCCGAGGTTAATAATGGTGTATTTGACCACCAGTGGATAGATATGTGAGACATTACCTTCACCTTACACAAGACATACACAACATGCATGAAAATGTAAGTAATATTACACAATAATTACATAAATATACCATTTAACAACTATGTCTGGTCCCTGAATGACTCAGAGGTTCTACCACACATATCTCAAACTCACGCAAATTCTGTCTGTAGTATGTCCCTATTAAAACTGTGTCCATGGTCATAGTACTGTAGTAAAGACGATGCCAATGCTAGTTTGTCTGCTACACTTAGGTCCATATGACAGCCTACACATCGGCTCAGCTGTAAACTGCTGATGTGTTCCTGCATTTGTCTGACCTGTAAAATCACAATAAATATTGCAAGATTTGAGGTCCTGACAGCAGTATGAATGGAGGTTGGAATCTTCTAGGCTGAAGATGAAGAAAGCACTATCATCTCTGAAATGTTAGACAGTATTTACCTAACATCCCAGATGACTTGAATATTCAACAACATACACTGCATTCTGCCAAACTGTGACTCTGAATCTGTCACAATCCAGACAGTGTGCCCTGCCATTACATCACACATATTTCCTTAAAAATACTACAGTACAACCCCAATTATCCATGCATAGAATAACATTCTTCACTGAATAATTCATGCATTCTCTCTTTAATTATAAAATCACAACAACAAAAAAAAAGATAAATCATTGCATATTTCACATAATGGAGCCAGGATAGCATAGTCAGTATAGTGGCTAAGCAACAGGTTGGGTGTCTAAGAAATTTTGGTTTGATTCCTCACAAGGACACAAGATTTCTCTCTTATCCAAAACATGCAGACTGTGTCTCACCCAGCCTCCTATTAAATCAAATGGGTACTGGAGGCTCCTTCACTGGGGGTAAAGTAGCCAAGGTGTGAAGCTAACCATTCAGCTCCATCTAGCCAAGAATGGGAGAAGCAATCTCTACTTCCCCTATATGATTTTGTGGTGTATACAGGTACAAATTTACCTTTACCTTTACTGTTACAATACATCATTATTAGCAATTCTTATCTGGCTCTTCACCAAACCATTATCAGCAATTTATATCCATGTGTTCACCATATTACTGCAAGCAATTCATATCCAGCCATTCCCCATGTTACACTATACTATTGAACATCACAGTGGAGTGGACAGCCCTCCTCTTTCATTTTCAGAAGATCCTGGGTTCAAATCTCACCCTCGAGACCTGTTAGCTACACTCAGACTCAATCCCATCACATAAATGCTAATATTACCTTGAAACATATGCTTTTACACTTCATGTCACAGTCAGTACTTTGTGTAACACACTGAAGAACTGTTTAGGCAACAAGTATATCAATATATCAATATATCAACATGTTACAAAAATACAGTGGCAAAAACCCTGTCCTTTCACAAAATCTGCAGCTATATGTGGAGTTGAACAGCCAGCCACGTCTGCATGTGTTTACACAATCAAGAAATTCTCACATACAATTTCCTTTGGCTTCTAATCCCAACATATTCATTATTTCACAGCACAAATAAAACATTATAATAATTTCAGCTTGTTTTGAGATTATTTACAAGGAAACAAGTGAAGTTACAAACAAGTTCAGTTTCACGACATACGTTACATGTCTTAAGACAAAATACATTGTTCAGTTTGAAAATAATTAATTTAATGTGCAAGGAAACAAAATAAATGAAACCAAGGGAACAGTCATATACGTGTGTGAATCATTTAGTTTCTAGATGAAATCTGCCATGTGATGCAGACACATGTAACAATATAAGCTGTTCAATAATCCTGTGAATTGTCATGATCTAGTAGAGGAAGAAAGAATATAAAATTATTACTAAGACCATGCATAAGAGCATGAATGTCTTAAATGATAAACCCTGAAACACCACTTCAATTTCTATTCACTTTAATTGTAAAGCTGTATAATTTTCATTTCAAGGACATGTTTCAGAATAACATTTTTTTCACAGACTACAGGTCGTACTATACATTCCAACATCTCCCTCTCCATGTAAACATACCGATGATGGGAGCTCTCCAGCTTTTAGGCCAACTGTTTCATTTATGTTCTGGATGAAATCTTTGGTGCGATTATTCGGTAACAATGGTAGAAACATCTTGAGGTCTGACACACAGCAAGACTTGCTTCCGAAGTTACGGAAATACCTCATGAACAGCTCTACAATGTCACCTGCACAAACATAACATAATTTTACACACGTAACAGCTTGATAATACATTACATACATCCCCTCTGTATTTAGGTTTTCAATAACAAAATATCAAATCCATGCATTACACAGTTTGATGATTTATAGTTAGTTATCATCAGGCACACATAAATGTGACATAATCATATTCAAATCTGTACATACAAAAGAACATGTTAACTTTCTACACCAGGCACAAAATTTCAGCTAAAAATCTTTCAACATTCAATTTACTTTCTGAACACTAAACGTTAAGACAGAATGGTCTCTTATTTTGAGGAAAGGCCATGTATGCAAATAACAATTCTTTGTAAGGTCTGAAAGAGTGGCTGATTTACTGAACAGCATACTTCTCATCATATCATTAACCATCAATATTTCATCTGTGCTTCAGTTGTATCCTATTTTTTCCCCTCACTAGTCTCTCCTTCTCTGTGACCCATAATTCCCTTGGCTAACTTGCCAACTTGCCCAACTGCAGGCATTCCCAATGACTAGCGTTCTGGATTTTGACACCGTCAGAATGGCACTGAAGTGTGTGGGAAGCTGATGGTTCACTGTGGCTGTGTGCCTAGCAAGTGGGGTACAATGTGAGAGAATCATATGTTATTTGTACCGTACATTTTCTTGATTATATAAAATTGTGTTCGACAAATATACACTCTTTATTATCTGTTATTTAATACAGTTTATATTAAAAACAGTCCAACTTGTTTCAAACTATGTTAGTTCATCTTCAGGGACTCAATTGTTTATTACACCAGCTATAGACGTATGGTACTCATACTATCTACTAACTTATATATTTTAATGAGTACCATAAGTCTATAGCTGGTGTAATAAACAATTCGAGTCCCTGAAGATGAACTAACATAGTTCGAAACATGTTGGACTATTTTTAATACAAACTGTATTAAATAACAGATAATAAAGAGTGTACATTTGTCGGAACACGATTTTATATGAGAGAATTGTATTTGGTGGTGTACTCTAAATTCCTGTTCATATTAATTGAGACACTTCTTCGGGGCTGGTGAATACATCTGTTTCACCCACGCAGCTGTCCCCATGAAGCTGATGATGATGATGTTAATGATAATGACAATGGTGATGATGATTTTAATGATAATGACAATGGTGATGATGATCATCAATTACTACTACTACCACTATTACTACTACTTACCACTACCATTACCGCTGCCATCGCCACTGCTGCTGCTACTGAAACTGTTGTTATTTGCCACAATGTGTGCATGTGTTGGTATGCATGTGTGTGTAGGGAGGAGGGGGGTCAAGGAAGTCTATTTTATAATTCCGCCAAGCATCAAAGATGTCATGAAGTCATTACTGTACACAGGCCAGCAACTGCTGGGAACTCACATCCTGTTTCTCCCTGCTATTCAACTTAGCTTATTTTATGGAAGAGTCCAGAAGTACCAACCTCCTAAGCCTAGGCAGGTTTTGCACCTTCTGAAAATATCTCTCAACATGCAACACAGCTCTTCTCTTGAAATATTATAATTTTCTCTTAGAATATTCTCTTTCATTTCTTACATAAGAATGTGAAGTGTTCACACAAACTCTGCGTTTTAGTGTCCCCCATAAATAATAACTGCACAAATTCAAAACTGGATTGTCTATGAGGCTACAATCAGCAAAGCTATCAAGCATTCAATAAATACATTTTCTAGTGTCATCACTAAGAACCTTGCTCATAGATAACCACACATTTCTCTTCAACTAAGTCCCTGAAGAATAGTAGCAGAATTAATTGAATATAATGAATAAGAATTGTTTTTAAAAATAAAACCTTGTGTCCTTTGACTTTATATACATTTACTGCACATAACACTTAGGCTTGGAGTCACAAAAACAAAACTTCATGAACTGCACAAGGATTTTCAGAACACCAATAGTAACATTTTAATCATAACACTGTTTTTCAAAAGCACTACAAAGCACTGCTCAGCTGAACACATTTCACATGCACACTAAAACCACCTGCCCTCTACAACCAATAAAAGACAGCTAAGCACAAACAGCTTAGTGTAGATCACAGCAGTCACAACAGACTGATCATGTCAACTAATGTACATACACAAGACAAAACGATAACTTCCAAAGCTTAGGGACATAATGAATCTATTGTCCTGTGTATATATACTCATACATATTTAACTTTGGAAGCAAAACATTGACATACCGAGAAATTCTTCTGGTTTCTCCCCTCTTTCATGTAGTCTTCTGTAAAACTCCAGATAGGCAAGATATGGTCCTCGCAACCGTTTAGGCAGGGCATCGTTCTCAGACAATACAAGTGACAGAAAGTCCCTACACATTTCAAGTGTGCTGTCTGCAACCTGCCACCTCACATCAATGTTCCCATCGCTGTCAGCTGGTGTCACTGGGTCTGTCACTGTAGCTGAATCATCTTGGCCAGAATCAAGCAATGCCAGAGCAGATGTGAAGTAGTCCATATAATAAGACCAGTGATCCATACTGTAATAATAATTTGGACTGAATTTTAAATAGTGCTCTTTGCACACATACATGTGCATGTACGCATCAACACATGCACACACATGGCATGATTCAAACATTAAAAAAGCACATTGAACAAGTAATCCTGAGTCAAATCAAGTTCTATTACATGGTCAAATTTGGAAAATTTAAGAAGTCATGGCTGTGTACAAATATGATAAACACACACCAAAAATAAGGATTTCTAATGAAAAATGTCACAATAATATTGATATAATAGCTAAAATAGGTGTCACACAATTCTGAAATATTACAGAAATTTTCAAAATATCTGTGTGTGACTTGAACGTACACTTCAGCATAACAAATTATTGACACGGTTGAAATACTGTTCTAAAACATGCATTCAAGTTGCTGGACAAACTGCAATATTTTTGTAACAAATTTAATCATCACATACAATTTATTTTAATTTATATTACGGCTGTTATAAAATATTTCACTAGAAACCCTTAGTTCTGGTATGTCCTTACCTCTGCTACACACTAAAATGACTTTTCAATCTGGAATCATGTGAATAGGACTTTTCTATTCATCACTTGATTACCGTAAACACAAATTTTGGCACAGTCCTTCTGAATACTGGTATTTGTATATTCATATACATACAAACATAACCAATGGCGTTTCCCATAAATCGGGAAAAAAATTACAACTTTATTTTCACTAACCCCTAACTGAAATTTAGCTTTTCATTCAATAATGAATGTAGGCAACAAAGTAATATATGGCCTTTAGACTCCAAGAATGTTTGTTAACTTCAATAAATCTCACTATCTAAAATTATTATAGCCTAAGAAAGGGAAACCAGAATACATTTGCCTTTGCACTGAAATGTCTTTTTAAAAAAATGAAATTTAATTTCAACTTGCTTTGCTTTTAAACTCATTATTGTCTTGTTACTGATTTGATGGATTGATAAAGGAGCACATATATTACCAAATTACATATTTGTTGTTTTTTAGTATTCTGAAAACTGTATTTGAGCATAATTGGTTTCCTTTGTAACACAGTCTACAATATAGCTTGAAATACACAGATACAGATTCTATATCTATGTATTTTAGTTTATGCATTTAAATGCATTTTTCTGAGAAGGGTTCTGTAGGTTTCACCAGACTCTCAAAGGAGTCCATGGCACAAAAAAGTTTAAGAACACCTGTCATAAATGTTTTGCTGCAGTCCACGTTAGCAATGTATTAACATTAATATTTATTTCTGCAATACGAATGTATCACAAGGTAGAAGAGAAAGTTAATATTTTCTACAGTATTCTTAATATCATGTCTATACTTTCTAGTTTAGGAACAAGTGGCAGGCTATTGTGAAAATGGTAACACTCTATCACGTTCCACAAAATGCAGGGAATTTCTTGACTAGCTGAGGAACTATTAGCTTCTCAAGAGGGACTCTACTCCAAGGAGTTAAGTTGGTTAGTCAGTCAACATGTTCTTCCAAAACCAGACTACATCAGGTCTTAACCCAGAGAAATGTGACATGCATCTTCACATTATATATTACTATTCCCAAACAGAAATAAATATTGGAGACTGCACAAATGACTTACTCTTCTCTTAGAAGCAATTTGTACAAGATATTACAGTCCCGCCACCTTTCCAATTTCATGAGTAGGCTAGCCCTCTTCAAGGGAACAAACACATATGAAACAAGCTTTTCACCCAGTGGTCCTTCCACAACTTGCAATGCCTCTTCAAATTTACCCTGAAAAAAAGTCAAACAAATAATGAACAAGAAACAATGGTTTTTTTCCTGAACTTCTTGTACTGTACAAGTAAATTCTAGTACAAATAAACCAAACTGAAACTTGCACATGACAACAAAATTGTTTTCACATCATACTCCATCCAAAACATGAAGAAAGGAGCCTTCACTGTGGCACTTCTGCCAATGAGTCTTCTTTCTATTACGTAAATCCGCATGAACAGTTAGCCAGACCTCAATACACCACATAGATGATAGGACTATTGGTTTGTTTGAAATTGTGAAACACACATGCAACATTTATTGTTCCATACATATATATGCTATTAGTTAACCTAAAACCATCTAAACAACTACACACTACTGACTGAAAAATCTCTAAAGTAAAATAAACTCAACCAATAGTAACACAACTGCCATAGTAACTGATTATTACAGCTGTATAAAGAAGAAAAGTAGTCCCTGTACTTAATTAAGTACAATGCCACAAAGATATATGGAGGACCAGATGTATAGCTCCATAAATTTGTAACCCTAGCACTAGAGGTAGGTGAGTGGTCACTCACACCCCAGCCACTTTATCAGTAGCAAAACAGTCCACTGTATAGACTGAACACAAGGTTTGGTGTGTCCCAGAACCAGTGTGGAAGCTGCAGAGAAAAGCGAAATCTCTGCCTGTGTCAGTAACTGAACCTGTCCTATATTGACATCACTGAACACGGTGCTAAATGAATCAGCAAGTGCTTTGATGTAATATTACCCTAAATCACATACATAAATTGCTGCATACTTGATAGTATATAGACCAAATCACCAGACCTGCATTTCCAGAATCATAAGATAAAGTTGCACTTCTTGTTCTGCTTCAATCTTCCCTTCATTTACAAACTTCTTTACCATCCTCTCAGCAAGAACAAGTACAACACTTTTGGCCAATTTCTCATCACCTTTATATGCTTGCATTACAACACTCATCACAGCCCAAAAATAATAAGGGTTCTTTGGTTTGAGCTTGTACAATGCCATTGCAGCTTGCTGCTGTTTCTTGTAATCAGCCACACGAACATATGACATGAACAAGTGAGTCAGGAGCTCTTCATTATTTGGTTCTTTCTTTGTGGCTGCCTCATATATTTCACATATCCGTTCAGCTGAAAAGCAAAAGCATATCTGATAGATGCCAGAAGAAAGACTTCTCAGAATGAATAACATGTGATCCAAGTCCTTCAACCTCCATGGTTAAACTTCATAACCAGTTTCAGTATAAAAAAATTGAGTTACACTTTCCAGTTGATAAATACTACATTATACAAACAAAATCACGTTCATTCAGAAAAACCTGATCGCGTACGATTATGTATCTCTCGATAACAGATAGTCATAGCTTGCAGAGTAGAGTCATCACAAGGTACTTCAGCTCTGACAGCATCAAGAAATTGGATACATTCGTCCTCCTTTCCAAGACGCAGTAGTGCAAGAGCCTTGAGGACCTATCGATAAAAATAATTCACAATGACATGGGTAACTGATTCGAAGTGTTACATTACGACAACAGACAACTACAAAGCAAAGGATTAACATTAAAATTTCACATTCATACTACTCATTCTATATACCTTTGCACACTGGAAATTCGGCTGCTTCTTAAGGACTTTATCAGCTTCTTGCAGGGCCTTCTTATTATTGCCATTGTCAAGCCAATCTGAATTAATAAAGATATAAATAATTAACAATGCAGGTTTCTACATTCTATTCATGCAAAGAGGACATGCATGCTGTATCACAAAAAGAACGCGTTATACTTCCGTAACCACAATCACAAACGCGGACTTATATTCAAATTCTTTCGTATGAGCGTATGTCTATCATATATATTGTATTATTACCATATATTGGACGAAGTCTTCTTTCACCCACGGCGTTATCCATGTGTGTTTTGGCAGCCATATTTGACAACAAATGCTGATTTTGAACGCAAGACGGTGGAAGAATCGCAAAATCGTCTGCTACTAGGCCGGAAATTTGAATACGTGGAAATGAAAATGGGAAGTTGAACTTTGCTGCTGCTCTAGTAGTAGCCAAGTACTGCATACATATCACGCTTTTGTTTCACTGAAGTGAAAATTAAACCATATTTCAAGCGAAAAATTGTACCACAACTTACAAAACAAAAACAAAAAAATCCTGATTCGGTTAAGTTAATTCATTACTAACTACTACGATAGCGGCACAAAATTGATTTGTGCTGCGCTCTGTGAGAATTTCCTGAACTATCTATTCCTTTGGACAGTAGTACCTGGGTAATCTATGCTAGTACCTGAAGCTGGCTACATGAAGACACAAGTTATTGTTGAATATTCGTATTGAGCCCCTCGTTATTATGACACCATGCAGCCTGGCAGGAACGGCTAAAGGATGTAATAGGAACATAGCGAAATAAAGGCCGTTTTATATGATATTCGTGTTGTATGTTTATTTGATGAGTAGTTTAGAATATTTTGGCGAAGGATGCAGAAAAACAAGACTTATTTTCAAATTTCCTTTGTAGTCGGTCACGAATGTTATTTACTGACAGTATCTTTCGTCCTACAGCTTTCGATGTAGCCCCTTCAGCCCACATTTCGTTAAAAGTCTGTTGGGTAGGTGCTGAGATGAAAATTACAATCGAAGGGACAGACGGAATATATTGCCTCCCCAACGTGCGTTCATTTCATGCCCCAAAATAATGCATAAATAAATATCATGAGCCAAATGACTACAAAATCAACACAGACCGTGAAGAAGTGCTTCAACAACTTCTCGGCCTGAAATTGGAAAGGAGGCTGATTCGGCCCTGAAGCAATTCTCGACTTAGTGCCACTGCCCTATGCAATGTTGATGAGACATGCTCCAAATGAAATGGCCCAATGCTGCCTGTTTAGAAAACAGAAAGTGGTGTGATACTGATCTCTCTAGTAGCAATGTAGGTCTAACCTTCGGGATAAGTTCAGAACATAACTGTCGGAGACTGACCTACACCTTAAGGCCGCTCGTGCAACGGGAAAATGCATCTGAGTCCCATTCCGCTGTCTGTCAAGGTTTTCTGCGTTTCCGTGTACTTATTCGTACGACGCTGTAAGTAGTTCAGTTTATTGGCGTCAAATTGGTCAAATTGTGCATATGAAAGGGAAATGCTATAGAAAGAAGTAGTGTGAGATTGTATTCAGTAATTATTTGAAGGCCGATCCCAGTGGCCGCGCGGTCTAAGGCGTGCGTCTGCGGCCTCTCGCTTGCTGGAACTGCGGGTTCGAATCCCACCGGGGACATTCATGGTGTGTGTTATCAGGTAGATGTTTCTGCGGCGGGCCGATCACTGGTCCAGAGGAGTCCTACCGAGTGTGGTGTGTCTAACTGCGTGTGATCTCGAAACGCCAACATTAGGGCTGTCGAGCCATGAAAAAAATTGTTTGAAGGAGCTGAGAAAATCTACTAAAAATAAAATATGGGGCAAGATGAGCATTCTCCGGACGGGTAAAAAGAAACAAAAGCTTCTTAGCACGCGTAAATATGAAACAAAACGTTGAAATCGACAGTCCTGCCTCAAGCGGAGGCCAAGAGATGTACATTAAGTATGTTAGCTTCCCTTGGCCTCCGCTTAAGGCAGCACTGTCAAGCCCTTTTTGTTAAACAGCTTTTTGAGAAGAAATTAATAAAAACAAAGGAGACTGTCATCAATGCCGAATCATAAGCATTCTAAAAATGTCGATCTTGAAAAGATCCGTTCGGTAGTTCAGCAGATCATGACGTCACAAACAAACCTTACCAGTACTTAATTATCCATCACAACATAAACAGTCACGTCTACACAGGGACAAACCTTGAACAACAAGATGAATAATTTTGACATAGATGTTTTTTGCATTTGAACTACAAAAACAGTCAATAAACATATGAATACAAGTTACAAACATTTTACCATGTAATTTATGTAATACTTGTATTTTCGCTTCATATCTGTACATCTCTAATGTAATTATACATAACTACTCTTTCATTATAGGCCGAAACATGTGGAATGAGTGTCATGTATTTATAAACTATTGTACTTTTACTGTTGTGCATTGTTGGAATAAATATAGTGAAAACTCACAGTATATTAATTTATTATTATTATTATTATTATTCATCAACAGAACGCAGTGAAATTGCCACAGCTGTTACATTACGTGTATATTCCCTAACTTTATAGTAACATATAAAACAAATTCCCTTCCCTCTCCCAACGTTAAGTGGCTCCATTGGGACCAAGACGCGTCGCATCGTGAGTCTGAAGACCAAGACGGCTTCCATATGTAAGGCCTTCGCCAACACCGTGGCAGGGGGACTCCCCAAATGCACAGAATACTAAATTTGTCGTGGCTTCGCACTGGAATCCGTTCTTCTGACAGAAGGCAGTACTCTGAGAGATCTGGGAGTAACTTCGCTCATAATTGTAGGGGGACCAGATTAGCGAGAAGCGGAAGCCCCTTTTCAGTTATCTAAGTCAGTGGGAGGGCACCTGCATGTGCTGAAGAAAGAGTCGCGGAGTGTCAACAAGGGTCGTACTCCAGCTTGGGAGCTGGGCGGGAGCTAACAACTCCTCACCGTAAAAGAAATATGAAATATGTTATGAAATATTCCGCAAAGCTTAAAGATTAATGAGGAGTCGGACATGAAGCCACGGATGGCGATGTTTGAGGTTCTGAGAGGGTATTTATGAAGATTCAAATCTTCCGGGATGTTGCATCACATCGACAAGTCAAAGTTAACATAGGGACAGCCTGCATCCCCGAAACGTCGGTAGCTATTACCAGTTAACCCGGCGCAACCTCCCCAGAAAACAAAATGTTCAGGCATCAGGTGCCTAACAGACTGTGATCTAGGTTTTTCTGTTTCCCACTGCCACCTCCCACTTGAAGGGCCCCGCAGCAGAAGCTACGGACGCACCGCAGCCTTGAGGCTTATTGTGCAGCCCGGGATCCAGTTAGTTAGGTGAGCAATACTAGTTTGTCAAGAAAGTCTCTATTCCATGGAATTAATAACCCTGTCTCTCTTACTGCCTCAGAAACTCACACAATATCCGGACCGCAGACTGCCACGAAAGTTGAAAATGTGGCCGTGGAGGGGGAAAGCCTACAGGCAGCGGTTCACACAGCTCGAGTCAGTGTAGGTGTCTGGAGCAGCAGGCAATGACCGACCTGCTCCAGCAGTGTGCGTTGAATGATTCATGCTGTCGACCGGACGTGAAGCAACGCTGATGTTTTATGGAATTACGATTTGTTACAATTAACGGAAGGTAAGTCCATTGTTGAGCATTTATGTTTTCCTTCAGAGCCAATACTATAAATAAGTGCCAACATTCACTAAGCGACAAATTTGTTGAATTTAATTTAATTTCAACAAAGAAATAGACTTCTCAAAATAAATTAACAGAACCCACATTTATTACAAGGAGCCCGGATAGAGTAGTCTGTATAGTGCCTATGCTATGGACTGGATAATCCGGCGTTCGAATCCCGATAGGGACAAGTGGTTTTTCTCCACTCCAAAACGTCCAGACTGGCTCTGGGGCCCACCCAGCCTACTGTTCAGTGGGAACCAGGGTTTTTACTCGGGAGGCAAAACGACCGGGCATAAAATTAACCTCTCACCCCCATCTAGTGACGGGGTTAAGAATGAGTGGAGGTAAACCTCTACTCCCTCTTTATGCCTTCATGGCGTGGACAGGAAAAACTTTACCCCTTTTTAGATTTATTATATATACACATCAGGTATGCTACTAACATCATACGTTAGAGTTTCCTTTCTTGTTTTGGCGCATTCAAAATTCGTTTTGGCAACTGCGCTGCCTACATAGTATTGAAGTATGATATTCAAGAATTGTGAGATGAGCTTGGAAGGATTTAAACTATGGTCATCGCGTATTTCAAGAACATGAACAGTCCAATGGAGAAACTGAGAAAACACACGACAAACATAAAACAATCAACCAACAAATGCACTTTATTATATTTTCTTACATATTATATATAATCCCTGTAAACCAGTGCAACATGTTTCGACCCCTTCCTGGGATCATCATCAGGGACACTTGTGAGATTGTTGCACTGGTTTACAGGGATTATATATAATATGTAAGAAAATATAATAAGAGTGCATTTCTTGGTTGATTGTTTTATGTTTGATTGATGACACTGCACGGTATGAATAATATATAAAAAAAACACGACAAACCTCACTTATTCTAGTAAATATTTGGCCGGGATTCGAACTGGGTTCGAAACGAATACTGAACCAACTGCTCTCCATTTCTGGAGGAAGTTTCCTACAACCGCGACGTTAAGACGCGCAGCGTCGTGGTGACAAGGATCACCAAGGATTGTGCAACCCCAACGAAGATGAAGATGAGCAGTTTTTTACCAATTTGTACAATTAATGGAGCACCAGTGGAATGAAATCGACAGGGGAAAACCGACAACTCGGAGAAAGACCTGTCCCAGTGCCACTTTGTCCACCACAAATCTCACATGGACTTGACCTGGGACCGAACCCCGGGCCTCCGTGGTGAGAGGCCAGCGACTAACCGCCTGAGCCATGGCACGGCCAACTTAACATTAACAGTAAGCCCTAACCTCGCAGTAACCATTCTTGCTCGGAAATACAAGTTAGGAAGCATAAGTATTGGCTAGCTTAACAATTTCTGTCCATACCTGCTTCCCCCTTTGGGCAGGGATAGCGTAGTTGATATAGCGACTCGCTACGGGCTGGAAGGTCCGAGGATTTTCCGCAGCCGTCCAGACCGATCCTGGGGCCCACCCAGCCACCTGTACAATGGGAAACGGGTCTCTTTCCCGGGGATAAAGTGGCCGGGCGTGGCGTTGACCACCCACCCCCATCTAGCGCCGAGGTTAAAGAAAGAGTAAAGCTGTACCTTTACTCCTCCTCTGGGCCTTCATGGCCTATTCTACGGTGAAATTTACCTTTAACATTACCTCCTTCCCCCTTCATTTGACCCTTTGAAGCCTACCAGTTGCTTTATGTACCGCCACGTTTAACGTTTACAAATTTTACGTTCTGCCCACACACTGCATTTCTGTGTTGTGTAAGTATCTCAGAACAAACAGCGATTACTTCTCTATACGACATTAACTGATTGATTTTTACAACTGGGAGGCAGCGTGTTTACTGCTAGGTACGAATTGAATATTTAAATACAATTCAGGCTAGTTTTCGCCTTTGAAGTGCTAATTATCAACATAACAGTAAGAGGCTGCTTGCGGTACACGTGTATCGAGCACAACTGTGTGCTTCGTGTCTCGTGCCTCCGTCCACCCCTCCCTTACCCTGGTTCAACCTTATTGGCTGTCATCACGTCAACTGATTACCAACCCGCTCCTTGCCATATAGATTCTACGTTAGAGGTTGCCGGCTTTCTTTTTCCTCGGTCTTTTGACCCGTGAAGATGGGACCGATACGTTGTCACGAAACGTCGGTAAACAGTTACTACACGACGCCGAGTAATATCCCAGAAGAGTGCAGATCTCATCAACATCGCGGCGGAAGCCTGAAATCAGTTTTATTTCTTTCCCACAAATATTTACCGAGTTGCGTTCGAGAAGCATGCAGAAAAGCGTATAGGTCTTCCGGTCAAGTGTTCGTTATTTTTGCCAAATTTTTTTTTTCCCCCAAAATCGTAATGTTTTGACAAATCTAATAAAACTCGCCAATTTTAAATCTCATGAAAATCCGTTTAGCGATTCTCGAGCTGTCACAGACGGGCAGACAGGCACACAAGATGGCGCTAATAGGCACATTTTTTAAACTTGTCGTTGGAAACACGCCAAAAATCCATATTCCAACAAACGAAAATGTTATTTTTTATAGTATTTTTACCCGCGCGAATGATTCGCACGTGGAAACAGTAAAATATTAAATCGTCAAAAATTACATCTTAATCTCAATAAACATTGCAACTTGTATTTACTAATGCCTGGTGCTGGGTAATTTCTTTCGGATATCAACGGATCATAAGCAACCGGTAAATAAAAGGAAGCTTCGTAGCACGGATAAATAAGAAACAGAAGTTACGTAGTTGTTTTATTACATATATTATATACACATAAGAAATGAAACGTTGAAATTGACAGTCCTGCCTCAAACAGAGGCCAAGGGAAATATGAAAACATGCTAGCTTCCCTTGGCCTCCGCTTGAGGCAGCACTGTCAATTCTTAACTTTAGCCTGTCTTGTTAAACAACTTTCGAGACGGAATTGATAAAAACACAGGAGATTGCCATCAATGCCGAAACATAAGCTTTCTAAAATTTCTATCTTGAAAAGATCTGTTTGGGAGTTCAGTAGATCATGACGTCGCAAACAAAACCTACCGTATTAATATTGCCCTGTTCTAATTAAAAACAATTCGGTTTAATATTATTAGTAAAAGCCGCATATTCCTTCCAACGTATTCTTAACATACATTTTAATATTATCCCGCCGGGATAGCGTAGTCGGTAAAGCGATTCGCTACAGGCTGGGCGGCCCGGGGATCGAATCCGACTGGGGCGACATTTTCCGCACCCGTCCAGACCGGCCTTGAGGCCCACACAGCCTCCTGTACAATGGGTACCGGGTCATTCACGGCGGTAAAGCGGCCGGGGCGTGGCGTTGACCACTCTCATCTACCGCCGAGGTTAAAGACAGCGTATAGCTATATATCTACTCCTCCTCTGTGCTTTCGTGGCAGGTTATAGGGCGAAATTTACCTTACCCTTAAACTTTGTACAAAAATCTGTCTTGATCCCTAAGATTAGTTTGAATATTATCCTACCATTCTTAGCCTAAAATCCGGTCCCTCTTACCACCAGACCCATATTCATATTTCGCAATCAATATTTACCGTAATTTCTCTCTCAGTAATACATTTATCAGCTTCCAAAGCTATCCATCTCTACCACAAGATGCAATTTAATAATATTATTTGCAACTAGTATTTTAAGTCTCAAGCTTCGTCTGCCTTTTTTTTTATTGGATGGCTACGGACGCACCGCAACATTGAAGGCTTATTGTGCAACCCTATGAGGAAGATGAGGTTTTTTCTGCTTTACATTTTAATGGAGCAACGGTGGAATGAAATTGACAGGGAAAACCGAAGTACTCGGGCAAAACTCTGTCCCAGTACCACTTTGTCCACCACAAATCCCACATGGATTGAACCGGGATCGAACCCGGGCCTCCGCGGTGAGAGGCCGACGACTAACCGCCTGAGCCATGGCAAGGCCTTCGTCTGCCTTTACTTTCATGTATTAAGACGGCCCTATCTTTGGCCTTTCAGTTTGTCGCTCACTTATGTCTAGAGTTATCTGGCTAGCTGGAAACCAGAAGTGTTTTTTTTTTGTATTGTTGAGACACACCACAGTCGGTAGGACTCCTCTGGACGAGGGACCAGCTCGTCGCAGAGACCTCTACCTGACAACACACAACACTCACAAGAGACAGACATCCATGCCCCGGTGGGATTTTTTTTTTTTTATTAATTCCTGGTTTTCCCCTTTGATCCATTTGTACTGTTGAAGTCCTTTTTGTCCTGCATGTCACCTTAGTTTCATGCTATAGTCCATACATCTAACACAACACAAACATCCATGCCCCCGGTGGATTCGAACCCACGATCCTAGCAAGCGAGCGGCCGAAGACCCACGCCTTAGACCGCACGGCCACTGGATCGGCACCAGAAGTTTTAGAGGAAGAGAAATTTGGGAAGGCCTCTGATTAGATGGCACGAAAGCAACTGGCCACAGGGCCTGATACCTGATGTGTTACAGGCTGAAGACAACGAAGTGAAATTCCGATATAATGTTGCTTGGAGCAGCTTGAGCTATCTAGAAGTGCAGTTCACACGACAGGAACGTTGCCATTTAATGGAATGGCACTGCCAATCTGCGATACACCCGTTGGTGCACGTTTCTTTAGTTACGAGGACATATGTACCAGTTTGTACAAGAACCTTTCTCTTTCAGATTTGTCCCCCAAGTATCATGTCCATTCCAATCTTGGTGAAAGTTATCCGTCATTACGAGTACATTAACTGCCTTCTATATATCTATAACACCTCAATATCATAAATACAACAGCAGTTTTAACGGACTCTGATGGTTTTACAGTAGTCATATATATTAAGATTACTCTATAGTTATGTGGAACCGAAGGCGGCCGGTGCGTAGAGCTGACAACCTTACCACCTTCATGTAACAATTGTCTAGAAACTGGGCGCCTCAACCTCCTTGAGCCCTAAGGGCCTGTCCAGGCCTGTAATGGGATAGCGTTTGGTCTTTACCTTACATAAAGTAGGTGCCTGTGCGACCTAGCATCCCTGGTAATGAATGTTCTTATGACTTAAAATTTATTTCATTTTTATTTATAAACGCACACAAATATAGGCTTAAGCTGTCATACCCATATGTTGGTACCAACTTTATAACTTTTGAACCAACTGGCAAATTTTTATCAAACTTAGTGTGAACATTATGTCACTTCAGACAACTCCAGTTTCGAATTATTGAACTCACAGTAGTTACAACATGGCAGATGTGCGAAATCCCGAGATTGGAGCAAAACTAACGCATTAAATTTTGTACAGTACAGGGACAACATTACATTTTAAACTGAGTATAGGTCTACTTAGCCGATCCCAGTGGCCGTGCGGTCTAAGGCGTGGGTCTTCGGTCGCTCGCTTACTAGATCGTGGGTTCGAATCCCACCGCGCATGGATGTCTGTCTGTTGTGAGTGTTGTGTGTTGTCAGGTAGAGGTCTCTACGTCGGGCTGGTCCCTCGTCCAGAGGAGTCCTACCGACTGTGGCGTGCCTCAAATGTGTGTGACCACACAAACGAGGCCCAGGCCCATATAGGGCTGTCGAGCCATAGGAAAAAAAAATAGGTCTACTTAACAAAAACACTTAAGGAAATGCCAGGAAAAATAATTTATGTATCTATACGGTAGAACAGAGCTTGTTAACGCGGGACTCAGAAAGACTGAGCGCTGCAGAACGGGCTGCGTTATCGATCGTTACGCAGCGATCATATCGTCAGCTGTACGGCGAGCAGTCTGGCGATAAAGTCGCCTTGTATAATACAAATTGTTAATGTACACCGCATGAGCGGGTTTGCAGATTCTATAAGCGAGTTGAGTTTTAAGCTTGACACTCTATGTATGAGGAGTCTTCAGCTGTAAATACATTAGAGTATCGTAGCTGGGTCTGTCAAAGATACATGCGCAACACAAAGTGATTCCTCTTCCAACGCGAGGGTTAGGGACAGTGATTACTGCGTGTTGTGCAAAACCGCGTTGCGTAGACTTGTAGTGGGAAAAATAGTGTTACGTGAACACGCACGCGTATGGAACCCTCCTTCCATTGCTTAAAATACCTACATTTTTGTACATTAGACATTTACACAGTGCTTGGGTAGCTGATGCTTCCAGCATCTGCAACAGTTGAATGAGTAACCGCCCACATTTATCCACGTGTATTTAAATTCTTCAACGTTCGGTACAGTTTTTAGGCGAGTTCCAAAAACTGCGGAAAGCAACTATTAGCTTGGTCATGCCTGTCCGTCCGCATGGAAAAACTCGGCTCCCACTGGGCGAATTTTAATGAAATTTGATGTTTGCGGATTTTTCGATAATCAGTCGAGGAATTCAAGTTCGATCAAAATCTGACAAGAATAACGGGTACTTTGCATGAAGACCTGTGTACGTTTATGATAACAACTCGCTCGAGTCTCCTTAGAATGAGAAATATTTCGGAAAAATTTGTAGAGAAAATCAAAACACACATTTTATGTTCAACACTTTTTTTTTTTCGAAAACCGTGTCGTTTATGAGATAATGTGGAAAAATATGGTAGAGTCAGACAGGTCACAGATGACAATATAATACGGAGCATGCGCTTTGCATGCCGGATAACTAAGGCTACAGACACACACACACACACACACACACACTCAAAATATGTAATACTTATTGCTTTCCCACCGCAACAATGATTCCACGAACGCGCCTCATTGTTACGTTATACGTACACTGCATGTCTTGTTGCCCCAAATATTTAATTATTTTCCACCGAGTGTAGTAAAAATGGCACTGGGGAGATATGCGTTGGTGACGGTCACTGTACTGATGTGAAGGACACTGAGGAATGCAAAAGGTACTTAGAAAACGAAACTCATCTTGTTATATGTGTTAAATACAGCACATAATAAGCCATATGCTGCGGGTGTTCGAGAATAAGGTGCTGGGGAGGATATTGGGATCTAAGAGGGATGAGGTAACAGGGGAGTGGAGAAGACTACATAACGAGGAACTTAATGATCTGTACTCATCACCAAATATTATTCGGGTGATCAAATCAAGAAGAATGAGGTGGGCGGGGCATCTAGCACGTATGGGTGAGGGGAGAGGTGCATACAGGATTTTGGTGGGGAGACCTGAGGGAAGGAGACCACTTGGAAGACCCAGGCATAGATGGGAGGAAAAATATTAAAATGGATCTTCAAGAAGTGGGATGGGGGGTCATGGACTGGATTGATATGGCTCAGGATATGGACAGATGGCTGGCTTTTTTGAACGCGGTAATTAACCTTCGGATTCCATAAAACGCGGGGAATTTCTTGACTAGCTGACGACCTGTTAGCTAGTCAAGAAGGAATCTGCCCCATGGAGTTAGTTAGCTAGTTAGTTAATAAGCCCTATTTCAAATTAACTGTCATGTTATCCCATAACACGTGCATATCTTGCACTCAAATACTCGTTCCCAAGACTCGAACCAACACGCCATTCTGCAGTACACGGTAAGGTAGATACCAAATGTGCTGGCATGGAAACGGAGCAGTGTGTGTTACTGGGGCAGAACGTGTGCGGCAACATAACCATGTCACTTCCGGTTTGTTACACTCTCCACGCCTACCCACACTGACCCTGAACAATGCCGGGCAACGAATTGTTTCTGAATATAAATAGACACTCCTTCTTCAGGCCGAAGTAGAACTTCTCTCGGCAGTGCCAACATGAATGCCAGTAAATAATGCCTGTTTTCAAGTTACAAATGTGAATGTGATAAACGTACGTAGGTTGGCAGAATGTGACGACACAGCAGTCAGCACTCCTGCTACGTAACCTACAGGTCTCTTATTTAGAGTCTCCAGCGAAGCTAACACCTTGAAATATAACAATGATAACAATAATAATTTTATGTAATCCATATTCCGAGCGATAGACTGATTATACAGAATTTCAATTTTCATCTACTTTTTCAGGACATTCCCTTTGAATGAAGATAACAAAATGACAGATGTTTGTCGGCAATGGAAGATTTTAGAATTTTAAAATATGTGTTAACCGAGTTATATTTTAAAATTTTTTTAGCACTTTTAATTGAAAATTTTGTATTTAACTATACACGCACATCTTCGACAGAATTTGTTGTACATGTATACCTTTGTGTACACCGCCCTGATGATGACCTTGTAAGGGTTGAAACATGTAGGAGGGGCATAAAAGACAAATGATTCCTTATTATTGACTTAGCAATTTGTTGGAGTAAATACTGTATAATAACAATACTAATATACCCAATACATATTACAGTCGAACCCGGTTATAACGTCACGAAGGGGACTGAGTATTTTATGTCGTTATAAGAGAGTGTTATTATAACCGAGGAGTACAATGTTATGGTTAAGAGTGAGAAATTAATTGGTACCACAGAATATCTGACGCAATAGGCGAGGTGTCGCTTAAACCGATGTCGTTATAACCGGGTTCGACTGTATATAACATACAATTTATAAGTAATTATTAGATCTTAGTCACCACTTAAAGATCCACGCCCGGTGGGCTGTTACTCCATGTCGATTGGTACATACTTACCGATGTTTCGGAGGATCGGAAGATAAATAACGTCGATAAATACGTAAGAACCGGCACGACGTAACATACAAGAAGACTTGAAGCTTCAGCAAGACCACAATAAAACATCAAACCTCTTAGCCACCACCTGTCAGAAGGAAGAAGCAGTCATTGCAAAGAGTAACTGGTAAATTATGTTTCGGAAAGTAATCGCTATTTATGTTTAAAATATTGAGAAACACGTAAACAGACTTTATGGGCAAAATGTAAAGATTTTGAATGATATAACAGGTTATATTCTGATATTCAAAAATATAACATTAAAATGTACGGACGTATTATTTTGCCTGCTGTTCTCTATGGGTGTGAAACTTGGTCTGTCACATTGAGGAAAGAACATACAGAATAGGTTACTGACGAAGATCTTTGGGCTTAAGAGGGACAAGGTAACCGGACAATGAGGAAATTATATAATGAGGAACTTAATGATCTGTATTCCTCACCAAATATTATTAGGTAAAGCAATCCCTGTACAGGCCTGGACAAGCCCTTCGGGTTCCAGGAGGTTGAAACTCCCAGATTTCAAGACAATAGGTTAATGAAGGTGGTAAGTTTGTCATCCCTATGCACCGGCCACCTCTACCCCCCAGGAAATATTCCTGGTACTCATACACGTTAGAGGGTGAGTCGACCCGAGGGCCATAGTACGGCAGGAAGGATTATGTGAACGAAAAATCCCAATGACACCACCGGGAAAAGAACCCGCGACCCTCTGGCTTGTAGCGCAGTGCCTCAATCAACTGCGCCACCCCATGTCCCGCCATCAAATATTATTGGGGTGATCAAATCAAGAAGAATGAGATGGGCGGGGCATGTGGCATGTATGGGGAAGAAGGGAGTTTCATACAGGGTTGTGGTGGGGAAACCTGAAGGAAGAAGACCACTTGGAAGACCGAGGGATAGATGGAAGGATAATATAAGACGGAACTTCAAGAAATAGATTGGGAGGCTATGGGATGGGTTTATCTGGCTGAATATAGGAAAAACTGGCGGTCTCTTGTGATCACAGTAATGCATAGTCAGGTTCCATAAAATGCGGCTAATTTCTTGACTGTTAGCTTTTCGAGAACGGCTCTGTTCCATGGAGCCAGTCAGTCAGTCAGTCAGTTAATTGTATCAAGTGTAATATACAATTACCTCCTCGCGTTACT
The DNA here is from genome assembly GCA_021186555.1 of Reticulitermes speratus. NCBI lineage: Eukaryota > Metazoa > Arthropoda > Insecta > Blattodea > Rhinotermitidae > Reticulitermes > Reticulitermes speratus. The sequence goes on from JAJKFL010000010.1 coordinate 15,916,332, forward strand.
GGATTAGTAAAAGGACAAACCGTCACCTTCTATGCCGGAGGATTTCAAACCCGGACGTTCTTTCCAGATACGGCCTGGGGAAGGCATAGTTGGTATTTTTTCTTTTAAACCATTTAATTATTCAAGTGGACAGCCTTTTGTGTTTACACTTCAATACAGTTTACGCTCTGTTTCCGTCAGCGATCGTCTGAAATCCACGTGATCAGCCAAGGGAAGTAGACACACATAATTAACAATAAAAGCCGAGGTTTTGCTTTGTTAATACTTTCACGTACTAGTCAAACCCTTAAAAGCTTACTACAAAAAAATAAAATTAAAGGCGATTCTCACGAATTACGACGTTTGTTAAAGCGTCCACAACGATTAGCTGCCATTTTCGTGGACAGCACACAAAGTTAGGAGTAATCCGATATTTTACGTGTTAACAGACATCGTTCCGGTTTCGGAACATTTTCCGGACACCATGAACAAACTCGGCAGCTGCTTGGTTAACCCTTTAAAGCCTAGTGGTTACTTTATATACCACTAGTTAGGTAAGGCAATCCCTGTACAAGCCTGGACAGGCCCCCAAAGAAATATTCCTGCTACTCATTTCTGTTAGTGGCTGAGTCGACCCCAGGGCAATAGTACGGCCGGAAGGATTATGTCAATGAAAAATTACAATGACACCATCGAGAATCGAGACCGCGACCTTCCGGCTTACCACTAGTTACGTTCTTTGGCAAAATTGCGAAGAGCGACTATTAGCTTCGTCATGTCTGTCTGTCTGCATGGGACAATTCGGCTCCCACTAAACGGATTTCCATGAAATTTGATATTTCAGGATTTTTCGAAAATCTGTCGAAAAAATTAAAATTCTATTAAAATCTGACAAGAATAACGGGTACTTTATATAAATATGTATGTAAATTTATGATAATATCTCGCTGAATTCTCCTTCGAATGAGAAATGTTTCAGACAAAAGCTGTAAAGAAAATCAGACCACATATTTCATGTTCATTAATACCCCCCCCCCCCACGAAAGACGTGCCGTCTATGAGATAATGTGGAAAAATTTGATCCAGTCAGACAGGCGACAGAATATAATATAATATGGCGCAGAAAAGATGCGATTTGCACGCCGGATAATGAAGGCAAAAATACAGACACACACTCAGAGTATGTAATACTTATTGCTTTTCCACGGCAACAATGGTTACACGAACATGCCTCAATGTTAGGTTTATACGTACATTGCCTGTCTTGTTTTAACATTCCGGAATTCTGCGTTCTGCCCACGAAGTACGTTTATGTGTTTTTTTATGAATCTCAATACAACAAAACACGCAATGTACGTATAACCTAACATTGGAGCGCGTTCGCGTAACCATTGTTGCCGTGAAAAAGCACTGTATTACACATTCTCAATGTGTGTCTGTAGCCTTAATTATCCAGCAAGCAAAGCGCCGTGTTATGTCTTGTGGCATATCTGGCTCTAACATATTTTTCCACATTATCCCATAAACGGCACGATTTTTGGAAAAAATGTTTTTGAATATAAAATGTGTGTTGTGATTTTTCTCTACAACTTTTGTCTGAAACATTTCTCATTCTAAGTAGAATTCAGTGAGATTTTATCGTAAATGTACATAGGTCTTCATGTAAAGTACCCGTTATTCTTGTCAGATTTTAATGAAACTTGAATTTTCTTGTGAGATTTTCGAAAAATTCTGAAATATCAAATTTCATGAACATCTGTCCAGTGGGAGCCGAATAGTTCCATGCAGACGAACAGGCATGATGAAGCTAATAGTCGCTTTTCGCAATTTTGCGAAAGCGCCTAAAAACGATAATTTCTGTAAATTTCACACTGTTATCACCGTGCATTTCTATGAATCAAATTAAATAAATAGACCAACCAATGCACTATTTAACCACTTTAATGTAGTGTCTTTCTTATATCACCCTGTACGTTCGATTAAGCATGTGTTTGTTTTAGTAGTTTTTAACAATACTGAGACTCCCTGAAGATGGACCTAGGTCCGAAACACGTGTAGGGTGATATAAGAAAGACACTACATTAAAGTGGTTAAATAGTGCATTGGTTGGTCTATTTATTTAATTTGATAATTTCTGTAATTACACTTCTGTAATGACTATATTGAAGTTTACTTATTTTCTTTTAATTAAAGGAATAATGTTTCGTTAAAAATAGTTGAGTAACTTCTTTAATTGGCGATGTGTTTATTTCGTGTGACCGTTAGAATATCTAATTAAGAAACTTCCTGTACCCACGAAGCGAGCGACCGCCATTTTCATTAAGGTCAAATCATGCAATGCATTGTTACGTATGCTGCTGGTATGTATGTGTTCGTAGCTATCTGAAATCAGTTCTGACATATAAATCTTTAATTTTGGATGCCTGTCATCCGGACATACTCTATTTACGTCAGCAAGGATGTGAAGATACGCAGTTATTTTTCGAAGCCAAAAGGGGTTCGCGACCAAAAACAATTTTGAAAAACACTGTATTAGGCAATTAAAGTCTGTGCCTGTTCATAATCCTACATCTAGCCCTGTCCTTGCCCTTCGTCTTACCCTTCAACCTGAATATTTGAAATTCCATTGTAATTCAACCATCTGTCTACACGATCTTGCCATCTCATAATATTGTCCACTGTATTATCAGCCATAAGTGTCTCCTATTTAAATAAAAAAGGCAAAATTTTCCTTGTCTACACCATGAAGACGTGCAGGAGCAGTAGAAGTATGGCTCCACTCATTCTTAACCTCAGCACCAGATGGAGGTAAGTGGTAAATTTCACTCTCCGGCCGCTTTTTATCCTGGAAGGAACCCTGGTACCCACTAAACAGGAGGCTGGGTGGGCCCCAGAGCCAGTCTGGAAGTTTTCCGAGAAAAAAGATCTCTTGTCCATGCCAGGATTTGAATCCGGATCATCCACCCAGTAGCCTAGTCACTATACTGACTGAGCTACCCCGGCTCCCATGTAAATGGAAGGATAGTATTAAAATTGTTCTTAAAGAAATATAATAAGAAGTTATGAGAACTGGATTCGTCTGGCTCAGGTTGGAGGGCAGTGACGGAATCGTGAGCATAACGAAACTTTGGTTTCTGGAAAAGGCGAAAAAATTTTTTTCGCCGGTTAATTTAGTTGCTATAAACTCCTTTTAAAAATGGCTTTCCTCCACTGAGTTACGAATTTTCACTCGCGAATCTCTGCTGCAGAATGTGTCACAAAAACACGGCCGTATCATTTCACGGCGCTATCTGTGTCTCGCCATCACTTAATTGTATACATGCTTGGGAAGCTCACGATAGAAGCACTTCCCACTTGACAGCTTTCTATTTTCTAATGCCGCTCGCTTTTTCGTCCAGCTACTTACGCCGGAAGATGTCGCAGCACGGAGTGTGTTTATTGATATGATACGTTCGTACTGCGCTCACAGCTGTAACCACGGCCGTTGCTGCCCCACATACGTCACTACGTGACAGTCAAGCAATAGCCACTGCTTCCCACTTTGTATGTACTTGTGTCTTGAATGTTAAATGAATTCGGCAGTCTTTATTCAGGTCAGATTTAGAAAAGGGACCCGTAGCGGGGATCTTGCAAACGCGGCGATGATCATTGCTTCCTTTCGGAATGTGATCACGTGTAATCGGGTAGCTCGTTAACAACGTTCCGGAGGAATATGTTGCCCCATCTTAAGGGCGGAAAACGTATCTACTCTGAAAATTGAGGCAGCAGATTCCTGGGAAAAGTTGGTAACGAACTACCGGACTACACGACGTAAAATCCTAGAAGACAGGTAAAGGTTATGCGATGAAGACGTATGTGGAGGCATAACTCCATTCATTCTTAACCTCGGTACTAGAAGAGGGTGAGTGATCAGCTTCACACTTCGGCCATTTTACCCCCAGGAAAGAGACCATGGTACGCATTGAATTAGAAGCGGGGTGGGCCCTCAGAGCAGGTCTGGACGATTTTGAGAAAGGAAGTATTGAAACATTGCTCGGACTTCAGCTTTTTAGGCCGGTTGCTGTACCGACTGACAGTAAAATCTGTTGAGAACATGAAATCTCAAGTCTTTGAAAAGCTATAAATAACTGAACATTGTAGATGTGGAGATAAAGCTCCACACATTCTTAATCCTGGACAAAAAAAAGGCATGAGTAATCAGCTACAGATGTTTTAATCTCACGGAAAGAGCTCCAAGCATTCAATTAAGAGGAGACTCCAGAAGAGTTCTTGATACAGCAACAAGGTAAAACGTTTTCCCTGTACACGCTACAAAGGCGTATAGGGGGAGTAGATGTATACCTTCACTTACTCTTTACCTCGGCACTAGATGGACGTGAGTGGTAACTTCACCCCCCTGCCGCTTTACCCGCCGGAAAGAACCCCGGTACCCATTGAATAGGAGGCTGGGTGGGCCACGGAGCCGGTCTGGACGTTTTGGAGATGAGGAAAATCTCTTGCCCCTACTAGGATTCGAAACCCGCACCGTCCAGCCTGTAGCCTAGTCGCTATACTGACTACGATACTCGGGCTTTTCTCGATATGGCAACAAAGCCAGAAGTTATAATTCCACTACACAGAATCAAAGCCTAGTTTTCAGTTCAGATACCATCACGTTAATGGCTGAGATATCACAGTTTAGTTGTGGTTATGGGTAAATTAAATAAAGTATGAGATCACTTTTATAGAAATATGAAGAACAACAAAATGTGTTACATTTATCGTTAGTAAGAAGAATTTAAATTGGTTATTGCAATTTATTAAGCTCTGAGATTATTCAGCATCAAATATCACGTTGGGAGACTGTGAATAATACTTCAGGTTACTTAATTATGCTGTTTCAAGACCTCATATAGCTGGGGTGCACAAATCCTGGATGGCCAATCACCCTTTTGGCACCCAGAGTTTTGAGGTGGCTCCTAGATTTTTGGAAAATTGTTGGCCCCCTGCTATACAGTAGCAATTAAATGGGAATAAGATCATGAATTGTGACCAAGTTAGGATTAAGACAGAGACAGTAATTGCCATTTCCAGGTTCTATGAAGCACTTGCTTGACAGGCTGAAGAAATCCATAAAAACCTGGAATTTGAAACTCAAGTAAATCCCATATATAAACTGCAAGTGATCAGGTTACAATAACATTCTGGTTATGACTTAGGATCAGATGTGATTGTTAATTCACAGGCTATATTGAAAAATACATAGTATTTAAGCAACTCATTCAGAAATATCAGAAGCTATAATATGGGAGGGAGCAAACTTCATAGCACCACCTGTATGTACCGTACAAATTGGTGCAGAGGTCACTTGACACTAGAGGCAACATGTCACTTGTGCCACTCTGTATATGGGTGGTTGAACTGGAGGTGAGAGAGACTGAGTGGTCCCACCCTTCCCTCATGATATTCTGCTATATTCTGCAGCATTTATGCAATCTGAACCTCAACAGCTGCACATTACAATGGAATCAAAATTTTAGTGAAAACATTACTACTCAGCTGGTCGTGATTACTTGAATGGCTTGTGAGACGTAACATACTTAGCCTAAGAATCTAAAAGTTTATAGCAGTTCTCAGAGTTTGCTGCCAATCAAGAGTGTAAACACACCAACTTTCTAAAAGACTAATAAATGATCATCCTCCAGGAAAGGTGAATGGACAGACAAAAACCATGAGAACAGACTAAGTTGAATCAACTTGTTCTTTCACACAGTTAATTATAAAAAAAATTTCCCTTCTGTCATACTGACATTCAAAGGTTAATTCATGAAAAATTTTGACTTGAGAGATCAGTCAAATTAATGATTCTCCATTTCTTCCTTTCTAATTCATTATATTGTGTATATTCAGTATGACAATCACATTTTATTATTTCTGTTAACTTTCTTTGGACAAGCCATCTAGAGTTGACATAAACTTTGTAATTTTTAAGTTACACTATACAGACATCCCCTATCTTATGCAAGTGTTGCATTTTGGAAGGTCCAAGTCAAATTTTGTGCTAGTTGGAACTGACTACATGTGTGTTCAATTATATATGTACAAACAAGGCAAGCCAGTTGAAAATTCAAAGTCCAGCATAATGGAACCTGATCGCCCCACCATCTGTGTTATTACCCAGCAGTATTTTTCCTCCATCTTTGTCTCACTTCACGTTTATTCATGAAAGGAGAAGTATGGCCCATGTTTAAAAAATGTTATATCAAGATTTCAGGCTTCCACCACGATGTTGATGAGATCTACGCTCTTCTGGGATTTTACGCGGCATCGTGTGGTAATTGATTACCGACGTTTCGGGGCAACTTGTCGTCCCATCTCAGGTCGAGAGTCCTGAGTAGGAAAGAAAGCCAGCAACCTTTCATTATTTTAATTTTTCGTTAGTTATTTTACAATTCCCTCTTTTTAATTAATACATTCGTTTATTTGGTTTACATCCCTTACTTGTTATTGCTGCATTCCATACATTTTTCTCCCATTATTCTCACCCTGCCTCAGGGCAGCAACTTGGCCATACTGAGACCGGTTCTCGCCCAGGTATCCCAGTAGCCACTTTACGTGTCTCCCCCCCCCCCCCCCCCCCCCCCACAAAGCTGTTTTGATTCTTTCTTCTTCCAATTTATTTATTTGTATTTTTAATTTTTACTGTTGGGTTATTTGTATTTTATTTATCTAGCTTTATCCTTATATTTTCCTCCTGTACTGTTACTCTATTCCATATATGTTTTTTCCAGCTGTCTTAGCTGTTTGCATTCTCGGTAACCCTAGCAGCTTTACGCTGTTTGTATCCACCCCTCTCTCACCCTGGTTCTACCGTATTGGCTGTCATCAAGCCTACGGATTGCTACCCCGCCGTACTTTTCAGAATCTACGTTATAGGTTGCTGGTTTTCTTTCTTACTCAGACTCTTGACCCGTGAAGATGGGACCGACACGTTGTCCCGAAACGTCTGTCAACAATTACCACATCGCCGCGTAATATCCCAAAAGAGCACAAATCTCAATGTTATTTCAATTTCTTAAACTTTTTTTTAGAACTGTATAAGTCTGAAATTCTGTAAGTTGGGGAGTGTTTATATTCAGTTCAGAATATCTGAAAGCACTAGTTGAGCATCAAGTAACAATGGAAAGATGTACTACATTTGAAAGTGCATGAATTTACAAATGCAATTGTTAGTTTACAACTATGTAAAGTCTTCATGCTCATTCACTGACAATAAGAACTTGTCAATAACCAATGTCATAAATAAAAATGTGTCAAGACAATTTTCTTCAAAAGGCCACAGATCTCAGCCTTACAATTACAGCATTACTTGTGTATCCCAGGTATGGGATCACTTTGTCCATCATGGCAGTTAATGGTTAATAGAATATGAGCTTTACTTGTACTTCATACAAATTAGGAAATAGAATAATCTAGTAAATGTAAAGTTTAAGTACAAGCCCACACATTTCTAAAGTCGGTACTGGATGGAAGTGAGTGGTTAGCTTCACACCCTGATTGCTTTACCTTCAGTAACCATTGTTTAAGAGGCTGAGGGTGCCTCAGAATCTCTGCCCTAGCCTCTAGTGCATTTTAGACTAGAATTACATAATTAGCTGGGTGTTAATAGTATTAATGTGATAAACGATAAATTCGTAGATAATTTCAGGAAAAAACCTGAAGGGGGAAAAAATGTTTGGGAGACTTGTGTAAAAGGAAGCAGAATATTCAAAATTGGTCTTAAAGGGTCAGAAGGTGTGGAATGGACTCATCTGGCTCAAGATGGGGTGAACATGATAATTAACCTTGAGGTTATGTAACAGGACAATTTCTATCAGCTTCCCAAGAAGGACACAATACTATGAATTTTGTTAGCATGAGAAGTGATGACATTCTACTGTGTTATGCTGACATGTCATGTGTTCCCAACACTTCAAGAGCTATTGTATCTTCAAGGCTAGGTACAGTTATTTTTTCACGGTGTCCTAACTTGACATAACAAAGCTAGAAACTTTTTGTGATGTAATGTTATCTCCTGATACTACTAAGATGGTTTCTGTGAACCATAAGTTACACAATCAGACGTGTGTAACTGAGCAGGTTGGTACAACAGCAACAAGTCTGAATAGTACTCAGGAGATTTGTGTATATCAAATAGTGGTTGAGTCTGTCATTAGTGCTGAGGCTAAAAATGTATGTAGCTTTACCTAATCCCCCACCTCACCACACATCTTGGCCTGGTGCTTATATACAGGGATATATATTTATAGTCCGACAAATGTACAATTTATCGCATTAACTGTGTAATACTGTCCTACATGTTTCGAACCCTTAATTCGGGTTCATCCTCAGGGACTCATCATCTCAATTACACACTTTTACACTAATTGGTACAATTGTTTACATAGTAAAACATGAATTCTTTACAATGTACATACTGGTTAAAATAAATAAAAGGTGAAAAATGTAGTTGTTGGTTGTTTCAAGTCTTACATTAGTTAAAATGTTAAAAGTTGAATAATCTGTGTTGTTTTGATATCCTGAAACATACAATATCTAAGATAAAATTGATAATTGTATTTAAGTTAATGTGAATTTTCGTAGGTAGAACGTAAGTTGAAGTAGTCAGCGCTGTACATACCTGTTTGTCGGAGTTGGTTACCTGTTAGGTGGTGAGAACAGTACTTAAGTTTATACTGGGATATCTTTACATTTTTCCCAGTCCTCATTCTTATATCCTCTTTCTCTTTGCTTTCAGGGAAGGAGGGACAAAAGAATGGTATATAAAGTCACCCTAGCACTGCCTCTCCTGAGTTTTGTTCTTATCACCCCATGGTTATTACAAAATGTTGAAGCTCATGGACGTCTTATTGAACCTCCCTCCAGAGCCACTATGTGGAGGTAAGGAGAAATTATTAATACACACATAATTATTCACATAAGACAGAATCATAACTATAGCTACTTCTTCAATCCTCAAGCACCTAAACACAGTATTTTTTCAGGTACGGTTTCAGTACACCTCCAAATTATAATGACCATGAGTTGTACTGTGGAGGGTTCACACGGCAATGGCAAAAAAATGGAGGGAAATGCGGCATATGTGGAGATGCCTGGGATATGCCTGTGGTAAGTTCTTCACTGATGTCATCATTTAATATGTGCATGGAGGTAGTAATTATAATTCAAATCATTTTTAAAAATTACACAAAATATTAGTGTGACATTTTAGTACCACATACAAACTGCCTAGAGCCACATGACAGGGGAATGCAAAATAACTCACCAACTTCATGCAGTGGAGTCCTTCTTGACAAGCTGATAGTTGGAACCCAAAGGTTATCACAAGAGCCCATCACTGGTCCCTGCCTAAGCCAGATGAATCCAGGCCATGCCTGCTCACCCCACTCCTTTAAAATCCACTGTTATACTCATATTATCCTTTCATCTATGCTTATGTTTTCCAAGCACTCCCTTCCCTTCAGTTTTCTGACCAAAATGTTGTATGTATTTCTTATTTCTCCCAGCCTGTGGTCCATCTCATCTTCCCAATAATATTTGATGAACAGCACAAAGTATGAAACTTTCCATTAATGTATTAATACAAAATAATGTGACAATAGGAATAGATCTTAAGGAAAAATAAATAAGTGTGAACCTATATTGAAGTTATATCTACAATGACCGGTGACAAGCCTAAACAGCCACAGTCAATATGATCTTCAAGAACAAAAAGGGATTACAATCCCTGTCACCGCTTCCAAACCACTGCTACGATATGAACTTAAGTTATATTAATTTGAATCTAAATTCACAATTCAATAACAAATTGGTTTAAAAGATACTCATTTTCATGCTTAACTGCAACAGTTCAGAAACTATATAAACTAAACATACGCTTAAAAATTAAACTTGTACTACTTAACCTTTATTTTGCTGGTAGCATTCCTCCACATCAGAAGTAATAATTAACTTGCCATAACTTGGATTCTTTTCAGTTTCCATTAATTTTAATTTGCTCAATCCCAATCTCAATCTACTGTGTCTGTCTGCATTCTTCATTTTCTCCCATTATGTCCAACATTTCACAGAAGACACACATAATCTGTACCATAATAAGTACCACATGATTACACTTCTGACAGCACAAAATGGCCAAGATATAAAAGGACACAAGGTTAGGTGCAGAAATATAATATCAGCTTATACTTGTTCAAACCCTCAATTACGCATCATTTTCCTTCTTGAATGGTGCCCTAAGCAAAGCACCTTTACCCCAACTGTTAATAAAAAGAATTAAGATTTACAATACATACTAGTGATTCTAGCACCCTTGGGAGATAATGGAACATAGTCATTGAAAGCCAAAGATAAGTTGAGAATCATATTTGCTAAAACTGATATTCAAAAACTGAACTGTAAAATATGAATGAGATGACAAAAGGAACCAGTACTAAACACTGTATCATATGAATCAAACTTCAGATTACAAAATCCAATGGTTTCACGTTGCAACAATTAGTTTATCACTAATTTAACAGTTAGTGATAAGCTACAGTCATACTGGAACAAGGAATAAATACGACCTCTCGAGAGACTATAAATAATAGAGCTAGAGCAAGTTACCAAGTGTCCTAAATACTTGCTGCAGCTGCTGAAAATGTTAGTGTATTACTATTATGCCTGATTTCCAAAAATTGTTTCAACTTGCTGTCCAGTCTTCCCATAATCTCTATACCATATACAGTACTTGGTGTATGCAGCTCTTTTATGCTCATTACAAAGTGCATAAAATGACTACATACTGAAAGAGGTGGAATGTGTCCATCTGTCTCTGCATTTGTAACCACCAAAACTGCTTAAGAGATTCTGATGAAAAATAATAAGGGGAAGGTGCACTAAAAGTTTCAGACTACATTTCCAGTTCAACCTCTGCTTTGCATGTAACTTCTTTATCTCAAAAATGACTGTAAACAACTCAGAAATCACATAAATACAGATATGAATATCTACAAATTTTAATTAAAATATTTTTCAGTGTGGTCAATATTTAATGAAATATGAGGCAAATATTTTGTGTGTGCAAGAACAGACTTGAATCTATAATGAGTACCAAGGTCAATGACGTACAAGAATAGCAAAAAAAGATTTTGGAAACACATCTACTGCATTAAGTAAATTACAAGCATGTTCTGAATGTTTTACACATAATTCATCATAATGAAAATTCTTAAATATTATTTAATACATACTCATTTCAAAACTGTCCATTTTAATATAAGGAAAATGTATTTTTCACTATGAAAGGTAGCATATCTATGTTGATTCCCATCTGGGGTGTCCAGGTGACACATCTCCTGTTCTCTCCAGAAAACAGTGTTGCATGTGGCCTTTCATCAGTAACACAGAGCTGCTTTATCTTACATTTACCTTCATATTGACTTCAGCTCACACCTTCTAAATATGACTAAAGAAGACGTTCCCAAACTTTATCAGTCAACGAAATATGTACTCTCTTAAGAGATCAGAATATCTGAACAAGCATCTTGTCTTTTTTCCCTGCACAAATTTCTCCTTTATGCTTATCTTTGTTCTAGAAACCCACCTGATTTAGCTAAAGACTTACACAAGGTTTCTCAAATATCCTGTCTGTAAGACAAAGGAGCTAGCATAAATATGTGTATCACTTATGCAAGTGGAACTATCCACAGTCATTATTTTCTGCAAATTTACCTTATCTGATCATCCTTATCAGACACAGAAATTCATCATTACATGTTTCTTCTGTGAATCCTCTTGAATAATTTTGTGCATCACAGAGTTGTGGTTACTATTTTCAATAAAAAACACGTTCCTGATCCTAAGAAATGCTCCAAATTTATGACCCACCAGGCCATTGACTATCCCTTTCTGACTTTTCTAAATAAAAACATTCTTATCCTGAACTTGCTTCCACCAGCACCTTAAATCAGTTACTGCAATCATGTCTAATGAGCATTCCACAAAACACTGTTCCATATCCAGAGGTAACCTTCCAATAACGAATACAATGATGAATGAAAGTCTGTTGTGAGGCTATTGTATGTTGATGTGCAACTGTTTTCTTATTATGGCAATGAGATATGCTAACTACTTTCATGTCTAAAGCCATTAATCTATTGTTACACAACACATTGATTGAGTAATGACAGACTGTTACAACTCAGGAAGTGTATATAAGTGGGGATGGAACATTTTCAAAGGAAATGACAAAATAACCTCTTAGTGAAAATGAGTTGTACCTTCAACAAATGGGGATTGAAGAGGAAATGCACTTGCAATTAAAATATGTCATGTGTTCAATAAATAAGTCAGTTATACCAAAATGTATCTACGTGTATGTGCATATTCATAAAGATAAGAGCTGAGTCTGAGTATCACAGCATGAATTGGCATTACGCAGAAATGAACTGTCAGTTTCTAGCTCCAGCTGCCTTTGTCCTTGGAGAATGAACTTGTCTGTTGGCTAGGAAGCTTCAGTTGCACCAAAAGCTATTCTGGTCACAGTGCTAGACAACGAGAGCTCAGTATCAGTAATGGGACTCAAGTCTGGGTTGTCTAGTCTGCAATTAGTGATGTCATTCCAACTTTGGTAATGCAGACTTGTATAATCCTTGGAATATGAACAATTACCAACATGTTTCCTTACTAAAACAAAAGGTTTGTCAGGTCTGACAAAAGTTCTCAATATTCTCTCAAAGTTTCCTATACTGTACCTTTACAATAAATCATGTAACTCCAATTTGTATTTTCATTCCAACAGCCTCGACCACATGAAGCAGGTGGCAAGTATGCTCAAGGTATAATCGTACGTCGTTACAAAAAGGACTCAGCCATCACAATCAGAGTTGAACTAACAGCAAACCACCGTGGTTACTTTGAGTTCAGACTTTGTCCCAACAACGCACCAAGACGTACTGGAACGCAGGCTTGTCTTGATAAGTATGTCCTCAGGAGAGCAAAATTTGCTGGGGTATCAGATGAGCAGAGTCATGAAACTCGATATTATCCTGCAGCAGGGAACAAGGTAACTAAGAAGGCTATACTGTACGTACACGTAGTTATATGCAGTGTAATGTGGTTTAGTTCTCGTGTTCAAAAACAATACACCTTATGTTTAAAACCCATTTTCACAATTTTATTATGGAATATTTGTAAATATTATCCTGACATATGTGTATGTTTAATAACATATGTCAATTTTAGTAGCCATACCTACTACAAAGGCGTAGGTCTGTGGCTGCTCAACTGCTTGGATAGTGGGTTCAAATCCCACTGAGGGCATGGAGTTTGTCTCTTGTGTTTGTCTAATTGTGTGTGATCAAGAAACCTAAACAATGAGGTGGTATAGGCCTGATTTGGACTGTTGCACCACAGAAAAAATCTATTACAAATACTCACAATACAGAACTCACAGGTACCTGTAATTAATTTTGCAGTTATCACTGTGGACTTACCTGATCAGCACAGACTTGATACTAGTGACATCAATATTGCTGACTCATAATAAACATTAATACACACATTTTAAAATTGGCACCATATGCCTTCTATTACAAAAATTAAAGCAAAAAATTCGGCTTGAACATGAATGTACAACTATTCTGGACCTAACTTCTGGGCTGGATATTATTAAAGTTACATGAAAAGTGTATAAACAGTTTCTGATGTTGTGCACTTTGGATGCAATTAACTAAACATATGCTGACCCTACTGGAGCAGTAATATTTTGATAATTAAAGTCCATTATACGGACAATGGAGTGACATAACACAGGTCCACAATCCCTTAACCACAATTCCAAAATCTGATAAGCTTTGAAAACCATAAGTTTTGACCCACACCACTCATGATGCACTTGTGAGGTGTGAGTTTTGTCTCAGTGCTCCTACCGGTCGCACACACCTCTGCTGTTCACTTCCCCCCCCCCCACTATGGGTTTAATTGCACTGTGAAAATATAAAAAAGAGTTAAAAGATACCGCTATGGGTAACAGTGAGAAGAAGAAAGGGAGTCATTTGTCATTACCAATAGCGCAGAAAGCGGAGTTATTGCAGACACTTAATCGTGGTGCATCTGTGAGGCATCTTGCTGAGGAATGTAATGCAGTAACAACCACCATATATGACTTAGAGAAACAGAAGGACAAGTTGTTGAAGTTTTACATTGATAGTGATGACCAAAAACTAATGAAAAATAAGAAAACATTGCATAGGACAAAAAATGAAAATCGTGACCATGTGTTGAGTGAGTGGATTCAACAACGAAGAAACCAACATATGCCAGGGACTGGTTTGTTGTTCATGAAACAAACTAGAATATACCATAAAGAACTGAACATTGAAGGTGAGTGTGAATACTGACAAGGTTGGCTGCAGAAATTTAAAAAGCGTCATGGTGTAAAATATTGGAAAATCTTTGCTGAAAAAGCTTCTGCTGATCATGAAGCAGCTAAAAATTGAATTGGCAAATTTGCCAAGATAATATCTGATGAAAACCTTAGTCATTAACAAATTTACAATGCTGATGAGAGAGCACTAACAGGTTTTAAGGCTACGAAGCACAGACTGTCTGTTCTTGGGTATGCCAATGCTACAGGCACACACAAGATAATGTTGGCAGTGATTGGGAAAGCCAACATCCGAGATGTTTGAAAGGTGTACGCGATTTACCTGTGCATTATTACGCAAACAAGAAAGCATGGGTAACCAGAGAAATATTTTCTGACTAGTTCTATAACCACTTTGTACAAGCGGCACAAGCTCATTGCAGGCGAGCTGGACTGGAAGAATACCATAAAATTGTTGTTGTTCCTGGACAACTGCTCCACACATCCCCCTCCTGAAATTTTTTTGAAAAGTAACATTTTCAGCAGTTACTTCCCCCCCCCCCCCATTGTGACATCTGTAATACAGCCTTGTGATTGAGGAATTTTGTGCTCCATGAAGAGCAAGCACAAACCCTTTTTGACCTGCATGCTTGCTGCAGTCAACAGAGGCCTAGGAATCCTACATTTCCTGAAAGAGTTCAGACTTTAGGATGCCATTTATGCAGTTGCTTATGCTTGGAATGATGTTGATAAATCAACATTAACAAATGCTGGGCACAGACTTTGGCCTACAACGATGTTTGAAAATGAACCTGCAAATGAAGACTTTGAAGGATTTCGTGTCACTAATGACAACAAGATGATACCAACATCATTACTTACAACAAAAGTTTAAGTTAGAGGAAGCTGATATCGAAGAAATGCTGAGCATTGACAATGATGCACGTGTTGTACATTCCTTGAGTGATGAGGAAATTGCTGAAATGATGTTAAATACAAATAAGCATAAGGACAGTGCTGATTATGATGATGACAAAATTGTGAACACAGGTGAAAAGATCCCCATAGACGATATGGTGAAGTGATCATTTAATTGCTGGCCTTGAGCAACATGCATTTATCAGTGAGTAAGCAATTATGGCAGTTCACACAATTAAAGAGAGACTGCTTAGACAGAAACCTGTGTTAACGAGACAGATGACACTGCAAGAAGTATTTAAAAAGGCTGTCTGTCATACTGCTGCTTCATCACTTGAGAATGCTGTTCCTGGCCCATCATGAGATGTCCAACTCCAACCTGATGATGACGAAGATGGCAACACTGATGTGCCCCCTTCTACAAGATCCTCAAGCAGCCAGATGTAATGAACATTTATTGCATGCATATGTACAGGTATTTACCTAAGTTTGAACCTGTATATGTTTGAAGTTTTACCAAATGTTTTCCTTAGAAATAAAAAGTACTAAAGTATTTAAGGCCTATATTTATCCCACTATTTCACTTACCAGTTTATTACTACAGTATATAAACTGTAAATAAACTGTAATACTATTTATAGTCTTTATTTATCCCACGTGGTATGAATATGCATATGTTTCACTGCAGAAATAGTAATGTGTTTGATTACAGGGTGCTGTCTCAGACCCCGCTGGGGATGTTATATAATATATGGTACATGCACTGTATTACCTTTCTAAAATCTGAAAAATTCTTAACTCCGAAACACATCAGGCCTCTAGAATTTCAGATAAGGGATCATGGACCCGTATTACTTTGTCTATATTCTTCCTTTAACCCTTACTGTTACCACAACTCTACCTGGTGTCACCCTTTAACTGTCATAAAGGATTATGTTTTACAAGTAGTGAGATTTAAACAGTGTATGATAAAATTAAATTATATATGGATCTAGACACAGTCCAATACATATGGAGATACATGAGTCATCTGTAACTATGAATACAGTAAACGCTGTGATATCTGGCACTCGATGATCTGGAAAGCTCTATTAGCCAAACACTAAGAGACTCATTATATGTTACTATTCCATCAACTGGCAGCAGTTTCTTTGATTATAATGATTAAATGAGCGAAATATTTGATGTCTCGTTGGTCTTTTTCAGATTATATGTATATCATGTTATATAAGTAATGATGAAAAGGGAATAGAAAGTGCAGCAGAGAAAACAGGATAGGATATCAAGTGACATATTAAACAGTAAGGTTTGTCCGTGGTGTTGCTAGGTACACGAAGATACACATTAGGTATAACATTCTAATATGCAGAAAATTAGAACATCCAGCAACCCAATCCAAGAGTTGCCAGATATCACAATTTCTCCTATATGTAGACAGGTACATCATAATTTAAAATATATGAAACTTTTAACAAAGTTATACTTCTCTTATTGTTCTTATTCTATCTTTCTACATAATATCACTTTGCCATTAACTTTTCAGGTGTTTGAGACACGATACCTTTTGCCACGTGGCTTGACCTGTACTCAGTGCATCTTGCAATGGAAATATACTGCAGGCAACAACTGGGGAATTTGTGAAAACGGCACTGGCGCGGTAGGTTGTGGTCCTCAGGAGGAATTCCGAGCATGTGCCGATGTTGAGATAGTTGACTCATCTGGCTTCGCTGACGAGACACCATTCTACAATGAGATTCCAACACATGACGAAAACAAGAACGTGGATGAGACAATAGCATCAACAGAACAGACACCTGTACCTGAACCAGCAACAAACTGGTGGCTGATGACAATAATAGCAACCTGTGCCCTTGTAGCAGTAGCTGTAACACTGGCACTGGTGTACTTGTATTATTACCATGCTGGCGATGCAGTGAAACGCTGGCTTGGTAGTGAAAGGTTCCAAAAACAAGCACAGCAGCCCATACCTCCCCCACGAGTAAAGAGACAGCACAGTAGTAACATCAGTCCAGATATTTAAAATAACAGACTGTATAGGGAGTTCTTTATTTTGGACCTTAGTAATCCAGTTGTGGTAAGGTATGGCTGCATGGCACCACAAACAGAAGGTTTTTTCAAAAGTTTAAAAACCAACACGCACCATATTCTTACAAGTAAGTCAATTACCCCTACATATGTTTCGGCTTCAACAAGCCATCTTCAGGGGGTCAAAGTTCTACATATGCTCGACATTCATTAGTTCAATTATAAGCACCTCATACATCAACATAAAACAAATTCTTAATTCCCAATGGATTAGGATATCACCACTATCAGCTGTCCAAATATATAAAATCCAGGGAATGAGTTTTACCAGTCTTTCATGTTATATGTATAAAAGGTTAAAAGTTTCCTTAAAATTACATATATATTGGTTACAAATTAATGGCAGTCCTGTTTTTGTATATGGATTATCCAATGTAGGTTGAGGGTACCCTGTATTATGTTGCTGCACGTCCAGTGTTGTGATTTGTACTGTCGAGCATATGTACAACTTTGACCCCCTGAAGATGGCTTGTTGAAGCCGAAACATATGTAGGGGTAATTGACTTACTTGTAAGACTGATGTTGGTTTTTAAACTTTTGATTTGTTATCATGATGCACGGTGAATATAACGTGAAAAGAAGGTTTTTCGTTTGTTAACATACTGAGAAGTCATTTTCAGTAACATCCTGGTGTTGTGGTCATAAAACCAAGCATCTGAGTTGCGCAGTAGAAATCCATCACAACAGCAACCATACTTACAACAAATCCAAATGTGAGAATCGTATAGTCATGAAGATACCAATACAGTAAACTGTTCTCAAACTTACAATTTAGAACACTGCCAATGTGCATGAGCAGGGTATGAAAGACTGTAGTGTCATACACTCTGCCTAGGAGGGGTCTTGGACTCCTGTCCTTCTAATGGTCCAAATGCAACATCCAACAACCTGGCAGTCAGTTACTCTAATTTTGCCCTAAATTGTAAAATGTAGCTGAATTTTAATTATCAAATCCAATCAAATTCCTTGGGCTGTGACTGCTGACACCAGGTTTTCACCAGCACATCCATTGTATTTATTTACTAATGTCTACCGTTTGTCTTATGCAGTTTATTCTGTATACAGTGTAAGGTTCTATTCTAATGTAAATTCTTCTATACAAAAAGTATTTCTATTTACAATGCTTCTTCCCCCTCATCCATTAAACTTTGCACAGTTTTTTTCCACCTGATTTTCCCATTTACATTCGCTTTGTACAAAAATTTGCCAAAAAATGTTCAATTCTGTAATCTTGGCACAACTAATTGTTTCCTTGATTGCTATTTATTTATTTATGTGTAACCATTTATTGTTAAAAAATTTTTCCGTCCATCTCTGTGTCTCTTTACATTTCAGCAGTGTATGTATCTCATTCTCTTCTTCTCTATGTTGGGGGCATCTACATTTTCTACACCTCTCCTTATACCTCTGAATTTCAAAGTTCCCAATCTAAACCATACTACCCCATTTCAGTCATTCATATCACAACAATGCACATACAGTTTTCTTCTTTCATCTCCCTATATGTAAACAAAGATTTCTTTGCTCCTATTTTCTCCGTACTTAACAGTCTTTGTACATCATTACACCTATCAAACAATAAGATCAACAAATGCACTATATTGACCAATTTTATTATGGCCTATTTCCCTACACGTGTTTCGGAACTTTAAAGTTCCATCTTCAGGGGTTTCTTTGTCTTTATGCTACCAGATATTCACATATTAAAAACAAATTCACAATATATACAATAGTCTGTTGAACAGTCTTAAAACCTCATGTAAATAGATATTCGGACCACTTTGGAAGTTGTACAATGTGTACCTTTATCAGTTAAAAATATAAGATCTCACTTAAAAGAGTATATAAAAACTGTTTTATAAAACGTTGTAATCTGTTCGTGGTATTGGTTGTTTGTTATTATTTTACGCAACTACTGGCATAGTTTTTATATCTCCGTAGTCATTTCTTATGTGTTGTGAAACGTCTGTCCTGTCCTTTCAAGGTCTGGTGTGTAAGGCTACTGCTGTCGTGTTTGTAGTACGGTATGAGTGGTGGGTGGTGGGGTAAAATAATAACAAACAACCAATACCACGAACAGATTACAACGTTTTATAAAACAGTTTTTATATACTCTTTTAAGTGAGATCTTATATTTTTAACTGATAAAGGTACACAACGTACAACTTCCAAAGTGGTCTGAATATCTATTTACATGAGGTTTTAAGACTGTTCAACAGACTATTGTATATATTGTGAATTTGTTTTTAATATGTGAATATCTGGTAGCATAAAGACAAAGAAACCCCTGAAGATGGAACTTTAAAGTTCCGAAACACGTGTAGGGAAATAGGCCAGAATAAAATTGGTCAATATAGTGCATTCGTTGGTCTTATTGTTTGATTTAAATAAAATGCACGGTGCTAATACAGTGAAAAAAATCATTACACCTAGTTTTAATAACTTGGCATACAGCTCTTAATTCCCTCCCTTATCTGCCTAACCAGATGTAATCCAGTCCAGTTTTTTACAGTTCATCTCTTAAGACTTATTTCCCAACTGACTGTAATAGTGACTCAGAAAGGGGAGTGATGATGTCAAAAGAGTGACAGCATATACCAAATGTTAATTTAAGCTAAGAAATTTATATGTCTATGATACATGATGAATGTTCCAAGTCTAGGTGTAAAGACCCAAGCACAGCACTCTTGATGTAAACTTTCAGATCCAAATCTTTAATCAAGCCACAGTGAAATTACTCATATTGCTGATCCAAAATACTACCAGTATTCTTGAACAATTCAGAGGAACTAAAACCACGTGCAGCATGACTGACCTCACATCTCCCTTTCGAACTTGAAGCTCTCTTCTCTTTTATTAACAACTGCATTTCCTCTCCTCAGGACATGTATGTAGTTACACTTCATCAAGTACCTTTTCTACTTCATGTAACATACACAGTTATGGCACAAGAAGCAAACAGAGGCTACAGGTATTCAAGGGCTCCACGTACAAGGGTAGCTGGAAAATAACAATGTTGTGACTTTGTTGTAAGGATCAACACACCAAAATTACTACTCATTTCACACATGTTGTTGCAACTGACTGTTTAATAAATTAAATAATTTCTCTTAATTTCAGTTAATATGTGTTTAAATACGACTTGATTTTATAGAAAAGCACTGTATAGACACTGTTTTTCATCTATAAACTATATAACTTATGTTACAAAATATTCCAAAATGAAGTACATTAGAATCCCAGTTATCCCAGGCTAATGAAGAGGAGAGGACATATGAATAACTGAAAACACAAATAATCCAAAATAGTTTGTTTTACAATTCACTTCACCTTTTTTTTTTTACACAACTGGAAGTGATTTTGAGAAATGCGTGGTGCAATCAAATAGTTTCTGGACTGACCACAAGATGATACTGCTGCTAGCACAAACTCCTACACTATGTGTAGACAGTTTAATGATATCACCATGATTCAAGCAAAATCATAGCACACAATGATGTTCAAACAATGCACATCATAAATTGCTTCAAACACAATCACTGGTCTTAATGTATAGTCTCAAGCAGAGTACTTTTCAAGGGAAAACACTGATTAGAAGGCAAGTGTTATTATGGAGAAATAAATTCAGTGTGGAAACTATCTGATCACACCACAGTCTGTACTGGTCGCTTGCTTATGACAAGTGTTTAGGTTCCTCACAGCAGTACAAACCTTCCTGGCAGCTGTAATGTCACTGCACTCATACCCTCGCTGGCCCGTGTAGTCAAGCAAAATGTCAACATTATGCTTTAACTGATACACTTTCTGTCTCCTTCTTCACATTCTTCCTCTCCATCCCCCTATTTCCTTTTGATTTCATGGCAACTTCGACAGTGTCCACGCTTGTCATGCACTGTAAGCCCAGTTCACACACATCAAATTGTCTATAGTATCAAAAAAACACATTGTTGCCTTCATCAGCATTTTGTTTTTCCTTACATCATGTATGGGTTTTGTCCCTATCCCATAATCCTTCATTAGTTTTGGTGCCATTCTGTAATTTTTCAATTCAAAATTTTGTTTTACCATCAGTATAATGTTCTTACATTTTTCAGCATTTTATTTTGGATCAGTAAGTGTCGCCTGTCACTTTGTCCTCCCTTGCACACAATACAACACAATGGCAATGACTAATACACCGATACTGAAACAGACCAAGCACTGTAGCATCCCCTCTCAGCCACAACACGACCACTGGAACAAACCTCTACGCCCCATCACTGATAATGATTACGATGCACTGAAGAAGGTTCCGTTTGACCTTGTGCAGGCTGCTACACCCCTGACCACCACCACCCAAGCAGAGAGTATGGCACAGAAAGAGGATGAAAGCTTAGTTGCTATGTGCCAGCATTTATATTAAATGAAGTTGTGTGCTGATAATCTATGCATGGAAAACCAGTATTCTAATGTAGTTTTTCATCCCACCAAAATGGCACCCACAATTTATGACTGCATGTTTATATTTTTGAATAAAAGCTAGTTAAACATGAGATCTGCACTCTTCTGGGATATTACGCGCGTCATGTGGTCACTAACATCGCGGCGGATGTCTGAAATCTAGTTCAACATGGTTCCTTACTTTACCTCCATTTGTATTTACAATGCAATGACTCACAATAAGATATGAGATTCAAGGCCTGCATGGCAGTGAAGATTCATGTTGTGGTCTTCTGGGTATGGCACTAGCCTGGTAAGTGGATACTAACATCGTTTCAGAGAAACACACTGCTTCAATGTTCGTGACAAAAATGTTTCTTGAAAACTCATTATTTGAAACATATTTCAAAATGTTCACATCTAAGGTCAGCAGCATTCCTCTGCCAGACACCCACAGTCAGACGTCTCCAACGTGGCATAAAGTTTACCGTATGATCTATGATGCTCCCACAATATGGTACTGATAGTGAATAGTTTAGGCAACACATAAAAAAAGTCTTACCAAAATATCAATATTTTGTGATACATAGGAGTTAAAACATTCAAGCAGGTCTTAACACATTAAATATGAAACCGTTATTGTTGTTATTATTGTATTTCCATAACATGGATTAATATTTAAACTGCACTTTTTGTACAAGTACACAAAACTAAGACACTTAATGTACAAGATACATTATACTTTTATATGTAAAGAACCAGTATACTCTATATTAATACAGAAAATGTTTTGGTACCTATATACCTACTTATGAAAATATTTAACACACTAGAAAGTAAGAGATCTGTCTGATCAACATCTTGTTACTTAGATCACAATGCTGCATATATGACATTGGTAGTTTATTTATAGTTTTCACTTTCTCATATCAACATGACAAAATTGTCAAAGAAAACTCATTCAAAATATAGTTTATGTCATAAATCACCATCATCTTGGGTATACAAAGAGAAGTACTGAAGATCTGAATGTCCGACACAGTTGTGAGAACCTCAGATCACACAAGACAAGTACTGGAAACAGGGCAAGTCAAATATCTCCATACCTACTGACTGTCTGGTAAAGCAAATGCATTCAGACAATAAAACAAAGGCAGAGTTGAAAATACCTTAGGACCACACCATTCTTGTAAAGGAATGGATGTAAACTGCAGTCCGTTTCAGTAAACAAGCTTATGGTACCCATCAGGTAGGCCCCAGAGCTATCTACACATAGACGTCAAGAAAAGAACCTGTAGACACTTACCACAACTTGAATCCCAGCCAAGAAGGCCTCAGTCAGTTACTTTACTGGCTCATACATGTTTAATAAGCCTCTGGCACCTAACATCAGGAATAATCATCAAAATGCCAAACATCAGGTTATGGTGACAGCATTTAATGACCTTCCTTATGCAGATCTTGTTTATATTCTGGTCTTCTGCAGACTGCACCATACCCTTGATTCTTTCATGAGAGGGTTAAGCACTGGGTGAAGAAACACCCATTAAATTCTCATGATTGCAATGTTTTCAAGAAAATCCAGTTCACTTTAAATTCAAATTATTGAAATGAAGTAACTGGACAATTTTGGTCATCACATCAGGAACTTTGTGATTATACAGACCACTTAATATTGTTACGACAGTAAAATGTATAAGGCTAGGATGGAACAGGCAAGGACTGAATGAATAATACCGGTAGGGGAACCACTTGAAATACCAAGAAGAAAATGGGAAAATAATATCAAGATAGAACTTTAGGGCATGGGCTGTCAGGACGGGGCCTGAGACTGACTCCAGACATGTCTAATGCATGGCAATAGTTTTATCAATGTTAAATTTTAAGTCCTGCTATTAGACAGCTGGTTATGACACCAATCTGTAACAAATGTGTCAAAAAGAATCATAATACTGGGGTGCATCATGTAAAGTGAGGACTACTTTAGCAATGCTGTGTTACATCCTTTAGTTCTGTCACTTTTCCACATAGATGTTAATTTTATTATTACGTTAACTACACAACCTCAACTTCCGGCTCACATATTCCATCAGATGAAGGAATCCACTTCCGGACTCGCAACATAAAGGCTGTGAGAAAGGTGGCCAGCCAAGGGAACAAGATAAATATTATGGTACCTGACCAATGATTTAGTGCCTGATATTCTCCACATTTCCAAGGTTTAAGGATCAGTGAAAGTGAACAGAAAATTGTGCATCTCTATATGACTGGGAACTGACACTCTAACAATAGAGTTCAGTGTGTTGCTATGAATTACAGGAAAATGTGGAGAGGACATTGTTCAGCAATTCAATATGCTGTATAATCAGGCTACCAAAATTTTCCAGCAGAAACAAAATTATAAACAGAATTTACTTCCAGCCACTTTGAAGAAGAGGGGACAGGAGGATAGGAAAACAACGGAATTATGAATGTTGAGACAAGACAGTGAATATTCAAAAAACAACAATGCCAAATAATATATTTAATTTGTACTTCACTTCTTGGTTCGAAGGAGCATCTGCCGAAAATCTGAATTGCTCATTGGTTTCTGTGTATCTCCGTCACCCTCTCCATTTGTTGTGCTGTTGCCGTTAGTTCCACTATTAGACACAGTACTACTGGCGAGTACAGTGGCAGATGACGGAGTTGTGGTTACAGTGTTCTGAGACACTTGCAATGATCTCGGAAGTAGGGACAGATGTGTTCGACCACGTCCACGTCTGCAGGAAGCAGAAATGTTATGAACTGTAAGCATCCTTCATAGAACAGAGTACTTCACATTTAACACTGGGGTTATATTCCTGAAAACTACAACACAGAGTAAAACAACACAGAATGGAACATTATTTACATTAATAAGAATTCATCAAAATACCCGAGAATCTGGATGTTGAAGATCTCACCAGCTACCAGCAAGAACAATGTTAACCCAAGTCCAGACAATGTTCATCGAGTCTTTGGTCACTAAAATTTATCAGCATCAAAACACAGCAACATTTTTCAGGCAATATTAAGCCAGGACTCTTGGGGTTACCAGATGGACTATTTCCAAACCTCACCATCCATCCAATGATGCTAGCAGGTCATTGCAGCCCATGACCTCCATTTTCTAGACATTCAGTATGACTCCTTGGAAAGGTGGTCAACCCATCACAAGGCCTCCTAAACAGGACACCACAAACACAGACATATACCATACCCTAAGTGGAATTCAGACCCACAATCCCTGTGTCCAAGCAGCAAAG
The DNA here is from genome assembly GCA_021186555.1 of Reticulitermes speratus. NCBI lineage: Eukaryota > Metazoa > Arthropoda > Insecta > Blattodea > Rhinotermitidae > Reticulitermes > Reticulitermes speratus. The sequence continues at coordinate 15,941,427 of JAJKFL010000010.1, forward strand.
ACAGTACAGGCCTCAGACCATGCAGACAGTCTTCCTTAAGCACCTTATTAATCTGAGATGATATTCTGAAAGGTACATGTAGGTCCACCGGTAAAAAAAAAAAGGACCGTATGCTACATGTAATAAAACGTACGGCCTTTAAGCAATTCTAACTGCACTTCCCAGCATTGAGATATGTTTAGATAAGTTTAACTAGCACCTATCATTATAAGTTTGAACTTCATGGCTGCACTTGTTTAAGCATACCATGGAAATTGAAAAAGGCATTAAACTTGTGTGTTAACATGAAGTTTTTATTTCAAATACACAGCTCTTACTCCTAAATGAATACAATACTGGTTTCAAACCTACATTCAACAATGCTAGTTAGAACACATCTCAATGTGAAGTTATATTAAAATCATTTTAAAACTATGGATTACATGGCACATGGTCTCACTTTCTTATGAACAGAAACAACAGACTTTTTCATATGTAGAACACAGTTTTGATAAATGTCCTTGTGATGTGTATTGGTATGTACTATGTACAAAGTGTGTGTGTTCGTGTATATACTAGTATACTATACTATACTTAGTATACAACACCTTCCTACATTGTGCACACCAATACATGTTGCAAGGACTTGATCCTTTTGGATCGAACATGTCAAGACTATATGTTAGTACACATATGACTACATGTAATCTAAAAACTTTGAATTTGAACTAAACAAGCAGCAACATCGTAACAGCCATAGCATCCATGTTGCTGTATTTTATGGCTGTTGTTTTACACATTTTATAATTTCAACATTTTAATATTGCACATATTGTACATAAGAGATTAACGTATTGGTATTACATATTCCTATATACTTAGATCTCCCTGAAGATGGTGACTTAATAGCCCAAACATGTAGGAGGATACAAGCTTATGTATGACTTTAATTTCTGTTATAGGTGTATGTTGGTATATATGAAAGATCATGGACACAACGCATGGAATGAATAATGCCCGCCCAGTCGTCTAAAGGTTAAAAGGCTGTACGCTAAAAGTTAAGGGTTGGCAGCTGCAAATAACCAAAGTATCTGAGTCAACTTTAAACCTGTTAACCAACCAAATATACTTACAGCTGTTATCACATATTCCAAAACATAAGCATAAGTGTGTAGTCATTAGTTTCTGTATGTTTCTATGGTTACCTGTGAAAATTATTTCAGATGAAATCAAAACATGCTGGGTAGAAATGTGAAATCAAATGATTTTGATAAAGCAGCACTGGACAGCTGTCCAAAGCTCAATTTTGTAATTCCTGTAAAACCTGCTTTCCATGTTAGCACAAATAAGTGACGTGTGTTTAAAAATAAGTGGGGACTGGAAGGTAGGGTGATAAAATTGTTAAAAACAAAACAATAAATAAATCTCTTTAAAAAAAGGTAATTTGTTCTTACCCACACAGAAAGCCCAAAGACCCATTAGATCCTCTCCTGCCACTAAATTACTGAATAAGCTAGACCAAACTGAGTGTTACTTACGAGCCAAAACTTTTAGTACCTCCTCCCAAAGACATGATGGACGCAGACTGTGCAGTACCCAATGGGTTCTGCTTTCTCTCTGGTGGCTTACTGATGGCGACAGAGACAGTATGGTCTCCCATTTTCATTCCATCTGTTTTGATTAATGCATGTGCAGCAGCAGCCTAGACATTCATCACAAACATTACCAATCAACACATTTCTATAACATATGAACTGCTGAGCCTATGTAACAGAATGATGATCTGTAAAGAGTAACTAAAAATAGAAGTGTAAATAATGTGTGTTCACATCCTGGAGAGACTGAGGGAACCCAAGAAAACCTCAGACAAGATGTGACGAACACTATGACATTCAGTAAGACAAGCACAAACAAAGAAAAATTAATCCACAGTTAACAACAAGAATTATAACACTTTATGTACGATTTGGATAAAATAAAATAAAATTACAAACCCCATCGTCAAATTCGACATATGCCAATCCTTTTGAATGTCCATTCCGATAGGTGACAATTCGAACATCCTTCAGTGATCCATATGACTTAAATACCCCTTCAAGCTCTTCCTTTGTCGTGGTTAAAGGCAAACCTGAATAGAAGATATAGGTGAGTTACATCCTCTACAAATTCAATCAACAAAAATCAGGAAAACACACCAGCCCAGGACTTAAGAGACTCTAGTAGCACTGCTAAAAACATCAAACACAATCCTGAATGACTTGTACCAATTGCCCAGACTCATAAACAGTTTCCCTAAGATCCACCTTACATCATCATCCCCTCCCTCCCTCTTTGTATTTCCAAGTTGCTGTCATTCAGCAAGTTACCCCCACCAAACTCTTGCACGCATTTCTCAACATTCCCATCATTGCCTCTTACACTTATTATCCTCACAGTACCACAGGACTTGTACAAATCGCAAGTTCCTATTGATGTAATATCCTAAAATTCTCAATTACTTCACACATCCTATGGCCAAAACTTCTCCGGAGAATTCTTGTTCCCACCATTTGCAACTTATTTTCTTCCCTCATTCAAAAGCACACAAAAACTACTGGCAAAACTGTTCTTTTGTATATTTTAATTTAAAAAGCTAAAATGACTTATGTGAGTAAACTTTAAATTTTTAATCTAGGGGTTAATCCTTCTTTAAAGTATTAGGTACTACATACCGTTATACTAACTTGGAAAGCTACCATATTCTAAGCAAAGAAGGGGTACTTTTGTTTGTTAAAAATAGGAATAATAAATAAAATTGATATTTTGTATTTCAAGGGGTGAAACAAAGGGCCTTTGTTTTACACAGGGTTTTCTTTACATGACGCTGCACAACTCCTGCATAAGCACTGAACTAGTACAGGCCTACTTGCTCCGACAAGCAAGTTTGCAGTGTCACGATTTCTAAACCCAGCAGCATTTGTCCTAATGCTAAATTTGATATGTGGGAACCAAGGAAGTGTAAACAGACTCAATGGCCTCTTTTAAATGTCACTGATATAACACTGCAAGGCCATGCTGCATGTCACTTTCATTACAGAACAAGGGGTTCATTGTTTTGGACATTAATCACTGTTGTGGGATGTAGAAACAAGAGAAATGTGGTATACAAATTCCAAGCCAGTAAGTGAATACACAATCAAATTAACCATTTCACCTTTCACAAAAAGTTTGTTCTTTTCCAGCGTTGTACTGTATTTAAAACCAGACTGTCTTGAGAGTTTGTCTGGATCACACCTTGAAATAAACATAGGTCGCCCATCAAGAGGTTCACGATCTCTTTTTAAAGCTGCTTCAGCCTCAGCCTGAAATATAATATAATATAATATAATATATAAAACAGAGCTGTAAACATTCCTATCAATGTACATACCAACATGGGACAATAATAAACTACATACAGGTGAAACGAATTCAAATACGTACAGGTGAACTGAATTCAATGTAGCAATAGCCCTTAGACCGACCCTTGAAGTCTTTCACTAAACGAAGGTCTGTGATATTCCCCAGGGATGAGAAGACTTCCCTTACTGCAGCATCACTCACAGAATAATCCAAATTACTGACAAACACTGTACGGTTATCTTTGGAGGAGTCATGTGCCACCGAGACTCCATGTTCTGATTCCACATTCTCCTCTGTAAAAATCAAATCAAAGATCGACTCAAGTTATGAAATTGTTCATCAATTATTTACCAAACATAATTTATAAGCCATCTTCACACTGTATCTACAAAGCATATAAAGAGGATTTAATGTAATTATACATGCAGTTGTATTCTACACCCTGATTTTATTTCCAACTACTACACAAAGCTAGTTTTTACACTCCTGCATGTTTCAGCTATCTATTGTAGCCACATAAGGGAGCTATAATATATAATATAATATATACTATATTATATATATTCCTATGCAGTGCAGCACACGCATGGAGTAAACATCATTTATCAAAACACTGAATCTTCTTCACTCCATCAAAAACAGAAGATATCTAATACTGCAAGATGTTTGGAGACAGCTATTTACATTCTTACATTGTATGTTCTAGTACTTCATCTGTATTTTAATCTGAATAATTTTTAGTAATACTATACACCAATTGACTGTTATATAATGCTAATGTATATATGTTTCCCATTTACTGACATATGATACACTGTTTGTGTCTTTATAATATTACAGCTCCCTGATGATAGCTACAATAGGTAGCCGAAACATGTAGAAGCGTAGAAACTAGCTTTGTGCAGTAGTTGGAAATAAAACTAGTGTGTATATAAAGAGGAATTACACAAAACTATATGCATTATATTGACAGATAAATAGAGATCTCAATTTTTACAACTTTTGTTATAAATGTCATGATCATCAACTGCATATTAAAACGAAATTTAAAAGTATTATATTAGAATGCTATAGTCTTGTTGTGATGCCTCAGTACAGCCAACACAACAAGGCTATGTCATCTAATAAACTTTAAATAAGGCTAACGTCATGTCTGCCTCAGGAGTTGCCACAGCCACCAAATGCACAGTGCTCATAAGAAGTTACATGAAATGTGTCTATTAGTCGAAAAGTTAGTGGATACTCACATACACAGTGGTCAAGACAATGTAATAGGCATGAATTTCCTTAGCAAATAAGAAACAATAAAACTGTCTGTGACATACGTTTAGGTTTTTTGGTAAACGGTTCTTCAGAGACATCAATGGTTCTCTCCCGCTCCTCATAACCTGGTGGAGGTGCAATTGCTGGACTCTCTTCCAAAGTATTAGATGTTGTTTCAGCAGCTCTTTTTGAACCAGATTTTGTGACTACAGATTTTGGTGCTACTGCCACCCATTTCCCTTCTGTTTCATGCTACAAAAAACAGTGTGTATGACATTATTCTTGCTACATTTCCTGGAATAACATGAGTTTCATTTGGATCCCATTTGTGAATATCACACACAATGCCTCAAGAAACATTCTGGAGACCTACACACCATCACTAAATACAGAAACTGGAATGTAAATTGAAAAAAAAAAAAAACTTTTTATTTTTGTCAGTGGTTATAAAACACAGTGTTTTCACTTGAACTTCACATTGACTGCACATATCTTGGAATAGGTACTTTTCCTAGTCCAATATTATTTACGTGCTAAAAATTCAAGGATCTTCCTGACGGAAGCTCAAGCATAACTGGTGACCGTCGTTCAGCATGATAATCCATTACAATGGAAACGTCTTACAAAACACACGCAAACTGGCTACATCTGACTTCAAATTAACAACTATACCATCATAACATTCCACAAAACAGTTACATGACAACATAATCTGAACAGGGGCTTCCAAGTTTCCCATTGGCTGAAGCCATAAACTGCATAAAGGAATCACAAACTGAAAATTTTGAAATCTGGCATACATGATTTAAAAAAAAAATTCAAAACAAAAACCCAGAAAATCCAAATCACCACATGAAAATTCAGGCATAAAAGGAAAGAAGGTTGCAATGACTCATCAAGTCAACACACACCACACAAATTTTTAAAGAAATGTTATTCTGACACAAATCACTCAATTGTCTTCCAAAATGATAAAGCGGGGTAACACTTCTGGATAAAGTAACTACAAAGATGCATACAATTAACATGTTAAGACAGTTCAAAGGCTTTATTTTTTTTTATTTAATTTAAGATTCAAACACAAGAAACAATTTACAAAACAACAACAACAAAATGGCCTGATGATTTCAGGTAAATATACTTCACAACATACCCACACACAGTAGACTACACTTGGGCCATAGAATGAATAAAAAACAAATTAACGCAGGAATTAAAACTTCATCAATAAGGGATCTTACAAAACATTATACACAAGACAAGAAATAACATAGTGAAGGAAGAATGAGCTTTAACAGCATTTCCCAACACCCAGAAAAACCTATAAAACTTCAAGATACTTAGGAAAACCCTAAAAAAAATTAGAAGATCCTGCTTTCTCACAGCTGTAAAGTTCATATAGTACATCCTGAGTCTTTTTCCACAAAGCTTTGATGAAAAACAAGCAGAATTATGCTGTGCAACAGTGCGGGATGCCTGGGCTGGGCCAGCTATAGTCGTCTGTTGTTTGCAAAGTTCTCACTGGACCATGTGGGGCACAACCAAACTCACAGATGTCATCAAGAGTTTAGCATCTTTTGACCCATACATTTTCTTCAGTAAAAGCGAAAAATGTGCACTGCTCAGACTGCTTGGGACAGAAAGTTTTTCACATGGCTGCTAACAGAAAAAAGTTTATACGAGTACATGCAGTAATAAAATGTACCTTCCTTCTACAGGTAGTTATATACTCTACCTTCTTTTTCAATGCATCCTTGGGATTCTGTTTCTTGCCCTTTTCTTGTTTATGACCATGTTTCCACTTCTCTTCCTTTTCTTTCCTTTCTTCCTCTTTAGCAGCTAATCTCTCCCTCTTATCATTTATCTGTTTCATTCTGGTGGACACAGCAACAACATTAACACCAACAAACAGCAGCAGTAGTGACAGAAACAAAACTAAAGTCACAGCAACAGGAGTTATGTTATGTATTATGTATTATATGAAGAAATATCAGGCCATTAAGCTTGCCATGCATCTGGGTTCAGTTTTAAAATGAACTCCCTGTAGCTATTTAATGGCACTTTCAATAGCTCAAATTATATAGCACCTATTAAGGGGATCATAAAATGAATAAGAATGGCGGCATTCAGTACACAGTGTCTCCCAGAATAAATACACCAAAACGAAAGTCATATACTTTGCTTGTAACTGAAATAATGAACAATGGCAACAGAATTAAAATTTAAAGGAAACAGCTTATGGGACAACCTAGAATAAGATAGTTCAGTCAGGTACTAGAAACAGCTGCCAAGAAATCAAGAAAGAAAAACTGCAAGAAGAAAGGTGAGACTGGAGACTTTTTGTCCACTGAACGTAACTGAAGCTTTATTTTATTGAACTGTATATGTACCTTGATTTGTATTTTGTCATGCATAATTCATATGAATCCAATGTGCCTTCATCTCTTTCAAAATTGAGCCATGCATTGCCAATACTCTCTGGCCAGTCCTGGGTAGATGAAAGAGCACGTGTGAACAAACGTCGTACATGCTTGCCGTCACCAAATGCCCTAAAATCAAAGAAACAAGTAAAAGTATGTCCCTGACAGAGTAACAAAGAATCTGAGCATTAAATTGTGACTGTTCTAACCAAAAAACAATAAAAAGGTTTTCACCCAAACATAATGAAACTAAAACAAAAAAATTAACCAGTCTATCTGAAAAATGTAATCATGAAATAAAAATGACAAATATAATCAAACTAAAATTTAAAAAAATAATCAGTCCATCTGAAAAATGTAATCATGAAATAAAATAATGGTCTTCTATTCACAGAAAATTCCTTTTATTTATCATCAAGGTAAGAGTTACAAATGAAAATATGTAAAGCAAAGACGGTGCCAACAAACATACAAAAGCAAAACACAGGCAATGAAACGAAGCCCGCGTGTAGAATGCAGTCGGCAGAAAAATTTCTCTGAGTACCAGAACATGCACTCGGAGACCATCAGTGTAACTTTACATGTAAATTAAAGCCACTGAATACAAACAGCTACTACAAAAAATTAGAGACACTGAATTTAAATATGAAGTTTAAATAATATGCAAAAAGTAGACACAACCTTTACCGAAATAGCTGCTAAATTTCTAAATATGACTCACAGTACTACCCCACTGAGAACAGAATACGAATCTATGCATTTCTAGTGCCTGCCAGCACAGCCTGTGTTAACCTGTTCACCTATTCAGCCCCTGTGCACCTAGGCAAGACTGCAGAATCCATTTTTGAGGTTAAGCACACACACAGAACACATTCTGTTACTCCCATGAACAAACAGGTTGACCACTGGAACATGGAAGGCAAAGCGGACCTGAAGCTTAACAAGGTTTGGTTTTTGGACCATGGTGCCAAAGGGGCTTTTACATTCCTTGCATTGCTAAAAATTACTTCTTTTGTAGAGATACAGGTTTCAGTGTGTAAGCAGAAAAATCAGCACACATATTTGAAAAGGGCTCCAACTCAACTGTCTCAATGACGATCCAGTGTCTTACTGCAACACAACCAGGTCCCCTAGAAACATTGAGAATCCAAGAAAGAGAAGGTCTGAGCAATAACAAAGGAAACCAAAATGAAAGTATAAAATCTGGACTAAGAAGTGCAGCATGATGATGATAAACAGTAAATGGAAAAAAAGCAACGGAACTTCAAACAGTACATTTTATTCTGTGAAATTGGAGCTTGCCATGGAACAAAACAGTAACAGACAAAGTAAAAGCAATTAATCTCCAACATGTTAAATAGAGACAAATATTTGAGTCACCTTCCCATTGTACTAAGTACTAAGGTGTATACCTCTACCTACCCTTTCTTTAACCTCAGCCCTAGATGGGGGTGTGTGGTCAATGCCACTCCCTGGTGGCTTTACCTGAAAAACATCCCCAGTACCCATTGTACAGGAGACTGGATGGGCCTCAGGGCCGGTCTCAACAGGTGTGGAAAATCTCACCCCCACCAAGGTTCAAACCCGGAACTGTCCAGCCTGTAGTGAGTCACTATACCAACTACACTACCCCAGCCAAATTGCACTTTTAAACTTACATGTGTAAATACAACACAGTTTTGTGCAAAATTTCTGTCATTCATCAGAGTCACCATCTCCATCACAAATGTTTACAATTTTGGGATGTTTTTCTGCTTTTTCTGCTTTTCCTTCAAACTTAAATGACTAAACCAGGTACTGACAGCCCTGTTTACTTCATATATTCATCTCTAAACACCCTTAAAAGGTATATACAATCTTAAACTCCTATTACCAAATACTAAAAAATAGCAGCACATTTTAGACATCCTAAAACAGAGTACATACTTGTTCATGTGCACCACAGCTGGCATATTTAAGAAAACACATCTGTGAATACACTTTTCATTCAACTTTCATTTACATGTAAATATACAAGCAACATCAGAGCATTTTCAAAACTTTGCCTATAAGCCGATCACAGTAAATTTTACAGACCTCTCCCACTGAATGTATTCCAGCCACATGGCTGCTGTCTTGTCATGCCCCTGACTGAGAATATCACTCCATAAAAGCCGGAACTTCTCCAGATTCTTACAGTAGACTGCCTCAATGCGAGCCCAGTACTGCAGAATGTCACAAGAAGGATCACCCTGAAGCCCAAAACCTGAAATATTGAAGAAGATCAAATGTGGCAAACTGGTCATGTTAGCGTGTGTGTGTGTGTGTGTGTGTGTGTGTGTGTAAGTGGGGTCAGAGTAAAGTCAGCTACTAAGGTTATCTGTGCCTGCAAAAAAAAGTGAAATTAAAGATCCATAGTAAAACAATGGTAAAATTAGTCATGATTGACATCTACTATGTCACCCATCATCCCAGGTAAAAACCCACTTTTTGGACACTGGATCTGCCTCCATCTTCTGGTGGAATGGTGAAATGGAAGAACCTACTCAAGCAGGTTTGTTGAAAAGATGCAGTTTCAATAGCTGGACAAAAGAAGTCCAGGGGTGCTGAAAGGCCCACATGAGTAGGTTCTCCCCATAATCTGTTCCACTTGAAGACGGCGACAAATCCAGCCTGTGAAACATTGTGAATATTTAAACTTGGACAATGGACAATGTCCAATACGTCACTCATAACTATGATACATACATGACTATAGTCACCCATATAAACCAACAAATGCACACAATTTACATAAAATCAAAATCATCCATGTACATGTACTCTCCTACATCTTTCAGCAATAAATCACCATCCTCAGGAAGACATTAATACTGAGGAATATAAAATTAATACATCCAATTTATATATACAATGTTAAAAATAACAACACAGGCAACGTATGTGTAACGTAACATTGTGGCGCATTCGAGTAACCAATGTTGCTGTGGAAAAGCAATAAGTATTACATATTGTGAGTGTGTGTTTGTAGCCTTAGTTATCCAGCATGCAAAGCGCAGCACCACATTGTCAACTGTTGCCTGTCTAGCCCTACCATATTTTTCCACATTATCTCATAAATGACACGATTTTTGAAAAAAAAAGTTATTGAACATAAAATGTGTGATTTGATTTTCTCCACAAGTTTTGTCTGAAATATTTCTCATTCTAAGAAGAATCAAGAAAGTTATATTACCATAAATGTACATAGGTCTTCATGTAAAGTATTCGTTATTCTTGTCAGATTTTAATGAAACTTGAATTTTCGTGACAGATTTTCAAAAAATACTCAAGTATCAAATTTCTTAAAAATCTGTCCAGTGGGAGCCGAGTTGTTCCATTCGGACAGACAGACATGACAAAGCTAATAGTCACTTTTCGCACTTTTGCGAATGCGCCTAAAAATGGCAGCTATAGATATAAAAATGTGGATACTATACATAAAGTGATGCTGACATATTCTAGAATAAAATTCGTTGATGTGCCACTGTTTATATTGTTTGTGATTACATGCATAGAAACATGCAGTATCAAAGTTTTCAATCCAAAAGAATCAAGTCCCTGTGCCATGTATTGATGTGTCTCGTGTATGAGAACATTCTGTACTCAATATAAATATACATGACTGTCACAATCTTTTAAAGTTAGAGGGTAAAATTAATGTGGTGGATTGTAAAGAGGTATAATCTGGGGAAAAACTGCTACCAGTGACCGCTGCACCTATGACTAAATTGGTTCCTATACAGTTACAAGTGAGCTGTCATAAGTCAAACCCTCATTTCCTGTAAGCACCACATTACAAATTGGGATTTCATTCCTGGCAACTCATTTCATATCACAAAAATGTATTTTGAACACGGAAATAATCATTCCACTCCTACGATTAACTAAGTAACCACATGCCCATTACTTACATTGTGCAAGATGTTCACAGGCTCTGTTGAATGTTCCTCTCAGTTCTGCCAACTCTGCTGATTGATGATCTGCATGCCATTCTACCCTGCGCCTCACGTAGTCGATATAACCCAACCACAGATTGCGATAATCATCAGCAGTACTGAATCCCACTGACAGTGCTTGCTCCATTACATCTTAAATGTCAGCATAACATTTTAGTGAAAGCTGGATAATGTACGATAAAACTGATAAATTAATACAAATGATCATTCTATTTGCTCTCAAAGCTACATTTCCCTCTGAACTGCCTCAATTTGTTAATTTTCTCTGTCTTTGCTGAGTTCAAAACCATGTGCATCTTACACAAAAGAGACTGACTCATTATTGCAGACTGGCTCTGAGATCCACCCAGCCTCCCATCAGTGAGTACTTGAAACTGACAAGTTCCACCATAGGCATTAAATTACCTGACCAGATGAACAACTACCAGCTTCTAAAGAACGTCTACAGATAAAACATAACACAACGACTTGAGCAATATGCGCAGCTACAACAAACTGAAATACTTTTATAAACAATACTCTGAAATCAGTTGTATACAATTACAAACTTGTTCCTGCATGAATGTAACTGTTACAAAATTACAAACTTAACGTGCACTTGAGTGAAGTGCCAACTTACTGCTTATCATTTCCTCACAGATGGGGATTCAAAGACTAAGGACCAAGTTGGCAGAAAATTCTGAAATGATTACACAGTGCAGTTGCTTACATCTAACAGACAATTTATCACCTAATTAATACTAGATACAACTGTGCTGTAATGCTAGTTGCTAACAAAGACAGAAAAGGATAAAAATACCTTTAATCTCATCAAATGGCCTCTCATATCTCTCAAGAGCTCTCAGATAATGTTGCCACAACAGAGAACTCCAGGGACAATTCCGAACAGCCCGTTTGCAAACAGGAAGAACAACAGTATCTATCTTGATCGTGGAATCCAAATATCCAACATACTCAAGCCACAATGAAGCATCAAGACACAGCTCAGCAACTGCTCTTTCATACAGACACTGGACTCGAGCTGGATCGTCCCCAGATATCTCGTGCTGGAGATACGCTCGATAATGATCTGCCCTGCTGACATCATCAGAGCTCAGCTGAAAGAACACGCAAGACAAAATGAGACAAGAAATCTCTACATCCACTTATTAAAGCAACAACAGCAGACTTCCAGTCCTATAAATGTCATATTGTTACTCCTGCATTTAGGTAATACAAGTTTATAACCAAACATATAAATCCAAATTATCTCATCAGTTCTTACACTAAGTTTGTGTACAGGTGTCAAATGAATTAATTCCTTTTCATGTCATAAACTCTTTTATTGTTTGTAATTGTAAATATGTTAGACTGTTGTGTTGTTTTGTTAATAACCATGTGGGAAAAACTCAAGTACAGATTCCATGGTACGTTTGTTGAACGTTCCCTCTAAGATGCATGTTGTACCATGCCACCAGCACTAATTTTTTTATTACTATTTCATACATAATTTATAGGAGCATTTATACTGTGGATAGCACGGTCGGTATAGCGACTTGCTATGGGCCGGACTGTCCGGGGACTGAATTCCGCTGCAGGCAAGATTTTCCACACCCACCCAGACCGGCCCTGGGGCCCACCCAACCTCGTGTATAATGGAAACTGGGTCTCTTTCCCAGGGGTAAAACAGCCGAGGAGTGGCATTTACCACCCACCACCATCTAGCGCCGAGGTTAAAGAAACAGTACAGCTATACCTCTACTCCCCCTCTGGGCCTTCATGGCCTGTTATAGGGTGAACTTTACCTTTACTAAAACTGCGGCTAGTAGACAGTCCCGAGTGTGATAGATGCAAACAGGCATCTGAAACGGCCTCGCAAGTTCTCGGTGACTGTGAGGCCTTGGCTGCAATAAGATTCAGGTACCGGGGGTATCATTTTATGAAACCAGGGGACTTTAAGGATGTCTCTGTAAGCAGGTTACTGCACTTTGTTCAAAGTGTGGGGCTGCTAAACAAATGAATACAAGGGCTGCACAAAGGATCAGAAATGGTTGATGTGCATGGGATGCTCTGGTGCCTGCCCTACTTCTATTCTATTCTATTCTATTGTATTCTATTCTATTCTATTCTATTCTATTCTACCTGTACTAATATTTATACAATATCTTCCCACAGAACTTAAGTTTCTATTTCCAACTGACCACTAATTACTGATGTTCAACTGAAAGCTAAAAAAACTTTCTGAACAGCCATCATGCTATTGTGTTACACTCTACAAAAAAGTGCAAGGTTGTGTGATTGTCAATAGCATGACAGCACTCTAAAATTTGTGTAAACCTGTCAGTTGGTTAAGCGGTTTGAAAGGGCATACACACAGACACAGCAGTGATCCCATAAGCCTAAGAACCAAAAAACAGACTAAAAATCACACACAAGTGCATAAACATGGTAAAGGTACAGTTCACCCTGTAACTTGCCATGAAGTCACAAAGGGGGAGTAGAGATAGAGCTGTATTATTTTTTAACCTCAGCGCTAGATGGGGGTGGGTGGTTAACGCCACGTCCTGGCCACTTTTAACCCCATTGTATAGGAGGCTGAATGGGTCCCAGGGATGGTCTGGATGGGTGCAGAAAATCTTGGCCCCACTGGGATTCGATCCCTGGCTTCTTAATGTATGTACAATATTCTGATTCATTACCAACAAGATGTACTGAGAAGAACTTATGATACTCATTTCGTATACATTCTTATGACTTTATACACAGAATGGCAAAAATTATAAATTCATAATATAATTCTTTGTGCATGATGTTCGCTAACATATGTTTCCAGTACCTCATAACTGTTGTCAGCCATAACCTCAGAGGACCGCACATCCACATTATTTGTTATGTTATAAACGTGTACACTAAAAGTGTGTCATGTAAAATTTTCACTGTATATCAAATTTCACATGCTCGGTTCCAATGGTCATCTCTTACTGCTCTCAAACAGAAGAAATATAGACCTCCAAACCGTTGCATGTTATTTTACATTCTAAATAAGAATTCAATGAACAAAATTAATACTCTTCTGGTAATTGCATAACCATACAAAATTAATACTCTTCTGGTAATTGCATAACCATACAAAATTAATACTCTTCTGGTAATTGCATAACCATACAAAATTTCAGGGCCACAGATTAAAGAACACCATTACTGTTTCTACCCCACAAACATTCACGACCTCCAGTTTTCCAGCATTTATATAAAGACAGATGAAAATTGGTCCGAGAGTAATTTGGAAAAATACACATACATGGGCATAACAAAACCATCAGTGTGTTTTACCTCATGAAGGCCAAAGTGTATTTATTTATTACCTGTTTTGCTGGGTAATATACCTTATCTTCACTTGGATTTGATTTTTCAATTCACTTCTTATTTTAGCAATCATACACAGATAAATTGAACATAAACTGAAGCCTCTGTCCTGCTGAGTGTCATGGGTAACTTTCGTAGATATTACGAAATAAGGACATGTGAACATGAGTTAACTGAAACTTTGTTTACCCAGGACGGTTTCAAATTGTATGTTTAAATTATTATTAATTTATCCCATTTAATAAATTGTTGAAGACAGACTAACTAAAAACTGGATAAAATCAACAATAAATGTGTAATTCTCAATCAGTGCCTTTGCACTTCAAACATATCCCTTATTTTCATTTCTTTATGACAGAGTCTGTGCTTTATGTCAGTACCACAATATGGATACAAGAGACATAACCAGGAAGCTCAATACAGGCTTTAACCCTTTGGCAATGAACGTTGTGTGTGTGTGTTTGTGTGTAATGCACAGTGTGATGCTCATAATGCCAAATGTCCTATAAATATATCTGCTCTTATGCAGCCCCCATTTAAATTCTGATCTTCTGCAGATCATTACAAACATTTAATTCTGGTGCCAAAGGGTTAAGGGCCAATTTGTAAAATATAATGAATAATTTAATGTAACAGAACAGAAAAACTGCATGATTCAAAACTACTGTCATATTCATTTCAACTGTAAGTTACACAGACTGAAGAAGAAATGAATTTGTGTGTATTACATGTACCTAATATTGGGATCAACTGAACACATTACAAAATGTTATTTCTGTCCATATACATTCATTATTACCAGCTGTTCCTCATAAGGCAGCATTTTGCTCAACTTCAGGAGTGCTTTCTTAAAACCAGATTCAATGAGCTTCATGTCCACATCATCTCTTCTGCTTGACTCCTCGTTCAGCCATTCAGTGAACTCCTGGTATGTCTTCTCCATGTCGAGCAGTGGACAGGCCATCTGGCGACGAAATATAGAAACCACACGTTTCTTCTGAGCAGCCAATTCCTGCTGCTGGCTCGCACTTAGGTCAGTATTAGCTCTGGACTGCAACACATTTCATAACAATTATATAAAATAAGAAAAAAAATGTAATCATCATTAAAAAAGAACAAGCTACTTGAAGAAATTAATGACATCTTAATGTCATGAGATGGTCAGGGTATGCAGTTCTGCACTTTTACTGATGTCAAGCTTTTGTATATCATAGATAAAATATGCATTTCAATCTATATGGTGAGGGTAACAATAACTACAAAATATTAATTATGTTATTCAGTGATCCATTGTGCACATAATTTGTACAGGTACAGATTGTGATTATGTTAACTTTGCCATCTATAATCTCAAAAGTTTCACACCATCAGAATGTTTATAAATGTTAACATATACACAACATTCACACATAATTTATAAGCAGGCCCATACTTTATACCTAACTCCATACAGAATTTCATACCTACTTCCAGTGGTGGAATAATTACTGCCAGCAACCTAAAAGTTACATGTAGGACATATTCAACAGCTGTATCACTAAAAGACTTACATAATACATGTTACAATTTCATGTGTTCATTATGTTGATATTACTGATGGTAGGAAAGTGAAAAATATAAAGGTTGGGACACATTTACTGACATGGTGCTCATACCAAGTATTATGAAAATCGTTTAACCCCTTGGCACCAAAAGGCAAGTTTTGTCAACACACTGTAATACTGAGAAAACAGAACACTACCTAAAGTTGTCAGTCAATAACATGCAGAGTAACTGGCGGCCATTTAATTCCCAGGTCTTTTGCATAGTACACTGGGCACTTATTTCTGGCCCCAATGGGTTAGCTGGACCCAAAGTTATTGGCACATACAAACACATAGACAAATGGACATGGTACTACTACAGCCTGTCTGTCCTTATAAAAATAAAAAAGAGGCTAAGAAGAAAAAGAGTAAACACAAAAAATATTTCACACATCATTATCATAACAACAGACAGCATTTCCCACCTCATGAAGATGCTACAGGTGTTATGACACATCCAGTTATTAGCAAGGTATTTTTCCAGATTTAATAGTTTTTAATCTTATAGTATTAAGATGCAGGACTTTTTCGGGGGGGGGGGGGGGAGTCTGATGACATGGGAAATATGGTACCTTTTTATTGTAATTTATTATCAGTCTGCCAATCACAAGCATCAATCAGATTAGGCACACAAATTTTCTACAACTCTAGGAGCCACATCAAAACTACAGGCACCAGATGGCTGACATGAAGCAAGTTCCACACTGAGACCCCATACAATGGAAACCCCAGCATAAAATTCAGTCACCCAGGTAACCTGGCACCAGGGATTTGTGCATTCAACTTGATACCTAGTTACACAATCACATGCAGATCCATTCCTATACAGTATTACCTGTAACATTCCCAGCATCACATTCTCGAACTCACAATATGCCTCCCACAAAATTGCTCCCTTAGCAGCATGAAGACCAGCAGTTGTAAGAGCACGTTCAAACGTATTTCTCACTGTTTCAACACCGTCTTGTAGTCCCATGTTGCCGATACTAAACTGTGCATATTCCAACCACAGATCAACAGCTGAAAATTACAGAATGCAGAGAAGAAGCTGAACCATGTGCATGCCCCAGCACAACAATTCAATGCATGGCCAATAAGGGTCAATGAGGGAACATTGGCAATAATTTAATAAGTATGCTCATCTATATGAACAGAAAATGACAACACACAAAGGGAACTTTAAATGTAGACACAAGGTCAAGGCATTTGCTGGGAAACCAACAGTGTAGTGCAGTGATTAAAAGAAGGGGAAGTTGTGTAAATTCACAACTCCTTCCTTCAAGAAATATGCAGATTACAATCAACTACCAGTTGAAAGCAATATCTGTGCCTTTCATGCGAGGCTGAAATCTTAATCACTCCACCATAATGTTCATCCCACATATAAAGCAGGCTAGGTCAACATTTGATTTTAGGCTTCCGCCGCGATGTTGATGAAATCTGTGGTCTTTTGGGTTATTACACGGCGTCGTGTGGTAATTATTTACCGACGTTTCGGGACAACGTATCGGTCCCATCTTCACGGGTCAAGATTCCAAGAAGATGGGACCGATATGTTGTCCCGAAACGTCGGTAAATAATTACCACACGACGCCGCGTAATAACCCAAAAGATCACAGATTTCAGGTCAACATTTGCTTATTTTCTGAAGATACTTAAATATTTAAATCCCAGTCAGGGAAATGTCATCCCAGTATGTCCAGGTAAATGCTATGCACAGAGTGAGTGTTTCTTTCTTTACCATCATCACATTACAAATCACATCGTTATCAAAACTAAATAACCTCCGCAACTGATACAGTATTTTCACATCCATATACATACATACATATATATATATATATATATATATATATCACTGTATTGATACCTAAGTACCAGATTATGGCAACCAAACCAAATTACATATGCTTTTATTTACACTTCATTGCACAAGACAAGTTTTGAAATCACAATTCATCATCAAGGGCATCGTATTACAAAGCTTTTTAGGTTATAGCATGTTGTACCCTCAATAATGATGTAAAAAGGGGCCCCTGATGATAAGACAGTGCAATGGATGCTGTGTGAGTCATGGATCATCACTTGTGATCCCTAAGACCATTCACCAATTTTTCAAGTGAACAGGAATGATCAAGTAAAGCAGCATGAACAGTTCCCACTGTTTCAGTCACAGAATCAATTGCCAAAACATGGACTGGGGATATGCTGACCAACATGTATCCCTGTATGCCACTACCAAGATCCTGCACTGACATAAAATTATTCTTACATGAAACCCAAATTGTTGGCTGTGTAACCAACCATAATCAGCACTCACTTTTGATATAATATGCAACTCAGCAGCACAGTACAGCCATTAGGGATGCTACAGACAAGGAAAGCAGCATTCCTGAACCATGACAGTTATGACTATATGACCAGGCTATACTTTGAACATTACTTGACTTACTATCACCACACTTCATCCCAGGTAACACTGTCACTGTGCATGCCATAAAGGCACATGGGGGAGTGGAGGTATAGCTCCAGTCATTCTTAACTGTGGCAGAAGATGGAGAAGAGTGGTCAGCTTCAATCCCCAGCCACAGTACACCATGGGCAAAGAGGCCCTGGTACCCACCGAATAGGAGGTTGTGGGGGCTCCAGATCCAGTCTGGACACTTTGGAATTGAACCATGATTCCTCATTTGTCCAGCCCACAGCCTAGTCATGAAATCTCAACATACTTGTCAAATTCATTAAACCTGACAAAAAAAAAAAAAGCATACGCTTGTGAATGTCAGCACTTCAGAGAATAGACGCCCACACCACACACTTTGTGATCGTAACACATTGCCCCGTGTCTAATTAAAATGAGAAACACGTGCAAACGTACAGTGCTCTCTACTGAACAAAAGCAGCAGCTGGTAGATGCCATGTGTAAGTACACAACACTCTGTCTCTATCTTTCATTCTCTCCTCTTTCTCATTTTAATGGTCACCAACTGCACAGATTCTGTGTTCCCTCTCTACAAATTACAGCACTACAGCAGTGCACTGGAGTGCAGTGATTACAATTTTTAATTCAAACTTCTTCTCTAAAGTCCACATCAAACTTAAACTGATCAACCAAAACAAATACAGTGTAACATTTAATTACTTAGCACAGGTACCAAAAGTACAGCATCAATTAGCAATGAAAATAAAATGCTTGTTAAGACAACAAGGACAATGAAAATAATTTTATTTCAGGGGTGAATCACAGTTACTTGCATTTGATGTGCATTAAAAAACTGGTACTTTAATACAGTTATACAGTGAAGCTATCAGTGCAAATTGCATACCAGCCACATTCCAAACACAGACACTCAACTACAAAGCACATAAAATACATTACCTATCAGATGAAGCTTTAAGCCATGTCAGTAAACCGAAATGCCTTAAAATATTTTAATACACTAAGAGTTACATCAAAACATTACATATCTTTGAACATAAAGTAAATATTAATACAAAAATTCTTTACAAAGATAGTCCTGCACAGCCCTCTCAAATAGTTCCACAATTGCACTGCGTTCCGCATCTGATGCTGCTATAGAAATCTCATCCTTCAGCCAAGAAATCCACAATTCTGAAACATACAAGAATATAGAAATGTAAGATACATATTTCAAATGCACCAGATGTTCCATGAAATTATAGTAAAACAAATTTGATATGACTCACATCAAATTTCTGAAGTTGTATAATCTGTGAAGCTGAAAGAGTGTCATTAAAATGAAATAAGAACCAATCACATAAACAATGTTTTCTCTTTACCAATTTCAAACTGTTCACAATTTAGTGCCCTCAAATATTGTTGTATATATATATATATATGGCTTAACAGCGTATTGTACAGCTGCTCTGAGGTTATAAAAAAAAAGTATGATAACAGTGAAGTATAATCATTTTATTTTTTAATTCACCATTTGTGGATTACCAGGTCTGTAAATTACCCATGTACTGGTTTCTATTAAAACTGTTACTGCTTGTAACATCTGCAAAATTTTATATACATATCATACATACCTGTCAAGCAAGTCTCCAGCCTCCCTCACTCACTCACCACACACACACACACACACAATACCATTATTTGTTGATTTGTGATTTGGTATAATTTCACTACATGGGTCCCTGATGATGGTTCCAAAATAGGGAACCGAAACATGTTGGACTGATTTTACTGTAAAAAATTGTATTGTATAATAAATAAGAAGTGTGCATTTTGTTGGTTTAAGAAATGTGTGATCAGTCATATGAACTTCACACAAAACAGGGACAGCATAATCAGTTCAGTGACAAGGCTATTGGCTGAGAAATACAGGGTTCAACTCCCGGCAGAGACAAGAGATTTATCTCTTATACAGAACATCCAGACCAGCTCTACAGCCCACCCAACCTCCCATTCAATGGGCACTGGGCTATTTCCCCAGAGGTAATGCAGCCAGGGCATGAAGTTAACAACTCACATCCATCTAGTGCCGAAGTTAAGAAAGAGTGCATTTACACCTCTACTCCCCATATAAGCCTTCATGGCATGGAAAGGAACAACTTGACCATTTACCAACACTTGGTCAGTAAGAATTTATTTCTTGATACTTCAGTATCAATCATCACGTAATTTTAACTTACACTGTAGATCACATTACTTTATCACTGCATAACAGAAATTTCTTTATTGTTATGGAAATACAATGGGTACCAACTCATTTACATTTTCAAACATGATTACCAAGCTCTACATGAAACGCTTTTGAGTACCACACCTGCTAAACTAATACCTATGTTGATTATTAATTTAAAGTAACATACAAATGAATAAGAATAATTAAATATTTACCTGAGGTCAAGGGAAAGTGTCTGCTCATCATTTCCCTTGCTTTTCGAAGCTTTTCTAACTCCGCCATCTTCTTGAGAAGTTTTATGAGTTCTACGTAAGTGTTATAGTCATACGGATTTTGTTCAACCTACAAACAGAACACACATCTAAAACAGTAGTAGTAAAAGGTAAAAAGATAAAGTTCATCCCATAACTGGCCATGAAGGCTCAGAGGGTGAGTAGAGGTATAGCTCTACTCTTTCTTTAACCTCAGCGCTAGATGGGCATGGGTGGTCAACACCATGCCCCAGCTGCTTTACGCCCAGGAAAGAGACCTGGTACCCATTCTACAGGAGACTGGGTGGGCCCCAGGGCCGGTCTGAAAAGGTGCAGTAAATCTCCCCCCCCCCCCCCCCAGGATTCGATCCCTGGACCATCCAGCCCATAGCAAGTCGCTACACTGTACTGATTATACCGATTACATTATCCCAGCCCACAGTAGTAGAAGTACATAATTTCCTTTTTGGAAAAATTTATTACTCAAGCAAACATTTTCATTATGTTAAAAATTTTCAAAACATAACGTCAAATTTTCACACCACTGCCGAACATGTAATTGCTAAGTGCTAAATTACATTTCAGACAAAACTGGTGTGTATGATTCTGACCTATCTACATTGCAACATTTGGCATGCCTAATTCATTTGTTCATTTTACTCACCATTTTGTCAAAAAAAAATTGGCACTGGACACATCAATAAAATATACAGATAGGAAAACATATTTTTTTCCATATTATGCATTTGATAACACATTTTTCAAGAGACATACTATATTACAAGAGTTTTTTCACATAATTTAAGCACATATTACTCAGATGTACCATACCACAACTACAGTAATTTCTTCCATAGGAGCACATATACATTTTATAAGTAATAAGATATACTTTACATATCTAAAAGGTCAGCTGACCTCCAATTGCAACACTCACTGGAAAAACAAGACATCTTTACAAAAGCATACAACTGAGCATCATATTCTACTAATTAATAAGACATATATTCATCTATGAAATAGAATGTATGTTGTAAAAGACAGGATCTCAGTTTACTCTCGGAATTCTGTATTTTTTCCAACTTCCTAATTTGACATAGCAATTTAATGTCCAATTTTATTCCTGTGTTCACTACACCCCTCTTTTTTAAATCAGTTCTACAAAACTAAACATGGAAATCTTTCAGCATGTACTGCAGTTTTTAACTCTGTATTTTGTTCTAAATTTTCTATGTTCATTTTTATACAGCATAACATTTCCCTGATATATATATATATATGCAAGGCACTGGAAGTATGTTTAGAGCTTAAAAATGTTCCCTACAGGAAGTATGTCTCCCTGCATTACTAACTAGTCATATAACTCTCTTCTGTAATTTAAAAATACTTTCACTTTCAGAATCACCAACCCCCGAAACCAAACCGTACCTCCAGTGGGAATGAAATGTGCAACATAAATATTCTTTGTAGTAGGTAGAAGCATTATATCCTTAACAGATTGTATTACACAATAACTTTTACAATAGTTTATCTTTATATTTATCTGTTATCACCAGCAAACTGACAATACTGTCATCTATGTACACTTACAGCAAAAGACACAAAACTTTTTATCCCTCCTACTGTATTCTAATTTCAGACATTACATTTCATCACCCAGAAGAGAGGAGATTTTCCATAACAAATACCTTCAGACTTGTATCAACATCCATATAAGTTATGATTACACTTACACAAGTACAAATAGCCTTCTTTTCATTAAAAACTATCATTTAAGTACATTTGTAACAAAGACAAAAATTTTTATTCCCCTACTATACTTCACTTTCAGACATTACACTTCAGAATTCAAAAGAGATCAGAGTTTCCATCACTAGTATCTGTCAGACTTGTATCCATTCCTCTCCTCCTTGACTCTGTGTAATACTTCTTCATTTCTCACACGATTGTTCCAACTGATCTTCTCCATTCTTCTCCAGCACCACACTTCAAAACTTTCCAGGCATTTCTGATCTACTTTCCAATATGTCCACATTTCAGCACCATACAAAGCTATGCTCCAAATGTAGCATTTTGCTAGTTTCTTCCTTAAATTTAAGTCCAGTTTGCTGGTGAAAAGAGTCTTCTTCTTGTTGAATGTTGCTTTTGCCATGGCAATTCTGGATTTAATTTCACGTGTACATCTTGCATCATTTGTTATCATGCTACCCAAATAACTGAAATATTCAACATTCTCCAATTGTTTTTGATCTATCATAATTTTTATTGGGGATGGCTGCCTGAGATTCTCATTACCTTAATTTTTTCCACATTCATTTGCATTCCATAGCGTCTTCTAATTTCAATTAGTCTATCAATCATGCCCTGTAGCACCCTTCCTTCCTTCCTTAGCCAGCAGCATAAGGTCATCTGCATATTTCGCATGCGAATTACTTGTCCTCCTACTTTGAAGTCTCCAAACCCTTCAAGAGCTTCCTTGGTAAGGTACTCGCTGTATAAGTTGAACAGTATCGGCGACAAAAAGCAACCTTGTCTAACTCCTCTTCCAATCTTCACACTTCTCGTCTCCCCTTGGTCCAGTCATATTTTAACACTGTTCCATGTACAATTTGCTGATCAATCTTCTTTCGCGCCAGTCTATCCCAGTTCCCTTTAGGATCTGCATTAATTTGGTCCAGTTGACACGGTTAAATGCGTATTATGACATAATTTATGTACTGTACAGAATGAGTTTTCTTTGAGTAATTTGTACTGCCTGATGATGGCTTTGTAGAAGCTGAAACATGTAGCACTAAACAATGTCAGATAAACAGCACAACATAGTTGTGATTGACGTCTTTTAAATCTTCCTAATCTTGACAATACAGATTTCATGCAACCTTCACTTTGTTATTTATACATTCTACAAAAACAAATCAACAGTGGTTAAATATTTATCAGTCACCACTCTGGATTCAGCAGAACTAAGTATTGCTCTCATCTAACAAGTTTATAAGCACAATGTCATTTTTACCAACTGAAGGAACTTTAAAAGCACATGGTTAGGATGGTCTATGATGGCATAATGCTCATACAAAATGCAGTGAAATATGATCAACTCATTTAAGACACAGTCTAACATCTTCATAGCCTCTGCTATGAGAAGAACTTCAAACCTCACACATAATCCAAGTGATTTTTCACCCACCTACTAAGTTCATTCTGGAAACAAGGCAAGAAAAATATATAAATCACAAACTGAATTAATTTCAGTTGCACTTTTATTGTGCTTGCCACATGCCCAAACAAGCAAATTCCAGCAACAGTGCCTTTCATGATAATCACAGCAGAAAATTCTTCAGCAATAATGAAGCTGCCACTTATGTGTCCGTAACAGTTTCACAGCTATACTTAAGTTCAACAATGTCCAACCTCTCCAGCACACAAAATTTACTCCTCATGCCCACAGTCTACTGTCTATTCTACACACACACAGGGGGTTTTCAACTGAAAACTGAACCCAGACACAGGGCAAGCATAATGGCTTTTACACTTCCTCTTAAATATAATATATAATACAACTCACTGCACGTTAGAGTAGGTGTTGGAAAATGACCTCCTTCAATTCTCAGATATGCCTGACACCTGGTGAACAGCTTATTAAATACTGTTTTTAAGTTCTTGTTTAGAAATTGTTGATACTGCATGCCTGATGAAACAGCCAGTGCACACCTCACATGCTGCCAGTGTTACCATCACGTGTATGGTTACAATAAATCATCTGACATCTTAAGTCACACAGTCCAGTTTAATCTGCAGTGTGTAACAGGCATGTGAAGCACAGCACAACATAAACTTATTTTGTTCAACAATATGAAGTACAGTCTAATACAGAAGATTTTCAATGTAGAAACCTAAATAAGGAAAAAATCATAGAAAAAGTGTCATAGAAAATTTAGAATATGGTTTCACCATGTTTGAGTTCCTCTGAAATCACCCATGTCTGACAGTTGAAGGCGATTATTTCCAACACTTACTCCAAAACATGCAGCAAGTTATATTATATACAATATATAAGGAAACGTAAGGCAGTTACGTTTGCTGTGTCTCTGGGTTAGGTTTTCAACTAAACTGCATGTATATATAGCAGATTTTGCTTGTGGCGACTTTCTTCACTGTTACTTTTCACGAGAAAATTAAATGATACAGACATATTAGTTTGGTACTATTTATGGCTTCTTCGGGTATATGTGAACAGGGAACATTTAGACGAAAGTCAACATACCGGTTTGTTTTTTACATTTACAGACTGACAACAAAAGTTTAGAATTTCTGATTACATCCCACAACTTTTGATGATTATATACATATATACTCCTAAACGCAGAAATAAACGTGTCATGGGAGCATAAAGGGGCAAAAAATAAGGCCAATTCGACAAATCCACTGGAAATACGTACTGAAGTTTGGTAATTTTAGGTTAGGATATACGTTACGGTATCAATACTTTCTTACCTTTCTTTCAAGATCGGAAGCCTGTTTTTTTAACTCCTCCTCATTCTCCGACATTTCTTCCGAAGAGTCACCTTCGCTATCGCTTCTTTTGTCCGAAGCCTCGTTTTTATCTGAAACTCCATCAACTTCCATTTTCTCATCGTCTTCTGCGGACATCTTTCAAACGACGCTGTACACCCACGGATCATTTGTACACCTCCCACCACGTTCAGAAAAATACACTTTCACGTTTGTTTATGGATGCAAAAAGTAGAGCCGAAGTGTGAAAATAACTCCGTTACAAGTCAGGATCACAGATTACTGCATGATATCTTCCACAATAACAATGTGGTGAATAAAAACTGTGGACTGAATTACAATGCATGTAAAGACCTAATACCTGGTTTTTTTTAGCAACCTGAAATTTCCACACGTCGATTATGAATATATTTATCGTCGCAGCAGATGTGAGGGATAGGGGTTGCCGTCGATGTTTAGCATACATTGGTTTTCCTGTTCGCCTGTTTGGGACACCACAAGTCTGTCCGTAAGGTGAAGGCAGTATTGTGTTCGACAATGTTTACACCCTACTAAACTACACAGTGTTATTAAACATGCACAAGTCCTTAAGACGTTGTGGTTGCACAGCCATTCTGGAAATTCCCATATTAGGGCACCTGTATTATCATTACCATGTACACAAGGACCATCTGTGATCGCTATTCTGAGTCAGATGATTCCATTTCACACACTGAATGTATGCCTGTAAGATCCATTAAATCATTCTCTCATAATATACTTGTTTCTGTCCTTCAAGTTTCATGTCCCTTTAGGTTTTCTTATCAAATCTCTGCATGTGTTCCTCTTCCACTCTGTGTGCCAGATGCTGTGCCCACCTTATCGTTAATTTGAACACTAACAATGCTTGGTCTGGAATACAAACCATGAAGCTCATCATGCAAATTTTTCAAGCCTCTTGTAACTTCCTCTTGGGATCCAGATATTCTCCTCAGCACCCTGTTCTTTTAACATCCTGCCTTCCTTCATTCCTGTTGTAACATGAGACACCAAGTTTCATACCCATTCATTGAGTTTGTAGTGCATACTTCATAATAGGTTTTCACTACTTCTGACATCCAAAAATTTGCTGCCACCACTACTTCAGCCTCATTCTTGATATGTACAATGCAACAGTCAGGTCCACCTGCTCAAGTCCTCGCATTATTATGTTGTTGACTAGAAAAACTTCATGCCATGTGTATCGCTTTTTTCCCCTCCCATTTTGGTCAAGTTTACTTTTAATCTAAATTTTAAATATCATTAACTGTGTTATGTCCTTTTTTTATTACCTGATCAACCTGGAATAAGGAAGGACCTTGTATTTCTTTCACTGGATATAAATGCTATGAATATTTTCATGGCTGGTGGTCTGCACCAACAACTCTGTTGTCTTGGTGAACAAACCATCACCATACCTTCTGAAGTCTTCAATATTCTCAATTAATGTTAACTTTATTCTCTAAGGGAGGTCTTCTGGTCTGGAGTTCTGTCTTGTTGAATACACAGTGTTCTCTGCTCTAGGGCACCCAACTTCAACGTGCATTTGTGCAGCTGAGCAACATGCAAATGTTCTCGTGCGTACTAACAGGCAGTAGTTCTTCCAGTCACACCACAGCTATGTAGTTTTTGTGAGGCATATAAGTTGTGTCAGCACAAATGTCAGTCTAGTAACCATGTGCACAAAACACACAATAATGTAATAGGATTATACACTTGTTTGCCTTTGTAGATGGAGGTATCAGACCACAAGCTGTGTTCCACATAAAAACCAACTTAGACTTCACCTTGTGTAATATCATCTTCCAATAGTACCACCGTTCAATGTACAACTTGCTGCACTACTGCCATTATTTAATCAGATTTTTGAATGCCACAGGATTCTTCATAAAATTTCCTGCCAGCTGACACACCAATTACAATGCCAAAACAACTCTGAACATTTGTCTCAGAATTGACCACTCTTTGAGAACATCAATGTATTCATTACAATTTATATATCACCAGCCCTACGCATCATTTTTCTCCAATAATATTCAAATTTAATGTTCTTAGCTCACTTGTATCTTCATCTGCTTCCATTCCACTGTCTGGGTATATCACCCTCCTTATTTCTTGTTCAGGCTCTTAGAACTTCTAACATCTGATTCACATCCAGATTGAAATTAAACCATATGCAATTTGTCATACAGGGAGATTAACGAGTAGCATAAGTGGTGCATAGTGTCCATTTGCTCAGATGGCAAAATATGGCTAGTGTTACTGGCACAAATGTCACAGTAAATGTGCATACTTATTTAGCAGTGAAAAGTTATGAACAATAGCAATACTGGAACAGGAAGAGTGCATTATATGCAGTTTTTTTTTGGATAACTGTAAACTTACCCACTGTGTGAAACTTGATATTCTTTGGCAGCTGTTTCCTAAACAAACACAGGCTGTAACAACACACAACAATGAAGTACTACTACAATCAAGACAGAAGCATATCTAAGGAAACATGAAAACCAATTACTAGAAAACAAACTCAATTTTATTTTTAAAAAAAGCACTAGCGGATTAAACGTTATAAATTATCCATCCTTGTTATCATGTTCTGAATGGACTAGATTTACCTTGCTCTGAATGGTCTTAAAAGGTCATACACAAGAGAACAGTTAACACTGCATTTTCTCTTTGATTTCCAGAAAGTACTCATAAAAATATTTCAATTATGTAAGTTTGTTTCATAACAGCTCTAAGTGACAAAATTTTCTGGAATGAAAATGGGCCTTGTATATAGAAATGACTGTAATTTTTAACGGACACTTGTGATTTTTATTTTCAACAAAAATAACAATTTGTTTTAATACATCAAAGATTACTACAGTATAGTACCTACAATCTAAGATTTTGTGTGTGTTTCTGTGTGTATGTATGTACGCGCGCGCGTGTGTGTGTGTGTGTGTGTGTGTGTGTGTGTGTGTGTACATATGTACATGTGTGTGTGTGTGTGTGTGTGTGTGTGTGTGTGCGCGCGCACTCGCGCGCATGTATCTGCCTTGTCAGTGAGGTGGAGGAGGCCTGGAATGTCCCTTATACAGGTCACCTGGTGATCATAGGGGACTCAAAATGGGAAGAGAAGGTCTTCATGGGACAAGGTCCCAAACAAGAAAAGTAAATATCAGTAATCAACGTTGAAGTGGTATGCTTCCAGGTAATTCCAGTTTGCCCATCACTTTCTCTGGGAACACTTGAAAAAGAAAGAGGGAAACACTTGTTTTAAACCTGACACATACCTTGTCATTCACTATTTAAAAACAATTTAAAAATGAAGTATATAATTAAAGGGAAGAAAATTTGTACCGTGAGCAATAGAAGGTACTTGTCAGAAGTCTTAAATTTTTGTGTCCAACTTTTTTCATTTTTTCCTCATTTTCTTTTTTTCAAAGTTACATTACAATCAAATAGCTAGCATAGCATAGACCTGAGTATTTTGTCAAGACCCAAGTTACTGTTTTCATACAATTTCTTACATGTCTCTTCCACCTTCGACTATTTTCACAGAAGTTTTAACTTTCACTGTAATGTCTCAACTTAAAAACTAAAGGCAACATTCACTCACTTTCAAAAACATTCTACACATGGATAAAAAAACAAGAATGGTAATACAAATCCTATCAACCATGAACTAAAGAAAAATTGCCACCGAGAGGAAGTGTAATAAAAAAGAACACAGTTTAATCGTCACCATCAAACCCATCTCTTTGAAGGGAGAAGAAAGAAAACAAGGAAGAAAGAAAATCATTCAAAACCCATACAGAGAAATGTTTATGATCAGTTTGAAGTCACAAATTTATATTAAAAAATGACATTCGAGTTCAGGTCTCTTAAACCGCGAATAGAAGCAGTACACTTCTGAGGTTATATTAATCAGCTGCACGTCATTACATTAAAAAAAGAAATTTACAGTATTAATAATATTAAGCTTCCATCACATTCGTCTTATGAGAATATAAGGAAAGAAGAAAATTATTTTTACCAACCAAGAATGAATTATATACACCTAATATTTCAATGAAGTGCAATGACATTTCCAAGGAAAACTTTTCCATGAATCATCACTTATGAACAGAAAACATTAATGATACTCCTATATTCACCGCAATTTTTCAGCATTTTTATTATCCCCAACAAAGCAGTTGGTTAAATGACAATTTTACAGGACCTTTATGTGGCCCGGGCGGTTTCATACGGAGTCATGTGTTATCACAATACAATTTCTTCTCTTAAATAGAAAAAGTGTATCCACTCCTACAGACATCACAACACCTGATAGGACTCCTTTCCATTTTCCTGGCAAATAATCCATAATGTCAGGATTTATTCATTATTCACTTCATAGTCTTTCTTCCTTAACTACAAGTTTATAAGCCCAATGTGCTAGAAAGGGCACCACTTTTAATACTATCTTCTGTCTCTTCTGGCCTCAACCTCAAGAAGAAATCAAGCACAGTTGTTATTGAAGGCTAGCCATTTTACAAAAAGCTGAAAGCAGCAGTTTCATCTTGTGTGGGATAATGATGCACTGGTTTTGTCATTTACATTAAAGCCTCCAAAACATCTTCAGTCCTCATCAGAAAGAGGTTCATACTGAGAGGAGAGGAGAGGTGCTGGCTCAGATGATCGAGAGGTTGGGATATCCGCTGTCGAACTCGGTGGAGATACAGTTGTCTGGGCCTGACCTGAACCACTCGATGACTGTTTGTTCTGCTGAGTAATCCCTGGTGTACCACTTGCTGATGAAACTGGTTGGCTTGTTTGGCCTTGGGTTGGTGCTTGACCGGAATTTGGAGATCGTGCAGCGGACAGAACACTAAGCGCTGAGTAAGGGTATGTTGGGACAAATGCAGCAGCTACAGATGATGGCGTAGTTGTTACTGGAACTGTCAATGAAAATGATTGCGCTGCTGAATTACTTACTGGTGAAGGAGACGACCGTGGAAAACTGCTTACTACCCTTCCATCTACACTACTTGGAGAGGGAACTTTAGAAACATTGGTTGTTGCAGGATCTAGTTTACTTGAGTCCTCTCCAGTAACAGAACCTTGTGGGGTCACAGCTGTTCCCTCATCTATCACCATTTCTCCTGGACTGTCACACCTGCCCCTCCCTTCATCCCTCCCTTTGTCGCCATCTGTTTTACAGT
The DNA here is from genome assembly GCA_021186555.1 of Reticulitermes speratus. Classification (NCBI taxonomy): domain Eukaryota; kingdom Metazoa; phylum Arthropoda; class Insecta; order Blattodea; family Rhinotermitidae; genus Reticulitermes; species Reticulitermes speratus. Next base: position 15,971,997 of record JAJKFL010000010.1, read on the forward strand.
CCACAACCTTCACTCCACCTTCACCCCTTAGGTGCACCTCACTATCCTGACGCTGATTTTGGTGCCTAGATTCATCCTCATTCATTCGAAGTTGATGTTCTGGTCCTTCTTCAGTAACAGGAAACTGTGATGACGACTTTTCCTCAGAACTACTCCCGTGGGCATCTGCTGCACCAGAACGTGGTTGCTTACCAACAACAAAATGTTGCTGCTGCTGCTGATGCCTTTGTTGTTGTTGTTGTTGTTGTTGTTGTTGTTGTTGTTGTTGTTGTTGCTGCTGCTGCTGCTGCTGCTGCTGGGGTTGCTGTGAGGCTTGCTCTGGCTTGTCATCCTCTGATGTTCGCATAACCTCCACTATCCGATTCTTGACATAATCAAGTGGGGATAGATGTGACTTTCCTGTAGCACTAGGTTCAGGTGGATAAAATCGACGATGCCCTAAGAATGCCACGGGATCACTTCCTGTAGCATTCCCACTACCACCCGGTAACCAATGATGACCACTAGCAGCACCACTGGCACCCCCAGCACCAGACTCAGGAGGTGAAACAGGTTCAACATGATAATGTGCAGCCTTACTCCCAGAAGCATTGGTGCCTCTCGGAGAAGATGGCTGAGCTATCCTGATGATCTGCCGTTCATCAGTTTGCATGGACGGTGTGCTAGACCTGGAACAACATATACAGAAATTACATGAGAAATATACTAATAATATTTCATTAACTAATTAACCAACCAACCATCAACCAACCAATGCCCTGGAGCAGAGTCCTTGAAAGTTAACCGTTCCTCAGCTAGTCAAAAAATTTCCCACACTTTACTAACCAAAGGTTCATTACAGTGTTCATACCAGACTGCCATTTGTCCCTATTCCATGCCAGATCAATTCAGTCCCGGCCCTTCCATCTTATTTCCTTAAGACTTATTTTAATATTATAATATCTTTACTTTTTTCTTTGTTGTTTCTATGAGCCTGGCTGTTAGTTATCCTTTCCATTTGTTTTATTTGATTTTATGTGGTGACTCTAATTTTGTTGCTATATATTATATTACTGTACAAATATTCTTTATGATATTACTATGTTAAATGTTAAATAATATCAAAGACAAGTAAGGACATGACCAACGTAACAGTCAAAAAATTTGTATTTCATGACAGTACAATCACACTCACCACAATACTATCAATCAGGCATTTGCAAGTACAAGTTGATGCTGTTGAGGTGTTGTGGACCATAAGTTTGGCAAAATTTGGGACTATTTTAAGATGTAAACACTCCTGGTTGAAGTATCTATTGGCACTGCTGTTATAAAATTTTTTCTTCAGGTTCTTAAATTGAAGGATATGAGCTTGACTAGCTGCTACAATCTTAAGGTGATTCATCCCTGTTGTGTTATCAAACAATATGTATTTCATGATAGTACAATCACACACAACATCATAATACAATAGGCACTGATTGTAGTGTTGTGTGTGACTGTGCTGTCACGAAATACATATTGATAACACACTGGGGATGAATCACCTTAAGTTCAAAAACTTTGAATGTAGGAAACAGCTTACACAGATTCACACTCTGGACAAATGGTGGAGCTGAAGTCCATACAGTAACATGTAATTAGTGAGTTAGTTATGGTACCAACAAATGAAAAGTTATCACATGTTCTGCCCAGTGAATAATTGGAACAAAAGTTCATGGCGATTCCAAACAAGACTGGATGGTCTAGAGTGTAAATAGTGGAAGCAAAAACTGTTGAATATGCTGTCTGTGATGCTACTGCAAATTTGGGTAGTCATCAAGATGATGTGATGGCAGTGTTTAGGACTTCTGTTTGACAAGACATTAATGAGATGAAGAGAATATTACAATCACAGTAGTTTTAAGGTGATGAATCCTTGACAAATACAAAGGTCTTCAAATGAAAACTGGCATTGTATAGTATAGAATAGTATTGTACAGTGACATGCATCAGAATCAGCTTAAGTCAGCAATTCAAAGAAAATACTGTGGTTTGCTGTCTTCTGGCATGTGTCTTGCTGTGACAATCCCAGCCTCTATGGCCCATAAGACTGTGAAACAGATTCAGGATTTAAAATTGGAGGTGTTACCCCATCTGCCATATTCAAGAGATATGGCACCAGCAATTTTCATCTCTTTCGGCCCCTAAAAGATGCTCTACGTGGATGTCAACTCAGATCAGACGAGGAGGTAAAGGAGGCGGTGCGTGACTGGCTGACACAGCAATCAAAAGGCTTCTTCTCCCAAGAAATGTAGGCTTTATTGGAATATTGCCAGGTGTGTGGAACGTGGTGGGGACTACACTGAAGATCAATGTCACTGTACTGTATCTATTTTTGGATTAAATCACTTTGCATAATTTTTTCCAGTTTTCATTTGAATGACTCTTGTAAAATATAAAACACCAATATGGCAGCCTCTCAAAATCTATTAGCTTTCCATTCAATAGCAATTCCTTACACACCATAATGACTTACATGCATAATTCAGTATTATTATGTATTCTTTGTACGAAGCATGTAACACAAACACAGAGTGGTGAGATGTCTGACCATTTTACTTCCTGAAGTAATGAATGTGTCTTGACAAAATCTGAGACTGTAAGTCTTCCCTAAAAAAATCATGCAAATTTAATTTTGGCTCATTTCAGATCAATTACCCCCTATTTTACATGCAACTGAAATCACTCTTCATAAACATAAATATAACTTCCATCTGAAACAAATCTGGTAACAAGATTTCAGGCCTCTGCTGTGGTGTAGATGAGGTCTTTTCTCTTCTGCACTGTTATGCAGCATATGTTGTTGTTTACCACCATTTTGGGACAGCCAGTCCCAAACCATCGGTAAACAAATACCAACATATGCTGCGTAACAACCCAGAAGAGTGAAGACCAAATCTTTTATAGCGAATATTTAATAACAGGAAGGGAATATTAATTCCTGACTTTGAACTGTCATCAACAATGTAGTGTCATTAGTTCTGCAAATTATAATTTCAGCAAACATTCCAGGTCACATTATTATGTTACAAAGTAAAAATACTTTTATAATTTTCACATTCACAACCTCCCATCTGATGCCACAGTATTAAAGCATTAAACACTCAGCACGAAAGTATACGACTAACTGTTTTACATAACCATCACCTGGATGATGCTGCTGTGGACTTCTCACGCTCCCTTGCAGCTTCCATTTCCTTATGCTGTAATGCCCTACGCAGTTTCCAGCTGTGATGTTCTGCTACCACATCTGGTGCAGGCGCAGGCATATGATAAGGATTGTACACACCACGATGATGCTGCTGCGGACCATAACCACTACCTGCACTGCCCGGAGAGGGGTTATTCCCACTGATGTCTTTTGCTATAATTGAGTCAATATGCTCGGACAAAGTAATGGTTTTATTAGACCCATCGGAAGCCTGACTGCTTGGAGGACCATCGTGATCCAGATGAACTATGCTGGGACTATGAGATGATTTTAACGGTGAAACTTTTCCATTTGATTCAGGAACATGAAGGGATGATTGTGACTGTGGTGTGGGTTGCTGCTGCTGCTGCTGCTGCTGTGTGATGATACTGGAGGCTGCTGGTCACGATGGAAGCTCTGCAATATAATTGAATTAACCTTTAAACCGCCACTTAAGCCACAGCATTGGTATCCTCACCTGGCCCACTGTGGCCTAAACACAACGATGGGATTTAAATTGGGTCAGTAGGGGATACAGGTCTTCTACTGCATGGTGCTTTAAATGGTTATGGCACATACATCTTCGCAAGAGAGAAGAGTTTAAACATATTTACTTAAAAGAAAGTGTGAAAAAATTACCCCTACACATGCCATGAAGGCATACAGGGGGTGTGAAGGTACAGACGATCCCCCCATACGCACTGAAGAGGAGCCTGGGTGGGCCTAAGAGCTGGTATGGACATTTACAGATGACACAAATTTCTTGCCCCTGTTGGGATTCAAACCCCTGATCATCCAGCCTGTAACCTATTCACTATACTGGCTACACTACCTCAGCTTCCAAACATCTTTAAGCACTGAAGGAAAATACTGGCAAGATAAATATGCAAAATTTACATTAGAATTCTCACATAATCTGCCTTTCAATTATTGCAAACAATATTTTCTGTGGATACATTTTTAAAGTTTATAATGTAGTTTGTTCCTGTTTCAAATGTAATGTATTTATAATGAATTATGTTACAAGGCCCTCTGTGAGAATATATGAGAAGAATAAACCAGACCAAAGAAACTAACCTGCATGAATGAAGAGACATAACGTTAAATGAAAAAGGAATTCCAATGATCTAAAAAATTAGAAAGTGAATAAGCCCTGTTTCTTAAAACAGAGTTCATACTGTGATGTTGCCTAAAGAATTAAAAGTAATATTGCATGAGCTGACAAAACTGAACAAGATTTAATACTGTCGAATTTCTGTTTCAAAGATAAAAAAAGGAGTTGTACCTGAAAAAGTCTGTCCCCTGGTCTTGTCGGTACAGGGCTGTTGGATGGTCCACCTTGGCTGCCACTACCTGGGCCGTCTGTCGAGCTCTGGTTGATCTGATGTGTAATGATGGCATCAATTAGGCTGGCAGCAGTCAGAGTTGATGAATCACCACTGCCACCACCTGAATTTCTACCATTTCCCCCACCTCGGGCTACCCCTTCTCGGTCACGATTTCCTTCACCTCCTGCAAGACAGAATGGTCAAATGGATTACTTAATAACAGGAATCCACTGGCTAAGGGTAACAGTCTAGCTACAGTAATAAGATCCAGTGTAAAGGATTGAAGCTACTGCAAACACCAGTTTAAACTTTAATGGATACCAGGAAAACACTGTCCAATTAAATGTACATCCTTTTCATCCAAAAGGGGAAAAAACTGTCCCGCAGTGGGAATTTAAATTGAACAGTGTGCCAGCCATTGCAAAAATATGGGATTTCAAAAGCTGTACACAAGAAGTTAAAGAGAGGTAGCACTCTGTAGACACAAAATCAGCGTCATTTACCGTGCTGCGACTGTTGCGATGCAGCATGAATCCTGGCAGGTGGTGGTGGCTGCCCACCAGACGGTCCATCCCTCTGAAAACTCATCAACATTCGTGTAGTTTCTCGCTCAATGTCTGCAACACGCTGGTGGTCACGATATGCAGCAGCACGATAAGCCATCTGCTGCTGATGGTGCCTCTGTTGTCGCTGCTCAAACTCTACAGCAGATAACCTTACTTGCTGCTGCTGCTGTTGTTGTTGTTGCTGTTGCTGCTGCTGTTGGTGTAGCTGCTGTTTGCAAATGTACCTGTTGCTGCTGTTGTTGCAGTTCCCTGTGCTGCTGGATCTGATGATTTTCACGATCCCTTCTCGATCCCTTGATGCAGCTGCGAGGCGCTGCTGTCCCTGCTCTTGTTCCCTCTCCCTTGCTGATTGGCTGTACCGTTCTAGATGGTGGCCTTCTCTTACAGCAACAGGAAACCTCTGTTGCTCAGCATGACTTTCTCTCACGGCTGCAAATCGCTGCTCAGCAGAATGAAGTGCTTCACGCTCACGTTGTTCCCGAGTGACACAAAATCTTTCTCGCTCTTGCATCTGATGATCAGTCAACATGCGAGCACTATTTAAGGAGTCAGCCATAGTCTTTCCAAGACCCTCATGATGGTGAGAATGAGGAGGAGGAAGATGATGCTGTTGTTGAGGTTGCTGACGTTTGTCTGAATCCTTGTGGGGGACAGGCAAGCTGGGCTGCTGCACAGCTACATCCACCAGTGAGGAAAATGCTTCATGGCCTGGTGGCGGATGACCGGGAGGAGGGTAGTGGTGGGAATGATGCTGCGGATGATGAGGTGTTAAGTGATGAAGTCGCTGATGTGGAGATGCAGCTGGAGATGGAGGTTTTGGATTTCCACCATTTCCACTGCTGGGGGGCCTAGATGGAATTGCATTGTGCCTGGGAGTGGAGTGAATAACACCCTGGCGTGTTGGTGGTGGAGGAGTGTGATGAGGGAGTGAGAGTTTGTGATTGTTCCATTCCAACAGCATTTGCAGGTGACGATCGCGGCAACCTTCCATCGGCTGCTAGGTACACTGAAGATGCATTCGCTGAAGAATAATAGTGAGGAGATGATGAGATGCCACGAGGTGTAGGAGAATCCTGTTGTGATTTCTCCGAGGGAGGTGGATTTGATCCTGGAGGCACCCGCCGAGGTCCATGCATCTGCTGTGACGTGATATAATCACTCATTATGATTTGACGCTGCTGATCGAACGCAAATGATGATGTAGTTGATCGTGAGGACTGATGCGAGAATGGTGAAGTAAAATTTCCAGCTGAAGTGGTCTGTGGGGCTGGAGCTTCTCGCTGATAGGGTATATACCCTGGTTGTCCACCACTACTGGCAGGTCCTGTGGAATTACTTCCAGCATTCTGAGCTACAGCAGCAGGTGACAGCCTCTTGTAATAGTCATACACAGCTCCCTGTCCTTGTGATACTAATGGCAATCCACCCCTATCTGCACGTTTGTCTGGTGCTAGATGGTGTGGAGTATGATGGACGGGAGTACCTTGAGTGATAGATCCACTCAGTGCACTCCCTTCTTTCCCTTGTTGATGCGGTGGTGTCATTTGACGAAGCAGGCCTCGTATCGAGACTGTTGATGTAATGATCCTGGTCCACCCACCATAAGAGATGCAGATGAAGACACAGGTGTACCATGGGTAATTGAGCCTGTCTTTGTGCCAACAGGTGGCAGCTTTGGCGACAGCTTTGGAGGCAAGGATGGTACCTGTTTACACAGCAGCAATTTCATAATATTAAAATACTAAGTACAGTTTGTTGGAAAAACATGATGGGATATAGTGAATGTCTCATTCCAGTCATATGATAAATTTGTTGTAAATTTATGTGTCTGCTGTCATGGGTAATCTCATCCTTGAACAGAACTCGATACTACACCTAATAATTTGCAAATTTATATTTTAAACAACTAATTAACACATTCATGTAATGACTTTAATGTATCAGTATTCTGGGTTGTGATGTCACACTATCTTACTGCCATAAAAACCTCAAATCTTACTTTGCCTAATGTGTCAATGCCTGGGAACTAACACGATCTATGCTTCATAATATAAAATCTATTAAACCATCATGTATGGTGAGTGCAATGTGGTAAGTTAGCATGCTTTCAGGTGACTGAATTATAACTTCAACTACACTACAATTTACCTCTTCACTCATTCCCTAGCAACATGCTATAAAAGGATTATTTTTGCTGAAGTCTAACCTTAGCTAGTTTGGTACTGGGTCCCTGAGGCCCAGTTCTGGAGGAAGGTGGTTGCTGGTTCATAACAAGATGAGGAGTTGGGCCACCACAAACTGAACTCCCACCTCCACGACTATCTGAATGTGGTAGGACGGCAGACACAAATACAGATGGAGATTTGGAAACACTTCGAAGCTGCTCAGACGATACTACCACCTGAAAGTTAACGTGTACTATAAACGATGAAACTCGACAAAAAGAGTCAGGGAGCAAGTAGGAACTCCATTTTAGAGCAAACCTAAACATTAATACGACATCTACAGACACAGTGCCCATAAAATGATGTACATTGGTGTTCATCTTCTGTGTAAATGTTGTTCATGGTAATATTATCACAAGCACTCATGACTCCAGAAAACACTTACCTAACCAAATGTTTCTTAACCATCAACAATACAGCACATGTATGCACACAGTATCTGGTATCAATGAGCAAATTCTACCTTATCTACAGGAAACTGGGGCAACTTCCCCAGATGCAGTGAGTTATCATGTTTGTAGAAGTATCTGAGATTTGAGGTTTGCAGAGCAGTAAGTATTATTATGGTCTTCTTGGATGTGATGCTGGCTGCACTCATAGTATCACATCTCGAACGAGCATAATCTTACAGAAGTATTTATTTCTTCATTTTTTAAATCTAAATATGTAAAGAGCCAGATAATGTAAACTTCAGCCTATGCCCATCCTATATATATATATATATATAGGATGCAAGTACCACTACCATCCAAAGACCACATATTTAGTCAACAAATATACTTACTGAATTTTTTGAGACATGCTGCACAATCTCTGTTTTTTCCCCCACAAAATGCCGCATATTTCATAATGTTATCTCTTCTGATTCATAAAATATTCACATTTTGCATAAAGGGAGTGCTAAAATTTAAATGTCCAGCTCTGCGGTCAAAGGGGTAAAGGAGTGTATGCATCTCAAAAAAGATGCTTCTACCAGCATGCCTTTATATAAACATTGCTACACATGCAAATTAATGTGGTGAATGGGAATTTTATCTACTACTTCATCAATACAATGTTTCCGTCCATCAATGAAAAATCTTTCAATAATAGTATACCAATACTCAACAGATCTTGGTACACTTATGGGTTCATTTCATTTCATCAAAAGTACAAGAACATCAAATGGTCAAAATCTGAGCCTGACATTTTAGTAGTGCAATTACACCCATATCTACAGATAACTTCCCCAGCAAAGGGGGTGAGGGGCCTTGCACACAAATGTGGGAGAAGTTAATGTTAAAAAATTAATGCAGTGGGCAGGAAAGTATGAAAATACAGAAACAGTAATACAATTATCAAAGAGAATAAAATGGAAAAAGAATATTCCAATACTAACTTACACTCTACTAATGCAGAAACAAATAAAAAAATGTCTTAACACAGAATACAGTACACACTTTCACGATAATATTAGATATTTTGAGGCTTGATGGTGACACCAAGGAATGCACAAATATGTAGCTGAAACTAATAAAGCACTAATACTTTATTAATGAAAGAATGCTACATTGACAGAAAAAATGTTGTACTGATACCAGTACACACAGGACTGATGTACTGATACTAGTATACAAAGCAGGATGTGTTGTACTGATACTAGTATACAAAGCAGGATGTGTTGTACTGATACTAGTATACAAAGCAGGATGTGTTGTACTGATACTAGTATACAAAGCAGGATGTGTTGTACTGATGCTAGTATGTACAGCAGGATGTGTTGTACTGATACTAGTATATACAGTACGATGTGTTGTACTGATCCTAGTATATACAGTGCAATGTGTTGTGCTAATAGTAGTATGCACAGCAAGATGTGTTGTACTGATGTTAGTATATACAGGATATGTTGTACTGATGCTAGCATATTCAGCAGGATATGCTGCAATGATGCGAGTAAACATGGCAGGATGTGATGTGCTGATGCTAGTACATACTGCAGGATATGCTGTACAGATGCTAGTATACACAGCAGCACGTAATGCATTGATGCTAGCATATACAGCAGGACGCATTGCAGTGAGGCTAAGATATACACCAAGACAAAACCACATGCTACTATCTATTACTAGGTGTTACATTCTTAACAAATTTGAGTTTCCCCAAGTCCACTTCACATACTGTAAACAGCTTGTTACAACCTTCTTTTATATTGAGTTAAATTTACAGTTAAAATCTGTGTTTCAATAACATCAGTAGAACTCAGTTATTACGTCATCCAATGGACTAAACAAATCGTGTCACTATAAACAAGTGTTGCTCTGAGTGAGGTGTATGGTAAAAGTGAAGAAAAAAATATTTCAGGACAAAATACAGGCCTGCAAGCATGTTACTTTATGTTAAACGCTATGATCTATTTCAAATTTAAATTGCAATTAAAATTTAGAAATAATAAAAATTACTGTTCTATAATTTTAAATTTACATACAGGTTTATATTCATAAATATATTAACTTAAAATTAAAATTTAGGAAGAACAAATTATCATGAGAAGAGGACCACTCACTGGAACATTACCACTTCTCTCTTGCTTAAATCACTTAAGCAGTGCCTATTTGACGTCACTTCATTCAGGATTTCGAAATCACTTTATTCTTGATCCATTCTGTTCAAACGCACTAATAATGTTGGTTCTGTTTTATCCAAATCGTTTGGATCGTAGAAATTACGAGACCAAATCCTGATACACGTCAGCTTTATTTTTCCGTTTTCTATTTGTCGTATCACTATAACCTTGACTTCGACACACAAAACGTTATCACATTACCAGTCTCCTGTTAACTGCAGGAGTAGAACCGCAAAGGGCAACCTTAACCAAAAAGTGAATTACCGTTACTATTGTCATTTTCCAGGCCTGGAATTTATGTAGCTACCTGAAAGATTAGAGGACTTGCCCTCTCAAGGATGATGAGGTTGTTGAATTCTCAAAATAATCTACTTCTTGAAAAATTATATTGGAACAAATGATTGGCAATGTTGTCATATCTGAGGCAGACATTCTATGTATGTTGTACTAAGCAAAGCAGAAAAAAACGTGCCTTATGGTGAATTAACTGGTACCGCAGAATGTTTGACGCTACAGACGAGGTGTCGCACAAACCGACGTCGTTATAACAAAGTTAAACTGCATTTAATTCAATCTTTGGTATTGTTAACTGACATAAACAAGGTGTTTGTAAATGTAATTATTACAGAATCTGTGACTGTAAATTTCTGTACAAGGTACAATGAAACGTCTATTCATTGTTCCCATATATATCGTTCTCCCACAATTATTGTTCATTTCTTCTGGTCCCAAAAATTGCCCATATCAACAATATACAACTTTGTTGGATGCATCATTCCTCGAAGTGTCATTGTACCATGTAAATTGTTTCTAATTCTTAGTCATGGCTCACAATATTCCCAGAAGGATTGTGTCTGAGAAAGAAAAGAAGGAAAAGTAACACCATGTTTCTGGGAAGTAAAGTAGCACATAAATTCTGTAATGGTGTTCATCTACTGCTTATACAAATCTACTGCAACAGTAATGTATTACAGTACAAAAGCATATGTTCCTTTGTACAATGTTCTGTATACACAACATCATAAACTGTTTACCACAGTTACAGACCTTAACGAGGCCTATACTGTTTGGTATGTAGCAACTCTTTTTAAATTACGAGTTATTACTGACAAATTTAGAGTATGTTCCCCATCAAAATGCAATGAAACTCTCTGGGCAGGTACAGTAAAGGTAAAGGTGAAGTTACCTCTGTGCTTAATTAAGCACTATGCCATGACACCATGGAGAAGTAGGAGCTGGTTCCACACATTTTTAATCTTGAAACTATATGGAGGTGAGTGGTCTGCTTCACACCCTGCCTGCTTTACCCCAGGGAAAGAACCCACACTACCCACTGAAATGGGAGCCAGCTGGGCTCTGCAGCTGATCCAGTTACTTTGGAAAACAGCAAATCTCATACCCCAGATGGCACATCATTAAGAATTTAAGACATAATAATCCCGACATTAAAAATAAATTCCACTTAAAATGGGTTCAAATTTGTTGGGTATAGGCTCAAAGTTAAACATCTGTTTGTAACTATTCAAACACAATGTATGGGTATGTTCATGATCTACATTCCAAAGGTCACATCCCAGGCACAGCATTTCATCAGTTCTTGGCCATCAAAGCAAAACCTGAAGAAAATTACTGCATGGATGCCCCACTGTGATTTTACCATTCTACATAAATACTGCCTTAACAGAAGTTGTATATTTTTCAAAGATCTGTTACCACACATCACCTCATTACCCCAAAGCATATGGAAAAGTTCTTGCTCCCATCTCCAAAATCCATGAACCCCCCCTCACCAATGTTGTTATTACTAACTGTACAAAATTAAATATTATGGTGTTGGGTAGTATTTCAATCGCATAATGTTCATACCAAATATTGTAAAAAATCACTCAAATGGTTGAAAAGTTTAAATGAAAGACATACAAACACAGAGACAGCATGGTGATCTCATAGGCCTACTCTGTCCTTTTAAGAAGGAGAGTAGGTTAAATAAAATAAAAATTAAAAGCAGTAATTCAAGGCTCCAATACCTGATGGGGATAGTATCCAGGTTCAGTGCGGAATATAGTGACCGATGGGGGCGGAGGTGGTGGTGGATGGTGGAGACCAGATTTATGGGCAGGTGGAGGAATACTATGTAGCGTGGTATGAGCAGGTAATGAGGGTGAGTCACGATGCTGGGGATGGTGTGGATGGTATGGTGAATCACCCCGCGGCCCCAATGGACTGGAGGCCATTGGACTAGGGCTGCCACGTGGCTTCTTAATGCTCAAGTCAAGCGTCACCCCTTCTGGTTCGGTCCTCTCACTCCTTTCACTTCGTTCTCGTTGCACCTGTTGGACCTGGCACAAAAAGAATCCATCTCACAACTTGCACTTTCTCAGGTTGGAGACGTACTGGCAGTAATTCTCAAACAGGAGGAAGTGAAAGTTGCTCTCCAATATTTATGGGGGTTACATTCCATTCATTCGTTTCTACTTATCTGTCTACTAATCAAATGGACAGGAAAAGAGCTAAAATTAAATACACAGAAAAAATGCTTCACTATACCACACTTTATTTCCAGATAACGACAAAATTTCCATCTCTTGGAGGCACATATAAATACATAAGAATCTTTCTTACACCTAGTTCAAGTACCGTATTATGTTTTTAATAAAAGGTAAAGTTCACCCTAGAACATGCCTTGAAGGCCCAGAGGGGGTGTAGAGGTATAGCTCTACTCTTTCTTTAACCTCAGTGTTAGATGGGGGTGGGTGGTCAATGCCACGCCCCAGCCGCTTTACCCCTGGGAATGACCCGGTACCCATTGTACAGGAGGCTGGGTAGGCCCCAGGGCCGGTCTGGATGGGTGCTCAAAATCTCGCCCCCTCAGCAATTCAATCCCCAGACTGCCCAGCTCGTTGCGAGTCACTATACCAACTACGCTACCCCGGCCCAAATAATGTTCACAAAATATATTATTCCATTTTTATTAACCCTTTTTTGGCCTCTACAACACACAGCATGTTGTAAGGTTGAGAACTCAATCACTTAAAATTTTATCATACTGTCTGCTAGTTCTCTCTCTACAAACATTTTTATAGTGCCCCATCATGGCTTTTAGCCAAAGCCACAACACGTCACACAATACAGGATAAGACACTGCAAACATGTAGCTGTGATTGACCACCCCTCTTCCTTCCTTTTTATTACCATTTTATTACCATTTTTACATACACGCAGAAAAGTGCCCGTTTTCTTATCACAAATGGTTACGTGACATCTGAGATCCCTCGCAGCAGTTTTGGTGAAGATTTCAAGTATTCTGTTTTGTTACACTGCTAACTGGTTAGTAGTTATCAACAATTTGAAGGATCATAGTGCATTCACCTTCAGATCCTTGAAGAGTTCTTGACCCTGATGATGAAAGCAGTATGATCCTTTTAATCATCAGTAACTATTTATCAGACAACACAACACAAAAACCCAGAGGACTTAACCGTCTTTGCACCAGGCTGTAGAGGCAGGTTACGCTACAAAACCTGTCGAACTAGAGAAATATTGATATACATATCGAGCAAAAGAGTCATGCTCTTCAATGATACGATTGCTGCTGAAGTCTCACGGATGAGAAGGAAGTGTAACGCACTTGAAATGGTGGCTGATAGACTGACCAACAGCATAGGATACAAGAGTACCAGTGGCCGACAGAAGGGTCACCTGACACTACGAGGTTCAAATCTTCAGTGATGGTTGTATCTTGTCTTTTCTTTTTAACTATGCCTGCTTGATTCACACGTAAATGACAGACAGTGAATATTTTAATAATTAATATGTAAATTATCATTACCTGCAGCACAACAAGTCCCTCCCGTGGCACGTCATTAGCAGTGGTAGAGCAAGGTGTAATGGTAGCCTGCATCTGTGGAACATGCTGAAGTATAGCTGCCCCAGAAGTCCCACTACTGGGAATTGTCAGATGTTGTTGCTGCTGCAGGGAAGTGTTCCCTGATGCACTGCTGCCATGATGATGCGAATTCACGACAGACAGTGTAGCTATGGACGTTTCCTGAGGCAGTTGCACTCTCAAAGACGGGGCGGCTGCTTCATGTCTGCTCGGTATTCACGGACAAAAGTGATGTCTATTACGTAAAAAAAATTTTTAATAAATTTACAGCCCACATACATTAGTATTAAAGGCTCTGTCGAACTTTTTTTATATAAAAGAGATAAAAATACAAAATCCTAATTTACTGCAACAACAGTGGGCAGAAACAATAAACTGTGTCTAATGCATGAACATCATTCGCATAACCATTATGAAAAAAAATAATATTCAACCAATATAGCAAGGTACAGTATACTACACAAGCCAGCATGAAGAAAAAATTACCCTACATACTAGAAAATAAGAACAATCTCTCTCCCTCTCCATCTCTCTCATATGTATGCGTGCCCCCCTCCCTCCAACACACAGACAGACAGACAGACAGAGCCAGAGAGAGAGTTAAAGACGTTCTGTTAAGGTATTCTCCTGAAAATTGAGAACTGTGCAGCACAATTCTCTCATCTGCAACAGCATCTCATATTTGAGTAAATATAGCACATACTTGTATCTAAGACAAAACATCTTCCTCACTTACAACATCAGCAACTTTCACAGCAAGAACATTTTAAATTACAGGCTTGCTTCCCCTTCTTAACCTTTGGTAAAACGCCTTACTGCATTTAGTACATCTGCCACCTTGTTAGGTTATTTATATATCTTTTGACACAGCAAGTTGGCTCAAGCAGTAATGCTTTTGTTTTCTATACAGGGGGTGCTTGATTGAGTTTCGGCTGTGTGACAAATTATCCTCACTGAGGTTTTCATGTTTTTCCTTAGTCACTTCAGAAAATGCTGTGACAACAAACCATGACGCCACAATCACTATCTTATACAATTCATTATTTACCATCATTCTACAATAAAATGCTGCACAGTATTGGCTGTAATTTTTCCTCATCTGTCAAATATAAAAAATGAACCTTTAACCACATCCACATTACAGGCTTCTTACATGAAATAACCACATGATCTTATTTAATCACATACAAATAAAAATCACAAAAAACTAAATGTGACCATTATACTTTTCTTATGAACCATTTATTATGACAGTGTAGACACAAACACATAGACAGTGTATGAAGCCCATCTGTGCAATGAAAGGCGAGGACACCTGGCCCTGATGGCAAATGAACTTGCAACAAGAAGACCTGACATCTACCCTGTGCCATAGGCAAGTAGATGGAACTTCCAACTCGATGGACGTCATCCTGCTGTGTTTCCACCAGTCAACAAATAAATCAGATAAATGACCATCTAATACATATTTGTGTACTATACGTAAGCTTACTTATAATACACAAATATATAGATGTTAGGCAGTGATTTAACTGATTATTAGAAGGTATTTTGATGGAAAATTGTGCTTAAAGTTGGACCAGTAAGGAAAGAACCACCGTCAACTTATTTCAATCCATGCAACAGCTCTGAAAATTCGCCCGTCTGTCTTACTAAACCAATTATAAATGTACCAAACTACTTTCATAACTTGTGGCCTCAATGTTAGAAGTGCCGAGTCCCTCCAAGCCCTCACAGATGGGCTGTCCCTGGCAAGAATCATTCTAAAATCAACCCGCTGATCCAGGTGGTCATGTAGTCTCAAGGCGTATGTCTGCAGCCACTTGATCGCTGAAATTGTGGCTTCGAATCCAGTTGAGGGCAAGTGGCTGAACTTGTGGCTTCAAATCCCTTTGAGGGCACAAATGTTCTCTCGTGCTTTTTTTTGTGTGTTGTGCAGGTAGCAGCCTCTTCAACGAGCTGAACACTCGTTCAGAGGAGCCCTACCGTGTGTGTGTGTCTAATTGTGTGTGATCTAGAAACCTCAAACAATGAGGCAGGCTAGGCCGCCTGATTTGGGCTGCTGCACCATAGAAAAAGAATACTAGCCCACAAATACCATGAAACAACTCAAGTTCACAATGACAAACGTTGCCGTAAACATGGAGTAATGTAGCGGCTACCTCTGGAAATATCCGATGAAGGTCGGAGCATATCAGTCCGATGGTCTGTTTTCAGAATTGATGAGATTGTGGGTGCCCCTTCACTGGTCACCACATTCACAGCTGTGCTGACACCTTGACCACATGGGTTCTTTTTGATTTGCATCTCAATCACACCAAGCATCAATTCCTTTACAGATCGCTCATTCTGTGGAGATGACGGGCCATTCACCTGCTAGAGAAAGGAGAGATACCTATTTATAAGCTTCACAGATCACTTCAATGAAGAAAATGTATATTCTACAGCAAGTACATTAACTGCTATGATTTATTACACATTAAATATTGCAACACTTCACAGACACAACTTAATGTCTGATCACTTCACCACATCTCTGTATGTGATTATCTGTCAAAAATTTAAGAGAAGAAGAGCAACTCAGGAATACGAACTTTCAGTGACTACACTGAACAATACAGGCAAACAATATGAAACAAAAATGACAGAAATGTAGAAATTCAACAAAGGATATATTTCTATAGTTATCAGAAGCTTCAAACAGAAATAAATTAAAATACAAAATTAAATTAAAATAAATAAATTAAGATACACAGTATACACAAAGGCCCACCTAATGGTGACTTAGAGATCAAAATACATGGTGGTGACAAACACAAATTAAGAGGTCTCTGTGACAATTCACTAATAAATAAATAGATACTGTACCTCCATCAAAAACATCCCACCTCAACACAAAACCATAGAGCTATTTCTTAGAAATCCCAGTTGTGCAAAAGTCACAGTCATAAACTATTGTTGAAAGAATTCAGGGAAACATATGCCCTCAAAATCATGCCTTGACAATGCATAAAGTGCCAATCACTGTACAAATGGGACGAACTGAAGGCCATGGACCTGGTGAAGGAATTAATTAGACTGTGACATGGTGGACTAGACAATGGTCAAAGGGATGACTGCCGTGTTAGCGTGCTGAACCTTTGGTTTAAGGACACAATCAGATGAGTCACCCACATCAGTAAGGCTACACCAGCATATTTTAGTCACAATTTACGAAAAAGTACTAGATTATCATACGCAGCATGCTGGGAATCATCTGCTGTGTCATATTTATGACCTGGGTTTAAGATTTATTATAGCCAGCTCAATCACTTACTTTGATATACTTCACTCACTCTTAACAAATAAATGCCACTGCAGAGTTGGGATACCTCAGTCGTATAGTACCTAGGCTACAAGTTGGACCATCCAGGAGTTTGAAGCACAGCAGGGCCACAAGATTTTTTTTCTTCTCCAAAATACACAGACTGGCACTAGGACACACCACATCTCCTATTTAATGGGTACCAAGGGCACTTTCATCAGCAGTAAAGCAGCCACAATATGATGCTGACCACTAACACCCACCTGATGCTGAGGTTAAAAATAAATGGGACTGTACATCCACTCTCCCTATACGCCTTCATGGCATGGACATGGACAACCTTACCTCACTTTTAAACAACACTGTCATCTGAATGTTTCATAATCCTTACCTCACCCTGACGTGTCAATGTTTGTGACTGATTGATGGTGGCTGAAGTAGATGAAGGAGGATAGGTAACACAGCTGCCTATGTTCTTGGGGGATTGTCTGGAGTCCCCCTCAGCTCCACCTTGACCTTCATCTGCTGTTTCCTGCAACATAATAAAAGTAAACCCTCTATTACAGACTATACTGTTGTATAATCTCTGTCTGATCCATACAATCAGATTATTTCATTCATGTGTGTGTAACATGTAGATAAAAATCATATTCTTTTTGCACCAGGAAGTACATTGCTGCTATGATTGATGTTAATAACTCCCCATCAATCTGAAAACTTTCTATCCCTTCACTCCAAACATTTCTGAACAAAAAAAGGATCACTTGATGATAAAGCAAATTTTCAACAATCCTCTGCAGCCCCCTCCTCCAACTTTTCTGGGGGATGAATTACAACAGATATGGTCCAAATTAATTTTCTGGAAAATCTGTATAGGGGTTGGAAATTGAAATAATTTTAAAGACAGAAATTTTAAGTTTGAACAAATGTGAATTTTTATTGCATCTTGAGTGCCTGAAAAGCATTTTACATTTTAAAACTTTGCATTGTAGGGTATGTACTGTAAACAGCAGGCTACTATACTCTGGCAATGGAAAAGTATTCCTTCAAGTCTGAGAAGTCAAACAGAAGCCAGGAGATGGCACAAGTTTACAGAAAACAAATGTAAAATACAGCAAACTTAAATGTTGAGTTGGGCTCGATGGCAGCACTGGTGCAATGGAGTGCACTAACAAGTGTAAATTGACGATGGACACATAAGGGTTAATCATGTGACGTTCAATTTCAGATCAGTTTACAAAAGTCAACTCACTGTAGCTGAACTATCATACTCCTCCTTTACAGCAACATTGACCTGAGAAGACTGGATCTGCTGTCCTTGAGTTCTTCCTTCACCATCAAGAACTCTTAATGCTGCCACAAAACCAGGGCCATTGCTACTGCTACTGCCACTGTTTGGCAAATCCTGTTCACCGAGTTTGCCATCAACTGCAGCTCCACTAGTATGAACTTTGTCATCTTCAGAGAAAGAGAGACACAGTACACAAAAATTACCCATAACATTCTTTTAAAAACGAGAATGTGCAAACATAAATTAATGCAAGAAATGAACCACGTTCACAAATATTTCACAACAAGCTTACAAATAAGTTAAACAAATGACGCAATCAATTGGCAAGATCATGCTTTCAGATTAAGATGTGGAAGAGGTCTCTGTTCTTCTGAAATGAGGCATCACATAGCTCGGTAACTGGTTCCTGACATTTCGACCACTATGTCATCTTGAACACAAACCAATTAGCAGGTGACACAACACCACATCCTGTAAGAACACAGACCTCATCTACACACCAACGAAAGCATAAACCATCACAAAAATAAGGTACTTACACTTATTATAAAAAAACACTATACATGTATGTCCAATATCAACATATTAGTAATCTCCAATACTACCACCTAACCTTTATAAATCCAATACAATGTGATTATGATCCACCATACCATCTACTAGCAACAGACACCAAAAACTGTCTTCATCCAACAACATGTTGCACAGTGACTGAAAACTCAACATTCACCTCACCACTCACAAAACTCCCCAACTTTTATGGAGTATGAAGCTCCATTACCACATACACAAGAACCCACACAGATCGCTAGTCTGAGCCAGATGAATCCAACCTGCATCATCATATCCAATTTACATAGACCTATTTTAATATTTTTCTACCATGCACAACTACATCTCCCAGTTCATCTCTTTCACCCAGCTTCTCTGGCTAAAATTCTGTGTGCACTGCATAACTGTCACAAGTGTGTGCTACATGCCATACCCACCTCATATTCCTTCATTTAATATGCCTCAAAATGTTTGCAAAAAAGTATATTCAGATTAGCAGAATAAACAAATACATTTGCAAAATTCACTCTTAAACATAAACTGATATGATGTTTTGCAGACCATCCTTTAAAGCTTAATCAGATATAAAATTCATCAACAGGACTACAATACACCTGATATTTCCCTACCTGGCTGTTCTCGGTTTCCCGGTGAGGCAGCACTGTCTGTATCACTGTTGTCACGAGGAATGCCACTAGGTGTCAGCTCATCACATGAAGATGTACTGGACCCAGACTCTTCCTCATCTGTCACTGTAGGTTTCCTTTCCTCACCCAAATGGTTCTACAAATAGCATACATGAAGTATGATGCTACAAATTCAGTACACCTGAGATGCATATATAAAAGTTCTTGGTACAGAACAGTTTCTTACAAAAGCCAAAGAAACAAGTCCCATTACAGGTAACATATTTTTAACAGGATTCTTCAATGAATTTACAAATGTAAATGATGATATGAAAATGTGATCAATTTAACTAGGAAAAACAAAACCAATAAAACAACACACATACATAGGATCCTCAAAAAGAAATATAAGAATACCCAGGACTGATGGAAACAATTTAAATCCAAGCAATTATTGGTCTCTTTATAAATTCAGCAGTGTCTGAAATCCTCTCCATACAATAACAACTTTTGTACACTCCAGTAACTCCTCTTCAGGATGCAACTAAAATGTACCTTGTTATATTCTTGCACCAAGCTGTCCAATCCAAGCTTTTTGCGATAGTTGAAGTAGAAGTTCTTGCACTGGTGCTGAGTTTTATTAGAGCCAACCTTCTCTGCAACTTTAGCCCAGTTGGTCCCATGCTCACGTATGGCACACTTGGCAGCCTCTGTCTCTTCCTCAGTCCAACGCAGCTGTTGAGAAGTGCTATGATCGCCATCCTCACCTTGTGCACCAGCAGAGTCCTGGAGATGTGGTGCCAACCGCCGTGAAATACGATTAAAACACGCCGAGCAGCACTTGCTGACCTGTGCCGGTATTTCTGCACATAAAAACATATTTGCATTACAATCAATAACAGAGGAAACAGTGAGCATTCAAAAGATACTAATAAATAAATTGTGAACTGTACTCCCACACTGAACAAACCAGCAATGTTTCATATTAACGCCACACCTCAATGGATCCAGAAACATTTATAAGACCTAACCAGAAGTTTTGGGTCTGAACTCCTCTCAAGTAGGTATGTGGTAACACTGTAAATTTGGCAAGTTTAACCAAACAACACAAGGAATGAAGGAGTTGTCCTGAGAATTTCATGTTGTCTTTTCCTTTACTCTCCATGCATTAACTCAATCACATATTACTCGATTTTACCTGAATAAATTTTCTACAGACAATTAAAATATGTCATTAAATGTGCATCAAAATTATCAGGAAACTTCCTTGTAGGTTTACTATACCTACTGTCACAGTTATATCAACTTTCATTCAGTGCCATTTCAAACTTCTGTAAGTAGTTATAAGTAGCAACACCCCAATCAGAAGCAGCCAACACCTCTGTTAAAGTATGTGAAGGATTTAAAATTACATCCAAAATAAAATAAAATTAAAAATCTGACCACATAGCAATGGACACCATGTAACAATTCCAATACCTCCTAAACAGCAATCACCAAGATTCGAAGGATAAACAAATACATAATAAGAGAAAATTTGTGATCTTTTTTTTTTTTGACATAAATTTTATGACAATTAGAACACTTTTATTTTGGCAGTTCAAAGGTTTAAAGAGACCTGTTATTATTCACATTTATATAAACTGGTATTGGTTACAGAAGAAGACTTTTAAATACGAAGGATTTTTCTTAAATTCATGAAATTCAAGTTATAAAAAATGAGATCCCAAACCTTGTATTATTTACCACCATGGCACCAAAATAAAACTTACAAATACGAAACAAACTGCTTTCTATGTTAAACTGTGTACAGTTTTGTGATAACAGAAGGGACATGTGAACTTTTGCATTAATTACCTTAACCTGTGTCCTAACACCAAGCAGAAAAGAAACAAACTTGTCAGAAAGAAAAATTGTGTGTTCAATATACACAAAATCATTAATAACACAAAGACAGGTCGTCATGTGATGACAGGGCAGCGTATGGTTGGCAGGCACATGTGTACAGACGAATGAGTGGCTTAGATTGATCAGACAAACACAATGATGCAAATGATAATTTCCTGCTAATTCAAAACCTGATAACACTCTAAACTTACGAAATTCCACAATGATCGGATCCTTGATCTCAAGTGGGAGTTCTGTCCATTTGCCAGGCAGAGGCCGTAGTCGCTTGATCCTGCCCTTGGCATTTGGACAAGTAGGCAGTGGACACTGTGTGTAACGGCTGCGCACCGACTTGCATCGACATGTGTTGCATACCCGTGCTCCTGGAGTCACTTCTTCTTCTCTCAATCCATACTGTGGGGCATGTGATCGAGGCAAGGGGCGTGACTGCAGAAACTTGTCAAGCTGTGCTTTGCACACTATGCACGGATGTGCACCACCCTTCTCTGTAACAGAAAAGATAAAATGACTGATATAATCTATATCTTACAGTGTTACTGTCACATCAAAGTACAGCCTACTTTATCAATAATTTCGCTACTCATATACAAATCTAAAACTCAGCACGTCATTGATCGAACTCTCTTCACAAAATACAACACTCCCACATGTCCTCTACATTATTACTAACAGAAACTTCAATAAGATAAGGTAAAATACACGCCAGAGAATTGTGGAATAACAACACAACTGAGGAAAGTGACAGACATGTTATGTGGTCTTCACATGGCCTACAAAAACTGAACACACATTAGCGAGTATGTCTTTAACCTAGAAACTTCATCTACAATAATGGCAGTTTCCAAAGTTGCCAGGCCAAGTCAACTGTGTTGCACACTGTTCCAATAGATTATGCCCAGATGAGGCTTCATCAAATTAGGACACACTTCAGTTGATGTCCACACAGCATAACACTTCTGGCCTGTTCACTCTACTATTGTCCCTATTGCTTCCTATTACTTACAAATACTTTCAGTGCAGTCTAAAGGAAATTACTTTCTTTCTGTTTCTTGTGTGGGTTGATATGTTCAGATTGTCCACAGTTTCTCGAGCCCATATGATTCTATCTTCTTACAGATTTCTCATAAATGCTGAGATATAAACTTTCGTACTTCTCTCATAAATGGTGAAACATCGTATTTCTTGTACTCCTGTCAACAGGCAGATAACACGTTGCTTGTACTTACCTCTTAAAAGGACATATATTCCATTTCCCATACCTGTCTCATAAAAGAAGAGATATTCTATTTCCCATACCTGTCTCATAAAATGACAGACATCCTATTTCCCATACGAAAGATGCCCTATTTTCCATACCTGCCTCATAAAAGGCAGCTGTCTCCATCATATAAATGAACAAACAGTATCTGTTACATTTATCCAATTTATCCAATACCAAAAACTGATACGCACCAACAAATTCTAACATAATCCATAAATATAACATTTCATGAAAATATGTCTGGAGTCAAGTTGTTGCATGTGGACAGATGGCTGGACAAATATGATGTGGCTAGTAGCCACACTATTTGCTTTTCAAACACACATAAAAAGGTAATGATCACATAAATATTGGTACACAGCATTAGACAGGCATTTCATTAATACGCATCAGTTCTATCAGAAAATATTTCTCAACGTCGTACCAATTTCATGAAACAAAAGATAAATACTATCTCCCTTTCTGCAGTGCAATGTCCACACACAGCACAAATGTGTCATTTGACTTCATCTGATTTACGGAAACTTGCCATTAATTCATCCTGTTTCTGTTTAATACTGAACATACATCTTAATTATATGTAGGATTTTAAGCATACAAATAAGAAGTATATTTTAACACACATTACATTTCCTGGAAACAGCTGTAATACATTAACACTGATATACAAGCATCATGTCCCTGCTGAACTCTGGTACAGTACAAACACAACATCAAACCTCTCACTGTTGCCACATTCACGTTTAACAAAAACATGTCCATATTTAAATGTCTGTGTGTGATATCAAATTTCATATGCTTATGTACAAGGTATCACTGCTACCATAAGCTGAATCTGCCGCCTTTATCATGTCTTCATCGGAACATCTCAATACACATTACTCCAAATCTCATATAAACACCGCATCCATCTCAAAGAAGAGTTACAATACATAACCTTAGAATCCTACGCTGAATGGCCACCTCAGTTGTTAATACGGAAAACGGGGATCCTAAAATGGAACACGAGGGTGATCTCCAATACCATTAAGTTCCTCCCAAGTTTCCGTATTTTGTTCAAAATGAATTATGGAAAACATACACGTGCGGGCACCATGCGCACACACACACACACACACACACACACACACGCACATACACATCCGACAAGTCCTTTAGTGTGTGGCCTATAACAAGAATTTGTTTACAAAATCAGACAGGCAGGCCCTTTTTGCACAAATGGAAAATGAAAGCATTCGCCTGACTAGCTGTTCAGTTGCTAGCTATTGTCCCAAAAGGTACAGCAAATCCCTAATGTTTACACTGAACAGAAAGTTTGTTTATACAATCTGGATGCTTTCATATCTAAACTGGTCAGTGCACATGAACATGGCTTGACACTTGGACTGAAATGTACTTCAGGCTCTACTTCAGGCTCTTCAACACATATGAGATAACAGGCAAATTCATGCTGCTGTACACAGATAACTGGAAAGACTTACAATACTTTTGCAAGCACCTGGAATGAATGCCAACCTTAAAATTTGCTTTAATATTTCCATGTACCAATTATTCTGGTATTACTGTATACACAGCCTTTCTTTTACCATCTCATCGAGCATGGCAGTTCCGTCACATACAAAGCCTGCATCCAACACATCCTGTGACAGCTGCAGTACCCGGGAGAACAATAAAAGAAACATATGAAAACATTTTCTTTGTACCTGCTGGCCAAGGCAGAATACAGAAAATAATATTTCATGTAGATTCCCATGTGGTGATGTTGAACATTGCATATGACATAATTAGCCAATCAAGTATCATACAATCCAAGATATATGAACAAATAGGAGCATCATTACATCTTGTATGCTGATGGCAATTACTGACTAATGGAGGGGGGGGGGGGGGGGGGGGGGGGGGGGGTGGTTCATAATTTCCAAGTTTCCACCAAGTATCATGTGATGCCCAACGCTTCTACAAAAAAATACAGTAGAAACTATCCAACCTACAATACAGGGACTAACCAGAATTCAACAACAGCTCTACCGAGTACTAGACATCCATATCATGCACCTTTTCCCATAGATACCCCAATTCCTGCTTAAGTGGACAAAGACTTTTTTTTTTTTTAATTTGGCTCCTCATATCTGGGACATTCCAAATTCAAATGTGTGGCCCACATGCTCATTATTTTGAGGTCTGTGGTTTCCTTCACCTCTCAGGCACATGAATGCGTAAAACTAGGAAACCCCCAATTCCATGATAATTCATCATGTACAATTATCATCCACGGATGAAACAGAAACAAAGATCAACATATCTGCATTATATATAGGTTGGCTTTTAATAGGTACTGGCCACGAAATTCATTACTGTGCAGAGAACTAAAGTAAATACACGTGCTGTATCTAAATGTACCACTTCCTTTTAACTTACCTGTTTGTGTCCACATGCAACAATAAGACCACTACAACCTTTGGAAATTTGAAGGAAATAAAAAATGCTTTTTACTTCTTTTTTATTACGTGTGTATCTGTGAAGTCACAACACATTTATCACTGACATTCTGTGACAGAATCGCATCTCATCCCATCTCATGAATTTCAGAGGGACATAAATTGATGATGTCTGTACAAATACACAAACAGTCCTACCAATAATACTGCTGCATTACATAATCACACACAGGCAAACTTTGCTTTCCACTGAATACGCAATCACAATGCCAGCCAAATACCACCTGCCACTTTTTCACCTTTACATACCAAATTTCCAACAATAAAAACATCCAGGACAAGAACGATGTTTTATTTTTCAACACGCGTTGTTTTATCTCCAGCCTCTCTAATTCATCCTCACACCCTCATTTGAGAGAAACCCACATATGGTTTGCTAAACCTCGTGTAAATGCTGACATCTGATTAATGATACGATGTACAGACATGCACATGCATATGTGACAGTGTAATAATGATGTTAGCTTCACAACTTCCACAGCAGTTAAATTTTCAGTACAATAGCATTTGACACATCTCCTGCAAAATTATTGAAGACCATGAGACAGGTATTAATTGAAATTTCTATGAATAATGCTCCTTTGCTTACAGAAGAAGAAAATTAAGGTGTAATCACATAAAACCAAAAAAAATGCAACAAAATCATAATACACATACAGCCACGTGTAATAAACCATTCTAAAATGTTTCAAAATTTAAGCCAACAGTACTGAACAGATGAGCAGAATTCATGTTCTTGATATTGAATTAGATTCAGCTGGTCAGCATTTCTGAGAAGTAAACCTGGTACAGATTGGCTACATGGCTGACTAACCAAGATGTGAACCCAGTACAGATTGCTAAGTGGCTGACTAACCAACAAACTCCATGGAGAAGAGTATCTCTTGAGAAGTGAACAGTTGTTCACCCAGTGAGAAAATACCAGCGTCTTATGAAACCTGAAGGTTCATTCTGTGTCCACAATAGCCCATTAATGGTCTTGATTTTGGGCCAGAGTAATCCAGTCCACACCCATCCTGTTTATTTACGATTCTTCTGACAATCATCCGACCATCTATAACTACATATTCAACACAAAGTGGTCTCTTTCCTTCAGGTATTACTACCAGAACTCCATATGCATTTCTCTTATCGACTATGTGTACCACATGCACTCTCCAACTGTCCTCAGTTTGGTGATCCTAGCAATTATTCACGAGAGCTCCACATTAAACAGTTACCTCCAGCCTCCTGTTACTTCCTCCCTCTTAGGTCCAAATCCCCAGCACCGTGTTCTCAAACACCCTTACAGCCTGTGTCCTTCTCCATTCATGATCAACCAAGTTACACATCCACACAAAATAAGCAAAATTGTAGTTTATTTTCGTACTTATACTCTTCAGACAGCAAATGGGACAATATAAGATAACTGAAATAGATGGTTAATAACATTCCCAGTTCAACATGCTTTTAATTTCTTCAAAAATGCAATTTTGAGTTTTTATCATTCCCAAACATTTGTGACTTGCCACACCTACATTTTCCATAAATCTTTGTCCTGTATTCTGGTGACAAGCCACGAACATACTTGTACACCTCATTTTCCCTCTGCCCCTACTGTCATAAGTCACACTGAAGTAGCACTAGCAAATTTTTGTATGCCAATCATTAAGACCTTCTAAAATTCTAATACAGTCCATCGGTCACTAGCCAAGGAACAGACTGAACCCACGAAGCAGGTTCTGTCTCAGCTCAAAACGTGGTTAACTACTGTATTTAATTCATGTGTGTGATGAGGGACACCACAGCCAATCACAGCACTGAATTTGCCATACAGCCTACTTCGCATCTTGGGACCAGAAGTTCTGTGTTAATAATCTCCAGTTAAACAACATGACAAACCATGTTAAGGCTACAGAATTAGGCTCGTCAATGACATGGTCAAACTTTCAATTCTTAAAATGTGCTCAAGAAAATTAAAATCTGAAAGTTACATTATTTTTTTCAGTAGGGTTTAGTGACTTCAACAGAGTGTACATATGTAAATGTCATAGGCATGACAATTACTATCTGACATATTATGAAAATGGTATGGAAAGGGGGACTGATAGGTGGATAGGGAGAGTGTTTGATTGACTTGACACATGTGAATTCGGTTGGCAACAAATAGTTTGGCTGCCACCCTACTGGGGAATCTAGCAGCTAACATAGATTCGTCATATACCAACACCCCACCTGCCCATTGCCATGCTGCATATCAGGAAGATCTCTGTACCCTTCTGCTAGACAAGTTATTTAATCAAGCTACCATCAATATAAATGAATTGCTCCATTACCATTTTCACACATAGTAGTTCTGAAAGTACATGAACACAACTATGAATTAAGAAAAGAGGCTCAAATTCTTAAAGCATCAGTCTGATCTTCTATCACTCTATTATTGCTTCTGCAAAGGTTTTGGGTTATAGTTTATTTAATGATGCTGTCAGTAACTCTACATTATAATTGTAGTGTCACAAAACTGGGTAACACTGAATTGGTAACAATGTGGATTTTGCAGTTGTAGTCTATTTTTCAGTACTAGCCTCTCATTTGTCTGCAAGAACTGAGAAAAGCTAAAATAAAACTTCAGTCCGGTCAGTTGGTGTCACTGACAAGATTAGAACTTCACAGCTGTGCACTTCCTGAATATAATTTGCAAGTGTTACTGCTTGGTTTGGCCAAACTTACTGGTTGCTTCTGTCAGGGCCTCTGGTAATGAATAACTAATTCATTCATCCACCCACCCATCATCCATCCATCCATCCATCCATCCATCCCACCCACCCATCCAGGTAACTAACCAACTAACCAATCAACCACCTAACCAACCAACTAACTTTAAGCAGAATATTCATTACTGATAAGCTAATTAGTTGCTCAGCTAGTCAGGAAATTCCCTGCCTTCTTGGGAAACCAAAAGTTCATTGCTCTGTTCACATGAACCTACCACTAGTCCCTGTACTAAAATAAATGAATAAAGAATGTATCCTCCCATCCTGTCTCTCTGAGATACATTTTAAAAATATCCACCCATTCATGCCTGTCCCATACAGTCTCCTCCCTTCATGTTTCCTGACCAAAATACTGTAGGAGGATGGAAAAAATACTGAACACAATATCCTGACATATTATTACATAACTGGATGCTTCTGTGCATGACATATATCCTTTGGAGTGGGCACTCGTGAATAACAGCAGCACTAGGAGATACAGTATCGAACCTTCTATCCTGGTCTATAAAGATGTCACACATTTCTACGACTTTTCTTATGGAAGACATACATGAATTTGTGCAAATTACAGGGGTGGTAACTTCAGAATGCTCTGTGGTGTTGATCACACAGTCTGTTTGAAGATGCAGAACAGAAACCTGAACACAGAAACTCAGACCCTCAGATCTCTCATAGGACTGGCACTGCATCCCACTACAAGCTTTGGCCTTCTTGTGGAGGTGCAGCTCCAGTCCCTCTCAACCTTCAGCACTAGACTATGTGAAAGGTTGGTGTCATGGCTCGGCCACTTTAACCCCATAAACGGCCCCATATATCCACTGGATGTATAAAACGATGGTGAAACCAGTCATAGTGTATGGAAGTGAAACATGGCCTATAACAGAGATGAATATGACAAGACTAAACGTATGGGACAGGAAAATATTAAGGAAGTTATATGAACCAGGTAGAACAATATGGAGAATAAGAACTAATCAGGAATTGCACTAGCTATACGAGATTTAGACATAGCAGACATTAAAAAGAAAAGACTTAAACGGATAGCCCATCTAGTAAGAATGGATCATGGAAGGGTAGTTAAGAGAATATATGACAGTAAACAGGAGGGAAGAAGGAGAATGGGAAGACCTAGATTAAGATGGTTGGAAGATGTCCAAAAGGATCTACAGGAGATGAAGGCTAAAAGCTGGTGGCAGAAGGCAATGGACAAAGAAGAAGGAGTATCTGTAATTAAGTTGGCCAAGGTCTCAGAGGGCCATAGAGCCAAAGAGAAATTAGGTAAGTAAGTAAATAATACTCACTAGATAGTAGTATTAGTGGGCACGCAGCGAGTCAGGACAAGGTGGAAAAAGAACAATCCTTGCACCCATTGGGAATCAGATTCAACAGTCATTCAGCCCACAGCCTAGTCGCTGCACTGACTGAGCTGTCCAGCTGCCAGATCTCTCAGTCACACAGCATAATAGTAACAACACAAAACATCATTCAGTTCTGATTCTGTTGAGTGAATATTCCTGTTTGATAACACTCCCGATCCAAGACCAGAGTTCCTGCATACAACTTTCAACCCAACTACAAAGGCGAGTCAAATGAGAACCTTAAAAAATTTAGAGCAGCCATCTTTGCATACTGTGCTGCCATCATGAAGCCTGTGTTTCCAGAGGTACCATACACAGTATGTGCTTCTAGCCCAGGCCAACGAACCACAGTGCCCACGGGTGCGCGTGTGGGATCTCAACTTCCTGTCACTTCTAGGGTTTTCATCTGACTCATCCTCATACCTCTGCGCAAAAGATCTTCCGTGATTCCATGCTAAAATTCCTTACCAGGATGTCACCAAATACTGACAAAAATCCTCCTTATGCAGTAGTACTGTGCTAGTAACTATTAAATTACCAAACATCCCCTACTTACAGGGAAAGTTCTAGCAACATCAGGCTAAAAAAAGAATTCTAAAATGAGCCTGTGGCATGGGAATAAAGTCAGGCCAACATCCACGCACTAATATAACCATCTGTCTCTTGGGAATCTATACATTCAGTCGAATACAATGAATGGACAATGCACACTTTTATCCACAACATGACAGGGCGCCCTCAGCCCTCTCCTCACTGTACCCAAGTCACCCATATTAACAAAATACATGTGTAATTCACTGCATCATTGAATACACAACCCCATTCCCACGAGCATGAACATAATTGGAAATGTATATTCAAAGGTAGCCCACACAAAAAAAAGAGATATTATGTACGGTAAGGGAAAGAACGAATAGTGAGCTTTGGCTTGCAAAAGCTTAAAAAACATTATGGATGAGGAAACTGAAGGGGTCAGGGTGGGGAGTTGTTACATACTAGATGCAACCCAACCAATTTATCCCAATTGTCTCTGAATAATTGATATTTTCATCACATTCACAAACAATTAAGACCACCCTGCATTGCCAAAGAGCATATACTACCCAGAAATGAGTAGGTTGGAAGGTAAGTATGCAACACTCTAGGTACAGCGGGGAAAAAGGCTAAGCTTGTACAGTCAAAATGTAGTAAAGAGCAGAGAAATTGGAGAAGAGGAAGGGAAACACCAGAGGCTTGGTGCACCAGGAGTTAACTAAAATATACATCACATACATCTACCACGTTCATGCTACATAAAAAGGCACCAGACCAATATATAAACCACGATACTTGACAATCAAGCTTTGAACTGGAGGTTCTGGTCCAACAACAGTGCTAGAAATAACAATAGCTTTACTGAGTTCAAAACAAGCATCAAATTTAATGTTACCAGCAACAATCTCCATCTTTCCAACCAGTTCATAAAAGCATTCAATTCTGATTCTACCACCAACTGTCTCCATATTCCAGTTTACTTCACAGTGGTATAGAACGATCCCCAAAACTTGCCACAAATAGCAGGCCATTTTGCTCTGCTTTTAAAATAACACCAATTTCTGTATACCACGGTTTATATATATATATATATATATATATAACACGAAACCATTACATTTCGAATATCCAAAACTAGGCCTTAACAATAACCTTGACAACTAATGTACAGTATATCCACCCCCTTTCCATCTCATCCCCAATTAACTTAAGTCTAACCAAGCAATTTAAATCATGGCAACACTTCCATGTTCCTATTTACAAACAATACAACCAGAAATCTAAAACTGAAAAATAGATTATGTGGTACACAGACGCGTGCCTAATGTGGCGCCGTATTACTTATTACTGATTAGAATAAAATTATCTGAAATCAGACGGCAGACAAACGTTTGTTGTGAGTGATACTAAGTACGTACCATAAACTGAAAAAAAAAATCAGCAAAGTCTGCGCGAGTCAAGTTTATTTCGTTATGTTGTGGTTAAAGACTCCCTGTTCTTCTGGGATATGGCGCCATATTACTGGATAACCATATCCCGGCGTTCTGAATCAACACCGTCACACACCAGAGGAATTGAGTCTTTAATTTTAGTCTGCCTGCTGTACTGTAAAGTCTGAACACAAAGAGCAAAAGACTGCATCCTAGTTGACCAAAAGACAAAAGAAAATCGTCAATTAGAGGGTACAATTACTAATCATAACAACCCAGATTCTACCACAGACAGTTCACAATCCCCTTCTATACCCCCACACTCAACCTTCCACTTTGTCCCTATTCTCTGATATTTACAACCAAATTGCCATTTTCTACTAACTGGACGACCATTATATTACCACGGGTTCTGCTCACGGAGTAAGAAAAAGATGGACATTATTTATCTGACCACTATCGTTTGTCACTTCCTGTCGGCTCGCTTATCTAGAAACCCTAGCCCACACAGCTGCCCGACCATATGTGCGTTGGAATGTTAGACATAAAAGCGATGTTACATACAGAGTGGACCAAAAGAGAACTGACAACATACAAAGCCGAGAAACCGAAACAATCGCGACAACAGATGGAAGTATTTCATCCTCACGCCCCTGTAACCTAAACCAGCATGAGCAAAGAACCGGGCACAGCACACTAGCCAACTAATAATATGAGACGACAAAGGCTGGTAAAAGCGCTATCACGGTACATAAACAAATAGGGGCTGAAGCGGACCAATTTAAATTAGCATCGCTAAGCTAATCAATGTACTGGCCTCGTCCTGGCTTACATTCCGTTTTGGTCAGCAAAAACGGTCACCCTACACGATTAAATAATGCATGCGTAAATTTGTGTGATTACTCCGCAGTAGCAGAAAAGGGCTTCAAATTACTCATATAACTCCTTCTCTCTCTCCTACACAGAACACAGCATAATATACACACACGCGAACTGCGTTCTACAAACGCGACCCAATATGCAATTATTTATTCACAACTGTGCACTAACGTTAAATTAACCTGTTTAGGTATACGTGTCACAGCTGATATGATGGAAGCAAAGCCACGAGAGGGACCGGGCTTCACGGGGAATTAACGCAAGTTAAATTGAATGAAAATACATACACACATAGTATAGGTAAGTCATGCAACACGCCAGTTGGCAAAATCAGACAGAATCTACACTGTAATATGTTAAGACCACATGCGGGCGTGTTCCTTCTTCCATTTGAATGACCACCACAATGCCATGAGGTTCCAGCCGTCTTTGGCCTCTAAAACTATAGATAGTTGTTGAATATAGATGGCCTAGGCCAGGGGTGGCCAAACTTGATTAACGTAAAGCCACATACGAAAACTTCAGACGTTTGAGAGCCGCAAGACATGAACAAATATTACACACACGTTTTTATTGTTACATACACATTTTGTTACAAAAATTCTTAAATATATTTATTCACCATGATCATTAAACTTACGTTTTAATCCAGTGGACTCTCAGTTTATACCCGGTAAATAATTATAAAGCTTGAACATTTTTTTATTTACCTTTTATATGAATTGTAATGCAAAAATGGAGCTCAGCCAACATATTTCCGCGAGCCGCACATTATATGTCAAAGAGCCGCATGTGGCTCGCGAGCCGCGGTTTGGTCACCCCTGGTCTAGGCACTGAGGTGCAGCCAGGGCGAAGGCGCGTCTAAAACTACTGACGCAAGGCCGTAGCTACCATACTGCAAAAGCATGCAACGCGCAGCAGCCCACGAGCCCATCGCAAAAAAAAAAATTCCTGTGTTACGTTAACTGAAAACATAGTGTTCGGGCGAATTCGACTGTATTCGCAAAAACTCTAACAACAAAAAATATTTAAATAAACAACTTTATTTGAAAACCATGTCTATTTATGGCAATTTTATAAAAAAAAGTTGCTATCTACGTCACGGGAATGAAAGGGCCCATCGATCAGCTTTGCACTACCAACTCCATGAATAAGAGTCCTTCGTGAGGAACTAAGAGGTCCTCAGTTACGAAATTACCTGCATTTTATGGAACCCGGAGGTTCATTACCGCATTCACAACAGCCCGCCACCTGTCCGTATCCTGAGCCAGATCAGTCTAGTCAATGCCTTTCATCCTACTTCTTGAAGCTCCATTTTAATATTAACCTCCCATTTATGCCTAGGTCTTCCAAGTGGTGTCTTTCCCTCAGACGCCCAAAAATGTTAACCACGCCGCTGTAAGGAGGCAACATAAATAGGAAGCCAGTACAGGCAGTTAAGGTAAAGGTAAAGATCACCCTAGAAGAGGCTATGAAATCCCAGAGGAAGGATTCAGGTATAGCTCAGCTCTTTCTTTAACCTCGCCGCTAGATGGGGTGGATGGTCAACGCCACGCTCCGGCTGCTTTATCCCCGGAAAAGAGACCTGGTACGCATTGTACATGAGGCTGGGTGTGCCCCAGGGCCGGTCTGGACGAGTGCGGAAAATCTCGCTCCCAATGCGATTCGATCCCCGGACCGTCCAGCCCGTTACTTGTCTAGTCCATAAACGACGTAAGATGAAGAAGGCCGAACCAATTCCTGTGCGGTGTAACATCTCGACAATGCATTACACCACCTGCGCGGTCTAACATCTCGACAATGCATTACACCACCTGTGCGGTCCAACATCTCGACAATGCATTACACCACTGTGCGGTCCAACATCTCGACAATGCATTACACCACCTGTGCGG
Source organism: Reticulitermes speratus (assembly GCA_021186555.1). Taxonomy (NCBI): domain Eukaryota; kingdom Metazoa; phylum Arthropoda; class Insecta; order Blattodea; family Rhinotermitidae; genus Reticulitermes; species Reticulitermes speratus. The sequence continues at coordinate 16,006,107 of JAJKFL010000010.1, forward strand.
TCTAACATCTCGACAATGCATTACACCACCTGTGCGGTCTAACATCTCGACAATGCATTACACACCTGTTGCGGTCCAACATCTCGACAATGCATTACACCACCTGTGCGGTCCAACATCTCGACAATGCATTACACCACCTGTGCGGTCTAACATCTCGACAATGCATTACACCACTGTGCGGTCAACATCTCGACAATGCATTACACCACTGTGCGGTCTAACATCTCAACAATGCATTACACCACCTGCGCGGTCTAACATCTCAACAATGCATTACACCACCTGTGCGGTCTAACATCTCAACAATGCATTACACCACCTGCGCGGTCTCACAGCCTCCTTGCATTACCGGTTACCCACCTCCAACACAGTCACGCCATAACCCTTCCCCGCTCACCTCGTCTGACAGGACCAAATACTTCTCTCAGTGCTTCGTTATACATATCCAATTTGTTCTTCCATCAAGTAAAACATCCCGTTCCTGTCGCATACCAGCCCCAAACTAACAGTGGTTTTCTAACTTTCAGCGCTAGATCGGTTAGGCAGTAAGCAGTACAATATTCTAACACAGCGTCCCAATGTAGGGTCTGCGGACCACCAGTGGTTCGCGTCAGGTCGTCTGCGAAACATGCACATCAATCGCATTAAAATATCAACCTTTAAAAGCCTAGCGGTTACTTTACGTACCGCCAGGTTTAACATTCAGAAATTCTACACGGTGCTCGCACTGTGTTTATGTGTTTTGTACGGATCTCAGAACAAACAGCGACTTTTGCCTTATACGACATTAACAGACTGGCTTTGTATAACTGACGTGGACTTAATTAAATTTTATTTCAGTCCAAAATGTACGGTAATATAATATAAAGCGAGGTGGAGAGTGTTTACTGCGCGGTACGCAAGGAGTCATATAAAACAGACACATTTCGTCTTTAAAGGGTTAATACTGAATTTGAATTTTTTTATATTTACTGCGTTTAAATTCGAAATCCATAGTTTTTAATATACCTCAGCTGATAAATTCCACCATACCTATTTTAAGAACGAGCGAATGCCGTATATTAACAGGGGGCCGGCAAGTCCGTCGGTAGTTTGAAGCTGCCGGGTGGGGGGGAGACCATTATATAGCATACGTGCGAAGGGAGGGGAAGGGGGCATGGAATTCGGGGTTTCTCTAACATTTCTGTCCGCTAAGCCCTCATGACGTCACAATGCGACCGAACCCCAAACCTAACCATACACAAAGACCTTTCGGTAAGTAAGGCTCCGTAGGTCACAAAAATTAAGAGATGTCACAACGTTAAATGCATCCCACTCACTCCACAGCAGCTTCATCATTTTTCAACACAATCACTGGGCACAATGGTGCATTATTTTTTTCGATCTTCACACGAGTTTAAAAATTTCCGTCGCGGCAGAATTCGTACCATTCACGAACAGCCAAATACCACTTCCTCGTTGTTGTGGAAAGCACCGGATATACCTCGACTTGTGACCTCGCCTTCCCACAACAGTTCTCCTCGTGCTGACCGCTACGTGCGACATCACGGATGTCCGTTCCAACATTTCGAGCCATCTACACCATTCTTACACACTGCGCTCTCGTTATTCCACTACCACACACCTGTATCAACTGACGGCGACTGTCGACGAGGAAACACGTTTCACGCCACCCCCATCCCAATCGTTTCTCTTGGTTTTTATCAATTCGTCGCGGCAGATGCCCGGCTATTATCCTGCATTACGTCACAACCGTTTCCTTCCACCTGCTTTACGATCACATCATTCATCCTAGGATTCAACACATTATCTACGTTAAATAAAAAAAAAAATCAAACAGCACAGAAATAAAGCAACGCTACTTACATCGCTACGGGCTGCACGGTCCGGGGATCGAATCCCGGTGGGGGGCAAGATTTTCCGCACCTCTGGGGCCGACGCAGCATCCTGTACAATGGGTACCGGGTCTCTTTCCCGGGAGTAAAGCGGCCGAGGCGTGGCGTTGACCACCCACCCGAGGGCCGAGGTTAAAGAAAGAGTACACTTATAAACTCTACTTCCCCTCTGGGCCTTCATGGCCTGTTCTAGGATGAACTTTACATTTCAGCTTGGCTACAAGTAATTAAATTTCCATCTGATTTTATCGAAATCGATCCACATGTATGCACCAAACGCCATAATATTGAAGTCCGTGGGCCACAGCCGCCCGCTGTTTGCACCTCAAGCATAGATGAGAGGACACGGAAAATACCAAATACACGAACGATCAAATTAGTGCGCCCGTGCAAAACCGTCCGTTAGAAACTGCACACACAATGATTCCACCTCAGCCAACCAACTCACACGCTTACTCTCGTCCTCAAAGTCAATCTTCGTGGGAATGGAAACAATACCACAGACTGTCCCACAACACTTTTCAATCAACAATCAATTGCAGATTAACAAGACACGGGCCTGGCTTACGTTCCACTTCCACTTCCACTTCACTTCCGATATGTGCAACAAAAATGTTAAACTAACATTACCACGAGAATGGGTATTAAATTCTTGGCGCGTTCGCACTCGAAAACGTAGCTCCGCCGTGTCCGTCCATCTGTCCGTCCGCACGTATCAACCCCAGAACGGCTGAACAGGTTGTCATTAAATTTGATATGGAAGTTTTAAAAATCTGTAGACGCGGGTTCCAATTTTGGTTAAAAAACGTTCGGAACAAAAGTCGCATAGAAATAAACCTAAAACAATTCTTCCTCCGTAAGTCTTACTGTTTTGACGAGCGAGCGACCGCGTACGCATTGTTACGTATGCGTATATTTCCGGTGTCGTTGGCCGATATAGTAACATCAACCAACATTCCTCTGCTTGAATGGTGACATACATACTGTCTGCATACATTATTTGTTACATACCGTAATTAAATTGTTACCTGTATTTTAAACTGTAATACGTATTTTAAACCATGTAAATTTAATATTTAATATTTTACATGTGCATTGGTTCACAAACCTCTGTAACACCTCAATGTGTTCATTCTTCGTAACGCACTTCCCTGAGGATGGCCACATGAGTGGCCGAAACATGTAGAGGTATTACTACGTTTTAATATATTTTCATAAAACTGTGTGCATTTATTGGTTTTAGTTACCATATCTAACTGCCCAATGCACGGTTATGGATCATTCAAAATCATTTAAAATTTCCTAACTTGTTTGCTACTATGTCAACCGTCTAACACGGTGGTTTCAAGGGCAATTTCGGAAAATTGAACGCCTTCGCTTGCGCCCAACACACTGTTAAACACGATTAAACAAAACAGAACGAAGTCAGACTAGGACACACAAAGCAACGCGTCCGTTGGCCTTCCGCAAAAGTTACCTTCGACCTTTACCTTCCTTTCTTATTCTTACCTCTTCTGCCTACTCACTGCAGGTGTAGAGGGTTATTGTTGCACCTGATTACACTCAAAACTGAATTAAATGTTCTCGGGCTATCTGCCGCGTAAGGCTGCTTATGGTAAGCCAACGTTTCGATGACCATCTCTGTCCTCGTCATCAGGACTGACTCAGTTCCCTGATGACGAGGGCGAATATGGCCCTCGAAACGTTGGCTTACTCACCATTAAGCAATCTGACGCGGTTGCTAGCCCGGGAACATTTAATTGAACTTATCGCCATGAAAGCTTTAAATTATATCACATTCAAAACACACACTCAGTATGACTCCCCTGGAAGGGGGATCGGCCCGTCGCAGAGACCTCTACCTGCCAGCACACAGCATACTTTCAACCTACCGGTAAGACTTCGTCCCGAGTTCACACACGACCTACAGGCAACACTTTACGGTGCTAGAGTCGCCGGCACGAAACTAGTCCCGTCAAGGTCAACCGGCTGACTCACACCCCCGCTCCCCGCCGCCATGCGTTGTTGCCAGTTCTTCCCCCGAGCCGCAACTTCCCGTTTAGTTGCGCATTGTCTGTCGACGGAATCAAGTATTGTTTATTTCCGTGTGGCAACACTGTGTTCACAGGCAGTGACCTCGACGGGACTACTTTCGTGCCGGCCACTTATAGTCGACGTCCGCGTCAGCTGACTGCAGCCGATACCCTACGCCAAATCTAACTACGTCAAATGTGTTTAGACAACGTCCCGTCACGTTAAAGAACGAGTACTCAGTTACAAAACTGTACATAGCCAAGTCACTGTTTCACGTCCTAGATGCCTTTTTCAAAAAGTCGGCGTAAATCAAAAATGATATTCCCATAAGAATTAAACGTATATATATGCATATAAACTAGTCAAAAGGCGTTAAACAAAAAATGACAGCGCAAATTGGCAAAAGGCGTTAAAGCAAAAAGGCGTAAAACAAATGGCCGTTTTATTTGAGCCGTTTTCTTCCTTATGAATGGCAAACGAAGCACAAGACACCCTCACACATGCCATGTCCCTTCCCGATGCGCTCAGTTAACAGCAAAGAAATGTACCGCCACGTTTCTGCGGTGAAACGTGGTTTCTGGTAACGTGGTAAAGTCCACCCTATAACATGCTACGAAGGCATAGACGGGGAGCAGAGGTATATCTATACTCTTCCTTTAACCTCGGCGCTAGATAGGGATGGGTTGTCAAAGCCACGCCCCGGCCGCTTTACCCCCGTGAAAGACCCGTAAAAATCTGTATTGTAGTTTTGGAGATACGTGAAAGGACGAGCAGGGCCTCAGTAAATGAACTGCAGTGCGTAACCTGTACACGACCATTCACATGGATCAGAGAATTAGTCGCCGGCCTCTCACCGCGGAGGCCTGGGTTCAAACCCACGACAGTCCAAGTGAGATTTATGATTGAAAACGTAGCACTTGGACAGTTTTTTTCTTCGAGTACTTCCGTTTTTGGCCGATCCCAGACGCCGCGAGGTCTAAGGCGTGGGTCTGCGGCCGCTCGCTTGCTGGGATTGCGGGTTCGAATCCCACCGGTGACATGAATGTCTCTTGTGAGTGTTGCATGTTGTCCGGTAGAGGTCTCTGCGACGGGCCGATCAGATGTGATCCAAGCAACTGACAGCTTCGTTAAATAACCCAGTGGAAAAGCATCGACCATAACCAAATGAATGTTGCATCGATTTGGGGGGGGGGGGGGGGGGGTTCAGAAAACATTTACCTCATCCAATCCCATAAAGTAACAGAAAACATCCAACTTAATAAGATAAACAAAAAGCGTCCAGTAACCTGGAAGCCTCGATAAACATATGGTTACAGCAGCGTATACAGGCAGACCTCTGACTTAACGACAGTTCTCAATACGAAATTTAATCGAAATCGGCTAGTCGAGTAGACCGTACACTTGACGGTGTCACGAAAGTTGAGACACACACCCCAAATTCTTGGTAAGACGTAATGAAAACAGCCCGTCACTGTTTGTAAACAAGCCAGCAGTTCTCTTGACCTCCGTCACCGACCACCAGGCGCTAGCAAAGCCGCACAAAAACAGAATCTCGTTAAGAGGCCGCGTGCTGTCGTTATCACAATATCTCTTACGAGCTATTCTGTTGTAATCAATGGACGCGGTTTCTCGTCTCCGACCCCCTGACATGCAAGCTAGATTGCCCGCCACGTGACACAACCTTATTCAAAGCCCTTGCGTAGGCGATGTCTAATTGATTGCGATGTTTAACGGTGATATGTGGTGCGTGGAGTAATCATTACTTGTGATACATCTAAATAAAAAAGCTATTATTTCCCTGCAGCATTAAGCAATCGGTCTTCGAATATGGTTTTCGGTGGGGGATGGAACTCAATTAGTTTCATGGTGCAGAGTACTTATTGAGGGGGGGGGGGGGCAGTTCCTCGTCTAGTCAAGAAATTCCTGGCATTTTATGGAACGCGAATGTTTATTACCACGTTAACAACAGCCCGCCATTTATCCCTAAACACAACCAGATCAACCCAATCCAAACCCACCCATAACGCCATTTATCCCTAAACACAGCCAGATCAATCCAATCCACGCTCACCCATAACGCAATTTATCCCTAAACACAGCCAGATCAATCCAATCCACGCCCACCCATAACGCCATTTATCCCTAAACACAGCCAGATCAATCCAATCCACGCCCACCCATAACGCAATTTATCCCTAAACACAGCCAGATCAATCCAATCCACGCCCACCCATAACGCCATTTATCCCTAAACACAGCCAGATCAATCCAATCCACGCCCACCCATAACGCCATTTATCCCTAAACACAGCCAGATCAATCCAATCCACGCCCACCCATAACGCCATTTATCCCTAAACACAGCCAGATCAATCCAATCCACGCCCACCCATAACGCCATTTATCCCTAAACACAGCCAGATCAATCCAATCCACGCCCACCCATAACGCCATTTATCCCTAAACACAGCCAGATCAACCCAATCCAAACCCACCCATAACGCCATTTATCCCTAAACACAGCCAGATCAATCCAATCCACGCTCACCCATAACGCAATTTATCCCTAAACGCAGCCAGATCAATCCAATCCACGCCCACCCATAACGCCATTTATCCCTAAACACAGCCAGATCAATCCAATCCATGCCATCCATAACGCCGTTTATCCCTAAACACAGCCAGATCAATCCAATCCACGCCCACCCATAACGCCATTTATCCCTAAACACAGTCACATCAATCCAATCCATGCCCACCCATAACGCCATTTATCCCTAAACACAGCCAGATCAATCCAATCCATGCCCACCCATAACGCCATTTATCCCCAAACACAGCCAGATCAATCCAATCCACGCCCTCCCATCAAAATTAAGATCCACTTCAATACCATCATCCCATCCACGCCTAGGTCTTACGCCAGTCTCTTGTCTCAACGTCTCAACACCAAACGCCTATTTGCACTTCTCGTCACCCCAGCACGTGCAGTCATGCTGTTCCCGTCTCGTCACCTCCTCCCACTTACGTCCCAGTATCTTCCTCAGCACCCCATTCACGAACACGCCCTCAGTCTATGTTCTTCACTTAATGTGAGAGCCCTAGTTTTTGGAACCCAAACAGTAAGTACCAAGAGTAAGGCCCTCAAAGTAACTAAAGCACTATATATTTTTATATAAAGCATTCTTCACATTCAATACTAACCTCAAGGGGCTAATCGGATCTATATAGTAGGCTATATCGTCGCTGTAGCTGATTCACTGTCAATCCACGAATCACCAATACGTTGCATCTTTAATCGATGTTTACTAGTTGACAATTGTGTACTGTACTTCCACGGTTGCCGGATCGTGCCCTATAAGTGGCTTCCTTGACAGCTATCTCTGTGATCTGCTGTCTAAACCTTTGCGTACTTCACATCAACTTCGATACTCATTTCTTCTCGGAAAGCCCTACTTAATGTCTGGTACACGAACAGTCTTTGTACTTACATGTTGATTGCACCAATAAACAAATCAATTAGTCTGATCACAAGCGTGTCACGTTAACTCCCATTGCATTCCATTAACAACGTTGTCCATCGTCTGATTAGATCACTTGGTGCTCGTGTTGAAATTCATTATTCATACGCAGAAGCGCCGTTCCAGCGCAGACAGGAAGCACCAACTTCAATACATCACAGTATGAAAGCAATATACACTTTAGGGACCATAACATATATCTGTATTTCCATAGGCAATATCTTTAGCGTTTTGTCACGTGTGTTCCAAAGTGTATTACAAACCTCTGGAAAATAGACAGAAAATACACTGGTAATGTTATGGCTTTAGTACAAGCAGTTATTGTGACAAGGGACCAAAACAAACCGGAGTGGGACACAAGAGAGTCTGCACCCTGCAATAGACCGATGTACGCACTATGCGCGCACGCACGCACATACTCGACAATGAAGTTGACCTGCACAGCGTGGGTAGAGTACCTTAACACTGGCGACGACGGTCGGTGGAAAACATACAGATCCTGTCAAAAACATCAGTCTCTGTCACGGCATGACCTTCTTTCCACAGGTCGCCATTTGTTGGCTGTTTCGTTCATAACAAGCCTAAGTCAAGTTTATGCACAACTCTAACAGAACACTACAGAAAATAACTGTATTATCTCACACGCACAAAACACGACTGCACGTCATCGCAATGTATTTTTAACTGGAATACGTCGGTTACTGGTCACAAGCAAAGGAGGTCTCCTTTGCCCTACGTAAACCACTGTCAAGGTCAACTGCAAACTCCACAGTAACTTTCTGTACCTATGCTTCGCCTGGCCTTACATTCTGCCGTCGCCCAACTGGTAATGCACAGTAACAGTCAGCACTGCACTAAACATTCCGTCTTTGGAACACAACATGGAAACGACACCTCAGGCGAAGTAACGTCGAATGATTAGGTAAGTGGACAGCAAACTGGTAAGGATACGAAAGCCAGCAGCAATTGCCTAATTTCTGATACTCTCCCTTAAAAAAAAACACAAGCAACCTGTCGCCTCCGGGCCAAGATTTGAACTCGGGACCACCAATACACGCGGTAAAGTCCTGTCCACTCGACTTGGGCATTCCGTCAAACAATTCCGGTGATAAAAAGTTACAAGAAAGTCTGTTACAAAGAAGCTGTACCCTACAAATTTTCACCCTGAAATAACCAACCTTCGCCTTCTCTATGACCTGCCTATCCGAATCCCCCATTCAGACAGACAGCAGGCGCCAACACGGGCCCAACACTGCAATTACATTCTCAAGCAATTCGCACAGACGTTAAGGGTGACGATCATTAAGGGATTCAAATGTAAATAAAAAATCCAAAACTTTCGTACGTATTTTCTTACTACACACTGGGCCAAAAATAATTACAACCAACAAACATGGCCCAATCAGGTAGGAAGTCCCCCGTGAGCGTCAGAGAACATCGCGGCCACCGAAATGGTAGGTACAGGTACCGAGTTCTTTTAAGAACTAAAAACAAGAGTACTTAAAGAACATCTAACTGGCGGGGACAACAAGACAAAATTGTAACCAGTCACGCAATAAGAAAACCGAGTAACTTATTAACACTACTACAAAGCAATGTAAGACAAAATCTCACATACAGATACAACAAATAAAATAACAACAAAAAGAATATTAATCCAAAGTCAGACGTTCAGTTCCCACCTGCTGACTGTCGCTTACATACCCGTACCTCGTCCTTCGCAGTCTCAGTCCACACTCTACAATCACCAATCTACACATCTTCCTCTCCCTCTCCTACTCCTACCTGTCAGTGGCAGGTTGATGGCTGTTCTACTCCTAAAGACGTTTCCTCTCACCGCGGGAGAAGTCAAAACGTTCTTACGCATTGTCATATATGTCGTATTTTTAAGCGCGTTCGCAGAAATGTGAAAAGTGACTATTAGCTTCGTGATGTCTGTCAGTCCGTCCGTCTGCCCACATTGAACAACTCGGCTCCCACTGGACGAATTATCATGAAATTTTACATTTCAGTATGTTTCGAAAATCTGTCGATAATATTCACATTGCATTAAAATCTGACAGAATAGCGGGTACTTCACATTAAAACCTGTGTACATTTATGATATCTCGCTGAATTCTTCTTAGAATGACAGATGTTTCAGACAAAAGTTGCAGACAAAATCAAAACACACATTTCACGTTCAATAACTTTTTTCCGAAAATCGTGCCGTTTATCAGAGAATGTGAAAAAAAAATACGGTAGAACCAGACAGGCCACAGATGACAATATAGTACAGCGCATGCGCTCTGTATGCTGGATAACAAGGCTACAGACACACAAAATGTGTAATAATTACTTGTTGCTTTTCCACGGCAACAAATGGTTACGCGAACGCGCCTCAATGTTACGTTTATACGTACACTACCTGTCCTGTTATGACTTGTGAAAACCCGGAACATGTGGCATCACGAAACAAGTTTTGCGGGACACCGGGACAGAGCTGTTTCAAACTCATAAAACCGGGACGAAGAGGATCCCTAAACAAGTCCTGATCCAGCAGTTCCGAAATTAAAACAACTCAGACCTTATTGCACCTGCATCAGCACCATTCGTTCCATGCCATAAACAAACCATGAACACTGACAACCTAAATGGCCATGCCCTAAGAACATAAACATGCTGTCAATCGCACCCTCGTCTCTGACATTACGTCAGCACACAATGTCGCTACTTAACAGGTGAACACAACCGACGATGGTAGCAGAATCGATATGAGGCAGGAAAACACACGAAAAAGTTCATGAACATACCCCGCCTGGAATTCGAACCATGTACCATCTGCACTCTAAAAATTACATTCGCTAAAATCCACTATGCATTCTGCAGATGCTTAAACCCCTCCAAATTCATTAAAAATCCTAGCTTTCGAAGTTCTTCAACCAGGAACTCCACATTGTAGGATACAATCCTACGAAACAGCCTAACAGATGGACCCATCAATCACGAGAATGTGTTCAGACAATATCGTTTACTGGCCACCACGTGGAAAAGCCGAAACACGTAGCACGTATTGGACAATATAAGACATTGTCCGAAAATACAGTTCTGATTGACGATCCGTGTGTCTGTCTGTCTGTCTACTCAAGTATCACAACTACTGTAATTGGCTTGCACTGACGTCGATGTTGGTACCAACCATTATACGCGTACAGTTGGCAGGTCCATGCAAATCCCTTGCCAACTCACTCTCAATCGCCGGAATAAGGTCCTGTAGGTTCCAGTGCAGACGACGACGTTTCGTCCTAGTTCGATGTACAAGTGCCGCGTACGAACAGGCCGACGTAGGCGTAATCTTAGCGTGTGGCATACCGTTGTGTTTTCCAGCATCAAACAAAGATAACTTAGATAGAGTCACAACGCAACAAACCGGTGAAGCACACAAGGCACAACACGTAACAACATAACACAGAAAGCTGCAACATCTCCGTGATACTGCATACAAGACCGGACTGCCACTAATTTTTAAATATAACAACGGATATGTAATTTTAACCTTTTATGCAACAAATTCCCTAAGAGTGGGAACCAAAGTTTTATTTTTTTTACTCTTAAGTGGATGTACCAACTTTTTAAAACAGATGTATAGTCTATGTTAAAATACTCTGACCCCCTGAAGATGGCCTGTAACAAGCCGAAACATACGTAGGGGTGAATGACATCATTATAAGAATATAGTGCATATGTTGGTAGAATAAAACTTTTAATTAGTAACAAGATGCGCGGTGAATACAACGAGAAAAGATAACTCTTTTGACTCAGTCGATACAACTTGTTTATCGGTGTAAACAGTTGTTCTGTTTACAACAAATCGCTCCATGTTTCGGCTTTTACACCAAAGCCACTATAAAAGCATATTAAGGAAACCCCATATATCACATCATTTCATGTATTGGTACAGCAATCCCATTACAGGCCTGGACAGATCCTGAGGGTTCCAGCAGGTTGAGGCTCCCAGATTTCTAGACAATCGTCACACGCAACGGCCGCCTTTACCCCTCCCAGGAAATATTCCTGGTACTCATTTCTGTTAGAGGCTGAGTCGACCCCAGGGCCATAGGATTATGTCAATTAAAAATGCCAATGACACCATAGGGAATCGAACCCGTGACCTTCGTGCTTGTAGCGCAGTGCCTCAACCAACTGCGCCACCGCGCCCCCGATGTACTGGTACAGCACGCATATATGTCTTGGGTGACAACGCTCTAAGTTATAAATACAAATGATATATTTTATTTATACACAAAAACTACAGCCATTATGACATTATGACAGTACAGAGCAGGAAGTGAATCCAGACGAGACAAGAACACAGACCGTAACCAAATCCGCTGTACCATGAATGAACACACGAACTGATGACAACTATACCAAAAACACAATTGTAAAAGAAGTCCAATCACGAAAATAAATCTTTCTGTTATAAAAGATTCGGTAAATTTTATGAAATTCACATAATTTCAGGTCCTTTAGAATGTAACGAAAGAAACACAACAATGTAACTGAACGGCTAAACACGAAATAATACATACATATAAGACAGTTGTAAGTCGTTGGACCTCACTACCGCACTGGAATTGAGATCACGTGATACAAGGTTCTTCATTAATATACCTTTGTCGTGATTTAGCCTGATGAAAACCGTGGCATAAAGACCGAAGCATGTAGCGATTTACTGTAAATAAAAGGAATTCGACTCTAGAAGACTCTGACGATGACTTATGATTTACTAAAGTGATCTTTCCTTGGACTCTGCCCATCGTCTAGTTTTTAATGAAGTGCTACTTTCGGAAGCCGGTTATGCTTCCGTCTTCAGGTCAAGGAAAGCACCTAATCTGGTGGACCCCTCAGAAAGAGAATATCAGTCACTGGGGCCCTGAAGACGGAAGCAGAGCCGGCTTCCAAAACGTACTAATAAACTGAAAGTTAGACAATGGACAAAGTCCAAAGAAAGAAGATCTCTTCAGCGAAAAGAAATTCGTTTACCAAAAAACTAGCTGTGTCGACTGAGTGAAAAAAAAAAACAGTTACATTGGTATTTTTAAGTTAAAACACGAAAGTAAGCAACTGTATTTTGGAATTATGGCCACAATAACCTGTACGACAAAAATAAAGCAGTATCAGTTTTTGTCTACTTGTGTGTACTTAGCTGCGTGAAATGAAATTCCATATAGCATATTACTGTTCCATAAAGTGAGACGGAAGAGTCTCATACATTTTTCACGACGATATTTATCAATATGTGGCCCTGCTGTCTGCCCTGAAACAACTAGACGATTGAGATGGCGACCACAGATAAGCCTCGCAGTCACTAAGTAAAGTACTTCCATTAAATTACACACACATTACGGCAACCCTGTGCCTGCCTGCGCCCTAGCCGGCTGACCGCTACCACACTGTATCGTCACTGACAAGTTACGACAACCGACAGAACATTCTGGTTACAGATTGGTTACAATCCAGTGAATGGTTTACTTCTTTAACGAAACTGCCAGTGCTTACGAACATACGGCGTCCAAAGAAACGATCATTATTAAATAGTGAAATGGAAGAGATATGAGAACAAGCAGTGTTGACCTAATTCGAGGTACTACGTCAGCACGGCTGGAGGGACAGCGCAAAACCACGAAACCCCTAAGTATGGATTACCAGTCCACGACTGGGATTTGAACCCGGGACCTCCAGAATATGAACCACTTGCCAGCGGCCTCCATCTGTAATTGATCTTAAGTCGAAAAAGTCAGTTACGGTAACTTAGCTTTTAACTCACTGCCATCTCTCCAAGGATATCAGATCGGTGACGCAGATAATGACCCCGCGGACACTGCAGCGAGGCGGAGGGGGGGGGGGGGGGGGGGGGGCTCAAAGTTACAAAATACTAAAATTTGTTGTGGGTTCCTTCGGACTAGATTCCCTTCTTATGACAGAAAGCAGCATTCTGGATCCCTTATGAGATCGGGAAATAACTGCTAATAATTACATGAGAAAGGAGCTGATGGCAGCAGCGACGTTACTACACCAGAAGTCGGCTTCGTGTACGTAACATAACCACGCTACACGTAGCAACCACAAAACCGATGCCCTATCGAAAAACAAAAATACAAAGCCACCCGTTGCCATCGTTGACGACAAAACAATTGCTGATAAAGAAGGCCAAAACGGTAAAGTTGTTTGGGCCCACGCCATGAAGGCGTATAGGGAAGCAGAGGTACAGCGCCACTCACTCTTAACCTCGGCACAAGATGGAAGCGAGTAGTTAACATCATACCCCGGGAAAGAGCGACGGTACCCACTGAACAGGAGGCTGTGTGGGCCCCACAGTCGGTCTGGACGGGTGGAGAAGAGAAAAATCTCTTTCCGCTACCGGGATTTAAACCCGTATCGGCCAGCCCGTAGCCTCTGGCATTAGTTATAGTTCCCTACATTACATGGAGTTAATCTGACACTGTGCCGTAATGCAGATGGGTCCATCATCATCTGAGCTTGACGGCCGTGTCAGGTGGTTCAAACCAAACCATGTTCCAGAATTGTGTATTTCAGAGGCCCAGTCCGTCTCCACCATCAGGGTTCTGGTATGACTGAACATTGAACATTGGTTTACTTCAACCACTTCACGCTGCTGAGCCCGACAAGATTTTACTGAAATCAGTTGCCGCGAAACCTTCGCAAAACATCTACGGCAGACAGGTAGGTATCTACGTTTCGGAGAAACTCATCCACCAGAGTACACAGCGTCACATACAAGAAGATCGTAATCATATCACCATTCATATCGAACAAATACGTGTGTTAGGCACTGAGCATGTCACCAGACAGCTTTGCAGAACGTCATGCAGACTCAGGCTTACACGTTACATCGATCTGTAAAGCCACTCCGTCAGCCACGTATACACAAAAACTTCAAAACTCAATATTTGATGTTATACATCAAAACCAACCAATTTAATGCTGGTCATTTTTCCTTTCTCATTCCCTTTCCCGTATGTATGTATATACTACTGTATTGATCAGAAACTACGAACCGTATCATGGACATGCCACTAACGATGGTCCGAGTACCATCATGCAGCACGTAATTCCAGAGTTCACTGCCGGTACTACAAAAAAAACGGCTTGGTTGTCACAGGCTATTTAACACAAATGCAAGTCAATTATTCCGCTGTTTTCTCCCATCCGACCTCTTTCAAAAATACTGATTACCCAGGACAAATTCGAAAACCGTTAAGACCCTTGGTCATTCCGTCGTACACCAGCCGCTATGTACGTTAAAACTTTGGGAGGTGCAAACAAGCCCGACGGCCTTGCGGGTAACCTGGACAATCGAGGACCAAATCCTTCAGAAATCGCGTCAAGAGCGACAGAGCATCTGGCGTGAAACAGAACAGCGCACCAGTAACTAAAACTGTCAGGATGTGCTCGTGCGGAGACAGCAGGAACTACCGGGGATTCTGTTCTTCCAGGACATGACGCTACCTCAACCGGTAACTCAACGCTTGAACATGAGGATACTAGGTTGCCTCGAAACGTCGGGATCCGATTACCCAATGACGCAAACTCGTACCCCCATAAGAACGGACTCTTCAGCTACACCGCTGAGTAAACCTCAAAATTCGCGTAACAACTGCCTTCCCTTTCTTCAGAGAAATCTAATATACCCGACGCTGCACAAGGCCGAATTCTGTTACATTGCTTTATAAATCCGTCCTGCCTACATTTAACAAATGCATACTTACAAAGTCCAACACTTAAATAACGGGGCTGATTCTATAAAATATTCACACTTTTCCTGAGCTTTACTGAATGTGGTCGTATTTCAACTCCACACAATAATTCCACGTTTCGCCACTGTGGAAACACTGGTAGAATCATTTGCGAAGTAATCCCGCATTGTCGACAGATCGCTTAGAATGTTTTCAAGTGATAACACGAACAGACCTTTTCAAAAAAATGCGTTTATGATCACAAACACGAATAAATCACACAGGGCCAAAACACGGTGCTGGTGTCCCTTTACAAGTCAAAAATTACTTATCCGACGACCGTGCTGCCGTATTGCAAAATACACTTAATTGGCCCAGCGTCGTTTAATAAGGGGCTGCTGTTTGGGTGAAACAAATTAGTGGGTCTAAAAAACAGGTATTTTTTTAATGGCTCGACAGCCCCTTGGGGGCGTAGGCCGCCTCATTTTTCGAGGCTTCACGATCACACTTTTTAGACACACCACGCTCGGTAGGACTCCTCTGGACAAGTGACCAGCCCGTCGCAGAGACCTCTACCTGACAACACACAACACTCACAAGAGACAGACATCCATGCCCTAGGCGGGATTCGAACCCACAATCCTAGCAAGCGAGCGGCCGTAGACCCACGCCATAGACCGCGCGGCCACTGGGATCGACAATAAAAAAGTCTACTGCCTTGAAATCCAAATAGTAGGTCAGAACGCTTTGCACCTTTCATTTTGAGATTTGTTGTTCCTAGACCCCGGATATCATCATCGAAGACTTCGACATTTTGGTCCTTGGGCGTGCTGTAAAACACCAGTCCCAGTTACCGTTCCTTTAAGGGCCAAACTCTTCCAGTCTTTCTGCTTTTCAAACGTTTATTCTCGGGTCTTGTTGGTCTATCTTTCAAATGCTTCCTTAGAGGTTAGGCGCCTGGGCCCGCTGGTGCATGTTACCCCCCTCTCCTTTCAAATTATTACTCCCTCCCACTTGTTTTGGGGCTGATCTTACGGAATCTGTAAACAGTACAAAAATATCGCTGTAACTGGATCTTGTTACTTAACACATGGACTACGGGCACAATTTCTTGCCTGTGGTACAACAGCCCAATTCGGGTCTAGGCCGCCTCATTGTTGAAGCAGACACAGACACAGACACAGACACACACACACACAGCCGGAAGGACTCCTCTGAACGAGTGATCAGCCCGTCACTGAAACCGCTACCTACACAACTCACAGACACGAACATCCATGCCGTCAGCGGGATTCGAACCCGCGATCCCAGCAACTAAGCGGCTGCAGACGCATGCCTTAGACCAGCGGTCGCCAAACATTCGGACCTCACGGACCACTAAGCTCACAATTTTGAATCCCGCGGACCACTAACATGAATTTTTTTAAAAAGGTACAAACATCTATAAAATAATGATCATAAAAGTTCCATTTTATTAATATGAAATGCACTTGTTTAATTATAACAAAATTATTAATGTGATATTTGTTGCTGCTTGTTTGAAATAAGTTTATGGATTCTTGGCTTCACTGACGTCACTGCATCAGAATATAATGAAACAGTATAATAAACATAAGAATTGCAAATAATGTCCAAATTTCTCCACGGACCACCAAAATTTTCTCGCGGACCATCAGTGGTCCGCGCACCACCGGTTGGCGACCGCTGCCTCAGACGGCACGGCTAGCGAAATCGGCTACGAACGCAATTGGTGGCATTAATTATATTACGAATGTGTGCATCTGTTTTCAGGTGAGAAAAGTAAGACTCCAGCTACTTGATTAAGACAAAACGGCATTCCATATCACCAGCCTCTCCTCTACTTTTCTGTCGCTCATAATATTAGAAGCTGTTTAGATGCTCCTCAGCCAATTAAAGGTGGAAGTTCGCCACCTGCTGTCATGAAGAGAACAATGGGCCTCATCCACCTGCACTCGTCCCTGACTCCTCGATTCCATCAACCCAATATGAGTCTGATACAGGATTGAAAACGGGCACAAAGTTTGCGGAAACGTGAGGAAAAGGCGGGAAGGGGGGTGGGGGGTGGGGTGTGGGGTGGATCAACGTATATCAGCAGTAGGAGGTTTGCTCGCTAGTTACGGAAACTGGATTTAATCATCCTCTCACCGCTAATTAGCACGGGGCCCGCAGAGTCAACAGCATGGAGCCCAGATCTGTTACTAGTGATGTTTACTTTCCACTGTTCCTCCTAACAAGGACCCGCTATCTCACTCTAATATATAAACTAACTAGAAATCTGCCAGATTAGCGTTTACCACTCTTTGCACATAAAAAAATCCCTCTCTAAGAGTTCACCAGACACAAAATCGGGAGTAATGACTACCCTCCGCTCTCTCCAGACGTGTAATGCAGGATTATTCACACTAGAATATCTTAAAACCTATCCCTCAAATAGCCCGACTACCTTTAAAATCACGGGCAATGAAACATTTTCAGAGTGCCCCACCACCCAAACCGATGTCGCTCAATCCTCGGGAACAATTTCCAAGATTCTTACGCAGTAATAATTCCATCTGCATGCAGCAAAACTTACAAACTCGGCACAATATGGACTTAGAATGATGTGTGGTGATGAAAATACCTATGTATACTACCCACGTACAGCGCAGGTTTTTCAAACACGCCACACCAGCACTGGCTTGTTCCAGCCTCGTGCAACACAACAAACACGCGGCACCAGCACTCACTTGTTCTGGGATCGGGTAGCACAACGAACACGTGGCACCAGCACTCACTTGTTCTGAGATCGGGTAGCACAACGAACACGCGGCACCAAGCACTCACTTGTTCTGAGATCGGGTAGCACAACGAACACGTGGCACCAGCACTCACTTGTTCTGAGATCGGGTAGCACAACGAAAGCGCACCTCATTGTCGGTCGGTGAACGACAGCGGCACTCGCACTCACTTGTTCTGAGATCGGGTAGCACAACGAACACGCTGGCACCAGCACTCACTTGTTCTGAGATCGGGTAGCACAACGAACACGCGGCACCAGCACTCACTTGTTCTGAGATCGGGTAGCACAACGAACACGCGGCACCAGCACTCACTTGTTCTGAGATCGGTAGCACAACGAACACGCGCACCAGCACTCACTTGTTCTGAGATCGGGTAGCACACGAACACGCGCACCAGCACTCACTTGTTCTGAGATCGGGTAGCACAACGAACACGCGGCACCAGCACTCACTTGTTCTGAGATCGGGTAGCACAACGACACGCGGCACCAGCACTCATTGTTCTGAATCGGTAGCACACGAACATTCTAATGTCTTAGTGCAGCTGAGTACTTTGTAGAAAATATAAGAGAGTCCTACACCTGAGTATCCGCCTTCGCGCCATTAGCTACTCACAATACGGTAACGGTTGACCGCTATACTAAGACCAAGGCACTATGGGAAATTAAGGCTATTAACACAAAAGGGAACTACGAGTATCTTCACTGCTTTCATAACGCAGCCTTCAACTACGACACCGAGTCGTCTGGTTAATGTGTGCGTACACTTAGCATGAAACACGGGACCTACTGCCTCTGGCACCTACCTACCAGACTATACGGTATCATAATCAGAACACATGGCTCTTCACCGCCGCAAAAACCAAAATTATTCACTACAAAAACTAACACAACACGTAACATGTTTAACGTCTTGAAGTATGAAATTACACTAAATTATATGTCAGAATTAAATTCCTGCAACACATGACACTGAGTCACCATTACAAAGACGAATGACACGACCGTTAAGGTGATAGTCACAATTTCCTCTAAAAAATAATACAGAACATGAACACCCTATACTCTGTGGGGGCAAAGCTGAGTTATTTAATGTTCAAGGAGGCGGTATATATAGCAACCGTTATGCTTTAAATGGTTCCGAATAAACTGCACATGAAATACAAAAAGCGTAGCAAAAAGACACACTTTAATGTTGATCTGGAACCTAGAGAACTGGTTTCGGATTCCATTACACACCCCCCCCCCCCGGCCCCCGCCCAAATGGATATCCCTTCGTGCAGAAGCCACAGATTTTTCTCGTGTACACAAATAAAAATCGCTGATACATAAAACCAAATACCGTTGACTCGCACACAAATGGAACACCGCGCATACACTTAAAAACGGCGACAGGCAAAACCGCGGTAGTTACCACCCTATGCTGACAGTACTTGCACGGTATTGCACGGTACTGTACCGCTGCACTGTATCAGTCACGTGCCGCCAGGGATTTACATGTAAACATTTACGATTTTATACAATTCTCAAATGCATCATCCAAGCGCTCAATGAAATCCACTGCTGGAAAGTCTATATTTCTATAGCAGTGTTTTCCAAACTGTTTTGCTCACCGACCCCTTTTGGCTTCGAAAAATAACCACGAATCCTCGCATCCTTGCTCACGTAAATACAGAGTATCCGGATGACAGGCATCCAAAATTAAAGATTTATATCTCAAAACTAATTTAGACAGATACGAATACATACATACCAGTAGCACACGTAACAACGCATTGCATGATTTTACCGTCGTTATAATGACTGTCGCTCGCTTCGTGGGTACAGGAAGTTACTTAATTAGATATTCTAACGATCACACTAAATAAACACATCGCCAATTAAAGCAGTTCCGCGATTATTTTTAACAAAACATTATTCCTTTAATTACACGAATAAGTAAACTTCAGAGCAGCCATTACAGAAATGTATCCACGGATCCTCTGGGATCTGCAAAGCACACTTTGAGAACCACTCGTCTAGAACATCACACAGTGTTTGTGCCAAATCAATATATATCCACAATGTATCATAAACCATTTCGAGAGATGCAACATATTGAAATAGTTCTAATAAAACATGGAATTGAAATGTTACAAGAGCCAAGAGATCGACAATGATGAGGCAAGTTATACGAGTAGAAAACAAAGAATGTGAAGGCACTCCTGAGACAGAACGATCTCTAACGAAGTCCTCCACATTATAGCTAGACCTATCTGTTGATTATGAGAACACATTGTCCTAAAGGGTACAGGAATTCTGCCTGTAATAAAGTAAGGCCTCTTCGGAGATCATGTCGCTGACAGGCGTCAGGAGTTAACATCTGAAGTGGCCGACAAGTCCGGCTGAATGCTAACACACGATTCGCAGTTTCTCTGTCCCACCATTTTCAGCGGAGTCAGTCGGCTGCTCTAGGCAACTGCTCCGAATGAGTCAGTAGTGCTCAAAATATGCTCCCTGAAATCCTGGGATTCCGTTAGCGACTGTGGGGGGCTTCCAAAAACTCATTTCCTTATAATCAAAATTACAAGCATATTTTGACAATTTTAATTGCATTTTTTTTGCTCCCCGTATGTGAATAACTGACGCTGGGTTAAGTTTCGTTGTAACAGCATACAGGTTTGTGTTAATACGTTACGTACATATTGTCGTGGCCATGATACAGTCGTATAGCGACTCGCTTACGAGCTGGACGGTCCGGGGATCGAATCCCGGTGGTGGCGAGATTTTCAAACCCGTCCAGACCGGCCCTGCGGCCAACCCAGCCTCCTGTACAATGGTACCGGGTCATTCCCGGAAGTAAAACGGCCGGGGCGTGGCGTTGACCACCCACCCCCATCTAGAGCCGAAGTTAAAGAAAGAGTAAGCTATACCTCTACTCCCCCTCTGGCCTTCATGGCCTGTTTCTAGGGTGAACTTACCTTTAATTATATTGTCTTGTAAATAAATGTTCATGTTCTTAAGAAGTTTTATTTAATTCCTGCGCCCAAAAAGTACACTTGCACTTTACGAGGGGTTCCGTAACAATTCATACTTAGTCACAAAGTTCTCACAGATATTAATAATTTGAAGGCGGCTGGAATAAGCCAAGCGCAATTCTTTTCCCCCCATCCTTTGAACCACTTCACCGTCGACAGCAACCTCTCATCAACATCTGCAGTTGATACAGCGTCGATCAACAGTATAAGAACCAAGAAATATATCAAGAAGATGCCCGTTCTGTCTAGTGTCTTCCCGAGCCCGGGAAAACTGCCCAGACTGTGTGTGCTAACAACTACCGCATCTCGCGGTCCGCAGAGACACGAAGAGCGCGCACAGCCTAATGAGCAGCAGCAGCCCCGTCTTTAATTTGCTCAATCCCAATTAACGCACCACACAATAACATATTCACTCAAATCATCAGTGAAGCAAGACTTGTTCTGTGTTTATAATAATAATAATAATAATATAATAAAACCATGGCTCGACAGCCCTATGTATGAGCTTGGGCCTCCTCTTTCCGAAGTTACTTGGTCTTGTGCATTTGTGGCAGTGAGTGACCAGCCCACTGGCCGCGCTGTTCGACTCAATCCTGATGTGACTGCGATGTGACTGCCAGAGCCATCTGGCAGTCAGTCTGGAGACTTGGGTGAGAAATGGCCGCTGAATTTTGCTTACGAGCATTACTAGTTCTATTCATGCCCGTAAGGTTCTTTTACATGCCGTAAATCTACGACATGGGACTGACGGCTTTACTTCCCCTCCGAAGGAAGTGGTGCTCCGGATTTTTATCACCCTTAAAAATCCATCGACCTCGATCGGGATCGAACCTGTTCCGGGTTTATACAAAGGCAAAAACTACGGCAGCCTGTATCCCAGACTCCCGTAACACATTTCTTCGCGTGTGTACGAATTTCAACTCAAAAAATTAAAGAGCTCCAGGAGGTTGAGGCTCCCAGAATTTCTAGACAATCGGCACATGGTGGCAAGGTTGTCAGTCCTACGCAACGGCCGCATTTACACCCAGGAGATATCCATGGTACTTTATTTCTGTTAGAGGCTCAGTAGACCCCAGGGTCATGGAGCGGCCGGAAGGATTAACTCAATGAAAAATCTCAACGATCCCACCGGCAATCGTACCCGCGACCTTCCGGTGCCTCAACCAACTGCGCAACCGCGTGCCCCCACTGAGTATTAATAACCCAGGGAACACCGTATGCCCCACGCATGCACCAGGGTGCTACCGGGCAACGAATTGCATATTTATTTTTAATAAACTTTCACGTGTGTGCACGTACGTGTGTAATGGCTGTTCTGTTTCCTACCGAGGACATGAGAGAAAAAAAATTCAGACATGAAATTTACTCCACACTCTCAGCTATGGCTGTTAAAGAAACATGCAAGTACTCCAGAAGAGTTTCCGGATGCCTTTCGAATCCTTATACGACTTTAACAGGCCCAGCATACTTTAATTTACTTTGCGTCATTCCTTCTTTACTGATCTGGCTATTACACACTTAAAGTGAGAATAAAAGTACACATAAGAAACGAATGAGGCACATCGCACAACTTTATTGATAAGTAAAACTGTTTCTGCTTTTGATGTATATCTTCAAGCCTGAATGCAACCACTGTGAAGATAACTGTAGAGAAAAAATATATATAGGAATATCGCAATAATTTCATAGATTAACAGGTGTTGAAATCTCAATTCCTTTAACACATAACATGGAAAATATTAACATCAGACTGCTTTTAGTGTAACGCAATCCCATTACATACCTGGACAGGCTCTTAGGGCTCCAGGAGGTTGGGGCTCCCAGAATTTCTAGACAATCGGCACAGGAATGTGATAGGGTTGTCAGCCCTACGCACCGGCCGCCTTTATTCCCCAGGAGATACCCGGGGTACTTATTTCTTGTAGAGGCTGAGTCGACCCCAGGGTCATGGAGCGGCCGGAAGGGTGAAGAGAGTGCTTTTAATATACGAAATATTAAATAGTTGTAACTTGTTCGTACGTCGCCGTGAATAGCAACCATATTCTGTACCGACGCTGTATAAGCTTGGCTAAACAAGGACGTTTCTCTCTCTTGTTCCTTCTGTCTCTTATTTCCGGGCAAAGAATGGCGAAGGAGCCGCGGAGGTTGGCATCCCTAACCTCGGCCACAGATGCAGCCGAGTTGCCAGCGATATCGGGAGAAAAGAAAAATGCGTTCTACATAACGTTAGGGACTTTTTTCTTACCAATAGCGCAAGTCCCTAGTGGGCCAGAGCCTACTCATTATCGAGGCTTCACGATCACACTCGGACACACCACACTCGGTAGGACTCCTCTGGACGAGCGATCAACCCGTCGCAGAGACCTCTACCTGACAACACACAACACTCACAAGAGAGAGACATCCATGCCCCCGGCAGGATTCGAAACCGCAATCCCAGCAACCAAGCGTCCGCAGACCCACGTCTTAGACCGCGACGGCCACTGGGATCGGCCTTAGGATCAGAACTATAAGGAAAATTGTACTCGAAAACCTGAAGGTAAAATACACGGTCTAAGCCTATACGAGAGGATAATGAGAATTCAATTTTAAAAACAAATACGGCAGATGTGGACTAGATTCGTCTGGATAAGGGTAGGGACCAATGGGGTCGTTTTTGTGAACACGGTAATGAACAGTCTTTCACCACCACACGGCCGTGTACTTCTTCGCTTGCAGAACGAATAATGTCTATGGAACATCCGCCTCTTCCGTCGTATTAGTTGTTTCTATTCCAAGGTGCAGCTCTATTTTTTGACATTCCAACATAAAAAGGAACGCAGAATCTGACAAAGACCCGCCTTCGTCAGTTTCAGATCTGAAGCCTACCGATGGCCCACGGGTCAAAACATCAAACGTGAAGACACGACATCCATTCACAAAGACCTTATTTATCAACTCAGGATTCTTGCATATATATTTTCTAGGACTACCACAAATTTTCCAAAAATCTTGGGGCCACCTCAAAATCTAGGCAGCAGGAGGGTGTTACGAAGCAAGTTCCATATTGAGGACCCACAGATATTAGGCGCCGCAATAAAAAAAAAATGTCGCCAGTGCGACCTGGCGCCCGGGATTTATGCGCCCCAAGTCAAGCACATGCCTTACACCATTGGCGCACGGGGGGGAGTCTGCCAGGCAGCCCCCCCCCCCCAAAGCGAAATTTAAAAAATCACAGATTCTGTAGACACGAGATATCAAAGTTTTAGGTGATGTACGCTTCAGCCTAAGTCAGCCACTGAAATCGGCTGGTGACTAGTAATTGGAATATTGAAAAATATTATAAAAACTTACGAATATGTAGATTTTTTTTCTTTTTCAATTAGTTTTAACTTTCCCTGTAAACTAACTAACGTCGGCTCGGAAATTTTGACATGATTTTCATAACATAGTTCTTGAACTCAAACATCGTTATATATAGTCTCAGCATCAGCACCCCCCCCCCCCCAAGAAAAATTCTGGGTGCGCCTATGCCTCACAATACGCATTTTCGAAATTAGCTTACGTCGCCATTACACAGGCCAGACAAAAGAGCTCAACACTAATTCTATAACAACAAGAATCCAGTTCCGTGCTAGCGCTATTTTAAAAAAAAGCCTACCGAATATGTTTTTCCCGTGCCCCTGTGCTGTGCGGTGTATTTAATTTCCCATCCTTTCTCTGCCTGCATCCCGTGACTCGCTCCTCAGTTCTTTGCTCTTCTACGAACGTGTCGGCTGTACTTCAGTAATTATCATGTCCAGCAGCCACCTCACGACGTGCAGCTCCGAACTCCTCTTCACCTAATTACCCCGCAATGTCCAGCAGAGCAACTGAGTAACACCACACTGTCTAATCAAGTGCCAGTGCGTCACTAACCTCGCCACGTCAACTCACACTGAATATAACGGTCTACTGGGATACGACGCCGTGTAACTTAGTTGTAATGTACCAACCGTTGAGGCATGTATTGCCTCCATCTTCAGGGTAACCACGCTTCCCTTCTTCTCTCACTCTGAACACACAGGCGCATCACGTCCCTCCGATACGTTGCAACCTTCCCACCAAACTACACGGCGTCACATTCCAGACGGCAGTAATTCTCACGCAACCGCAACCGCGAGAGCCGCAAACTGCACAATTCGCACACAGCTGTGCCCATAAAGGTTTCTAGACTGATTGCCCGAAACACAAGCTACGAAGGTACCTGTTCGCAAATATCTGTGACAAAAATTTGAATTTTTGTGACCTACATTCAGCGTTCCTTACGTTAAACTGGCGTTTATTTCCCTTTGCCTGAGGTCTTCGCTCTTCTGGGATACTGCGCGGCGTTGATTGGTAGTTACCGAAGTTTCGGGACAGCATATCGGTCCCATCTTCAGGGGTCAAGCAGTGCAAGACAGGACGGATAGAACGTGGAGTTTTTCAATCTTAAACCTGGAGGTACATATATTAACCATTAATCTCTTGCGTCGACAATGTTTTAATCATCGTAGTCTTATCTTACGACAGGTCCAGAGCGTCTTCCAAAGCGAGTTCTCCAGACAGTGCAATCTAGTGCTTCCTCTTTTAATTTCCAGTATCTTCTAGTTTTCTTAAGGACAGCCAGTAGCTGCTGACGTCTTCGTTTTCGCCTTCCTGTCCCTTCTATCTTTCCTCCAAAGTCTTTTAGGAGGCAATTCCTACGTAAATGTGGCCAATCTAATTAGCCTTCCTTCGTTTCACTGTTTATTGATGTTTATACTGATAAAATTATCTTAAATTCCGGACAGTCATATTTGTAGCCCCAATTAATACAGTCAGAGCGTGATATCCGCTGTATGCAGTGTCCGTTTCCTCCAGGGCTTCCAACTCGTTTTAGTCACCTTAACCGTGAAATGTACTTTCTTCTGCGATGTGACGCCATATAGTTTGGTAGATAAGTACCGACGTTTCAGAAGTGCACTGCGTCCATTCTTCTACCCTGAAGACGGAGGCAACTCGTTGCTCACCAACATTTTTACCAAACCAGCCACTTTACCTTCCAGACGACAGTAATCGTCGTAAGAACGCCACAGCTCAAAGTAAATTGAGTTTCACAACAGCAATAACTGGAGGATCGCTTCGCGCTTTTTAAGTACACAATACCGGAGTTCGCTCATCATATAAATACGATCATCTGTCCGATCAGATCGACGGAGAAGGTGTGCACATAATAAATGGAAAACACAAGAACGCAGCGTCTGCATTCAGAGAAATTGCACTAGCTTCCTACATTATTTCGAATAAATTCAATGAAAACTGTCAGCTGCGTTACCGTCTGCACCGCACATCACTGCTAACAGCCATTCACTTCTATACGGAGATCATTTTATATTACAACTGCAGCTATATTTATTCCTCGATATGTTTCAAAGACCAGTTGTGAACGTGAGGATGACCTGAAATAGGTCGAAACATGTAGTTCTATATAATAAATAATAAATAGGATTTAGTTGCGTTTGGACAGATACTGATTTAATTATATAATATTAATACAAAGGAATTACTTTCGTTAAAATTGCCGCTAGTCACTTCCCGTCGGCTCGCATTAACTGACAAAAACCCAGCACAAGTTCGATGCGCAATGACGAAGGCGATCAAAATACGGAGTTGCATACTGCTGACCACAAAGCCAGAAATTATTCTGTGAAAGCGGATCCGCGGAGGTAGTAGTAAGTTCATCTACTGTACATCCTAAATCTGTCATCGATACACGAATTGCATACAAAATGTCCGCAAGGAAGAAGATCCAGCAAAGAACGTCTATGATTCGTCTTGCACAGAAGATCCGGGAAAAATACGTTAATAGCTAGTCTTAGACGTTCCCAAGAACAAGACGGCAGCGAGGAACCTGAAGAAGCAGTCTATAAACATTAGAGAAAACGTGACACAACTGTAGAGCTACAAATGGGAAAGGAAACAAAGGAAATGCAAAATGCTGCCAGATCAGAAAATTCGTACGTGGCAAAAGTACCTGGAACACGACACGCTAGATTGGCAATCGAATTTGCAGGACCGGAGTAAAAACGCAATTTGCAGGGGACAGAGGTAACGGTTAATTCGGACAATATCTGTACCCTGTGTACGCCACACACATCTAATATGAACCTGAAATTACGTCAAGGAATCAAAGCACTTGATACAAACATCTCAGGCCATAGTTTGAGGCACTGCGCTACAAGCCGGAAGGTCACGGGTTCGATTCCCGATGGTGTCAATGGAATTCTTCATTGACTTAATCCTTCCGGCGACACTGTGCCCTGCGGTCGACTCAACCCCTAAATGAGTACCAGGGGTTTCTCCTCGACAGTAAAGGCGGCCGGTGCGTAGGGCTGACAACCTTACCACCTCCATGTGCCGATTTTCTGGAACTTCTGGGAGCCTCAGCCTCCTTGAAACGTGTGTCCGTTCCAGATATTCAAATCAAATAGCCTACTGTTGTGTTTCAAAAACATCTGTACACGTTCACTAAGTAAGTTCGAAACAGTCGGACTGTTTGCAGCATCAAAAAAGAGTACCCCCCCTTATGGGGTCTAAAACGGCACCAGCAGCGGTTTTATGTATCGGGATAGTGTCAAATAATACTGCATGCCAGCGCTGATTGTATCTCGAACTGTCATACGCTAATTAACGCGAATTACACTTGCAAGTCGCACTTCCAACTAAAAGCTAAAAATTCTTTAAATAATTTCATCCAGTAGTAAACACTGCGTGGAGCTGTTATTCGCGTTACATAGTTAAAGCAAAGGTAAAGCAATCCCATTACAGGCCTTGACAGGCCCTTAGGGTTCCAGGAAGTTGAGGCTCCCAGATTTTTAGACAATCGGCACATGAAGATGGTGAGGTTGTCAGCCCTACGCACCGGCCGCCTTTACCCCCCAGAAAGATTCCTGGTACTCATTTCTGTTAGAGGCTGAGTGGACCCCAGGGCCACAGTGCGACCGCAACGATTATGTCACTGAAAAATTCCAGTGACACCATCGGGAACGAACCCGCGACGTTCCGGTTTGTACGCAGTGCCTCAACCAACTGCGCCACCGCGTGCCCCGCGTTACACAGTTACTGTACTTATTTAATGCACCCGCCATGACTCCTCATACATCGCTTTATACCTAGCAACCACATATAACGCGCGCAATTGCTGTTTTACAATAAATACTCCCAATTTTATACTTCCAAAAAATTCGCGATATATCGATATGCCGAATCGACATCAGGATCAACATTAACTGACATACCCTGGCCGTGCCATGCCTCGGGCGGTTAGTCGCCGGCCTCTGACCGCGGAGGCCCGGGTTCGATCCTAGGTCAGTCCAAGTGGGATTTGTGGTGGACAAAGTGCACTGGGACAGGTTTTTTTCCCGAATACTTCAGTTTTCCCCTGTCAGTTTCACTCCACCGGTGCTCCATTACACGGAAAAACGAAAAAAAAACTAATTTTCATCACAGGGTTGCACAATAAGCCTTAAGGCTGCGGTGCATCCGTAGAATCTGCTGCGGGGCCCTTCACAAAAAAAAACTGACATACCTTCTTACACACTGCACTACTGGAAAATCACCATTCACAATCACCGTATTTCACATTCGATATTATGCAGGCATAACCTACGCAGCTGACAAAACATCGTTAAATAAACTACAACACACAGACAACCAAGCAATTGTACCTGCCACGTATTCTAATCATGTAGCACATAAATCTGAGATTTGCACTGCTCTGAAAATTCAGACCCTTTCAAGACAAGTGGTTAGCCATGTATTGCTATGCTTAGAGCTAAAATCTCTGCATTCCACCGACACAGTGTACACGATTCTTACAGTAAAGAACCAATATTTACCCCCACAACAGTTCACCGATTGGTCTTCTTAATGAAAGCACACACTGTTCTCTGCGAAGTAGGAACTGTATATAAAACGAAAGTCTATTTCAGTCTTCAAAGGGTTAAGTGGTCTTCCGGTTATGATGTCGCACATTCTTGTATGCGACTGGAGACTTTTCGATGAAACCTTCAGCCAAGGCCCTGAAGATGGAGACACTACGTTCCCTGCAACATCGGTAACCACCTACAGGATCAAAAAATGGTTCATAACCCGGAAGACCACAATCTAAACATTATACGTCAAACACCGTGTCGCTCGGTCGCTTTAAAATAAACAATTAATTATTGCGAGAGATTGGACAGTATAGCAGTACGTGTGCCCTCAAGTGTACATAGCTGCGGTACTGGTATCTCACCTGCTATAACTAGGCAGGCCACAATCTGAACACACAACACATGTTTCGTTAGAAACTGTCCGTCGCTCGGCAGCTTGCTATTTAAAATAAGCAATTAATTATTGTGTAAGATTAGGCAGTACAGGAGCACGTCTGCCCTCTACTGCATATAACCGCGGTATACTGATATCCCCCAATTGGCTAAGTACGCCACCCTGCAGCACAAATGCTGCATAATACATCAGCATTCATTGCAAAATGCTCATATCATATTCTGTTAACAATGTGTGTGGTGTTCTGCACATGTGTGTGTATATTTTGGTCCGGGTGCTCCAATATGTGGCTTGTAGCTACGTCCCAAGCAAGCGGTAATTGCACGCATGCGCAGCCGCGGCCGCTCAAAGTGCTTGGCTGCTACGGCTCTTCCACAATCTTTACGTCGGCAGTAACCACGGTAATGGGGGGTTAGAAAGGGGGGGGGGGGTTCTTCCAGGTACGTCCAGGGCAAGAAAATGAGTCTTCTTTTTTGCATATTCTATTTGTAACATATAACAATTTCTTTAAGTAATATTTTAAAGCAGAAGCACGCCTCAAGCGTACTCGAGTTCCTGACAGAACCAAAACGCCAAATTTCCTAAAGCACAAATCATGGGCGTCCAACCTCTTATGGCAAAGAGCCACAACTATTACTGGAGGCTGGTCTAGCGGACCGCACGTGGCAAAATCACAGTAAGGGACACACCTAACCGCCAAATTACTGTGTAATTTTTACAGTAGGCCTATATACATAATTTACAAATGTGGCCGCGGGTTGAGAGACCCATGGCTTACACCTTCAGTCCTATAAAGCTTGTGCTGCTAATGTTTACACTTCGGTAATGCAAGTTTATCCATCAAGAATGCAATTTAGCGTAAGCTTTCACAGCCTCAAATTGTAAATGTTTCACATCGCTGTTGTTGTTGTTGTTGTTGATGATGATGAGATGATGATTTTGTTTGTTGTTGTTGTGTGGTGGTGTGTGGTGGTTGTTGGGAAGAACTTGTTCCTCAATTTGTGCCGGTGTCTATGGAAACAGTTGGTGGCTCACTACACCAACAGCCTACATACTTTGACTTTACAGTAATATGGGTTCACGCAGTGTTTAGAATGTATTAATAAAAGACTTAACAACAGTCTTTGAACTTTAGATTCTGGTAACGTTATTTCCTACGCACACAAAGTAAAGGCGGCCATAATGCCCATTACTAGCAAAAAAACCAATATCACTTAACCAATTCAGAAAGCCTAGGGAGTTAAAGTCTTCTTCTCAAATTAACTGAGCAGAATAAGGTAAGCTCTCCACGCCCCCACTTTCTGCGGTTATCGTTATGATAGGACTTCTTTCAAAATGTGCAAACACTCCCCACCCCACTGTTCCATTCTACCAACCACAAGTACTTCCTGCGCCCCTAGGGACCTACAGGCACACTAGTAACACGACTCATCTTTCTGTTGAAGCTGTACAATCGTTACTCAAACGAAAGCACTCGCATTGTTCTTTCAATAACAATAACGAAGACAAAGAAGTACGACATAAAACAGCAAAGCACGTCAAATGCTGTCTGCACAAGATTTCTTCCACTAAAGCAAACAAGCGAAGAAAAAGACTTAATTCATAACGAGCAAACCCAGAAGCATTTAATAATAACTCTGCCTTCCACACGGTTTAAATTCCGCTTCTACTCCGGAAGTTTAAATTTAATAAAAGAGCCTTCTACTGTGTGTAATCACCTAATTTAGAACAGTCTGTTCACTCCGTTAAGGACCACCCTCACATCATCATCATCTCAACACATTGATCGTTACGCCACTTACATCTAATCTACAGAAGTCAACTCTGCGACAACAACATAAAAATGCCCGGATCCATGTGACAGATGCAGTAACATAGAAATGCACCGGACATGTACAGACCAGTTAACATAGAAATGCCCGGACCATGTGACAGATGTCCAGTGTAACATAGAAATGCCCGGACCATGTGACAGATGTCCAGTGTAACATAGAAATGCCCGGACCATGTGACAGATGTCCAGTAAAACATCGAAATGCCCGGACCATGTGACATGTCCATGTAACATAGAAATGCCCGGACCATGTGACAGATGTCCAGTGTAACATAGAAATGCCCGGACCATTGGACAGATGTCCAGTAAACATAGAAATGCCCGGACCATGTGACAGATGTCCAGTGTAACATAGAAATGCCCGGACCTGTGACAGATGTCCAGTAAAACATCGAAATGCCCGGACCATGTGACATGTCCAGTGTAACATAGAAATGCCCGGACCATGTGACAGATGTCCATGTAAACATAGAAATGCCCGGACCATGTGACAGATGTCCAGTGTAACATAGAAATGCCCGGACCATGTGACAGATGTCCAGTGTAACATAGAAATGCCCGGACCATGTGACAGATGTCCAGTGTAACATAGAAATGCCCGGACCATGTGACAGATGTCCAGTGTAACATAGAAATGCCCGGACCATGTGACAGATGTCCAGTGTAACATAGAAATGCCCGGACCATGTGACAGATGTCCAGTAAAACATCGAAATGCCCGGACCATGTGACATGTACAGTGTAACATAGAAATGCCCGGACCATGTGACAATGTCCAGTAAAATACAGAAATGCCCGGACCATGTGACAGATGTCCAGTGTAACATAAAAATGCCCGGACCATGTGACAGATGTCCAGTAAAACATCGAAATGCCCGGACCATGTGACATGTCCAGTGTAACATAGAAATGCCCGGACCATGTGACAGATGTCCAGTAAAACATCGAAATGCCCGGACCATGTGACATGTCCAGTGTAACATAGAAATGCCCGGACCATGTGACAATGTCCAGTAAAATACAGAAATGCCCGGACCATGTGACAGATGTCCAGTGTAACATAAAAATGCCCGGACCATGTGACAGATGTCCAGTAAAACATCGAAATGCCCGGACCATGTGACATGTCCAGTGTAACATAGAAATGCCCGGACCATGTGACAGATGTCCAGTAAAACATCGAAATGCCCGGACCATGTGACATGTCCAGTGTAACATAGAAATGCCCGGACCATGTGACAGATGTCCAGTAAAATACAGAAATGCCCGGACCATGTGACAGATGTCCAGTGTAACATAGAAATGCCCGGACCATGTGACAGATGTCCAGTAAAACATCGAAATGCCCGACCATGTGACAGATGTCCAGTGTAACATAGAAATGCCCGGACCATGTGACAGATGTCCAGTAAAACATCGAAATGCCCGGACCATGTGACATGTCCAGTGTAACATAGAAATGCCCGGACCATGTGACAGATGTCCAGTAAAATACAGAAATGCCCGGACCATGTGACAGATGTCCAGTGTAACATAAAAATGCCCGGACCATGTGGCAGATGTCCAGTAAAACATAAAAATGTCCGGACCATGTGACAGATGTCCAGTGTAACATAAAAATGCCCGGGCCGTGTGGCAGATGTCCAGTAAAACATAGAAATGTCCGGACCATGTGACAGATGTCCAGTGTAACATAAAAATGTCCGGACCCTGTGGCAGATTCCAGTAAAACATAAAAATGCCCGAACCATGTGGCAGATGTCCAGTGTAACATAAAAATGCCCGGACCATGTGTCAGATGTCCAGTAAAACATAGAAATGCCCGGACCATGTGACAGATGTCCAGTGTAACATAAAAATGCCCGGACCATGTGACAGATGTCCAGTGTAACATAAAAATGCCCGGACCATGTGACAGATGTCCAGTGTAACATAAAAATGCCCAGACCATGTGGCAGATGTCCAGTATGTCGTATAAACCGATGACGTTATAACCGGGTTCGACTGTATTTGGTAACATATACACTGCGACTACATGTTTCGGCTAGTAAATAGTCACTTTCAAGTCAATTCCAGGCGCTCTCCACCGTCACTACCCACGCCGTTATGAACAAGAGCAACAGTTCAAGTTACTAAGCCAACAAGCAAGCATCACTTCAAAGAATCTATATGTGGTCTCTCTTACGAGGCTCTCAGTACTTCAAACAACACAGCGTCGATTTCAGGACTACAAACGAAAAAACTGAAAGGATTTGAAAGTAAGTGGTCGTGGCCTAAGGCAGATACTGTCCCGGAATTTAGGTCTATGTGGAAACGAAGGAAAACCACGCAAACATCTCATAACAGCCACTGCAACCGGGCGTCGTCCGAATACATGTCCATAACGTTACCGGCACGCATGTTAGGCTGATCTCAGATCTAACCAGCTCGTCTTCGAGGTCGCCCTCTGACTCTCTAATGCAGTCTTTTTCAACCTTCTTGTCCTCGGGTAGCACTACCACTACGCGTAACATTACGTACTGACAACAGTAATCACACAGGCTTAGAGTTTGTACTTTTTCAAATTTTAACTTTATAAAGGAGGGCACGCGGTGGCGCAGGTGGTTGAGGCACTGCGTTACAAACCGGAAGGTCGCGGGATCGATAGCAATTTTTCAATGACATAATCCTTCCGGCCGCACTATGACCCTGGGGTCGACTCATCCTTCAATAGAAATGAGTACCAATAATATTTCCTGGGGGTAAAGGCGGCCGGTGCGTAGGACTGACAATCTTACCACCTTAATGTGCCGACTGTCTATAAATTCTGGGAGCCTCAACCTCCTGGAACCCTCAGGGCCTGTACAGGGATTGATTTACCTTTTTTGAACTTCATAAATACTTCATAAAATGTGTTTCTTTTCATTTAAATACATTAAAACCATTTTAGTAATGCGATTAACATCTCCAGAATTAAATCATGCAATAAATTATAACTCTGAAACAACTTCGCGTACCACCGGTTGGAAAGCACTGCTCTAATCTACGGGCATACATGGTAGGTATTCAGTACAGTCCGGCACTCAGCTCTGCGACCGCAGAAGCTATAAAAATGAAGGACTAGGACGTAGATAAGTCTGGCTTACATTCCTTACAGTGTCGCAAACCTGGGTCTCGAACTGTAACAGTGTCTTCGTCAAACGTGATCCGTATTTTGTAACGTGTTCGACTAATTTTCACATTATATTCACCGTGCATTCTGTCTTATATAATAAGCTTTTATTTTAACCAGCACATGCACTACAATTTTGTCGTCATATATACCCCTACATATGTTTCGACTACTTATCAGTCATCATCAGGGGGATCAACGTATAGAAACACAGACTACACATCCACTATAATAGTTGGTTCACATTCAATGTTAAAACGAGATGAACTATGTTCACTATAAAAACATGTAGCATTTTTTTTGTTTGTTTGTTTGTGTTCGACTAATGTTTGTTGCGAGAGACATCTAACATATGCACATTAGTGCATTCACTCTAATAAAAAAAAAAATCTCCCCAGTCTCTAAGAAATCACAGCTGCAATCATGTAAAATGTTTGACATGCCTCTGAGGGGAACAAACACATATCAATTATTCAGACGCCACATGAACAGAGTGTATCACGTATTTACTTTAAAATCAGTTCCCTCAAATTGCACAGCTCCTTTCAAATCCTCTGAAAACAAGTTACGGTAAGATGAGTTACGGTGGCCTAATTAAATGGCTTTAATCATCCACTTTAATCGACAATAAACATGACTCATGGCGTATTTCGTGATGAAATATAAAGTTTACCCTCTTTCCATTACCCCATTCCTTCTGCCTTCCCCCCTACCCGTCTCTTGGTCCCTTTTTCACTCACATCAGCTTTATTCCGAGTCCCTCTTTGAGCACCATAAACGTAATTATGAGGCCACTCATCTTTTTGACTTCGGGCCCCTTCTTCTTGCTGTTCAAATACACGCGGCCAAAAGAGAACTTACCACCACAAGAACAGAGGGGGAAAAAAAAGTATAACTACTTCAACATAGAACAATGTTACCTCTGAAATATCCGGTTAACCAACGTCCAAATACTAGGACCATGAAATGATGTGGCATATAAAAAACGCACATTTCTTCAAGTCCCACAGACAGAGCAAGTAACTTTACACTCGGTAACAGGCGGATATGTTCAGTAAGAAGAGTGCAGCACTAATGCCGTGTATCATACACAGACGTACTAGCAAACTCGAACTATTTTATTCCCCTCCTCAGCATATAAAAAGTTCTTGTCGGGGTGCAAAAAGCACATCTAATAAAGCTCTCTCCTACTTCAGTTTCAAAGTCATCTTCACGTTATGCTTGCCAGTCTCACAAACGTGTCACCGCAGTACGACTCTGTATCTGACCTGCAGGAAATGCTACTACCAAAAGTTATGCTAGCCTACTCTCAGGTTTGGAATCTATAGACAAGTTCTTCGTTATTTTTGTAGTTTATCTTGTATAAGTCGCTGTGTTATAAACCTTTCTCAGCTAAGAATGCCTGCCAAGCCGGTTACAAGTGAATTAAACACACAGGGTAAATTAAAAAGCGAGGAAGGGAAGCAATCACTACACTTTTAAAGTGCGACACGTTTCGGCTTTAACTAAAACCCATTATCTGGCATTTTTCGTCGATTTCCGGTCGCACTATGGCCCTCAGGTAGACTCAGCCTCTAACAGAAATCAGTACCAGGGATATATCCTGCGGGGTAAAGTCGGCCGGTGCTTAGGGCTGACAACCTTACCACTTCATGTGCCGATTGTCTAGAAATTCTGGGAGCCT
Source organism: Reticulitermes speratus (assembly GCA_021186555.1). Taxonomy (NCBI): domain Eukaryota; kingdom Metazoa; phylum Arthropoda; class Insecta; order Blattodea; family Rhinotermitidae; genus Reticulitermes; species Reticulitermes speratus. The sequence continues at coordinate 16,042,092 of JAJKFL010000010.1, forward strand.
CAACCTCCTGGAGCCCTAAGGGCCTGTCGCAAGCCTGTAATGAGAAGTGGGTGGATTATCATGCACTATAAAACTACTTGCAGAAAGAGCTTTCACCTAAAGCCGAAACACGTCGCACATCATACAATAAGACACTGCGAAAGTGAAGATGTGTTTGACTGCCCCTCTTCCCCCCTCTTTAATTCGTAGATCACAACAGGCTAAAGACATTGCGTTCCTCTTCCCACTTGGTTACGTTTGTCTTAACACTGGAACAGCCACTGGCCGGTACATTCTGTGAGATCTCGAGTCTTCCGAGAGAAACAAAACCAGCAATGGAGGCCAAATGAACTATAGTTCTTGAAAACGTATTCCGAAAAATAGGTTCCAAGAACTACTCAGCGAAAAGAGACTCAAAGCGTAGCTTCACAAACGTCCGATACAAATGAGTGTACTGCTGTTACTCCGGCACAAATTACAGTGTACTGCTGTTACTCCGGCACAAATTACAGTGTACTGTTACTCCGACACAAATGACAGTGTACTGCTGTTACTCCGGCACAAATGACAGTGTACTGTTACTCCGACACAAATTACAGTGTACTGCTGTTACTCCGGCACAAATGACAGTGTACTGTTACTCCGACACAAATGACAGTGTACTGCTGTTACTCCGGCACAAATTACAGTGTACTGTTACTCCGACACAAATGACAGTGTACTGCTGTTACTCCCGGCACAAATTACAGTGTACTGCTGTTACTCCGGCAGTGTCTCAGGAAATTCAGAGTAGCACGTAAGACAACCGATCCTGTCCAAATTAACGGAACTCTCGAACCCCGCTGGTACCAGGTACCGGGTAACCTAATACAACACACAAAGCCGACCTTCCTCCATCTCGAGAGGTTTAACATTAAGCACACAAGCCATGGAACTCATACTTTAACAACACGCCCACAAACGGATCCACGTGCCCCAGCGACATATGGAAACCTTTTATTTAAATTGCATCTATTCTTGAGTAAACTCTGCCAGACCAGAAACCTCCCTTATTTTATACACATACATACACACACGTATGTTTTTCGGTCTCCGTTATCTATCTGCCTCTCTTACAGTCTATGTTTTCCCTTCCAGCCGCAAAACTCCTTTACTCACTCCCCTTCTATATATCCGCCTCTCCCGTCTCTTTCTACCCTTCAATGCAAAACATGGACACACACACATACACACACAAAATCCTCTTCCACCGTCGTAATTACGATTTATATTTTATGCCGTTTTGTTTTCAACACGATGAAACATCCCGGCGGCTTAATTGGCCAGAAAGAGACGACCAAAAGCTTTCCTCTATCGTGGCTCGCTCTTCAGTTAAGTCAACCTTTCTCGTGAACATAGTGTGTATACTCGGATCAACTTCACTTTGACTACAGCAATGTTATATCACAGGCCTAGTTTTAATTTCTCTAGTTCATGGCCCCGCGTCTCGTTGCTGTGAATATGAAATCTGTCTCCTGTTTAACACATCAATCTCCTGGCCCTTAAGGACAAATACGAATCAGTTCGAAAGATATCGTGTCTACCGGCGCGAACACAAGTCTTCACAGTATCAGGCTCGCTTTACCCTTCCGGGAAAGAAAACTATTTCGCACAATGAAACTTTGGGGGGGGGGGGGGAGAGACATCCCGTTAGGCGAGATAAACTATTCAAAAATTAAAAGCTTCAGTTGACGCAACTTTTTATTACTGTTACCACAATACTAAAATCCATGGCATGTTTCGGCTTATTTATTCCAAGCCATCTTCATATCTGTTGCACAAGGGCATAATAGAGAGAACTCCGTTTCACATACACATACATTTCAGAAAGGACTGAGACCCCAATACCTTTAAAAAAAAAGTGAATTCTTTCAAGCGAATTTCAGTAATCACACATTGTAATTTAGTGTTAATCTTAGGGCTCCTTATGTATTTGCCACCGTTTATTTGACTACGAATTAAACACTTCAAATACAGTCTAAACCGCTTATAACGACATCGGTTTATACGACACCTCGTCTACAGCGTCAGATATCCTGTGGTACCAATTCCTCACTGTTAACAACAACGTTACACTACTCGATTATAAAAACACTCGTTTATAACGACACAAAATATTCATTCCCCTTCATGACGTTATAACCGAGTTCGACTGTATTGCTTTCTGATACCTCAGTTTTCCTTCTAAACACTGCCAGCCTAATTTAAGAAACATTCAGTACTGAACTCAACGTAAAACCACTAATGAAACGTTTTCAAGCCAACGACGCTCGCAGTGCAAGTCTCTGGACTGGACGTCTTCCATCGCAATATGTTTATGAAAACCACGTCGTGTACCTGACATGAAGCCTGCGCGTCCAGTTCGAGTCTCGTACAATCTGAATGACTTCAGTGCAGCGGGTGAACAAAACGTATTACGTGACAGTCAACGCTTTAATGCAGTCCGTACTGTCACGTAACACGTGCGCACCGCCGTCTTCTTAAGCCGTCCCGCGATGAGGCACAACTCCACTGGGACGGAATGAGCAATCACGTGACCCGTCACGGTACCGTTGAAAGATCATTTCAATATCGAATTTCAGTTAATGTTTGATGAGACTGCACTCAGTTAGGTTTTTCGCCATGATTTTCACTACAACGCTATTTACCTAGCAGCTTTAACCAGTTAATATCTGTCATGAAGACGCAGTAAGGTACTGCATGAATTTTCACTTCTTATCTACAGTGTGAGCGAAATGTCCCTGCGCAACCGTCAGGAATAGGACACAGGTTACAGCGGAAGTCACAGTGAATGAATGTACAGGGTAGGCGAGAGGTCACCGCACCCCCATGGAAATGAGAACAAAGCGCCATGATATCCCGCTTTTAACGGTTTTATCGGACTTTACGTGATACACAGAAGTCATCTGGTGGGTAACGTAAAGACGAATTTTATGCTCAAAAATATAATTAAATAAAATACACTCGAACCCGCTTATAACGACATCGGTTTATGCGATATCTCGTCTATAGCGTCAGATATTCTGTGGTACCAATTCCTCACTGTTAACCATAACATTATACCCCTCGGCTAGAATAACGCTCGTTTATAACGACACAAAAAATATTCAGTCCCCTTCATGACGTTATAACCGAGTTCGACTTTTTATAATCGCGTGTGCCTCTGCTGAAGAACACCGTGACTTCTCGCCCACCCTGAAAGACACGGTTACAATCAGTATTAGGAGTGAGTACGTGACAGAGGTCACGTGTGTCACGTGAAATGTTTTATGTACGGGACTCTTGACACCTCCAGCAGGCTGCAGCACGTGCACACTTCAATGTGTCTAATTCAGTAAGGACGGCTCACCGTGTCTTCTGACGGACATCAAACGCTAAACACGGCTACGGACTCGAGCGCCCATTGTGATCTGTTCTGCCCAATGTAACACAATTCCTGGGATGCGGAAAACATAAAGAATGTGCCATGCAACAGCTGGGACCCGCTCTGGGCCGCCCCAATCTAATTACAGTTACGCCAAGCAGGCTGAAACTCTGCTCGAATGTCATAATTAAGTCCTCATCAAAGGCACATTCAAACCGACATCCCATTTCACAGTGCTTTCCAAACATATGGGCCTAACGACAAAAGCAGTCAGTAACATCCATTTTTGGTGGGGAGACCTGAGGGAAGGAGACCACTTGGAAGACCCAGGCGTAGATGGGAGGATAATATTAAAATGGATCTTCAAGATGTGGGATGGGGGGGGCATGTACTGGATTGATATGGCTCAGGATAGGGACAAGTGGCGGGCTCTTGTGAGTGCGGTAATGAACCTTCGGGTTCCATAAAACGCGGGAAATTTCTTGACTAGCTGACGACCTGTTAGCTTCTCATGAAGGACTCTGGTCCATGGAGTTAGTTAGTTAGTTAGTTAGTTAGTAACATCCATAACCATAACAACGTCATCACTGATCACACGACAATGCGTTAAAGTTTTTTTTTTCGCAGCCATGTGGATAGGGTATCCGTACCTCTGGAATATGACGCCGTGTCACTGGGCTAATACTTCATGGACGTTTAGACCCTTCAACGATGACACCACAACGTCGTCTCGAAACGTCGGAAACCAAATACCCAGGGACGCAGCATCATAACCCAGAAGAACGGACACACCAACACAGTGCAACTACGTGCCACTGGAAACTGAAAAACTCTATGGTTTAAAATGTAGAGTTTCTAAGCGCATTTTAAGGTTTCCTTTCACGAAACTGTACAAACTGCGCCTGTCATGGCAGACACGCGGTATTAGGCGCGTGTGATCTTGCAGCCCTTCAACATCATAATTACAAGTTCGAATCTGCAAGAAAAACACCCTCACAGCAACTGGACGAACATATGGAAAAATACAAACAAACAATTCTTGCCAACCACAACCAGAACAATATGGTACACGATCGTCCACGATATTGTTCCCACAAACGAACGATTACACAAAATCAAGCTACACGACTCAGGAAAATGTAAGGACTGCGGACAGGTAGACACAATACGACACAGATACACAGAATGCGCACGAGCACAAGAAATATGGGCATGGACAAAACAGAAGATTTCATACTGCTTAAGATCAGCAATATCTGATCAGCCTCCCCGACTATAACATATACCCGCCACAAAGACACAATGCAGTAACTTGGCTCATAGGCCACATGACAGGATACATCCATAACAATGCGACACCAACAAGACAAGATTATATGGACTTCTTGCGGAGGGCAAGAAAAAAACTATACGCCGTACACAGGAGACCATCGTACTGTGGAAAATATTTAGATGTCATTGACCACTAAAGACGACCTATGGACTAGAACCGCCATACACTACTTTGCACATTGGAAGGCAGGCAGGAAGGGAGAGAGACAAGAGAACAAACAGAGAACGAGAAGAACACCAATGGATCATTAAACTCACCAATTGGGACACGTTACACTAATATATTTCTTTTTCCTTTTACTGATTCACTTTGTAATGTACGACTGAATGTCACCTGTACTCTTGTCAATAATACAGAATTTTAAACAAAAAAAATCCCATTCCAGACATGGATAAAAACTGCGTCCCCTTTTTTGTGTTGTATGTAGGAACACAGAAATGACGGGAAGACGAAGAAGAAGGCGTAAGCAGCTATTGGATGACCTTAAGGAAAAGATACTAGAAATTGAAAAGAGGAAGTATTAGATCGCACCGTGTGGAGAACTCGCTTTGAAAGAGGCTACGGACCTGTCGTAAGACAGACTACAGAAAGAATGAATGAATGAATGAATGAATGAATGAATGAATGAATGTAGGAAAAAAGCTGGAGCTGGGCCGATTCCCATACAAGGAGCCCTCAAAACCCCAATGGATTCATATTTTCAAAATTAACTCTGAAACGAAACTGGACAGGAGATGTAATCCGTGACGGCCAAAGAGGATGAAATGGCCAATGTGGAAACGGGACACCGTGACTTGTACACAACACAGGAAAAAACAACTGTGCATTCGACGTAACCCCATACGTCTACTCATGACCTTACGAAAGGCCCGCACTTTGGATTTGTATGCAAAAACACGATAAAATGAGACAGGGCTGGCTTAGGCAGTGTAGAAATACTGGTGAACTACTTATATTCCGTAATTCTCGTGGGGCCACAGACACACACAGGCTGGCACCTAGTTACTATAGTGGGGCTACCCTTCCATCACATCTTTTCATTTCGCCGGTTCACCCGCTAGCTTGTCTCTAAATGTGATGGAACAGCAGCAAGTCACCACGAGCAAATGCAGGAGGAAGGGGTTTTGCAGACATTCTGCGAGGCCGCTCCCAGCGGACTATGCCAATTCCACTCGACGCCCGCCCCCCGTCTGTCGCTCTGCACAAACACTACCATGAATGCACAATGCACTGTTCAGTATATAAGGGCCCACAATTACTAAGCATGGTTGTACAACACAACGCACACAGTGTTAATAAATGTCCCAAGTCGTCACTCCTTGTCTTATCCCTACTGGTTCTAAATTTAAAGACGTCTTATACAGAATTCTGTGCCAGAAATACCAGCATTTCCCTAATCTCAGCAACGGTAAAGTTGCTTTAGATTTATCATCCAGTTGTGTTACTTTCAAAATAAAAGTATAAGATCCGTCTACGTAACTATACTGTCTCTAGTCTCTGTCTCTACAACAAGTTTCAAACACAAAAGGGTCATCTTCAAGCTAAAATACTTTAAAAAACACATACAGAGGGCAATTGCAGTAAGGTAAAGTTCACCCTAGAACAGGCCATGAAGGCCCAGAGGGGGAGCAGAGGTATAGCTCTACTCTTTCCTTAACCTCGGCGCTAGATGGGGGTGGGTGGTCAACGCCACGCCCCGGCCGCTTTACCCCCCGGGAATGACCCGGTACCCATTGTACACGAGGCTGGGTTGGCCCCAGGGCCGATCTGGACCAGTGCTGAAAATCTCGCCCCACCGGCATTCGATCCCCGGACCGTCCAGCTCGTAGCGAGTCGCTATACCGACTTTGCTATCCCAGCCCATGCAATTGCAGTACAGCCTTAAATTGAGATCTCAAATATTAAAATCTTAGAATACATGTTACTGTTTCCGGTATGTTGGTTGAAGTCTTTAGTTAATAAAATACAGTCGAGCCCGGTTATAACGACATCGGTTTATACCATACCTCGTCTATAACGCCAGACATTGCAGTACAAAGCACATCCTCACTGTTAACCATAATATTATACTCCTCTGTTATAACGACGCTCGTTTATAACGACACAAAATATTCAGTCCCTTTCGTGGCGTTATAACAGATTTCGACTACATTCTTGACTTCCGTTGTGTTCATGGTAATCTCGACTGTGTCTGTATGTCTTGTTTTTGATTATTAATCCAGGGTTTCTATACAGGGATTGTAAGACAGCTTGCCACATACCGCAAACAGTAACACGACTACCAACAAACTCCATGTAGCAGAGTCCTTCTTGAGAAGCTAACAGGTCCTCAGCTAGTCAAGACATTCCCTGCGTTTTATGGAACCCGAAGGTTCATCACCGCGTTCACAAGAGCCCGCCACCTGTTCCTATCCTGAGCCATATCAATCCAGTCCACGCCTTCCCATTTCTTGAATATCCATTTTAATATTATCCTTCCATCTACGCCTGGGTCTTCCCAAGTGGTCTCCTTAAACATTAATAGGTATTAATAGGTAGTTTACAACCCACATACATTGGGTTTTTAAAATTATCCATATTCCGTGCAGTGATGTAAGTCACCATACATATACCGACAACCGCACTATAATTAGATACAATGATATACAAACATGTGGTAAACCTCCTACATGTTTCGGCCTTTTTCGACCATTTTCAGGGAGGAATTCAACAATGAATAATACAGTTAAAATACAGAACATTAATAAAACAGTAAAAAAATTAATTAATGTACTTTTCCTTGATTAATGCCTCCCTGAAGGTGGGCGAGAAAGGCCGAAACATGTAGGAGGTTTACCACATGTTATCATTATATCTAATTACAGCGAAATTTTATATATATAGATATATATATATGGTGATATACAGAGTTTTTTATTTTCAGTTCTAATAAGAACAGTTCACATTTAATTGTACTGCCATCACACTATTCTTACACATATTCCCCACCATAATCGAAGCATTTATCATGTGAGACGGACTTTTCTATTCCCTGTTGATATCGGTCCGTGTCCTGTGTTATCGGCCATCGTGTCACAACTATTTCCACCTCGTGATCATCTTTAAATTTTGAATTATTTTATTTTCTGCTCTAATAACAACAGTTCCACTACTTTTCCACGTAGTCCCCAACACAACTGGGGCATTTATTATAACGTGAGACGGACTTTTCTATTCCCTGTCGATATCAGTCCGTGTCCCATGTTATCAGCCATCGTGTCACAACTGTTTCCACCTCGTGATCATCTTTAAATTTTAAATTATTTTATTTTCTGCTCTAATAACAACAGTTCCACTACTTTTCCACGTAGTCCCCAACACAACTGGGGCATTTATTATAACGTGAGACGGACTTTTCTATTCCCTGTCGATATCAGTCCGTGTCCCATGTTATCAGCCATCGTGTCACAACTGTTTACACCTCGCGATCGTCTTTAAATTTGTGGCCGCCAAGATTCTGCTTCAGCTTCCCTCAGCAACGAATTCCCCTGATATAATCACAATCAGTCCGGGTTCTTTAGTCACGAAATTACGTGCCATGTAAACATATTTTCTGCTCAACCCTCGTACCTCTCTGTTCCCTTGACTTCATTAATAACGATATAAACTTTCATTTCATACTATTTAAACCTCTTATATGAACCACCAGTAAAGTAAAAAACTTCGACTGCCTTTCCTTGAAGGATCCAAGTAATTTTTTCCATGCCAATTATTCAGAGAAAATGTGTATGCCAGTTGGAGTGGGCCGCTTATGTACACTGGAAGCAAAGCCCGGCTACATTTTATTATTGCACTCGGTCTGCTCTACGGTTCATTTAATTAAATCACAGAGTTCTTCTCCTTATTTTTCCTTGCAGAAAACGAAAGAGCAAAAACTTGAAGCATGTTACGGGTTCTCTCGTAGCGTATTTTAATTTCATTACCACACAGCAAACCCCGTTTGCCGTTCCTGTTTATTTAATATTTGATATGTTTTATATTTTAAACGTTAAAGTAAAACACACTGGTATAGAGGTTTTAATACTGCAAATAGCTTACTCTTGATGAACCAAATTAATAAGGAACAGAGAAGCTTCCAAGACACCTCCGCAAACACGAGGCTCGCAGACAGCGCAGAGACTCGCTCAATCGTGCTCAAACCATGAAATGATAAAGTGCTGTCACCGCTAAAAGTGAGCTGTGTAGGCTTCATCTACGGCAGTGGTTCCCAAAGTGGACGGTACCGCCCCCTGGGGGGGGGGGGGCGGTTGGAATTACCGAGGTGGGCGCTAATAGGTAAGAGAGGTGGAAGGGAGCGCTGTTATTATCCAGGGGGGCGCTAGTAGACAAGTAGTGATTTATTTTTATGGTAAAAATCAAATAAAGTAATTTTTGTGTTAGAAATAAAAAAATGAACTAAATTTCTTAGTATTTTAATTTATGAATCTTATTCAAGCACATATTATTTTTTTAATAAACTATTGCTAGATGAATTATTGTTAATCATAAAAATATAATAAATTTTAATTTATTAATTAACACATAAAACATTAAGTTTAACTCTTATAATTTTATTTAAACGATTTGTTAAATACAAAATAAAAGTGGAAACAAAAGCGCATTTATGTTTTTTAAAAAAGGTAGAGGGGCGCTGTGGGTGTGTATATGGAACCAAGGGGGCGGTGGACCGAAAAGTTTGGGAACCACTGGTCTAAGGTATTAAGGTAGGCCACGAGCAGCTCCCTCATACCAACCGACTGGCCTCACCTATGATCATCCATTAACCCATTCTCGTCACCCCACATCTCGCAGTCAACAGCTGCATTTCGTTTTACATTCACACAAACCTCCACTACCAGAACGCGCCGTTACGACGGCACTGCTGAAGATTCAAGCTTTCGCCACGTCGACTGGTCAATAGTTACAGACGTTTCGAAAGATCGTAGTGTTCCAACTACCTGACCCTGATAATAATAATGGAACTACAGTCATTCGAAACGTCGGGACCTAGTCGTCCAACGGCATAGCGACACATCCCCGCAGACCTTATGCTTCACGAGCAGAAATGTACACTCCAATATGGCGTCATAAGAGCGGGAAGGCCCGCTCCATTCCGATGACAACAAGAGAGAAATGGAGCACGCGTACTCCAGTCTGGTAAGATAAGAAAAGAGAAAAGGAGTAGTCCAATTTTGACGGGGTTACAAGAACGAATTGGAGCAGGCCTGCCCCAGTCTGGTAAGTTAAGTCCGCAAATATGTGTTTTTTTAAACGGTTTGTTTGAAATCTGGAACACACCATTGGCTCGGTTGTCCACACGTTCCAGTCACAAACATACGAGCACTACTGCAACAGTCAAAACATTTTCTCGCCGTGACCGCATCCACTAAAATCCGTTCAGTACGAGGGACGGCGGATGGACGAGCGAACGGAGAACCCTCATCTACTTATCAAGCGTTCGTTCTATAATGGGACAGAGCACCGAAGCCCACGTTTCGTACAAACCGGAAGACCCCACGTTCAAACATGCACCTTGCGGAGAAGTCGCAGTGGTACAGTACCGGACATAAGTACGTGTATGTGCAGGCCGTGGTGCCAAAAACACTGAAAGACACGTGCACGACACCGGGCATACAGTACCGGACATAAGTATGTGCAGGCCGTGGTCCCAAAAACACTGAAAGACACGTGCACGACACCAGGCATACAGTACCGGACATAAGTATGTGCAGGCCGTGTGCCAAAAACACTGAAAGACACGTGCACGACACCGGGCATACAGTACCGGACATACGTATGTGCAGGCCGTGGTGCCAAAACACTGAAAGACACGTGCACGACACCGGCATACAGTACCGGACATAAGTATGTGCAGGCCGTGGTGCCAAAAACACTGAAAGACACGTGCACGACACCGGGCATACAGTACCGGACATAAGTATGTGCAGGCCGTGGTGCCAAAAACACTGAAAGACACGTACACGACACCGAGCAGGCTCCACGGCGAATTGAAAAAATCACATTCCTTTACAAAACTTGAACTGCTGAAATTTCGCTAGCGTAACAGTTAGGAAGACGTTCCAAATTTAATAATTATAGAGGACCATGGCACAATTTTGCCTACCCAATTTCGTGGAAAATCACTCAAAATTCACCATGAAATTAGACACGCGCTCCACAGTTACTCCTAACAGCTGCACAATGAAACCATCCATGGAAAACTGTGAAAGTGGTTACGCAACACACGAACGTACTCCGTGGTAAAATCTGGGTGTTGTACCAAGAAATAAGGACCGTCGCAAAAATTAACAGGTTTATTCTACCGATATCGAAATAACATGTTTTATTACTAGACTATACGGCGTCATCCCAGAGCCAGTTGCACACTCGTCACCGTGAGAACCTTGAATCTCACGCAGTCAGGAAACGTACGCACAAATCAACAATTCTCGCGCCCTGCCTCCCTTTTGTGTAACCCTTCAGTGACGTAGGGGGTTTAAATATCAACTACCGCCCATGAGGGTGTTTCTTAAAATTTACAGTACCCTTAAACGCATTCACGGTCATATGATGCATCGAGATCGATAGCATGTGAGGCATTAAAGGTCCGTACAGTGCATCGAGGCCGGCACTGAAGGGCTGTCATCTCGCAAACAGTAAGACTTCCGTAGAAATGCATTTGGTAAGAGATGTGTTTCATTTTTATCTATGTGTATTCAAAACCGTTTTCATTCTGATAAATATTTAGCGCGTTGCGCATACAAACGCGCGTAAATCTGCGTGAAAAGCGTCCGAAATTGGTAGCAACGTGCCGAGAAATTTCCAAAAACCTCCCCAATGTCACACTGCAGTTCAATCACGCTCCGTTCGGCGAGTCTCAAGCTCTTACACGAGGACAGCCGGACGGACAGACACGAAGACTGACACATATGACGAAGCTACACAGGCGCACTCTTGCAACATTTGTTAATAACGCGCTAAAATTCAAAACAGAGGACACGCACATACACCGACCACCTCTCTGCAAGGATATCGGCACATTTGGAAACCCTCCACATGTTACAACGAACAGGTCAACAACCAATGAAGATGGAGGCACTAAGATCCCTCGAAACGTCACTAACCACTAACCCAGCAACACAGTGGCACATCCCAAAGACCTGAATCCTCCGAAACACCGCTGTGACAACCTCAAATATCACAAAACTCGGTTAATTTACCATCTCCCTCCCCGTTTCTCACTGCCTCCTATCCAATGAAAACACTTGGATCTTTGTCGGAGTAAAGCCGGCCATACAGTGAAGCAGACATCCTCCTCCTAGTTCCAATATGCTGAATATCCTAGTATTGTGGGCTTCAACACATGGATAACTACGCATCTTCAGCTTTCGGACAAAGAACGGGAGCACAAAGCGGACCAGAGAACGCCTACAGATCTGCAACACGCTAGCCTACAGAGTCAGAGAAGTTGCCGCATAGGCACGGCGAACTACGACCTCGCTGTATCCTACGTAGGCTTTGCGCGATTGCAGGCTTCCGGCGCGGTGTACGAGTACATGAGACCTTCGCTCTTCTGGAATGTTACGCAGCGTAGATTGGTAGTCAGCTACCGACGTTTTGGGGACAACCTATCGGTCCCATTTTCAAGGGTTAAACAGTCCAAGCCTGCTTGACCCTTGAAGATTAAGAACACAGGTGTTCCTTCAAATTGTGTAGGAAATACTGCTTTTAAGACAGCAACGATGAAATATTTACATGGGATAAAAGTCTGAGGGTTCGCACAACCGCCAAATTCAACACAGACAAAATCAACGCAGATACGTACCTACAAGTAACAAGTTCTACACAGACCCTAATGACAGCCATAGCATTCTACAGACAATGTGTGTACAAATATGAGTCCAGGATGCAAAGATACGAACGCGACTCAATGTTTCCTTATACGTACACTCCCTAAGTTGTCATATCTGAAAACTTGCCGGATGATGGCCACAAAGACTGGCCGAAACATGTAGCAGCCACAGGTGGAGTTGAGGGCAAAAAAGGACACTTGTGCAGACTGTGTAATTATTGTGTTCACGCTGTTCACACAGCACAACGCATCGAGTGAAACTCTTACCTTAGTTTAATTACGACTTCTCAACTGCACACGTCCTACAGCCTCGAATGCGAGGATGCTGATGATTGTGAACGACGAAATGCGAAACAAGCGATGACCGCACGTTTTAACACGTATCAGAATGTCTGTGATGACCGCACGTTTTAACACGTATCAGAATGTCTGTGATGACCGCACGTTTTAACACGTATCAGAATGTCTGTGATGACCGCACGTTTTAACACGTATCAGAATGTCTGTGATGACCGCACGTTTTAACACGTATCAGAATGTCTGTGATGACCGAACGGACCCACGGAACACCTTCTGCCCGTCACAAGCGACCGCGATGTTCGGCCGCCTCAACTTCACAGCACAGCCGCATTTAATGCGCTGGTTAAGTGGCTCGTACAAGAAATGTGTGGTGAAAAGGCACAACAGATGTCGTTTGCGTAGCTGATTATTTGATATTTAATACAACGTTTGTGTGTTATCACTCCCAGGTCCGAAATAAATTCCTGCAAGTAATAATGCTTCTTGTTTTTTTTGCAGAAATAAGAGCAACAGTCCATTGTATTATTCCCTAAAACGTCCTAATGCCTATTTTGAAAGCTAAACTGTATTTTCCAGTACTGAGCGTATGTTTTATCGTCACCGTAGTCACGGCAAATGTCACGGAATATCCCTCTGGATGCAGGCTTGCTACAGATAAGACACATATCCTGTACTATACCGATCAAACATCAATACTGTCTGTGCACAGATATTCAAGGATTTAATCAATTTCAATTTAATACGATTGTGTCAAACGGAGTGAATGCAAATCCGACCTGCCTTGCTTACCACCACTCGGCACAAACAAACACAAGTCATCCTTTAGTTTTCACACCTTCAGTTCAGCACCTTCAAAGGCTACGTAAGAAATTCCCCATATTTTAAGGAACCCGAAGGTTCATTACCGTATTCACAATAGCCCTCCACCTGTCCCAATCCTTTCAGTTTTTTTTAATATAGTGATAAACAGAGGAGTACATTGTATCGACCGTCTCGTCCTAAACATTTTCCTCTCTTCATTAGATCTAGAGTGTAGAGTTAAGTGAGAAAGGGAAAAGGCCCTCGGTAGAGTGGAGGGATAAAGGTGACGTCTTTTTTTTGGTCTTGAGTTTTGTTTGAAATGTATGTTTATTGATAGGTTCCATTACGTGTAGTAAGTGTTTGTGTGTATGGTTTTTAGTAAAGAATAAATAAAAAAAAAAATCCTAAGCAGATCAATCCAGTCCACGCCCAGCCATCTCATTTCTTTAACATCTATTTTAATATTGTTCTTCCCATCTATGCCTGGTTCTTCCAAGTGGTCGCTTTCCCTCAGGCTTCCCCACCAAAACCCTATATGTCATCTCTCCTCTCCACCATACGTGCTACATGCCCCGCCCACGTGGAATACACGTCATGAAGCTCCCTCCGTGTTACTCGGACACTGTTAAGTGGTTTGTAACATGCTACGTTTTGACGTCGAGCAGTTGTCAGCGCGACTATCGGAAACTACTCAAAAGGAAGTCATTCCCCTGCCACCCCAGTGTTAGCCAGATCTACGACTGCTAACCCCACCAAAGATGTCCAACATCATAACGCCACCTGATACCTAAACGAACCAAGGGCAACTTCACCCCCACTTACTGTCTAGTGTTATTTTGTGCAGCAGGCCTAAAATATGCGTGACTTCAGACTTCCGCCGCTCTGTAAATGTCTTCGCTGTTCTGGGACGTGACGCAGAATTGTTAGTTATTTACCAACGTTTCGGGACAAGCCTATCGGTCCCATCTTCAAGGGTCCCCTGTAACGAAACGTCGGTAAATAAATACAAATCTACGCCGCGTAAATCCCAGAACAGCGTAGACCTCAGGCCCAAAATACGCTAATCTGATGACATCCCGTTCTATTTTATCCAGCTACTCATAAATAATTACATCGCCAAAAACAACTGTAATTTAATGTATAACGATGTATTGTTTATAACACGCTACACGTTTCGGCCCAAATGGGCCATCAGAATGGTTTTACAATAAATTGCAGTTGTGTTTCGCGGTGTTCTTACTAGTCAATGGTTACCTACAATGCGTTATTTTATGTTTCAATGGCTTAATATTCCGAAGATGTTGGCACGGATTACAAATCTTAAACTGAAAAAAAAAAAAAAAGCGGGGGGAGCATCGGGACTGTCGGAAAAAATCCCGGATACGTTAGCAAGAAACGCCACATAACAATTTACGCTCATCGTAAGTGTTCGTACACAGTCCGTTCTGCTTCGTGTTTATCGCGACAACAATGGACAGTTTGTTAAATCAAACACAAAAGGCGCAGGGCTGTAACCCACTATCAGTGCTGCAGACGAAAGCTCGAAGTTTAGCTACAAAAAAGTTCACACTACTGTTTTAAAACTACAAAACTGAACGGTAAAGTTGGCCCTGTCGACGCCATGAAGGCTTACGGGTAGGGGGGCAGCAGAGGTATAGCTCCACTCATTCTTATCCTCGGCACTAGATGACTGTAAGTGGTCAACTTCACGCTCCAGCCGCTTTACCCCTTAGAAATAATTTCAAAACTACGACCATTTACTATGTTCATACGTATCCCCTTCACCAAAGACCCACTGGCATTTTACGAAACCTGATTTTCACAGTTTTTATCCTCGTCTACCAAAATGCTGCTTGTCAAACCAGAAGATCGTTATGAGTGGCTGAGAAGTTTCAATGTTTGTACTGGGTGCGCATCAGGCTCCTCCCCCTGACGCCAATCAAAATCATAGCTTTCAAGCACGTGATAAAGTGAATAACCAATGTGGGTGCGCGGCGGGCGGCGGTTAACGAGTTCATCATAAATATCTTCATTTCTCTTGCTCCCCTTTACTCCCCCACCCCCACCCCCTCAAACAAATGTCATGTATATGTTGCGCTGCCCAGTACAACGTGCAAGTACATACGAACGCTTGTGATCAGTGCGCTATCTGATATCACGCCACCAACATGGATCATTAGCGTAATTTGAAATCTGGAGACGGAAACTGCGCTACGTGGGCAATTAGTCTATTGAAACAACAATTAAATGCAACGCACGTGTACAGACAGACACCATACACTGTGATTAGCTTAAAAGTTCTCAACCTAACCGTTTACACACGCTTACGAACTGCCGTTTTCTTATCGAACATTCGATGCAGCCGTGCACCTGTTAAGCAGTGACGTAACAGCATACCGTTAGAACTAGTGACGTAACAGCCACACCGTCAGAAAGTGATTTAACACCACGATTCAACACAATGGCTTATCACGTGATTAGGAACTTCGGCTGAACATGTCATATTAAATTGTGATCCGAGTGACATGCAGATGTGACCGGAATGTATTCCTTGTACCGTGCCTGGCTAATGCGAGATGCGGTGGCTGCTGCCACACTAGCCTCACCGCCCGATGTCGTCGTCACCGTCGGCGGAACGTCGTCGCCAAGGCCCGCTTCAACACACCAGTTCGCGGCTCATCGTGCCGTTCTGGCATCTCACAGTGGGTACCTCAAGGCCCTTCTCACCGCAGCAGTCTCCGCAACCAACAACACCGTAACCATTGCTGTCCCGAACGTCAGCCCTGAAGCCTTCGCCCCGCTCCTCACCTTCATGTACACAGGATACCTCGATATCACGCACGAGAACATCTATGGCGTTCTGCTAGCAACGCATTTACTTCACATGCCAAGAGCTCTGGACCTCTGCAGAGCCTTTCTTGTTCAGAATCAACAACAGTCACAAACCTCACTCTCCAGACACATCACAACACCCACTTCCCTACCGCCATTGGTGAAACCCATTCCTAGTCGGAAGATGTTACCAGTTCTGTTGGGTCTTGGTGGCTTTCCGCCGCCCCCACCACCACCAGCAGCACCGTTCTGGCCCCCTCCGACATACCACCACACACTTCCAACGCCTCAACCACCGCAACTCATCCTCCCATCAGCAGACAATTCACCTTTCAGGTCTGTTCTTCCAACGTCAATTTCTCTAGACATAGAAGGCAGCCGTCAGAACCATGACCAACTGAAATTGGTGCAACACCAACCACCTGATATCCCTGTCAGTACTCCCACACCACAGCCCATTGGAAATAACACAAGACGACGTCCAAAGTCACCACTTGCCATACCATCAACATCAACCAGTCGTAGAACTATCCTTCTTCGCACTGCATCTCCACCTTCACCATCCAGTGTATCACCATGTCTTTCAAGCGCTTCATACTCTTCAGAGGATCGTAATGGGTTGAACGACCCTCCTGCAGACAAACATAAATTAAAAAATGTACGAAATCAACATCAACAGCACCTACCTCAGAAGAAGCATCAACAATCTTCCAAAATATCGCCATGCAAGAAACAGCAACCCAGTGACAGCAGTACCCATGGAACTACAAACAGCAGCAGCAATAAGGTTATCATTGATGTGGCATGTTGCGACGGACCTGTGCGCTTCCATCGAGTCCTCAATGACAACTATGGACTTGCCCTTGATGATATCCTCGTCAAAGACCCTGCTGCAGATAGCATGACTCACGAATCACCTCTCCAGAATAATCAAGAATCAGAACATGTTCCACACACTCACAAACCTGCAGCTTCAAACCAAAGTCTTTCACATCCACAAACAGGTGTCGAAGAAGATAAAAAATATGATCACACTAATCAACAATCAACGGAAGCTGAAGTTGGTGATGAACACCCTAAAGGTGAAACACAGCAAATCTCATTATTAAAACAACAATCAGTAATGAGTCATATAAATGAGTGCAGTGGTGCACAGGAAGCAGATACGAGTATTCTGTCCGAGCTTCAAACCACCGAGAGAAACGAGTCCAACAAAAACGAGAGTTCTGCACCAAACCTCAGTGATGGAAATACATCCCCTTCCTCAGCTTCAATTGCAAGTGAGAAAGTCAGTGGCAGCCTAGAGACCATTTACACTTGCCTGTACTGTAACCACACATTCAAAAGCCATTACTGCTACCAGAAACACGCTCGACGCCACATCAATCCAGTTACAATTGATCTTTCACGATTAGCAGAGAGACTGGGAACCAATAAAGGTGTAGCTGTGTGCAAAATTCTTAGCTCTGAGAAGGAAAAAGTGAATGGAAGTGGAAGTGTGCGTCGGGAAGTGCGTCTTCTTGATATGAATGTACAATATTACCCTTGTAAAACCTGCGGCTCCAAATTTCCAAGTTACTATTTTGTTCACAAGCATCGGAAAATGTGTCATGCTAATGAGGAAACTGAATCACTTGTTGGAAGTGAGGAGTCACGTTCACAATCTCAGACAGCAACATCAGTGTGAAATCAGGTGAAAAAGTGAATCAAACTACTGTGAAACCCAAAATAGTTGATGTTTTGCTGTTCCAAGTTCATTCCCATTATAGTACATTTCTGTGGCACAAGTGCTATGATAATTGAACAAATAAACCTTCCATTATAATCATAGAAAGAATCTTTATGGGCTAAGAGTGACAGAACTGTTAACAGTTTTTTAGTAATACAAAAATATAATCTGACTTCAGTAAGGTAAAGATCACAGATGTACTTGCTCAACAAAGTTGTTAAACATGGCTATGTATTACTGCATGCCAACACAGTGTATCTAGTGAATATATGAACATGAATATATGATCAGAAGAACCCCTTTAGCTCAAAAATAAAAATGAGCCTCAAATCAACTTGTGTTGTATAAAGTTCTTTATCGCTGTGTAAAATTCTCGATTCAAATTCTAAATACCATCAGTTAGCCTGTCTTTCTAACACTGCATGAAAATTATGACAGTATTTGATCATAAGTGGTGTTAGTGAGGTATGATTCACAGAACTGTCCCTATCACCACACCCAAAACACCTGTCAATCAACAGGACCTAATGGCACAACCCAACAGCCTACAGTCTGAATGCCACAAAGTCAATGAGACAAAGCTAAGAGTATACAGATCCCCATCCTCCATGCCCCCTATGCTGTCACAGTATATGCTTAGACACATGCATTATCTGTAACATTTCACTGTTGAGGTTAACTCTGTAAGGACGTAATTTAACCTGAATGTTCAGTCCTTACCGTGCAGTAAACACACTCCGTCTCATTTATAAAAACCAGTCAGTTAATGCTGTATAGGGAAATAATTGCTGTTTGTTCAGAGATCCATACAAAACACATAAATACACTCTGTGGGTAGAACGTAGAATTTCTGAATGTAAAGTATAAAGTAATATAAAGAATATAAAAAAGAATATAAAGTAACAACTGGGCCTGGAATGGTTAAACATACATTAGTCTTCTGCTGTGTTAAACATTATTCATCCAATTCTCAGAATTCAGATACATGCACACTATTTCAACACTGCAACACATTTCCTGTGCATCTTAAAATGCAGTCTACAGTCTATAACGTAGTGTTTCCTCCCCATACAACAAGACATGTTCTCTATCAGTTCATTTAGCCTAACATCACCCACCATACATGCACTTGTAATTCATAACAAAACTTATCATTCAGAGATTTTCTGTAACTACTGGGTGGGTGGTGGTAGTACATTAGTAGTAGTAGTGGTAGTAGTAGTTGTTCTATTTAATGCTCAGGCACTTTGGGGAATTCCAATCACCTTCTAGCATCCCAGTAGAACTTCACATTTTCTGTAACTGCTATGAATTTCCTTTTCCACACAGTCAACCTAGTGACAGGCCATAACACCAACAGGCACCAACAGAAGAATGTTATTGTTGTCTGGAATACAGGGCTCAAAAACCCACAAATTCATAAGGCTCAATTACAAGAAGTCATCATAAATGTCGATACTGATGAATTCCTTTAAGCCTAATTCCTTATCTGCACTTAAAACAAAGTAAGTCAGGTGCTTTACGCAGCTGTGAATGCAGGAATAAGTTGACCCACCTTATGTCCAGGTCATGAAATAAATTGCACCTCCCCGACATCAAGTGTATCAAAAATAAATCGTGGTTCTCGTAAGAAGTCGAGCAAACAGTAGTTGAGATGGCCAAATCCTGTAGTGATAATGTTTTCCTGAGACATTTTCAAATTATCCTTTCCCTTTACAGCAAACTAAAATGGTTGTGATAATTAAATAGCTCATACACCATGTTGTTAAAATCAATCATTAACAGTTCTTCAACTGCCACATCATCTGGCAGTTCCCTGCAAAGCTACAGCATTCAGCAAGTGTCAATACAGGAAAAACCTGCCTCTATCTACAGTCATTACATATTTCTTTTAAACATTCTTATAATTAAGCCACAAATAACAATACTGTGAGATTTGAGGTTCTCATAGTGGTGAACGAAGATAGCCATCTGCTGGGATGTGACACCATGTACGCTGGTAATGTACACCAGCACATCAATACACAACTACCACTCCACACAACGTAGCATGTCAGAAGACTTATGTTAACAACACCATGCCTTGCACAAAACAATTTCTACATGAACCAATACGCAGCAATAAGAAGCAAATGTCACATATTAAAAACCGACTGAGGTAAGAATTCAGTGGAACTAGATGCTCAAATGATTACAGCATGTGAATGGTGTGCAGGTAGGTGGCACTGGAATCACTGGCCATTATGCAATTACACAATCCTTACCTAAAACTGTAGGACTGACATTGTAGAAACTACAGCCAACCAAGAGTCATCTCAGAAGGGCACGCTTCGTTCTTCTCATATGTTTCAATAAAAACATATTCCTCCTGAGCTTTCTTGTGATTTGGTTAGTCCCTCTGCTCAATTATAAAACCCCCAAAGTAATACACATTAACAATGTTTCCTGTTCACCAGTTCCATGGACTTGCATCATCAAATACTACCAACGCTGCACTTCCTGTCTCATATGCCTGTAATGCTGTTCAACCCTTTAAAGATGAAACATAACCTGTTTTACGTAAGGACTCAGTGTATACCGCGCAGTAAACACTATACAACTCGGCTATAAAAACACAATCAGTTGATGTTGTATAAGGTAAAAGTTGCAGTTTGTTCTGAGATCCATACAAAACACATAAACGCAATGTGAGCACCATGTAGAAATGTTGAATATTAAAACCTGGCAGTATGTAAAATAACCCCTAGGCTTTAAAAGGTTAAAACAACATTCAAAATTAAGTTCTTGAAAATTACATAAAACAAGAATCAACTTTGTCCCTCCCAAAAAAGTATGTTTCAAAATTGTTTCTAAACACACATTGAGAAATGCTCAATGTGATCAAGCAAGATGCTGTGTTTATTGCAAATTAGCAGTCTAATGGGTTTCGTCTAAAAACTTGTATGGCAATCCAGCCTCATCCAGCAGAAAATGGTGTCATTTCAAGAACTCAAAATCTTGTAGCAGTAGTGATAATGCCGTTAAATGGAAAAGGTGTATTGGACATAAAACGTCTCATTTTTTTACGATAGTTTGTATATGCTAAAGACCCATGCAAAAAGACATACATATATGTCTTCAAGTAAACTGACTGTTGCCAATGTCTGATTCTAACCCAAACTAAAATATGCTGATAAATTTTTGTAACATCTCCAATACAAAAAAAAAAAAAAAAAAAAAAAAAAAAAAAAAAAAAAAAAAATTAATCTGTTCCGCAGCAGTAGCGGCACACCATATTACAGGCAACATTTGTTACCAGCATGTCAAAAATACTAGGAAAAAAGGACACTCAAGACACACCACAAACATGCAATGCATTAACTTCAGGCATTTGTAAAGGACTTCATATTCCTAACACTTGTTTCCACATTGCAACTGCAACAAATACAATATATTAAATCTGAAACATACCGCGATAAAATGAACAAACAAATTTATGTCGATGTATAATGCCTGGATACCTGACCTTGTTCCGAAACAAGACGTAAGACGGTGATTTACCTGCTTATGAAACCACACACCTACAGCACAGACTTCTACCCTGAACATCGAGGACGCACGAGTACGCAAAAATTGTGGTAGTGTGTGTAAGCACACACACGCGGGCCAACATGCGTTTCACTCCCCCCCGCCAACATCCAAACCCCAAAATTTCTTCATATTTACAGCTCCCTTTGTTATGCATATACCAATGAAGAAATTAACATACAACAGTCCTTCACTTTCATTTTATGTGGCTTACCTTGCATGTCAACACATTCTTCATCACTTGTCTCCACTTCTTCTTTCTTCTTCTTTTCTTCTTTTCTGCGCTCCTTCTTCTTCATCTCAATTTTCCCCTCACTGCAAATCAAAGTAACATATTAGTATTCGTTTCCCCGTTCAAATTGGCTTCACTGAAGAGCACAAGGTTGCACAAAGCACCCTGTGACAAACGTGTATGCACACGCACACGCACACACACACAAACACACACACACAAATTATGTGTGAAATGTATTCCAGTGTTACCATGTAAACTACAACTAATACAATGCAATAATGTAATATAAAATCCTGCAACCTTCAGAACACAGATGTCACTGATTCTTAAAAACTAATGTGTATGTTCTTTGTCAAATCCAGGCCTCTGATTTATGTTGTTGCTGCTGCTACTGCTATCATCATCATTACTGTCATTATTACTGTGGTTACTGCTACTGCCACACCACCAACCATCATCACAGACAGTAGTCATGGCAGCAACACAACAACAGTGTCCACATGATTGTGTCCCTGAGGATGGCAGCTTTGCTGCATAGGAAGCCTACATCTGCCAAACATTAGAGCACTTTAAGGCTCTTCTAAGAACTAAGTACTGCTGTCAACTCATGGGAACACCTCTGACCTTGGAAGTCGGACTATTAGACATATATGACCAGTAACTGACGTATTCCAATTAAAACACAATGGGCTGATGAAATGTAGTCATGTCTCATCGGGACAAGCTCATTCCATAATGTGAGACAGACTTTTCTGTTGTGTTCGGTCTGCTTAAAGCTGTGCACAAATTTAGCTTTAGACTTGTTACGACCTGAATGCCTAACAAATGGTGACCAGCGGAAAGTTGCAGAGACAGTAGCAGAAATTTGTGTCTATAAGGCCAATATGTTTACTCCACAAGGTGAGAGCAGTCATAAGGGAACCCACCCATGCTGCCAAGGTCAAAACTGTTCTAATCAGTCAATGACAGTTAAGCTGACCTGCAAGGTCCATCCTGCAGAAAAATGTAAAAATATGTCAAGGCTGCCTTATTCCACATCCCTCCCAAATCAGCACAATATTATGCTGCAGTTCATAATTTGATCCCAAATTACATTAGCAGATGGTACAGTCTACCTTATACATGGCAGTGTATGAATGTCTGAGCACAAATTAGATCACTATCACCCAATCTAAGCACATACAAAGTGGCCAAAAAGTATGTTCCACAAAGGCACAATCTTACTGGCACAGCCAACTGCATGAAACTGGAATAACTGAACTATAAATGTGTGCAGCTGACTAATACAAGTGACAAAAAAGGTTTAAACCTGAACACTTCCATTAATGCCACAGAATGTTTTTGGTTAACTGACTTCTGAACCATTCTGTATTAGTGCAGTCTCATCTTTGTGTTGGTTTACAGAAAATAATATTACAATTTAACTCCATAACCTTAACACAACAACAATGCAGTTTATGTAACAAATTAATTGACTTAATGGGCATTACATTAATTTGAAGTTAAATATATATAACTTCAAATTAATGTGTGTGTGTATATATATATATAACAGGGCATACACAAAAGAATGGTGCGGTTTCAAAAGTGAATAAAAAATTTATTCCTTTATTTATTTAAAATTTATTTAAAATTTATTTGGGGGTTCGTTAAAGACAGCGTTTATGTACCACCATTGCCCACGTCCATCCATGAAATTCGTGATCGGATAACGCATGCACTGCAGGCCATTACAGCGGACATGCTACACCGGGTCTGGGATGAGTTTGATTACCGTGTGGATGTGTGTCGTGTGACCCAGGGTGCACACATTGAAGGATTGTAATTACCAAATTAGAAACTTGGACAGTTGCCGCCGCTGACGGTGTATGTTGTGCCCATGTAAGGTGAGAAATAAATTTTTTATTCACTTTTGAAACCGCACCATTCTTTTGTGTATGCCCTGTATATATATATATATATATACATACACACACACACACACACACACACACACACAAGGTTTCACTTTACACGACAACCACTACAGGCTTTCAGAAAAGTTCCCGAATAATGCCCCGCAAAAACTCTTTCTGCTTTTTAAAGTAATCTCTAGAATCTATACATAACTCTCTCTTTTGATTGTACTGTATAATCTGGCTGCTTAGCTGATTCCAAGCCAACCATTATTCAATGCTTCTTCCATAAGATATGACTGAATGACTGAAATCTGTCAGTATTAATTAGCAAATATCCTGCCAGATTCCCCGAATGAGCTCAATGGTAGTTGTAGGGCAACAGTAATCATTAAATTGAAAATCCCGCAGACAAACATTTCCACTACAATAATTAATTGGTTCCAATACTGTTGTTACCACCCAAAAAAAAAAATTAATTCACATTAAAGTGATCAAGAAACACACTATGGAATATTGAATTAATTCCATCTATTCATACCAAATCCATTAGTAAGATCATCTTTATGTCAAAAATGTAATACTTTTTTGCATTCATTAAAGCAATTCATAAAATACAGAATATGAAGCAGAGGTTTGCTGGCAGGGGGAGGCAGGATTTGCATGATTTGCATAACAATTTACTTAATGTCTTCCCCACCGAACAACAATGTTTGATCATTCAAATGCAAACTTTAACCAATAAATGGATTGCTCTTTCTGCTGACATTGCAGTGCATTTCAGACTAATCATTTTCAAATTACTAAAACTGCATTACAGTGTACACACTGTCATTATTCTGCATTGTGAGAGTAATTTAGAGTGATCTACAACCATGTTCTTATGATACTGCAAACAATAAGAACACAACAAATTCCCAACTGTCCAGCAATCACAAAACATCACCACTACCAATTCTACGACCACTGGTTACTCCTAGCCTAAGAAATTCTCCAAATGATCACCTGCACCCCCCTCACTTCAATACCATGTAATATGAAGTAAAGAACACCACAATGGTACCATTTCATTTCACATGCTATTGCATAAACGTCCATGAAGTGAACACCAGGGAAAGGTACCAAGAGTCTGTTTCAACAACTCCTCTTCCAGCAGCGTGCAGCAACAGTATACAAAAAATGCATCCGCTCCACTACAAGAATTTAAAAACCTTCTACTCACCTCACAAACTTACTCTTTCTTTTCATGTCTTTGCAAAATATTTAGGTATTCAGAGCATGTTGTTGGTTGAAGCAGCATTTAGCTGATTTCAATGCATAAGGTCAGAAATTATACGCTTTATGCAATTCTGACTACAGGTAGGCACAAGAACATTTATATTCCTAACTAACCCACAGAAAATCTTTAGTTTACATGAATCCAGCAAGAACATTCATAAACACACATGAAAAAAATTGGTGTGATTCACTTCGCGAGTGTGATACATTGCACACTGATTTGTCCTTTACATGGCTTTTTTTTATATCAACAGAATATACACGCCATGTTACATTCACCTAGCCACCCACCCATCCATATCTGACGACAAAAAAGGATTACACACATAGTAATTTCTCTAAGTTTATACCTGTGACCTTCATTTAGTTAAGTGTGGCTATTTCACTAATGACATGATAGAAAAATGTGTCGGACAAATCTGATGTCTCAAGTAGAAACCAGTGGAATAGAATAATCTCATATGATATATATGATATGTGACTGCCATACATACCACATGTCAAGCACTATGTCTAGAGAGAGAGCAGTACTTACAAATTTTTAGTAATTTCAACGTAACAAAGACAGACCCTACGATATCAAATATATTGAAAATGAAAGTTGTGGAACACAAAAATGCCTTCATGGAACTGTGCTTAATTAAGCACATGGACAAATCTGCAGGAAAAGTTTCTAATTTGCAAAATATTTTGACTCTCAATGCAGCCACCTTCACAAATGCACACTAATTACTGCAGTTATTAACTAAATGCAATGAAAACTGTGGCTTAAGAGAGTGAGTTCACTCTCAATCGATTAACACTGTTTAAGTCACTAAGAAGGGGGTTTTCATGTGTCGAACAAAATAATAATTCTAAACATCACTGCCTCATTACATTCTTAACCTTCCTACCACGTAACATTTACCCACACTGCAGCCACAACGGAATAATGCATACAAAATTACAAATGACAGCAGAGACACAGGAAAATCTTGAAAGTGATATACAAATATGACCATAACAAGACACAAACTCATATGGTGTTGACTGACAAAACGGCACTACGCAGAGAAGCACGCAGAGGTACATATATAATGACTTCGAGAATACAGTGCCGAAGAAGATATTTGGGCCTATGAGGGACGAGGTAACATGGGAGTAGAGAACACTACATAACGTGGAGCTTCATGATTTGTACTTCTCACCAAATATTACTCAGGTGATCAAATGAAGAAGAATGAGATGGGCAGGGCATGTAGCATGTATAGGGGAAAGAAGAAGTGCACACAGGGCTTTGGTGGGAAATCCTGGGGTAAAGAGACCACTTGGAAGACCTAGGCACAGATGGGAGAATAATATTAAAATGGATTGTGAAGAAGTGGGATGGGGGTCATGGACTGGATTGGTCTGGCTCAGGACAGGAACAAGTGGAGGACTCTTGTGAAGGCAGTGATGAACCTTCGATTTCCATAAAATGAGGGGAATTTATCGACTAGCTGAGGACCTGATAGCTTCTCAGGAAGTACTCTGCTACATGGAGTTAGTTAGTTAGTTAGTTAGTTTGTTTGTTTGTTTGTTTGTTTGTTAGCTAGCTAGTTAGTCAGTCAGTCAGTCAGTCACACACATAATGATCCACCAACCTGGGGAACACAAAGTAACACCAGTAATAATATTAAAAAATTATGAAATGAGACACTAACTATTTATTCCAAATAAATCAAAATAAGGGGAACAAATTAGGTTCTCCAAGTATGTCAAAAATCTTCAGCGAAATTCCTTTTTGAACTCTGTCCACTGTCCAGGGTTTAAAAACATAAAAATGTAAATAAAAGTAAAATTAAATCACGTGCATTCAGAAGAACGGCAATATGCAGCAATCAATCACAAGATCCTGCTCAAAGACTGCACCCTCTTATAAGTAAACCATCAGTCCCATGAAGACTGCTCCTTCACAGTGTTAACTGTTTACCAACCTACTATCATCATACCCCAATGGCTCTGAATCTCCGGACCATGAGACCTTCCTTCTACATCCTTTTCATCTCATTCATAATAATCATTAAGTCAACCAGCAACAGAAACCAGAAGCACCCACAGAAAAATTCTGCTGTAATAGGCACTCAATAACTGGAAGTGTATTAGCAATGTGTAAGAGATTCAGACTACCATCATGAGAGTTTTCCATCACCCTGTGTCTTGTTCTTTTTACAGTGGCACAGGTATTTATAGTTTACTAATTCTTTGCCTTCCATTCTCAGCAAAACCTAGTTCTCCACTGTCCACAAATGTATTAAGTGAAGCACTTTTAAGATAAGAAGCCAGGATAAGATGGTTGGTAAAGTGAGTAAACAACATGCTTGATTTCCAGCAGGTGCAGAACATTTTTCTCTTCTCCAAAATGTTCACACTGGCTCTGGGCCCACCAAGCCTCCTATTCAATGGGTACTGAGGTTCACACCTGAAGTAAATTAACCAGGGTATGAAGCTGACCATTCACCTCCATCTAGTGCAGAGTTAAAGAATGAGTGGATCTATACCTCTACTAGCCCCTGTATGTGCCTTTAAGGCATGGGAAGGGTCACTACATTTTTACCTTTACTTTTAAGATTGAAATAATCTGCCACATGTTTACGTATTCAAATTCGTCAGTTACGTGCACCTTATTGTACCCCTTCATTACACTTTCTCTTCTAGGACCTCTAGGATTCACCATCCCTCAAACTTCTCTGTTGCTACAACCCTCAAAATCCATTCTGCAACCAGTCATTAATTGTTGCCTCACCATGTGATAACACTTCTCAGTATGCAGGCAGGTTAGCAAAACTGTATACATGAAATGTTTCGTTGGCATGTTTTTTTACATTTTAAAATACTACAGTACTAATCACTGTTTGTATGGGTGATTCCATATCAAATCACACTGCAAAACAACTTGGTTCTTTTTCCCTCTCCCCTTCATTTTTCTTTTTCGGTACACTCATTGCACAATTAAGAAACCATTCATCATGACCTCTGAGCCCTCTGGATCTGTTGCATTTCAAGTGTTGGAACTTCTTAACCTGGTAAAATTCATCCCACGTGTGACTGTTTCAAACACAGTATTAACAGTAATTATAGTATAAGTTGGACAGCTAACAGAGAGCTCATTTTAAAGTTGCATCACATGCTTCACACCACAATACAATAAACACCAATTATTTCACATACCAATACAGACATTTGCAATAAAGTGTTCGACCCTCTTCCAACACTGACATCATAGAAGAAATGCCATGATATTCCTTGTTTTCTACCCCACAAAATACCTTTTAGAACAGAGTGGGGAAATGCTGGGAAACACCCCCCCCCCCCCCCCCCCCCCCCCCGGGCCAAATATCTTCACTTCAACTTCACACTACATTTATTGTCTTCACAGCCAGATGTACATCTAGCAAAAATAACACAAGGTCAAACCCTTTTACACATCACCTCACCAGCTCCCTGCAGCAGTTTTTTTTAGTCAAATGATTGCCTCCGATTTTGAGCTGTGCAAACCTGCATACAGTCCGCACAAGATGTGTTTTTTCCCCTTCATTTCTAGGGTCTTCAAAGAATTTTGTCATTTTTATGCTGCAGCAGCAGTGTACAGTGGAAGTTAATGTTACATTTACCCGGCACATTGATTGCTCCTTCGTCCAAGACAAAAGTGGTTGTAGTGAAAACAGCACATAAAATTTATTCTATTTTCACTGTGCATTTTTCGAGTATAGACAATGTTTTTCACCAACTAAATGCACTTTTTATAAAAACACTAAAATATTCTAAAACTACTTGATAAAAAGCCCAGACATGTTTCGGCTCACCAATGAGCCATCCTCAGGGGGTCACAATATACCTCTACAGAGGATAAACATATGTACGTGTTTTGAGAACAGTCAGTTGTGACCCCCTGAGGATGGCTCATTGGTGAGCCGAAACATGTCTGGGCTTTTTATCAAGTAGTTTTAGAATATTTTAGTGTTTTTATAAAAAGTGCATTTAGTTGGTGAAAAACATTGTCTATAGCAGATAAAATATTCAAGAATGACACACACTTCAATCCACCGTAACAGCATCCTCATATAAAAAATTAAGTTCTGGAACCAGGAAAGCAGCTCCATGGATCTTGTAAAAATTGGGGGCTACAGAATGCCAAACATGCCAAAAATTTGGGCTCATGCAGATGAAAATTATGGACATGGACACTAGAGTCACCGACCGCATCATACAGCTCAAGCACCTCTTGTGGATCAGAGTAAGATGAATCTGCTTAGAGTGGACTAAGTAACTGGGGTGGTTTGACAGTAGTTTCTGAAGTAGTGCAGGAAATGTTACTGTCGCAGTTAATTAAAATGTTAACATCTCTCAGTGACAACTCAGCAGCAAAGAAGAAACTGACATTGCTAAGTGTTCTGCTCCTTCCTTCAACACCCTCATCAAAACCGCCACAGCACATCCCACCGAAAGCCTGAAAAGAAACCATGTCACTACACTACCCCAAAGGTAAAGCAACCCCATTACAGGCCTAGACAGGCCCTGAGGGTTCCAGGAGGTTGAGGCTCCCAGATTTGTAGACAATCGGCACATGAAGGTGGTAAGGTTGTCAGCCCTACGCACCGGCCGCCTTTACCCCCCAGGAAATATTCCTGGTACTCATTTCTGTTAGAGGCTGAGTCGACCCCAGGGCCATAGTGCGACCGAAATGATTATGTCAAGGAATTAATTCCAATGACGCCATCGGGAATCGAACCCGCGACATTCCGGTTTGTAGCGTAGTGCCTCAACCAACTACGCCACCGCGCACCCCCACTGCACGAACCCATGCACCCCAAACCCCCCTCCCATTCCACCTCCCGATTTAATTAACAGAAAGTGAAAGTGAGGACAGACAGAAGTTGCATTAACCCCTCAGCGACGCAGGACATTTAAATTCCAACATACTCCAGGGACGGAGGAGATTTAAAGCCCTAATGACGAAAATGCAACCGTCGTTTTAAAAAAAATATTATTCGCAAACTAAAGATCCGATTTTTCTAAAATTTTAACAGAATAATCTTAAAACTATGTAGATGCAGTATAATAATTTTCATTACCTTAGTAATTGAGCTTCGTGTGGTACAGCTAAAAGCAATCATCTAAACAAAGGCCTACATCACAGTTTTGGCAGCAGTACACTGAAGTTTCCTTTTTTTCCGTGCTTTGAACACACTACACACCTCCTCTGGGGTTTTGATTTTTCAGTTTTGGGTGCCACTTTTCTGAGAAAATGTCTTTCCGTGAGCCTTGGTACTGTGTTATGAGACGCGTGTCGCCCCGGTACACTGTTCGCCCGCAGCATGCGCATATTTTGTAAACAAACCTTCCACTAACTGTATTCTGTATGAGAGCTGCTCTATATTTCTTCCCGTGACTTGTCTATAAACAACAATCGAATTGAGAACTGTTGAGTTCAGTAGCCTTTTGAAAAGTTTGAGGTACCATTTTGTCATCCTCTTTCTCTCAACCACGTACATATGGAGCAACTGGGCTGCTGTTTTGGGGGTTTCTGGCGTAATCAAACTCGATTCTAGAACAGTATTTTGGCCTGTATATACAAGAAAACACCATAAGTATCCTGTCGTTGATTCGCACAGTTCAAAAGTTTTTATTCCGAACTTTGAAGCCTTTAGTGGTAGGTACTGCCTAAATGACAGACGCCCCTTCCAGAGTGTCAGACTTTCATCAATGGCAATGTTTTGGTTTGGTAGATATAGGGTTTGCAATTTTTGTTCAAATGACATATCACAGGATAAATTTTGAACAATTTGGGAGGTCCTTGGAATATTGGTAAGCTTTCATTGTCTATAAAATGCAAAAATTTACAAATCAATTCAAATCTTTTTCTCCTAATCACATCGGCAAATCCAGGTGTTGATATTACTCTTTTTTTTTTCGAAATGACCTCGCAGTTGGTTTTTGCACAATGCCCATCAGTGAAAACAGACCTAAAACAGTGTAAATTTCATTTTCCGTGACAGGTGTCCACGATCTCACAAATGAACGAAATGGGAAAAGATTGCCTCGCGCGTTCTTGTATTGTTCTGCATGCCTATTAGTTTCTATAACAATTTGTTGAATGATTTCTTTGTCAAAAAATAACTCGGAACATTCAACAATATCACTTACATTTTCTGCACCATTTCTGTGTCCAAAATCACAACTAAAGACTTCTCTGTGTCCTGTGTAATTATCCATAGCCTCCCACACGAGATCTTGGTGCAATATTTCCTCTTCATCAACACTGTCGTCATTTATGACTGCATCTGCTAGAGCTACGTCATCAATTTCATTACCACTACTGCTACCACTATCATTACTACTGTCACTGAAACTTTCATCTGATTTGTACACAATTTCTAGCACTTCACTCTCTGTCAAACCTTTCCCTGCCATGGTTACGCCCCCAGAATCACTCCTAAGTCAACTGCTGAAGCTAGCGCACTGACCGTGAAAAGATGCAGGGGAAAAACCAGTATATACAAAACAAACTAAGCTGAACGATATACCAAACGAGAGGTTGATTCATACTCTGTCGATCTACGCATGGAAATGACACATGATATCTGTTTAGACTTCAAGGGAGCAGCACAAACCGAGTCTTTGCAGCGCCCGAGTACAAGGTGACGAAATTAATTGAAGCCACAGATATGCAGTTAAGCACGTATGAATTGCATCATCCACACACTATAAGAAAGCTAAGATCTTAAGCTACAAAGATATGTTGTTCAGCCCGTAGCTTTCTTTATTTCGGTTTGAGAAAAAGCGAAAGGTCTCTGAGAGTGCGCGTTTTTGAACAGGAGAAGGTGAACTTTTTTCATAGGACAATTTACTGTTGAATAGATAATGGTACATTCTAGATAGAGAATTTATACCATTATATCCTGAAAGCACAGTTCTTAAACTGTAAAGAGAAACCACTCGCACTTCGATAGCACTAAATCTCTGCATGTGAGAGGAGATTGAATCCAACCATGCAAGGGTCTATATGACGTATAGAGGCCGGCAGCATGTGAAGAAACGGAGGTCTATACCACGTATAGAGGACGTTGCTGAAGGGTTAACAGTGGTGGGTCTTGACATAGGCTCACTGAGGACAGCATCAACAGCTAGTCAGATGCCCACCGTGCACATTGACACAGTAATTGATGTGTTGGACTCACAGTCAAGAAACACTCACTTCAATTCTGCACATGCATCAGTTGTGTTGACTGATTTCATACATTGATTCTGTCCTAATAAATGCCAGCATAACACCTCAGAAGAGCTAATGATCACTTACCTCCATATAAACTCCTATTACTCTCAATCATTCTACATTATCTCATTCAATGTCACTGAATCCCAAGAGATATTACTGCCCCATAAATTAAGTGCTTAAATGCCAGACAGCCTCACTGTGTGACCACATCCACACACATGCAATATTACATTTAGTAAGTGTGGTAATTTCTTACCTGCTACTCTTATTCTCTTTATCGACACCATCCTTGTCATTGAATAGATGCTGATCCTTGGAAGGCGTGACGTTGTTGTTATTGTTATTATTACTGTTATTAGCGTTATTCTTACTGTTACTGTTACTAACAGAACTACTTGACACAGCATTCACACTGGCAGTTGTTGACACAGATGAAACAGGACTTGATGACGTCACAGAAAGTGGTAACATTGATGACACTATTGTCGAAGGAGCGATTGTTGTCACAGTAACAGACACAGTTGAGTTTGTTGTTGTCGGTGTCACAGACGTCGTCGTTATTGTCACTGACAGTTGGGACTGTTCTGAGGCAGTGGAAATAGCAGACACTGAAGTGGCTGTGGAAGCAGATGAAGAATTTGAAGTGATGGCATTGGGTGGTGTTGTTGAGCTAGTGGTGGTGCCGTTGGAACTGGACGTTGATGTTGTCGTTGTCGTCGTAGTCATAGGTGTACTAGAAGAAGTAGCGGTAGCACTGTTATTAATATTCGAAGCACTATTATGAGGCTGTTCCTGCTTCTGCTGCTGTTCTCTTTGTAACCGGGTAGTAACACCTGTTGGACCACTAAGAACATCCCCAAGATTATTTTGAGACGCACTTGACGGTTTCCCATGCGGATTGTTCCGACTTGCCCGTGTCCTCTGACGCGACTTCCGAAGCAACTGCTTGTAGTTCTCAGTCTTCTTACTTAAATAATAATGTTGGACACAATCGCACACACTTTTGCGGTCCAGGTACGTTTTTACCACACCAAAATTTTTTGGATGCTGGAGATACTTTTCTTTAAACACCTCATGTTCTGTCGCCGTCCAAACATTTAACAGCTGGCGCTCTTTGTACTCTCCAACAAAG
The DNA here is from genome assembly GCA_021186555.1 of Reticulitermes speratus. Taxonomy (NCBI): domain Eukaryota; kingdom Metazoa; phylum Arthropoda; class Insecta; order Blattodea; family Rhinotermitidae; genus Reticulitermes; species Reticulitermes speratus. Next base: position 16,075,683 of record JAJKFL010000010.1, read on the forward strand.
TCCTCTATACGCCCATTGTTGTTAACGTAAGTCACCTTCCTCTGTCGAGCATCCAGCAGAATTGGTGGAATCACTGCGTAAGAACGCATCTTCTTGTCCTCCATCTGAAAACAAAAAATCAAAGTCAATCATCCCTGACAGAAAACACGAACTATCACCCGAACTTCTTTGTAGTTTATTACTGGAAACCTAATAACTGTAATAGGGTCGCTGAAATGCAGCACACAATATTATTAACAAATTTCAAACTGTTCCACTCTTCCCCTGATCCTTTTCCTTCTTCTAGTACCATTATACAGCTGTTTCATAAGTCCATCCAGGATTTAGAGGCTTGGCCTGCAGTATCAAACCCACATATAAGAGATAAAAGCATGCCAACGGATAGAGGAAATGTAAAAGTTTTTTCGTGACAGATGCGATGGCGTAGTTACCCGTTTCTCCGCTAGGAGGCAGTAGTGTGCAAACATGGAGTTTTCAGGTGAACAGAAAGCTTTTTGTGTCCTGCAATTTGCTAAAACCCAGTCAATTGTAACAGTGAAACGTGGTTTTCGAACCAAGTATCGTACAGAACCACCAACGGACAAAACAGTAAGAGACTGGTACAGAAAATTCGAGGAAACTGGCTGTTTGTGTGTCACAAAACAAACAGGTAGACCGGGACCATCGCCTGGGACTGTGGACCTCATACGAGAATCGTTTACCATGAGTCCTCAAAAAGGGGGACATATTGAACATTTGTAAGGTAGGTTCAAAACTTGGATATGTACTCTTCTGACTGACATGCTCTCATCCCCGTGTGTGATTTGGCTCCTGAGCTATAGAACTCCGAAATCCCGGAGGGATTTATGGAACACCCTGTATAACAATCAACATATGAGCTCAGGACATGAACAAACGTGGCCCTTTTGTGGCAGCATATACCACACTGCCCACCACATTTCACATTTTACTAAACAAACAAAGTAAGAACCACTGGTGATTATTCCCCACTTCAAGAGAAAGACAAGTGTGAATGATTTCAGGCTTCCGCCATGGTGTAAATGAGATCTTCTCTCTTCTGGGATCTTGCGCAGCGTTGATAGGTAGTTAGTCAAAGACGTTTCAGGACAACCTATGGGTCCCATCTTCAAGGCTCATGACGGCTTGACCCTCGAAGACGGGACCGATAGGTTATCTGGAAACATTGTTAACTAACTACCCATCAACACAGCACAACATCCCAGAAGAGCAAAGATCTTTAAAAAAAACAGTTGCTGGTAATTCCTTCCTTAGAAAAGAACAGGAATAACAGCCCCTGGCAATGAATAACTCCTCACAGGAGAACAATTTATTTTCAAGTTTCTATGCTTTCAGAGCCACATTGTTCAGGTCTCCACTGTTTTGGGATTTGCCATAGTGTCACTGTGTGGCTGATACCAGACATTCTGTGATGGTGTACCGGTCTCATTTTCAAGAATCAAAATGTCTAAGGAGAAGTCTTCTTGAATATTTTGACCCTTCAAGACAAGACTACTACATTGTCTTGAAACATGTGATGCAGCAAACAACATATGCCTCAAGAATGGATAACTCAAGATTTACCTTCAGTTGGAGGCAACAGAATCCTTGCAAATCTGAACAATATGAAGGCTAAGACAAAACAACTGTTCCACATTCGGACAAAAACAGCCACAGCAAAAGGCTGTACCACTTTTTTGGGGGGGGGGGGGGGGGGGGGGGGGGGGGGCATCCCTGACTGCACTGTGTGTGTTCTCTGCCACCGAGTCATCATCTCTCTGAATGCTCGCTGTGACTGTACAAGAACTGAACAACTGCAAATCTACTGTCATCACAGGAGTAGCATAACTTAATTTTTTAATAACTATTAATCCAGGGTCACCCATTACACTAATTTCAAATATAAATTCAACAAGCTTCACAGCTACTCGGCTGCAGTCGTATATAAAGGCTGTTACAACAACCTAGCCACAATTGACTTTACAGTATTGTTTAAATTAAATTGTTTGCCTATGGTTCAAACATACTGATTTATCATCTGATTTTATATTAACCTTTACTCTCCTCACTTACACCTACTATATTCATGACACAGGTAAAAAAACACCAGAAGAAATTAATTTTATAAATTTATGCAATGAGGATGCTTACTGCATTTTTAAGACGTGCTGCAAAACCTACTTTATTTTCCAAAAAATTCCATTCATTTCATAATTTTATCTTTCCTTGTACACATAGTATTCATATTTTACACTAAGCAAGTGCTAAAACTTAATTACCCATGCTGCTGGATAAGTTTAAGAGTTAGACTGCATAACAAAGACGACCCTACAGCCCAATTTCAAAACCAGGCTCTTAGAATTACAATGTTCTTTGACTGCACTTGTTACTTCAGACACAAACATAGTTGTATAAATCAGCTGGTGTTAGATTAGGTAGGCACATCGGCTGATCACAGGGAAACTAATCCAGTCATCTGAAGTGTTGCCACAAATGCTACTGATGGGCATTACAATGGTAAGTGAAGAAGGAGCGGATACGCAAAAAAAAAAAAAGATGTGCGACATTTGCAAATATAAAGTAGCAAATATCCTTGCCAACAAATATCTTGCAGACTCTTTATTACTATGCATTGTTTGTTAAAGTGAAGTCAGTAACATTTCACTCTTATTATTGTAAGCAAAAATTCAGTGGTCCACAGAAGAAACATACTACTGTTTTCTCCTACAATAAATTCATTATATAATTTAAGACACAAAAAAACTGAATCATTTCCAGATTAAAGGGTCAAGAATGCAATGGGATATTATTTTGTCAATTTCTGTTTCACATAGGCTTAACAACCTTTCTTTCTGCTCTCCCAAGTTTTTTAACATAAGCCATACGCTTAATACCTCTTGCTCCTGAAGCCCATCCATTATTTCCTCCAGATCTGCCTCACTCTTGATGCGTGCCCCAACACGGTTGAAACGTTCCCGATCTTCCCGCTGTTTTCTCAGCTCAGGGAACACTTTTTCAAAGAATTCACGATTCTTTGCTTCCTTTGCCTTACGCTTTTGTGATGCTTCCACTTTCTCAACCTTCCTAAGCCATTCCTGCATAAGTTTCGAGTATGTAGCAGTCAGATACTTCTCCCGGCTCTCACGCTCCGAGTGTTTCCGCTTGAAATACTCCATCAAACGTTTCTTGAATGTTAAATACCTGCACACAGGATGAATCATCAGTTCCACGCCTTCATAAAATTAGACATGACAAAGTTGATGGATGAAAAATAGATAAATTGAAAATTAAAACACCCAAAACAAAAACCAAACTACCAACAGAAAGAAGTGGAATGTTGGGACACTACAGGTGACCATACAACAGCAGGTTAAGTATTATTCAGTCCCAACTTTAAAACTGTCAGAAGAATTCCCACCTTACAAAATTCAAAACTCAATAAAATAAATTCAACGTTTGCAAGCAACATTTCTTCAAAAACGCAATCCAACTGTCACTAACACCCAACCATTTTGCCAGAAAGTCATGTCCAGGCACCCTTATTTCTTAACATATTCTGAAATAATGATATTTCAATGACAATCAGTGCTGCATAGTAAGAACCACCTTCCACCACACAGACATAGCAACTACAAAAGCACACCCTTACAATTTTTGCCATGCTGTAAATTTAAAACCACACTGATTTACAACACAAAAAATGAATCAAAAATTTTTGACAGTCTAAACACATCTGCAAAGCAACAAAAAGGGTATAAGTGTGTAATTTGTATTCCAAGTATCACATCTCCACACCCATACATGCATCTTGTTTAACCCCTTAAAGGCAAAATTAAATATAAATTTAATTTAATGACTCAGTTTGTAGCACACTCAAACAAGGTTATAAAAACCAATCAGCTAATGCTGTACAAGGAAATAAGCGCTATTTATTCTGAAAACCATACAAAATGTACAAATGCACTGTGCAGGCAAACACAGAATCTTTTAATGTTTAAAACCTTGTTGTACACACAGGAACCGCTACGCTTTACAGGGTTAATTATTTTTGGTGGCAGCTGGAGGGCAATGACAAGCTACATTACTGAAAACCTTGGTCTGACTTGCAGCCATCTCCATGACCAAGGCCACTAATCCTAAGCCTTGCTTTCCTTTCTTCCTGCCAGAAGCCAAGCTGCCCATCTCTCTTTTCAGTAACACTTCACCTTACCACTCCTCTCTCTCTTAAACGGAGACCTCGAGTTCTGTTGTCTCTCCGAACTACTAAATGTTTTAAATGGTGCTTGCATGCATACATGCACTCCTTCATTTGCAAATGGCCACCAATGGCAACTACTACTTCAAACACAATTCAGTGAAAAGAAAGTGAACATAACATACCTTCTCTTATTTTCATGATAGACTGCTGTATCTGAGGGCTGATTGTAAAGAGGCTGTAAAAAAGAGAGGGAACAATATTAGCTAAATTAAATGCACATGAAACAGAAATATCAAACATTTTAAACAAACTGCAATATATGTTTTGCAATTGCACACTTATCTAATATACTTCTAGTTATTACTTGCTATGTGTTCAAGCAGCAGTTATCATTCATGTGCTAAGTTCTGATATTTAACTATGACAGTTTGTGTAAAACTTCAGAAATTACACTGTCGACAGCAGCATGTGTACATGACTCACCAGTTCAACTTTAGGTCCTAGTTTCTCTAACAAAGCATGGGCTTCTTGGGCCTTTTTCTGAAACAAAATGATGTCTTCATTAACATCATACAACTGTGACTTATAAAGGAGCATTCAGAAGTCCCTGAACTCACTGCTAGGACCAAAAACAGCAAGTACATGCCACTACATGCCCAAGTACTGCTGTCTTCTGAATCCATCTAGTGAGCTTTGCAATGACAGCTCTATGCACTGCTTCTCAACAGCAGTTCACTGTAATGCATGTTAAGTGCGATATGCAATTTTCCGAAAGGTGATTTGAAGGAACAACACACTTGTGTTAAACTTTGCTTCAAACTCAGGGAATCTGCATCAGAAATGCAGGAGAAGAAACCTGAGTTACTGTTACAACCCAGAAACAAAAGAGCAGCCCTCCCAGTACAGAAGTCTCTCGTAACTACACCCACACAGAATAAGGCAAATCAGGTTGTGTGTCAGGAATATGTTGATCTTTTTGGGAGTGTGACGGCACTGTTCATCGGGAATTTATTCCTCCAGGCAAAACAGTTAACCACGATTACTACTAGATTTTGTAACATTTAAGTAAGCAAGTCCACCACAAATGCCCAGAAGGATAGCAGAACCAGAACTGGCCAATTCACCATGACAACATGCCAGCACACTGCACTCTCAGTGCAAGAATTTTGCCAGATACAAACATGGCTATGGTCTCCCACCCAAATAACTCATCTGATTCAGCCCCATGTGATTTTTTTTTGTTTCTAATAATGAAATTGCAGCTAGGAAGACACCGTTTCTAGAATGTCCATGAAATTCAGGCACAATCACCAACTGTCCTAGACACTATGCAAATGAATCCGTTTCTGCAGTGGTAGATAACACTGGACCCCTTGCATAAACTCTGAAGTGGACTACTTTGAATCCAACAACAGTGAGCAATAACAAAGATAAGCAAGCATTGCATTATCAATTCAGCCCAGGAACTTCTGGATACACTCTTGTACATCCTTACATAGCTGCTCAAGTGAAGTGTAGCTCACAGTCAGGCCAGACGAACGCAACCAGGTCTGCAGAACCTGTCTTTATATGTTAAAAACATTAATACAATTCTATGCTATCACCAGAGGTTAACAAATTTAGTTCTAATTTCAAAGGCATGTTGTAGCACCTGACACTGTGTTTAAGTGATAAAGCCAAGGGTACCTGAAAGGGTCTGATGATGTAAGGACATGGAGTCAATGCTAAGCTAAGGGTCCTCCCCTGTGCAATGAGTCACGCTGAGTTTCGGAAATCAAGGGATTAATAATATACAATAATCAACTACACAGAGATTTTCACCATCTAATAAGCCATCTTATTTGCATCACTGCAACACACTAACACCAGAACATCCTCCCCCCAAAACACCATGACTTTCAAAAATCAAATCATAGCAACAATCCAAAACTGATATTATGAGCTGATCTTCCAAAATCAATTAAAAATAGTGCCTACAACACAAGGTACTTTCAGCATCCACCCCTATTCCCTGAAATGAAAGCGATCAAGCCAAATATATTAACCTACCTCCTCATAAATTTTATATTAAATTTTATAGTTTGTGAACTACCTCCTCATGTTTCACATTTCCAGCAGCTCCAAATATCAAAATTACTTTTATCTCAAACACTGCAACTTCTGCCAAAATTATAGTGACCACAGTCTTCAGTAATGGCCAGCTCAATGTGCAGGCCGTGAGCTACTTTCGATCACCAAGTATGGTAAAAGTATCAGCAACCAAGTTCTTCAAAAGACTGGACAGCATTCCACTTATCAAGCATCAGCAAAACAAAACATTAAATTCTGATCAACCATGACCTCAAAATGCTGCCTACCTACCTACTACCTACACACATACCAACCCAGCCTGGCCTGACCACAGTTACTGTGACACAAATAAACTTACTCTATTATCAGCATAAATTTTCTGAGCAGGGCTCTGGTGCTTTGGTTGAGTTATTTCTTCCTCTTCCTTTTTTATTGATGGTTTGTTTGCAGCCTCCTCTAACTCATGTTGTTTCTTCTTCAGCTTTGCAATCTCCGATTCAGCCTTCGCAATCTCCCGATCAACCTTCGCAATCTGCTGCAGCAGGTCATCCTTGGTGGCACGAAATGCAGCATCCTCCTGCATCGAGTCAGGCGGCAATGTTGGTGAGATAGCTTCCACCTGCGGGTTGTATGCAGGCTGCTCCTGTAACCAAATGTAAATACGTTTCATTTAGTGATCACACAAGTCTAGCACAAAAAAACTGTAATGAAAAGGTCACATTCTGAAAACCTAACTGTATCATATTAAGAGAATCTTTAGATAAGGCAACAGTGCAGTCACTCTTCTCAATCCATACAACAGTCCAAATGCATTTCCAACAAAACCTGCACATTGGAACTTACGGAAAACAACAGCACATAAAAAAGTGACCTTGTGTCAAATAACAAAGATCCTATATGCAACTTCACTGTTAATGTTAAATAACCTTTCAGAACAGCATATTCCCTTTTTTTTTGTAGCTGGGATAGCATAGTCAGTATAGCAACTAGGCTATTGGCTGGACAATCCAGGTTTCGATACCAGGCAGGGGCATGAGCTTTATCTCTTCTCTAAAACATCCACACCAGCTCTGGGGCTCCCCCAGCCTTCTACTCAATGGGTACCATGGACTCCTTCCCCAGCGGCAAAGCAGCCTCAGCATGAAGTTAACCACTCACCTACACCTAGTGCTGAAGTTAAAAATGAGTGTAGCTACACATCTACTCCCCCTGTGTGCCTTCATGGCATGGATAGGAACAACCTTACCTTTAGCTTTACCTTTACCATATTTCCTTTGTATGTATGTTTATTTCAGCTCAAACAAAAAGGCAATTTCTAAACTTTACACAGACATAAATCTTTAATTTCTATGGTATGAATAAAGTGAAATCAAATAAAACATTCCATATATTAAACGCCAAGTTCTGTCTGTGTGTAAGGATTGTCCTTTTCCTCAGCTCAGTTTCCAGTTCTCACATAACACTACTTTTCTTTCCACTGTTTACCCCTCACCAACAGCTGTTAAATTATCCACACAGTATCACACACAAATGTAACAATGTTTCGCACACTCATTTCAAAGATAAATCAAAATGCAAGGAATAATATCAGAGCAATATTACTGGTACAGTTGTGTGATGTAATTGTGTAAGTCAACATACATAAAGGTAGCATTAACATTTTTACAGTGGAATAATAAAATGGATAACAGGAACTAAAGGAATGTGTAACGCTCAAACAGTTTCATAATTCATGATTACGTAACTGTTTTAAGTAAAGTATGTATGTAAAGGCAGGATTAGCATGCTCACGATTGTGTGATATTTTTCATTTGATTACTAATAAAAAATATTATTTCCCTTTACTTTCCAATCCATCATTTCTGAAGAGTAAACACATCAGTACATAATAGAATGAAACTATAAACCTCTACCCCACAGTTTGCTCAACAATTGCTACCAAGTGACCACTAAGTAGGTTACTTAATGATGTTCTATCAAATGCAGACATTATGTAACATCAGACAAGTCATGATGGTAATCCACGAAGAGTGAGAAAGGAGGGGTTGCATATAGAAAGTTGTAGTTCACTTGAAAATATTATCTTCTGATTTGTTTGTGGTGCTGGAGCACAAACATCACTTATCACAATGACACATTTCCTACCCAAGATGTAAATTAGTACACTACTGCTACAAACATAAACCACCTATGTGTCACTATAATACTACTCTCGCCTTCATGACCTGTCCTAGGTGCACTAACCTTATACCCTAAGATGCAAAAACATTCTGTAGCTAGCACAGCCTAATAAAAGAACATACAAATGTGCACGACATGTGCGTGCACACACCACACACACACACACAGACAGAGAGAGACGTGAGCGCGCATATCTATGACTTGAAAGTTTTTGGCCATTACCAATCCCACGTAACACTTGGGCACGAAAAGACAATTTCAGTTAATGCGCGGTGTGGTGCTGAGAAACCCAAATGTCACCTAAAGTTGTCAGCCAAGAACATGCAAATAAGTGATCTTGTAAATCCGGAGTCTTTCCAGAGTACACTGGGCACTTAATTCTCATGTCAGAGGGTAAAAATTAGAAAGTGATCCTAACTGCCATTCACCTCAACCAGTAAATATTTTCAAATTAAGAAAATGAGTTTACTTCCACCTAGTGTCAAGGGTAAGAATGCATGGACCTACTCCTCCATTTTCCCATATTCTTTCAAGGTGTGGTGTGTAATTAAGTACAGGAACAACACTGCGTTTTTCACCTTTACCATACCAATGCTTACATTTCGACAGAACAAAATACAGTTACAGTGACCTCTTCTTTCAGCTGTAACTGGCTTATATTTAATTCCATTACTACAAATCTTGTAACATGGTTCCACATCAGCAGATTACGGGAAGTAATGTCACGTTCACAGAACACTGTAAAACATCTCAAATAATTTTATGTTGCACAGTACAAATCACATCACTAGAGTCAATAATAACAAGAGCTTTTTCAGAACATTTTATAATGCACAATTCTCACCATCACACCCTCCTTGGCACTACATGGAGGTGAGTGGTCAGCTTCATGCCCCAGCTGCTTTATATCTGAGGGAAGTGCCTAGTGGTACCCCCAGAATATGGGGCTGGGTGAGGCTCAGGGCTCATTTGGCAATTTGGAGAGGAGAAAAAATCTCTTCCCTGCCAGGAAATGAGCCACAATTCCTCAGTCATCCAGCCTGTGACCCATTCAGTGCACTGATTACATTCAGAAAGAAATGAAGGATCTGTTAAAAGCACTGTCACGGTGCACTTTAGGGTTCTCAAAGATTACACCTCAGATATTTTAATAATGACATAACATGTCATATCTTATAAAATCAGTCACATCAAAATAAAAGCAATATCTAATGGTTGTTCTAATATGGAAAATGATTCATACACAAAACACACAATAACAAACAGTAATCTGTAACAGGAAGCCATAAGTTCTTACCTATATCAACATGAATTACATAAAAAATAATAACCTATTCTCTCAGAACAACACTGCAGCCAGAAGTTTCCAGTCTCTGAAACTCAATTCACTGACAACTCCAAAGCCAACCAGTACAAATTAACACAGTGTTTAAGGAACATAAGATCATAGGCTTTTTAAATATGATACCATGTTGTCTGCTAAACAGACCACACCAACAGTTTGGAGGAAACGTCTACCCTGGAGCTGGATGCAAAATTGTCTCATACACATCTGTACCTATTGACCAAATACATGGCACCACATTCCACACAACCATAATCTTCATACTCACAGCCATTAAAACCTCAACTCTCATATAATCAAAATGTATTCAGAATGGTACCAGTACTGTTCACCCCAAAAGCTATATCGGCATTGCTGATAACAGGAAGGTAGAAATTACCGAGACAGACCAACTTCTAATGGCATGATGTTTTACATAATGGGTAATTAGTAACTACCAACAATAGCAGATCAAATCTGAAAGAGGGAATGAACAGTGGGTTTTGAGGGTGGAGACGAAACAGGCTTACACAGCACTCCACAGGGTACTGACGGAAATAATATAATGGTCACTTTGAAACCCTTATAAAAAATGTAGCAGTTACAAACTATGCTTCCAATAACACATCAGAATTATTAAACCTTTTTGTGTGTCCCATGTGACACACCAGTGTATTTTACTATCAGCCTAGTTCCTCGCAGGTACTGAAATGTTGCAGGATATTCCACCGCATTTTATTGCATTAGTGCATAATAAAACTAAACAGGTAGTAAAAGGAGCTGATAATCAATCCAAAGGCAAATCATAAATAAACACTCAGTCAAGGGACTTTACACACGAAGCCATGCATGAAGTGGGGGAACACTGCACATGTGCATATATTTTGTCCATCTCCTGTATTTTACTTATGAAACAGGTTTCACTACAATTTATGAATAGGAATACCGTATCAGCACAATGACTATGACGATAATGGAATACAAACATTACAGGAAACATAGAAGATAAGATAAGATAAGCAGCAGAAATGAAACAGTGTGTTTGTACTTTTCATTAAAGCAGGCAACACAGCAGCTTTTTTGCAAACTAACATGATACTCCTACATGGACAGCAGCTGCAGACAAACCGCTGCTTTGCATATGTCACAAATTCATTAAAAAGCAAAGTTCTATCTGCATCAACAAGCACAGTACATACCCAATAAAGAAACTGTTATGTTTATTTTCCTTCCCTTCCCATCAAGTAATATTTTTATAATATACAAACAAAATCATCCATCCTTCACCACAAATATAGATGCTTTAATTGCCAAGATCACATTATACAGTTGCTAGAAGTTACAGAAGGAATGACACTCCAAAGATTTAGTGTTCAGTTGAGTTTTTAAGAAATGAAAGAGGAGTCAAAATCATCCAACAAATCTGCCACCATACTGACACATCACCTTAACACTGCGGCCACTGTACACACTGAATATACTGAGTAAATTTCATAATCTCTTTTGAAACAGGGAGGTTCCATTGTTATACAGTTGTTGACTGTTTTAATCCTTTAGCCCCAGAGCTGGACATTTGAATTTTACAGCATGCTTTACGTAAAATGTGAATATTTTATAAACCAAAAAATATAACATTATGAAATACAAGGCATTTTTATGGAGGGAAAAAAAGGAGATTGTGGGGCATGTCTCAAAGAATTCAGCAAGTATATTTCTTGGCTAAATATATGAAGTACGGTCATTGGGTGGTAGCATTACTAGCATCCTGTATATAAGCCAGCGGTGGCTAAAGGTTAAAACCGTGCAAGTTCCTCTGCCAACAGCAGTGCCAAAGCATACAAGCATCACAGTTTCATCTAGTAACAACAAAACTTCATGTCAAATAACTGTGAAATCAACTTTGAACTGTAACACACAGTTTTATAAATAAAACTTCATGCAGCAGTATGGTATGCAAAGCTTAGTAATGCAAATTTTGCTATCAAAATCATGCACAGATATGTGGTATGCAAATTCTGCTAAACAAGGTCATGCACACACATCTGGTACACAGAGGTTACAAAATAATGCACAGCTGCATGGTACCACCTTCACCTTCAAGGTTCTCTTATTCTTTGACCCTTGAAGTAGGCTGACCATAATTCCTTGAGTCAAAAACGAGACCCGGGGAGGGGGATTTCATAAAGAGTAGGACATTTTTTTTAAAAAAATGTTTCATTGCATAAAAATATTGAACTTACAATAATTCTTCACAGAACCGCGCAAGTGTTTCCAATACATATTTTTTCTTTTCTCTCAATAATTCATTCACTTTAATATTACACTATTTATTCAATGGTCGATTGTCGATCTCGATCAACGCGCCTCTACCGATGGTTACACGAATGACTGGTACCTACAATAGCAGCCATTAATGTGAACTTGATTATAGGTTATGACTGACCAATATTTAAGCATATTTTAAAGTTTTTATAAAAAAATGGAACAAAAATGGCATTTTTACTAAAACGACGGGGCGGCCGGGACATAGCAAAAAAAACGGTACTGTCCCGTTCAAAACAGGACGTATGGTCAGCCTACCTTGAAGATGAAGGCAAGAAGACCAGAGTCCTCCTCAACACCAATGCTGCAGAAACCTCAAATCTTGAAGGAACAGTTGTGTTTGGCAGTGTTTATGCCATTTTGACAGTCATACCACGCTTTCATAAGCTAAAACGCACGGCCACAGTGCCAGCACCAACTCTGTGTCCACTGCTGCACATTCCCTTTAGAAAGGAACATTTCCTCCACAATTCATTCCAAAATTTAATGTATGTTTTGGCATCTTGAACAATGAAAAATGAAAGCAGTATATTCAGCATAACAGCCACTGCTGCAATGAACATGTTCCATGCTCAAGGTCAACCCCTCTCTGCCTGCTTATCACCATGATAACCATCAGGAAGGTAATCTACAAACCCACTGGTACTGAGAATGCATTAACAATATTATTGGTCACAATTATTATACAAAGGGAGTTGTAATTTAAAAATATCCCTATCATGTTTATCTGTCATGTCTGTGTCTGCCTGCCTGTCGTGTGGTCTGTTATGTGTGTCGATTATGTCTGCCTGCCTGCAAATGCGTGTGTTTGTGTCTGTGAAATAATTTTACTAAACTAGAATAAAATGGGGAAAACTGGGACAAAACAAACTGACAATGGCATTGGGACAAAGTCTCCAAACCAGGACGTGCAATGACACTAATTAGATATTATTCACAAACAGAAGTTAGCCAACTTGAACAAGGCCATTAACTTTACTCCAGACTCCTAAGTTTAATCATGATAACAATGTTTACAGTTAATGAGAGTTCCACGCTGTCCGATCTATACATGTGGCATCATTCTTCGAGTTCTAGCCTTTGCCATATTTGTTCCTTTAGTTCAGCTGTTCAAACCAATATCATTCGCTTCATGCATCACATATATGTACAGTTCATTTTTGCTACAGTGCTCACCCTTGTATCAATCCTCAGTGGCTGCTGAACGTCTGGTTTTGGCTCACCAAAACGGATCTTTTTGAAGGGCGGTCCCAACTCAAGCTGAACAGGCGTACTGCTTGTCGGTACCAATGCAGGCCCCATACCATCCCGGTACTGGTCTGCCCTGCAAACACGCAAAATATTCTTCATTAACACACTATGCAAAATTACATGTATATTACAAATGGGAAGAAGAGAGCTCTAAGGTGATAACATAGTGAAGCATAGTTCTGAATTAGCTATCAGTACAACAGGGTCAAAGTCATTATTATCAGCTTGGGTGCATGCACAGCTTAGCATACTCCCAAATACACAAGCCTTGATCTATGCACTACAAGAATTTACAAATCACTTCTTTCAGCGACAAAGACACAGGTAGTTAAAAACAATTCCCCAAGCTTTACTACACCCCATTAAAAAAACTGTACTTAAGTCACATTAATATGTAAGAAAACAAGAAGAATTTCAGAAAATAAACAACACACATCACACTTTCCATGGTTACAGTCAGCAGCAAACATACATTATGGAAGTAAATTAAATAAAAGCATTCACAAACACACAATGCCTCAAAAAAGTCACCAAGCAGATAGAAAACATTTTTATGGCGCTTGCAGTTATTTTTAAACAACTGTTAATTCATGATGCTGACCAAATAACATAGGAACCACACGGACATTTGACAGGATATTCTTTTTCTGTTCTTTCCTTCTCTTTACTTTCTGGATACGCATTTTGAAATACAAGTCCAAAATTACATAATCACGCATCTTGAGTTGAACGCTGACTTGCAACCCATACGCGAATGAAAGGAACAAAGGATCCACCTCAATCAGCTTCAGTAAAAAGAATACACACATGCATGATGTGTGACTTGTGAGACATTCTGTACACGCAAACCATTACACTGCTCGTATTTGCATAAAGCACTGTATTTCACTACAGTGAAATCGGTCACAGAAAACAAAGCAATTACGAACACTTCCACAATATTAGCATGTCTTGATTATGCATGCATGCAAATTATGCACATGACACATACACATGGCCATGGTGAGGAAACATTGTTGTATAAAAGTGGCCACTGTGAACATGCAGGCATAGATGGGAGGATAATACGAACATGGATCTAAAAGAAGTGCAGCAGGAAAGTATAACTGCATTCATCTGGCTTAGGAAATGGACCAGCAGCATGCTCTCACAGATTCCATAACATGCAAGCAATTCTTGACTAGCTAATCAACTGTTAGCTTCCAGAGGACTCTGTTCTATGCATTTTATAAGTTACATACACATAAACCCACACACAGTGCAAATTTCATAGCATGGTGAACACCAATTATAAACTCCTTGACAAGACATGAATCACTTCTCAGCAAAACACATCACCTGTCCCATTATCCTATTAAACTCTCATTAAAACATAATCAAGAAGCATGAAGGCCACACATCAAGCATGTGATCCTGCACTGATGTCTAAGTCACGGGAAGAAAGCTGTCCTTAAAAAGGATGAAACATAAAAGAAGATACAGGAACCTTACATGCCTGACGTGTTTATTTTAAGATCTGAAAACTGTTACCATTTACAAGATTATCCTTGTATTTCGTCATGTATTAGATGACCACTCTGTTATTTCAAAACAATCTGAAATGTGCAAAGCTCAGAATATCATGAAATTACCTTTGCAAAAAACAATACATCACTGTAACTGATTTAACTCAAAGCAAAGACTGCTGTAAATGATGATAGGTATGCACAGTTCTATCAAAATGGTGGTTTTATATACATGTTTACATCTACAATTATAACTCAATTACACATCTTTGCAGGAAGTTCAAGAACACGATGAATACAACTACTGTGCAGTGTGAAACTGATATATTACCTAGAAAACAATTACAGTCTTTCACTTAATAAACCCAGCATATGCATGAACAGGCAGACAAAAATTTAAAACATGGCCTCAACCATAACATGAAATGTTGAAATTTCATCCCACCTTCTTCCAATATCACACACTGTGCCAGTAAGTTCTTGAACCCAAAGAGAACTGCATGTGCATCCATCCTCTGGCATACACAATCATAACTACTAAGTTACTGCATATCAAGATCATCATCATCCAGTTATGTTACCACCAGGATGATCATGATGATGATATGACAAAAAGCTTCATCTAATCTTCTCCAATCACCCGTAAATGCTCCTCACCTACTATAAGATACTTGTCTTCTAAAACATGACATGCATTTTGGTAGATAAGTCATCAACCAAACTGCATGGTATTACATTCCAAACAATTACCACCTTACTATTCACTGCCATAACAACCTCAAATCTCACACATCCACCTGTCCACCTTTTCACTAACTTCTCTCATGCAACTTCCCTCACTCTGTCTATTCACCTACCCCTTCGTCTCCCAGATGGTTCTCTGACATTCCTAATGCTGTCAAAGGAACTACATTGTCATCCATGCTTAACACATCCACATCACTGTATTCACCCATATGCACTGCATGCAATCTTTCTACCTTAAAATTTTGCCTGGTTGAGGATATCACACCATTTTGCATACTCACAATAAAACTGATCTCTACTATACAAGAAACAAGGTTCTCAAAGTGGTGTTGATGTAGATTCATATCTCCTGGGATATGAAACCATGTCAATTGGTAAACAGTTACTGACCCTTCAGAGGAACTTGCTGCCTCCTTCCTTTGAGTACACGCAGCCCTAGACCCCAAACACGGAAGCAGCAAGCTTCTCCAAAACAAATGACACAGCTTCATTGTCCATAAAACTTCAGTCTTCATCTCTACTACAGAGTTTATCATCTTACCAAGCATGAAGCAATACAAGCTTCATAACAGTAGGTGAGTCAACCACATGTCGCATCATCTTTTCAACACTGCAACTGACTACCACAGACAGGTCATTGCATTAGAAAAATATCTTCTGTTAAGCAGACACTTCATTTGCAGTACATTTCCAAAGTACACGAGTGTCATGGAAGAAAAAATGTCACCAAGAGTTCTGCAAAATGTGTCCCACATTAACAGGGCTGTACAAAAAAACATTCGGCATAGTGGAAGAATACAGAAACACAGGTTCAGCGCTGGACAAAAATAATATAGATCGCATTTTTCTTGGAAAATGCAGGGTTTACATTGAGTACAAACGTAAAACAGCCAAAATAACAGGCGATGGTGATACAAAAACCACTATGCAGTTCATGAAATTTCCTCTACATCACTTTAAGGTTCACTTAGTGCATGAAAAATCATGCAGCCCCATTTTTCAAAGAAACAAATTCCAACCATTGCATTGAATTAATTCTGATGCTGTTATTCATGGAATTAGCAGAAGACAATATGTTGGGCAATCCACATTTGTTGCAAGAACTAAAAGACAACATTTAATGACAAATGTCCAATATTCCAAGACAAGAACTCTGCTATGTGTTGAGTAATATCTTCAGTAAGTGTAAGGCCCAATTACAAGCTAAAAGTCAGCACTTCAAGACTGTTCTCTCGGATCAAGTAAGGTGAAATGCACGGACATTAGAGACAATAAACTCCTGATAGAGGCAGGCTTCATATATGAAAAAGTTCCCTTCATAGCTGCCATGCTGAGATGGGATAATAAAGAAATGCTCTGTACTTGAAATATGTATCTCTATTTCTAAATGCAAATTTCATCTCTACACTGCATTTTGCTACTACCATGTGTCAATGCAATACAATTTAGCACAAAGCAAAGGTTGGAAAGGGGGGAATTCTTCTATAACATAAATTACAACAATGGATTACTCATTAAAATGTGATGCGGGACGTACACCAGGCGGTCAGCCTCAAGTACAAACTGATGGTTTTGCAACCTATGTTTACTCAGCACCACCCCCCCCCCCCCCAAAATGTTAGCTTGGGTCAAAATTAATATTACTGCCCTCTTGGTGTGATTATATGTAGCCTGGAAGAAATTTGATGTTTCTAAGAAATGTGACAATTACATCTTCAGAGCAGCTAATGTGGAACCACGTGAATGGACATTTAAGATTGGTAAAATCTTGAAAGAAAATGTTATGACTGCAGAATATACAACATATGAAGCACTCACAGATGGTAACTAGAGACATCCAGAAGAAACTGGTAGCTACTGAAATTGGTTTCTGGTGGAGATACATATGAAAACCCTCCTGGACAAAGTATGGAATGATGTAATTACAGAGCCAGAAGTGAACACAACAGTCAAATAAATAGGTGGTTTGTGGTATGTGATCAATTCGATCAAACAATATGATATGCCAATGGTCAGTTATAGAGCGGGTTATCCACCAGGCATTGAAATGGAGCTTAGTGTGATGCAAAAGCAGAGGTACATCTCAATAAATATACAATGTCCACAGCACAGAATTTATGTTAGAATGCGAAATGTCAAAGAGGATATAGAAAACTGAGACAGATAGAATCTTGGTGTATGCATACATAAAAGAAACACTTGAATGCTGATAATGTTGGTACTACTACTACTACTACTACCTATATTATTATTATTATTATTATTATTATTATTGACTGTTTATAGGTTTAGTGTGATGACCTATGGGGCAGTCACAAGCAAAAAAGGAAAAGCATACTTAGAACCAGGACAACAATGTGGGTACCATGCAGTAACCTGTATTCCTGTTCTGTAACACTACTTACTGCTGTATCCTGGAACGAGGAAGAGCAGTCAGGTAATCGGAGGTATGTGATGGCAGTAATGAGATGCGAGGTCTCAGCTGGGATGGAGGTCCTTCACCCCGTCCATATTCCACCTGTGGTTGTTGTTGCTGTTGTTGTTGATGCTGCTGCTGCTGCTGTTGCTGTTGCTGCTGCTGCTGCTGTTGTTGCTGCTGCTGCTGCTGCTGCTGTTGCTGCTGCTGCTGTTGTTGTTGCTGCTGCTGCTGTTGTTGTTGTTGCTGCTGCTGCTGTTGTTGTTGCTGCTGTTGCTGCTGATGCTGTTGTTGTTGACGTTCAACTGCCTGCTTACAGAATCACAGAATCATAAATTCCTATACAAATACACGTATTTCTACAGATCAGCAGCATTCATATTTTCCCTTTTCACTTCCCTTATTACACAGAGTTCTTATTTTATCTGATAAACATCATTTGTCACTTCCAGCCACTCTTCTGCTGTGCATGTGGTCAGCTGAGTAGGCTACGTTAATATGATAATCAAGCCAACAAGAAGTGACAAACAATGTTACTTAAAACAATGACCCTATATAAAGAAGCTCACTGCATCATCATCTGTGGATCTGTCCATCTTTCTGATGAATTTTCAAGAAGTTCAGGATAAACAGCACATCATTAGCTGCCACAGGACCCATGTACATTTAAATTTCCTGTCATCAATAAAAACCACTGGAGCTTGGCAGACTTCACACCACAAGCTGTACCACACACTCAGAAACAATATTCCACTCTTTTTGATGGAATCAAGCAAATGGACAAGTTCACTTGGTCAAATAATGTGTGCAGAGGTGAAGCAGGTCAGTTTGCTGCTTGACTGTGTGTAATGTATATCATCTCACAATCCTCATATTACAATTTCAAGCACAGAGCTAGAACTGCCTATATGCTGAGGTACCCCCACCACACTACTGCCCCCCCCCCCCCCCCAATCTCATTTGACACACAAATATATGCCATGACTTGTGGCTTGCAGCCTGTAGGTGTAGAATCACATCATAAACATATCAACAAATTTTGTAAGAAATGTATTTAATGTGTAAAAATTAAAGCCATTGTAACAGTACGAAAATTCAATCTACTTGGAATCCATGCTGGTCCAACTTATGACAATAAATGCATCTAATTACATAATTACAAGTGGCATTTCAGGTTCTCAAGCAGAGACTATGCAGAATGCCATCTTATGGAATATGGCACCATGTGGTCTGGCATAAATCCCTTTTCGGGAGCGCACTGCCTCCAGCTTCCGTAAGATACAAGGAACTGCATGTACTGAGCTACAAACCCTACAAAAGTGGGACAATCTTGCCAATTTATTACTCCATAAGAACATGGTGAATGATATCAACAGATGATCTAGATGGACATTTATAGTGTTACTAGAAAACTGAATTTACAATCGAGACTGACATGACAAATATGAAAGCCAATTACGGCCCTAACAGCACTTTCAAGCTAGAGATCTGGTCCGCGAGTGCCGAAACATTTCGCAAGCTTCCCTATTGTAGACATAGACCATACTCAAGAGATTATACATTCTACAGCATTTCAGTACCTGCTGTTTTCCATATTTGGATTATGTACTTCCTTTAAAAAGATGACATTTTACATCTACTGGTATGAAATCCTTTGCCAGTATTAGCAACATCAAAACTCCTAGTGTAGGATACCTAACACTCTCTGATAACCAATTCTTCTGATTTAGGACCATTTAAAGTTCAAGAATGTAAGTACACAGGGTTATCTCCTCTGCCTGCTTGAAATGGAACTTCCACTGTGCACGACCATAAATTATGTAATCATATAATTTCCAGATTATCTTTTTATCTCTGTGATAGTTGCTTTCACCGACTATTCCAGACTCTCCCCTTCCAATCAGCTCCCTTCTAACTTGGTGTGAGGTAAAAAATTACACCACAGCTGGAAGAATTTACACAAGAAGTTTTGTGTCTTAAACTTGACAATCACTAACTACAATTGTCCTGCAATTGTGATGACAAAACCAAACTTCCTGCCCTTCAGTCCCAACGTCAGTTTCATCATCAGTGATAACTCTGAAAGGAAATGTGGCTTAATCTGCAGTTTTCCTGAAGGTCCCAACACACACACACACGCTGACATGATTCTGCTTTTGCTTCTCAGTCGGCACAAAAGGCACTAACTTTGCAAGAATCCATTACAAGTTTACCATCTCATCAGATTTCTGTGGCAGTTTTGCCCACTTCAGAGGAGAGTTTGATGCACATTCAGCATTCTTTTAAAGGCGACATTATCCGATGAAACGCAAAGCTGAGAGGGCACAGCACACAGCCTTACTTCACAAGGTGTTACTCCCAAGTGATGCAAGCTACAGCTTTAAATGAATGGCCACTGACTCAGCAGATTCTACACTACCTCCACCCATCACAGAAGTCTGGTCTAAACTGCAGTAGTGTGACACTGCACTCACTTTTGAAAGTAATTAATCACATAACATAAACTAAAACAGCAGACCCTGCACCTACTAGGAGAATCCAACTCTCCTGCAGTGGTAAACATTCAACACAACAACTGTGGCTTCCAGTATTGAACAGTGATACTGTCACAGTTGCATTGGGAATATATCATATACAAACAGCCAAAAAGAGCAAGTTTACAGGCCTTCGCAGCAATGCAGATGAGGTCTCCCTTCTTCAGGGATGTAGTGGCGCATCACTCGGTGATTGGTGCCAGACGCTTCAACTCTTCGGGCTAAGTCTTGAAATGTCAGCCACCAATCACATAGTGACACATCCCAGAACAAAGACCTCAGTCAGAAAGAGGTCCTAAGCACACGATAGTACACATGGATAGAGTCTGTAAACCCTAGAGGTAAAGCCAACTTTTAAATTGGAATAAACTAGCTCCACATAAAGTGGGTTATAAATCGATTCCATAATAACAGGGTGGTTCAGAGGTTGGCAATTTCATGTGCAATTTTTTGTGAAAAAAATTAATACTATAAGAGACCAAAAGGTGGATTACTCTGTATTCAGACAGAGTCCTTCCTCCGCCGGAGAAACCAACAAAGCAAACATAACACAAATACTGAACTTCATCACAAAACATTTGTTCCACCTCCATGTGGCCCACAGATCACTACATGTAGTTCCTTATTTTTTTCTTCCCATACTTCATCCAAGAAAAAACTTACTGATAATTGGCCCTTCAGTACTTCAGGTTTGCAACAAAGAATGCAAAATATAAAACTATGAACACAAGTCATACGAAATGTCAAACAGGTCACCAAAAACACGAAAAAGACTTCAGGCAGGCCATATATTTTCAAATTTGAAACAACTGACATGCAAATATGTGACAATTTTTCAATATTTCAAGACAAACTGTGACACATTTTGAATACAATCATTTTATACTGCATTCAAACTATATGACAACATTCAATAGCATACCACCACCTTACACAAAAATACATTTCAAGCCTTCATGTATGTACACAACCATTTCACACATCCTATCTTCAGGGAAACTCACAGTTACCAACAGTGGACTATGACTGGAGATTTTAACATTAATAAGATGCATTCATAACATCTATCTGACACAAGCTGCTTGCACTTCTGCAATAAATCATCCATACTGGTTAACATTCTGTAATAAAATTCAGTCCTAGCATTATAAAATATGCTAAAATGTATTAGCGTATATTTCTTTAAAAAATTACACCCCACTGGTCCGTGCATATGTAAGGATACCATCACATGTCTCATGCTGTTATGCTCATTATTTCTCCTTCTTGTTTTCGTGGGTCCTGTAAATTGTGATACCAAATATCAAGACGTTTAACTGTAAGAACTTGTACGACAGCTGCAGCTGTTTTTCACGCGGTCATTCAGAGTTTCCCAACATGAAGTAGCTGCAAATTTATGTGTAATTATAATTATCAAAATTAATTTTTATAAGGTGGTTATGCAGAATTATGTGAAAAATTTATATGCAAAATTTAAGTACCAATGAGATAAAAAACACACATATATGTACATACATACGCCAAGTCATTAAATAAACTAAGCAGAATTACACAGGCATATTGCAACCGAGAAAAACAGGTGAAATGTGTGTATACACACAGTCTTCTAATTAATTACTATGTCAAATTAGCAGAATTACACGCCTCATATTTGCGTGGCATCTAAATAAAATCTATTAGCTTAACTCCACTGATATTCAGAAAATATGGTAAATCCATGTACAGAAAATATATTATTACATGCAGTGAATATGTGTGTAAGACATAGTTTTACTTTAGAAAATGTCTGAAAAACTACAACTTAATATTAGACAAATCTTACTTGTGCACGCCTAGTCATCATGTGATGTGAGTGAATTTAATTTGTTTAAATCCATAGACATCTAGTGAATTTATATACAGGAACTGTTCTGTAACTTGTTGAAAAATCTGACCTACTTACAAGTCTGTTTCAGATACCTTGTGCAGTCACATACTGGGTTCTACAGGGCAGCAGTGTGTGTATTTTATGAGTTTCTATGCAATGCATGCGCATGCATGTGTGCAGTTTTTGGTTTTGTGTATCAATTCGAACACATAACATGTTGTATTCCAAGCCTCTTCATTCTACCAATAAGGATTCATTGTACCAATTTTCCAATAATGTTCGTTCTCCAGCCATTTTTAACAATTTCCATTGTGTTCCCCATTTTTTCCTATAAATGACCAGTATTCAGGACATGTGTGGCGAAGGCAAAATGTTCACTTTTTTCATAATGTATCCAATATGTTCTGTGTACCATGTTTTCAGAGTACAACCCACTTGACAAGCATAACCGTTACCAAAATCATGAAACATACATTTATGTGTGCCACTGTAGAATTTGTTCTTGGAAATGGTTCTGCATACAAACGAACTCACACGTATTTCTGCATACAGTGATGCTACGTTACTGCATACAGTCGTGCAGCTAAACAGTTTGCCAAGTAGCTTACCGGATTACGGGCACAGTGTAAGGACTTTCCCTGTAGGGCACAGCACCCCCATATGGAGACTGTTGTACATAGCGCATTGCAGCAGCAGAGGCCTCCCGGGCTGCAGCTCCTGTATAACCAGGATAAACAGCAGCCCCAGGACGCCCTGAGCTCGGTGACAGTGGTGAAGCAGCACTCGGGACAGCTGAAGGACGTTGTGGTTTGTATGGTGAACCATCACCCGGTTGTGATGCCCTGCAGAAACATACAAAAACCAATCAGCAAATCAAAACAATACAATCTTAATATTAAAAACAGGCAAGTATCAACAATTATACTTTACTGATGTAGTTCCGATATCAACACTGTTAAGCAACCACAACCATATTAAAATAAAGTCCCTTCTACAAACCACAGCAACAGGTGGTGTAGTGGTAATCTAACATTGTACAGAACTGTTATGTTTCCTGCATCCCACTGAACCCTAACAGAGAATACACACAGATACAAAATTTACTCTGAATTCTTGCCAGAATGCAGGTAACCATAGCAGTTAAAGCAATTTAGAAGTGCAATGAAGTTTTTGAATGTGATCTGAATCATCGATCCAAGTCCTTTTCTTATTTCACTGATGACTGTCAATTTCTCAACTTCCGTAATATTTCTTATTTAAAGTTTCTGCTTCTATAAAGCATACCGTGGAAAAAGACGAAAAACTGATACTTCTGGACATAACCTTCAATGCAATCACAGACAGCAAGGTTAAACTTCCTCCAAGTTAGTATCATTGACGAACTCTATACAGGTCACAAAATGTCCTTCTAAAACTTTACCCCCCCCCCCCCCCTTCAATTCATGAACCCCAGCCGCCCTCGAAAATACGCACCATAACCTGTTGTATCACACCCGTTCATCTAACTACCACTTCATTTACAACTTAACTGTTAATGCTATTTCATAAATAGCTCAAAACAACAGTTTCAAACAAAACACTGATAAGTGCGAGTATTTTAAATATGTCTTCCCACTTTTTACACAACAAAATTCCTGAGAAGCATATTTGAGATAACACGTCATTTTCCTTATAATTTCAAGCTCTTTCAGTTACAGATGGTTGTTAAGTGCAAATACAGTCCCAAGTTAGCTGGATCACGAATTAAATAGCAGTAAGTCACATATGGGACTAATAAAAATGATGTATTATCTCAAATACAAAACTGGACTTACACCCTTCTGCTTCTCTGGTCCAGATATTTTAGCTGATTTCACGTGACTATGAATCAAAGACTACAATGAACTCTTCCCCCGCAGTAAACAAATTCACGCGTAATTATTTACTACCAGTGGCTACCTACTGGCCGATCCCAGTGGCCGCGCGATCTAAGACGTAGGTCTGCGGCCATTCGCTTGGGGATTGCGGGTTCTAACCCCGCCAGCGGCATGGACATCTGTCTCTCGTGAATGTTGTGAGCTGTCAGGTAGAGGTCTCTGCGACGGACCGACCCCTCGACCAGAAGAGTCCAACCGAGTGTGGTGTGTGTCTGTGTCTGTGTGATCGCGTGCAACAATAACCCTCCACACCTACACTGAGCAGGCAGAAGACGACAGACTAAGAAAGAAAGAAGGAAAGAAAGTATACCGACTGGACTCAACAGGAATCAAAACCAGAGAGAGGGGAAAGATATGCATCATGGCGCCCAGACGGACAACTTTACGTTTACATTTATACAGTATACGTGTAAGACGATGTGCCTTACTTCATACATTGTTCAAGGTCACACTGTAAGAGAACACAACATTATGAGAATAAGACACGCCTCTTTGCAATGCAGTCTGAACGCCATGATTGCTTTCTTGTTAACGTGCGCATGAGAGGCTGGGTAAGGCAATGTTCGGAACCCGTGTTCAAATGTTCCACATACACATTCGGAAGTGTAAGCTATTTTGATTCGTTACATGGAACACTGCAAAACATACGGGGAAATGCTCAATTTCGACAACTTCTTTTCGAAACATTTCTTGACCCCGTAAACATTTAGCGAGTTACGCTGGGACAGGGGCGTAGACCGGGGGGGGGGGAGGTGCGGCCGCCCCGAGCAGCAAAGAGCAGCAAAATGAATATACTCGTATTTAATAAAAAATTATTTTCTGCTCTCTATAGAATTTAGATTACTGAGCCAAATAAAGGGAAATTCAATAAATCGTGATTTTTCATAAAAGTTCATAATTTCTGTTCGGGGCGACCTTTGTGATTACTCGCCCCGGGCGCCAAAAAACCTAGCTGCGCCCCCTGCGATCGGGTACGCGCAGATTTTCATGTTAAGTGCCAATTATTTCTGTCTGACTTTAGTTAAAAGTGAAGTGGACAATTTTTCGTAAGAGTCTCCAATAACAAAGTTCCGTGAAAATCCGTTTCGCGGTTCTCGAAATGTTACATGCAGGGTGCGACGGACGGGCGGGCGGATTTAAACAGCCGCAACCGATGCGATTCGAACGCGCCTAAAAACACACAGAATCAGAACCAAACACAGCAAAAATATACAAGTAACTCTCTTACGTATAACACCTGGCCAAAACATGTAGCAGTTGCTTTTCGTCGTATTTTTAAATTTTAATATTTCCTCCGTGTAAAACTATAGTAAATGAACACACGATGGTTTCCATGGAAATAAGAAATATATTAGCGCCGTAACTCAACACAATCTTATTCGTCGTTTTACCTGAACAACGATTGGCTGCCACTTCCCCTCGTTTCGTTTATCGTATTACCGCCGCCCACGCACGGAGGACCAGCGGCAGGAAGTGACAAACGACAGTCGTCAAATATGCCTGATATGAATCAGTAACCATCATGCAGCCAAGAATAGTAGTGCAGACGGAAATATCAACAATTCCCCCCTCCCCCAAACCTGAGTCCTGTATTGTACCACCGCGTGGCTACAGCTGTTACAATGAGACTTGCACTGTCGCTCATCTCTGCAAGCAGCAGACACCTACACTTACAACCTAGTTCTCCGCATAATCTGGTCCTTGTTACATCGTGCGTCTTGTCCCCAGTCGCACTGCTGTCCGCTATGGACAAATCACGCGAGGTACTTATCTAGTAAAGGAAGGTGCGGGAAAATACACACTGTGATAACACACGACATACTTCCGTCCGAAATACGAGAGACGTATAGTCAAAGTTACACCTCCGCTCCCCCACACGCCTTTATGTCGTTCACGGGTGCAGCTTTACCTTACACTGTTATTTAACAACGCTCTTTCAACAGCAATCAAATAGGAAATGTGTGCGTGGGGGAGGGGGGTGCCGACGA
The DNA here is from genome assembly GCA_021186555.1 of Reticulitermes speratus. Lineage (NCBI taxonomy): Eukaryota > Metazoa > Arthropoda > Insecta > Blattodea > Rhinotermitidae > Reticulitermes > Reticulitermes speratus. Next base: position 16,101,999 of record JAJKFL010000010.1, read on the forward strand.
CGTCGGAATGTCGTTTACGAAGACGCTGCAACGTACTGTCATTAACCATTAACTAAGACCAAGGTCATTCTTAAGCAGCTGCTAGTTCCTTAGTTAAGAAATACTCTGCATTTATGGAAACCGAATGTTCATTACCGCATTCACACGAGCCCGCCACCTGTCCCTATCCTGAGCCACATCAATCCAGTCCATGCCCCCATCGCACTTCTTGAAGATCCATTTTAATGTCATTCATCCATCTATGCCTAGGGCTTCAAAGTCGTCTCTTCCCCTCAGGTTTCCCCACCAAAACCCTGTATGCACCTCCCCCCCCCCCCTCATACGTGCTACATGCCCCGCCCATCTCAGTCTTCCTGATTTTATCATCCGAATATTTGGTGAGAGGTACAAATCTCAAAGCTCCTCGTTATGTAGTCTTCTCCACTCCCCTGTTACCTCGTCTCTCTTAGCCCCAAATATCTTCCTCAGCACCCTATTGTCAAATGCCCTCAGCCTATGTTCCTCCCTCAATCACAGCGACCAAGCCTCACACCTATACAAAACAACAGGCAAAATTACAGTTAGCATATTTCAATCTCCATATATTTGGACTTCACCCTTCAGGAACTATATCTTCGGCTGATTCTGTGTTACTTACTGGCTATGCTGTTGCGTGTGCAGACAGAAGTCAGGGCTACGTGTCCAACGAAACGAGATCTCACATGTGTGACATGTCGATAAAAACTACAATCTTCGACGGTGTGACACCCTACTGACTGGCAATTTATTGCTGACGTTTCAGGACATTTATGCCTCCGTATTCTGGACAGGCCAAGAAGTGTTAGTCGCTTACGGGAATTTAAGCTTCTTGGACTACGCTGAAAATGGACGAGTAATACCCTCCGAAACGCCGGTACGAAATTACCAATCACCACAGGGTGTCACATCCAGTAAACTTTAATCTCGATCACGTATGGCAAGCAAATATGAATTTCGAAGAGAAGATGGTAGCTAAAAGACAATGTATGTCTTCATTTGTCTTGGAAAGGATATAAACCACTGAAACCTCAACTGTAATAGATCGTAGCGGCTACAAAAACCTCCCTGTCGTTTCCGCTTGACAACAGCTCACAACGTTCATAATTACACGCGCCTCGCTTACGTTCCACATAGCTAATACCAAAACATATTTTACTCTTCGTTAAGTACAGGTAAACCTTAAATTCGTAACTGCAATTTCATCCTTACGGGGCGAACGAATTTAACAGAGCAGCAGTTTTCAGTTCGCACAATGGTTTGGGCGTTGCCTCAACCACAAAACTGTGGCATCTAAGTGACTGACGTCATCATAATGACTGTCGTTTCCAGGCAACCATCACCAGGGCTACTCCAGGAAAAACTGAGATCTCCAATACCTCCACGTGGATCTGCTTCTATTATTCATGTTTCGCGTGCAAGACAGTGGGTGTCAAAATCACGGATCATCTGTCTCTACAAAATGTGTCGGACATGTCTAACTACGGAAAATGAATTACACTATTAATATAAATACCGTAAAAAATGATCTGGAAAGTTCAAAATGGACGAAAATGGAATGTCTGTCAATTTGACAGCGAAACATTACTAGATACTGTCAAATATCAGACAACGCGTTCAGCCTAAACCATATAACACTTCGGGCTACGTCCACCGGCTGAATGCTCGATTTTATGATAGAATTTCATTCCAAAACGTCGCTAGTGGTGCACAAGAACCCCAATACCGCTCCCCAAACCCATCAGCAAATTATCTTCCCGTCGACCCCCCAATTCAAGCACGTACAGATGAAATAAACATCCAGTCAACACACTTCCGCGATACTGCAGGGACTTCTATTGAAAAACGAACCCACACGCACGGCAAGCTTACGGCCTTACATTTCTGAATATAACACACGCAACTTACCACATGTTACAGTACGTGTCGGAAATGACCTCCACCTCTCACACACGCTTCATTTCGAAGGAACTGAAACAATGGGGAACCGCATTCTAAATGTCTGCGACGGTTTTCATACGATTTCTGCCTTACAAAGGTTTCTATCAAACTGTACTGCACAGTCACGAACAAAACAAATGTACCCGTCAAAGGTACGTATATACGTATATCTGGATGCAACAGATGCTTGTGATTCTTTGATGAACGCCCCCTGAGGATGGCAACTTGATTGCCGAAACGTATATATAGGTTACAAATACATTTTATTCTTTTTTTTATCTTACATTCACTGTGAATTTCCATTCAATATTCAACAACAAACTAAATGCACTTTTTATTTAAAACTATTTTATAGATTCCCCTACATATGTTTCGGTCTGATTTTAGACCATCTTCATATAATAAAATAATAATAATAATAATATAGTTTTAAATAAAATGTGCATTTAGTTGGTTGTTAAAAAAATACATCTTATTCTGTTAATAATCTCGTGCATTAGTTTTAACACACTCAAAACAAATGTACGTTACACTGTGCTCCACACGTCTGTTACACACAGCAGATTAAACTGGACTGTGTTACTAAGGTGATGTCATGTACCGTACACACGTCGGTACGACTGGCGGTGTACGACTCACGCAGCTGTCGTTATAAGTGTCACGCAACTACGGCAAATTCTAAAAAACATCAAACAGTATTTAATGATCTGTCGACCAGGTGTCAAGCATATATGGGACTTGAAGGAGGTCATACCCAGCACCTACCAGTTATATATTATCTAACCAACTAACTAACAAACTCCATGGAGCAGAGTCCTTCTTGAGAAGCTAACAGGTCGTCAGCTAGTCAAGAAATTCCCCGCGTTTTATGGAACCCGAAGGTTCATTACCGCACTCACAACAGCCCGCCACCTGTCCCTATCCTGAGCCATATCATTCCAGTCCATGCCCCCCCATCCCACTTAGTTATATATTATCATATATATTAAAAAGGTTTATTTGCGATATCATGATTTACAGAACTACCGACCGGATTTTTTCAAGATAGACATTTTTGAAAAGCTTATGATTCGGCACTGATGTCAATCTCCTTTGTTTTCATTAATTCCTGCCCAAAAAAAATGTTTTAACAAAAAAAACCTAACGCTAAAAATTGACACTGCTGCCTCTACCAGAAATCATGGAAAGTACATAAAATGTTAGCTTCCCTTGGCCTCTGGTGGCGGCAGCACATGATCGTAAGAGGCCTGAACTAGCACTGCATAGCAGCTGAAGTTACTGGCTCTAAAAAAAAATCCGTATACCCAGGATTCGGTTATGTCCATCAGATCCCACCATTCTCTGCAGACTGTAGAGAAGACGATTTCCGGTCAAAATCGACTTCAAAAAGCGCAGATCTCAAAGCAGTTCTATTCGTATGTTCATAATGGGAGGACAGCTTGCAACGTAATAGTAGATATTCTATGTTCATAATGGGGGGAGAGCGTTCAACATAATTATGAAAGAAATTCTATGTTCATAATGGGGGGAGAGCGTTCAACATAATTATGAAAGAAATTCTATGTTCATAATGGGGGGAGAGCGTTCAACATAATTATGAAAGAAATTCTATGTTCATAATGGGGGGAGAGCGTTCAACATAATTATGAAAGAAATTCTATGTTCATAATGGGGGGGAGAGCGTTCAACATAATTATGAAAGAAATTCTATGTTCATAATGGGGGGAGAGCGTTCAACATAATTATGAAAGAAATTCTATGTTCATAATGGGGGGAGAGCGTTCAACATAATTATGAAAGAAATTCTATGTTCATAATGGGGGTACATCCTTCAAGGTAATAATTAAAGAAATTCTGTTCTCGATATGGGATAGCTTTCAACATAATAATTAAATTCTATGTTCATAATGATGGGGGGGGGGGGGTGCCTTCAACTTAATAATTCAAGAAATCGCCTGCAACACAAGAATCCAAGAAATTGTGTTCATAATTTATTTTCCGCATTCGTTGAATTACAAACAAATGCAAGAATGTCACATTCCTGCTGCAGTCTGAAGGTACACTTTATGTCGTAATGCCACATGTTTCGACATCGTACCTGCGCAAACCAGGACCCTGACGGTGACACCCGCACGTCTAATGCTATCTGCTACTCGTGACAGCCAGATGATGTACGGTTACTTGCCAAACGCCTACAAACATGTACGGACATTCATAACTCCATGGAGCAGAGTCCTTCTTGAGAAACTAACAGGTCGTCAGCTAGTCAAGAAATTCCCCGCGTTTTATGGAACCCGAAGGTTCCAAAACTAATATCATCCTGCTAATGGAAGAAATCAAAATGTGGCGATCACACGTACTAAGCTGCGAGATGACGCCACATATCGCTCATGAAACAGCAATTTGTCGTAACCCACACGGCTCGTCAAACCGAGATTCCCGCATTATTAGACACTTGGGTAGCAAGCACACCATGTCCAAATGTTGATCCACAAAAAAAAATGCTTATCCTTATATTTTCGTAAAAGCATAACTTGATTAAATGTTGGTCTATTAAGGTTCTACCAAGTTTTCTTTCTGTCCTGTAAAATTGTTAATCAGTGGGTTACGACACACTGCTGTTTCATGATCGATGTGCTCATCATGTTTTGCCATGTTGTATAATACTTTAGCAGATAAACCAAACAACAGCCTTTGGTTTCAACACACACTTTCCTCTCCGCAACTGCTGATAACTTCATGCGATGTGTCGTGGGCGTTTATACTAAAACGTGAATTACCAACAAGATTATTCGGGTGAATGAGATAGGCCGGCATGTGGCACATATGGGGAAGGGGGCAGATGCATACAGGATCTTTGTGGGGAAACCTGAGGCAAAGAGGCCACTTGGAAGACCTAGGCGTAGATGGGAGGATAATATTAAACTATATCTTCAAGATATAGGATGGGGGGCGTGAACTGGATTGATATGGCTCAAAACAGGACAGGTAGAGGACTCTTGTGAATGCGATAATGAACGTCCGGGTTCCATAAAACGTGAACTTTCGTGACTGACCGAGGAACTGTCAGCTTCTCAAGGTGTCTGTTCCATGGAGTTAGTTTCATTAGCTGCCTTTTCTTCTCAAACCAGGAATGTATACCTGAAATGCGCCAGGGATTTCTGTGCTAAGAAATAAACAGGAATTATTAAATTTCGACGAGATACGTAACTTTTTATTCTTAACGCAAGGTACAGGATCAATTACAGACTCTCTCTCAAGACAGTTAGTTCCCTAATTAGTAAGTCAGTGCTCACGATTTGTTCTGCAACAGCAGCGATGTTAATGGCTCAATATTCAAAAGCAGAATTGCTTTTATTATACAAAGCCTCTAGACATTACGACTTCCTCCAAATAATTCCATTCTCATATTTATTTTACTAATAAATCGCTTTCTCTGAGCTACGTAAGTAGCCTACAACAAACAATGGTTTGCGCACAAAGGAAAGGAAGAAAGATGAAGACTAAAACGACGTGTCTCTCCATGGAAAGTAAACTTACCGTGATTGGTTTCATTATGCAGACACAACGACCTCCCACCACACAACAAAATGTCTGACGTACATAACAATGATTTTCCTCCTTTGGAGATTACGTCTGTCCTCAGACTGGGACGTTGGGATTTAGCATTAGTGTGACGCAAACCGTTCTAACGCAAACAAAACGAAACATCTACCCTAATCCCCATAAAAGAAGTTTGCTTCGTTGCTACTCTCGTCTGAAACGCCGATGTCTGCTGATCACATTTCCTCGGCACCGTAAGATGCAAACTTGGCGCAGTATCACCCGGGTTTTTCTTTGCAACCAGCTCGCGCTCGACCGCTTTCGTCGGGCTATAGCGTGGCTCACCCTGTCAAGTCTAGCGACAGGCATCGCTCTCCTGTACACAGACTACGATGACCATAGTCGACCCAACCGCCCCTTTTGGTGTCCAGTTTGGGATTCGCTAGCGTCACACACAGGTCCCAAGCCATCCGTCGTAAGTGTAGCGTCCATATAAAGGGGCCACGCACTTACTAGGGCTGTGTCTATGATGGGTGTAAACAGGACCCGGTACCACTTTTTACCTCTGATATCGGGAGTAAATAAGTCCGTCGAAGACAACCATACAGAACGGCTACTAAAATGTGTGCTTCTTTCAGGCTGAATTCCGTCCTTCTGACAAAACACAGTATTCTGGCTCCCTGTTATGAGACCTGGGAGTAACTTCGCTGATAATCATAGGGGGTGGGTGGGAGAGCCGAGTATCGAACGCCGGGGGCTGGGGGGGGCCGACCGGTTGTCTATGCCACTGCTCTGACACCAAACTAATATCTGACCGCCAACTAGAGGCCGTGATTGACACCTTCCATTCCACTTCTGACGAAGTTATTCTAAATTCAAAACTTCTCTTATCATTTCAAGAACCTTCACTTGTCCCAACACAAGAGCTACGGTTGGTCATCTCGATCGAATCGCTTGCTCCACGAACTCCCGTTCCAGTAACACTAACCTTCTAGCAAACAGCGCTGTAGAACTGTTTAACACTGGCAGGTAACAGCCGCTTATCTCGTCACGCTAACTTAAATTTCCTAGTAGCTTAGTTCGCATCAAATTACGTCCACACAATTCGTTTTTCTTCGCAGCTGCATGTACAAACAAAACACAGTGGCGTGTGATAAGGGATTCGATGATATGAATGTAGGAAACGGAAGGAGCATGTCTTATATCGCGTGGTCGTTACGTTACGTTACATTACGTTACGGTATGTTTTACTCGTATATTGTTCGTTCCGTGCATTTTCCATAATCAACTCACAACAATCACTCCAACAATGCACTGTATTGTTCCCAGATATTTTACATCACAATATCACGCTGCACACCCCTACGTCACGGAATCACACTAAACTAGCAATACACCAAACCGAACTAACAATCCATGTGGACCTTTTTTACATCTTTTTATTGTCTACACGAATTCCTAGTTCGGTTTTGTGAAGTGTTACTTTAATATCATTCCCTGATGATCATCCCATAAGGGATCGAAACATGTAGCAGTGTTCGATGTGATATTGTAATATAAAATATCTGGGAACAATACAGTGCACGCGGTGGCGCAGTTTGTATAGGCACTGCGCTACAAGCCGGAGGTCGCGGGTTCGATTCCCGATGGTGTCATTGGAATTTTTTCTTGACATAATCCTTTCGGTCGCACTATGGCCCTAGGGTCGACTCAGCCTCTAACAGAAATGAGTACCAGGAATATTTCCTGGGAGGTAAAGGCGGCCGGTGCGTAGAGCTGACAACCTTACCACATTCACGTGCCGATTGTCTAGAAATCTGGGAGCCTCAACCTCCTGGAACCCTAAGGGCCTGTCCAGGCCTGTAATGGGATTGCTTTTTACGATACAGTGCATTTCGTTGGACTGAGTGCTGTGTATACGTTACGCACTTTACATACAGTCCTATCTCACGGCCGACACCTTTCTCTCGTTACATGTACACAAGACAGAGGTGACGAAGTACGCAACCGCCTGTACAGCGGGATGGTTCCACGAAGGGAAAACTAAAACAGTAAACAAATACGCGAATCGAACAAAGTTCATTCATTAAAGTTTCAAGAACCAATTAATCACTACAGTTTCCATACGTACGACTAAATAAATGCCTATATTCTCTCCACCGAAATTACCAGAATTATTTCAATAAACTGTACAATTTACTCAGCAGCCGGGGTGCCGTAGTCGGAAAGCGACTACGCTAGGGTCGGACGGTCCGAGGTGCGAATCCCGGTAGGAACAAAACGTCCAGATTGGTTATGTGGCCCACCCAGCCTCTAGACACAGGGGTTCCTTCCCGGAGGTAAAAGCAGCCAGAGCGTGATGTTGACCACTCATCTTCATCTAGCGCCGCAGTTAAGAAAGAGGGGAGCTATACCTCTGCTCCCCCTATATTTCCTTCATGGCGTGGGCAGGGAGCCCCCCCCCCCCCACCTTACCTTAGTTTACTCACATTTCGAATGAAATCCGAAACTGGTTCTGCGTTTTTCTGTCGTTGCGGGCATTGCCCTACCTATCAGTCCGTCGCCCTAATGCGTCGTACGACTGCAGCTCATGCCCTCAACCTACTCTCGTGACCCCGCATGAGGTAACCAAGGACATTCCAATCGCATAATGAACAGCTGTTGTCTATTTATAACACAACATAGCTGATAAACGCGGAAATGCGTCAAAACAAACGAACTTTAGTCAGCATCGACACGGCACAGACATGCACCGTTTTTGCACCGCAGCTTCCCTCATTCCGTAACTTAATTCACGTTGCGAAGGAGAAGCACTTGTGTGGCACACAGCTATATGCCACAGAACGCTCTGTACCGACTTGGCGGACTCTCAGCGCGAAGGCCAGGCTTCGATATCAGGCCAGTCAAATGAGAGTTATGATGGACAAACTGTCACTGGGACACGTCTCTCTGCTAGCACTTCGGTTGTCACCCATCAGTATCATCCCACCAATGCTCCATACTCATTCATACATCAGCCGACGCCATACTTTAACTTTCGCAACTAACAGCGTCGTTTAAACCAAATTCCCGTTAACACACACTGTACAGCTGTAGTGACACATTCGCAGGGGTGCACAAACACAGGGCGACTACATGTCGTACGGTGGCGCCTAATATTTTCAGCACAATTACTGTTTGTTTTCCCCCACGGAGAAAACAGCGTATCAGTTCAGATACACCGAGCAGAAACAGTAAGGTTCACATGTCACTGCAGAACTGTGGGTCGTCAGTATGGAACTTGCTTATGTCATCGTTCTGGCGACTTGAAATTGGAAGATGCACCTACATGTTTAAAGATTTTTAAGAGGCAATAATATAAAAGCAAAGATAAAGTTGTCCCAGTCCAAGCCATGAAGGCATACGGGAGAGCACAGAACAGGCACTACATAGACGTCAGTGGTCAACTTTACATCCCGGCCGCTTAAGCGCCGGGGAAAGGATGTATAGCAGGCTGTGTGGGCCCCAGAGCCGGTCAGGAAGTTTTCTTCTTCTTCTTTCGTGGCTCTACAGTCCGTTGTGAACCTTGGCCTCTTCAACGATTTTCCGCCAGTTGTCTCGATTCTGTGCCAGTACTTTCCAATTCCTGTATCCCATTTTCCGTAGATCTTCCTCAACTCCATCCAACCACTTGGTTCTCGGTCGACCACGCCCTCTTTGTCCTCCGGGATTTCCGCTTAATATCTTTTTAGGTATCTCTGTATCGGGTCAGGAAGTTTTGGAGAACAAAAACTCTCTTGCCCCTGCCGGGAATCGAGCTCCCGATCGTCACGCCCGCGGCTGTTAAGTCGGTACGCCTACCAAATAGTTCACACATCAACAATGCATTCAGAATTCCCGCTTCCCAGTCATGTGTATACGGCCTTGAATTTATCTCCCTCGTCGAGCTGAAAGCAGTTGACACAGAGACAATGACAAACAAAACAGAGGTCAAGCAAGGCCACGTACAGACGAAACAACACAGTGACAAGCCTCTCTTCGGCATAGCCGTCAGCTACATGCACGAACGGAATAAGGAGCTTTATTGTGTCCCATTCTACGTGCAGAGATACGTAACGTGTGTAGTTTTTACGCCGTGTTCGATTTCAGTGCGCGCTTGTACAAAAATGGCGTCACGTTCTCTCACTTCAAGGCTCTCAATCTGATGATCATCCCCTAGGAAATAAGATATCGTCTCCCTCTAAAGATGAAAGAGAGAGGAAGTACTTTTCTACCCAATGCCCCCAAACTTCCAGAAGAGCATTAATTTTTGGTAGGCTCCCAGGTACGGCCCGCTTATCCTGGTAAAAAAAAGGGGCAGATTTTCCTATTATGAAGTTACGCAGTTTTATTTCCACAGTTTTCTGTCATAGGCCTGATAATGGCTCTTTGAGCTGACACAGGTAGCCTGAATACGTGTTGCAAGTGTGCGTGTTGGTTGTGACTGTGCTACTGATAAGAGTAAAATTTACTTATCTGGTAAGAGCAACGTGCTGATGAATAATAATATGAAACACCGACAGAATAATACTGACGAGCGAAAACCTACGTACTCGGGAGAAAAACCTGCCCCAGTTCCATTTTGCCCACTACAAACCTCACACGAACCGGCACGGTATCGAACCCGGGTCTCTGCGGTGAAAAGCCGGCGACTAACCGCCTCAGGCATTACACGACCTATTTAAAGACGAAAAGTAACCTGTTATAAAGATTCAGTTCATACTGCGCAGTAAACACTCTCCGTCTCGGTTATAAAACCCAATCAGTTAATGCAGCATAGGGAAATCAACAGCAGCTCCTGAGATCCATAAAACTCACATAAATACACTGTGTGGGCAGACAGTAGAAGTTCTGAATGCTGAGACTGGTGGTTGGTGGTACGTAAAGCAACCACTAAATATTTAATGGATGAAGAGAAAGACAATATCTGATCAAAAGAAATTACTTCCGAGGAGCAACTTAAAACCGCACACGCTAATACGAGTATAAAATAAAACAAACCACCCAGAACTCATGCTGCTGTGGCAAACACATCTCAGATTTGTATCTGTAAGTACCCCGTTCGAATCCCAACCTGGTTATCACCTATCTTGAAGTGTGTCACAGTCAGGGTCATATCCCCACCGATCGCCAGTGTGCTGCCTTGACAGCGGTAACGACAGTTTCTTCGCCTATTAACCCAACACGATCATCTTCCCGTTATCATTCAACGCAATGCGTACACTTGAAACAGCGTTGTGTAATCAGATTCGAGTGCAATATTGCGCTGCTGCCTCTGCTGACGACGGCACAAGAACATACAGCGCAGAATGTCCAGGATCTGTGAGATTTTGCCATCGACTGTTCATCCCTGTCAGACTACTCTAATGAGTGTTTCTAATGCCTCAGCAGTTTTCAAGTCTCCATAAAAGAAAACTTCTGGATTTTCGGGGCATAAATTTCACTGGAAGAGTTCGTTCAGTAACAGCCCACATCTGTATCTTGCCCCTAATCCGTGACCGGGACCCGGGACCGAGATCGATCCCGGTTCAGTCCAAGTGGGATTTGTGATGGACAAAGTGGCACTGGGACAGGTTTTTTCCACAATACTTCGGTTTTCCCCAGTCAATTCCATTCCACCGGTGCTCCATTACACGGAAAAACGGAAAAAACTAATCATCTTCATCACAGGGTTGCACAATAAGCCTCACGGCTGCGGTACGTCCGTAGCATCTGCTGCGGGGCCCTTCACCACAAAAAAAAACACAGCTGTAAGAACCTCAAATCTCGAAGCAAGCTTAATCATGTATAAATGTAAATTACTGGCGCGATGTTTCATTATTCTCTGTGGGGCGCACAAAGCCCCGTTACCCCTTATGAAAACAGAGTAGATGCGTGTCTATAATCGTATGGGACCAGGAAATCGTGTAACGCCATGCTGAAGTCGTAGGTAGACACCGTCTGTCGTCACTAATCTGTTCGTATACCTACAGACCCCAATCACCGGTCTGCTGTTTTCGTATCTACAGAAACAGTATTCTCACACCTGCAGGTGCACATAAAAGAAACATTAAATAACAAAGCCAACTCAGACACAAACGACAAAGGGCACAACGGCACCTTGCAGTACCACATATAAAGTCACAGGAAATTACCCCTCCTAAAACATGGGCTAAGATGGACATCAGCGCCCCTGTGCAATACCGTGAGGGCATGTGACGAAGAGCGGAGTATTAACTCCGCTCATTCTAACCTCGGCGACATTCATGCCCGCTTCACGCCATGGCTACGCCCGGAGTCTCCGTGCCCACCGAAATGGCGGCCGGTCCTTGAGGAGAGAAATTTGCCTGCTGGAATCAACAGTCGACTGTCCATCATAGCCATCACTGCGCACAAATTTCAAAGATGAAAATAGTACCGACTCTTATGTTCACTGTAAAAGGTAAAGTTCGCCCTTTTTACATTATTCACTCCGTGCAGTGTTAAATAATTAATATTTTAATACCCAACTAAATGCACAATATTTTTATTGCTATTATTTATATTAAAGTGCCGATCCCAGTGGCCGCGCTGTCTAAGTTGTGGGTCTAGGGCCGCTCGCTTGCTGGGTTTGTGGGTTCGAATCCCGCCGGGGGCATGGATGTCTGTCTCTTGTGACTATTGTGTGTTGCCATGTACAGGACTCTGCAACGGGCTGATCACTCGTCCAGGGGAGTCCTACCAAGTGTGGTGTGTCTGAGTGTGATCGTGAAGCCTCGACAATCAGGAGGCCCTGGACCACTAGGGGCTGTGAAGCCATTGGAAAACAAAAATTTATATTAAAGTAACAGATTCCGACGTGTTTTGATCCCTACGGGATCATCATCAGAGTATAAACATCAAGTAACTGTGTATAAAACAACATCTAAAACTGTTGTAAAAAGTTGTATCTTGAAATCGTGTGCACCGTGTGGTAATAGTAAGATGTAAACTGTTCCTTGTAAGACTGATGTAAAGGTACAGCGATATGGCACTGAGTAACTCGGAGGTGGCCTGTGTGTATGTCGATGGTTCAGCCTATAACAGGTCACGAAGGCCGAGAGGGAAAGTAAGAGGTATAGCTGTACTTCTTTAACGTCGGCGGTAAATGGAGAGTAGGTGGCCAACGCCACGCCCCGGCCGCTTTACCCGGTACCCATTGTACAGGAGGCTAGGTAGGTTCCAGGGCCGCTCTGGACGGGTGCGGAAAATCTCACCCCACTGGGACTCAATCCCCGGACAGCCCAGTCCGTAGCGAGTCGCTATACCAACTGCGCTATCCCGGCCCACGGAATACATCTTCACTCCACAGCTACACAGGTTTGTAAACACGCGTTGCTGGGATAGGCTGTGCTGCTGTGCATGTCATTCCCGAAATCGACCACAAGGCTTCCGACGACACGTTTCCTGCGTCTCCGTGGTAACAGCCACACACACGAGCACAAGCAGAAGGCGGTAATAACAAGGCCCGTGCATTCACCTGTTTGCAATGTTTGCATCCAAAGGTCTCCACGCAAACAACCCGATTGTCTACAGCAGTGTTTCCCAAATTTTTTGTTCGCGGATCCCTTTTGGCTTTTGGTTTATTACACTTACGGCTATGAATAAGAAACAAGATACATCTCGTTAAATAAAGTAGCTTTTACTTCTGTAAACACAACCTCAAACCTCAGACAATAGTCATTTTATTCTGCATGTGGGTTCAAGATTTAAAAAAACGCACAAATGTTACCATGGTTGCAGTGAGGTTAACAACCACGGCTTATAGAAACAGGGACGTGCAGGGCCGGCGGTGTGCACCGGTCACTGCTTTATGACAACACCGCGGTCTGCCTGCAGACATACAAGTACGGCCAACAGGCAGCGGGGCAAGATACTACAGGAAACTTGCCGTCGTGATTTATACACAGGCCGACAAGCAACTCTTCGCCTAATTCACAACGCTGCAGTAACTGTCGCCTGCTATGCCCGGCACAAGCATGCCGTTGTGGAATACGTCCCAATTACAAACTAAAGTCGTCCTTGTGCACGCTTGAAAACATATGGGGGGAATGGAGGTACAGTCTACTAATTCTACTCTACCTCGGCACTAGATGGAAGTGAGTGGTCACTTTCACGTCTCAGCCGTTTAAAACCCGGTAAATAACACAGTATCCATTGAAGAGGAGGCTGTGTGTGTCATAGAGACTGGACATTTCGGAGTAAACTCTCTTGCTCGTGCCGGGATACGAAACCCGGATCGCCCAGCCCACAAGCCCAGTCGCTATACCGACTACGCTCTACCGGCTGCCGTTGAGTGGGCCACTGAACAGGATTCTTCTTGAAGAACAAACAGCTCCTCAGCTGGTTAAGATACCTACCACCACCCCACCAAACCCCGAAAAGTACGTTCAAAAAAGCCCGCCGTCGGTTATCATGCACGTGCAGCCAGGGCATCTGCGGCCCTGAGGTTCCCAGGTTCTACTACGTTTCTCCATGGCAAGGCAATTCATCCCCCCCCCCCCCCCCCCAGAATGGGCCGTGGCCACGACGTTCCCAGGTCACTATGTCTAAATTATACCTCCATTTCAACACCATCGGTCTACTTCCTCCGCCTATTTCTCAGACAAGTGTCCAGTAAAACACAGAAGAACCTGCATCTTCTCATATGGCCGTGTGGACCTCAACCAAAAACATCAGTATCATCAATGTGATCCAAATCCCAAACGCCAAATCGCCTGGCCGACTAAATTTTGTACGGTGACGCCTGATATGTGGGTCCTCGATGTAACACCTGCTTTCATCTTTCTGGTGCCAATAATTTTGAGGGGATTCGTGGACTTTTGGAAATATGTGGACCTTGTACTACACCAGGAGTGCACAATTCCGGAAGACTAAATTTTGAGCGGTGGCGCCTAATATTTCTGAAGCCCTCAGTACGGAACGTCTTTCATGTCACCCTTCTGGCACCAATAATTTTAAAGTTGCTCCTAGATTTTTGGGAAATTCGTTACCCCCTGTTTTAATACGAGTTTTCATGTTTTCTCGTCGGTCGTTGCTCAAATGGTAAAGTCTTATGGGTTACTGCAGACCTTGCACTGTTCCTATATAGTGGACACCCTTCTTCCCAATCGCCTGTTTCCACTTGAACCCATTTCAGCCACCCTGAAAATTAAGGCCGTTAAGTTCCTCAGAAACGGCTGAAAAATCAGACGCAATAACCGAGACAACTTCCTTCAGTGCCTAGTTTAAGGTACACATTTCCTGATTATAACAATCAGTGTCGTTAACAAACTGACGCTACCATGTTGTGGCCAAACACAACGAACAAACCACCCGGAATGTTCAATTACGATACAATAACCTAACAAACGTAACGTTTATCGTGTGGCCTCTTTAAAGGAAACACGCTGACGCATCGTGACCGATACAAAAGTTAAGATAGCAGTCAGCTACAACGATACAGACGCCAAGACAGTCACCTACCACACTGACACAGAAAGCAAGATACTAGTCAGCTATAACGATACAGAAGGCAAGATAGCAGTCAGCACAACGATACAGAAGGCACGATAGTAATCAGCTATAACGATACAGAAGGCAAGATAGTCAGTTACCATACTGACACAGAAAGCAAGATACTACTCAGCTCTAACGATACAGAAGGCAATTTACTAGTCTGCTAACACACTGCTACAGTAGGCAAGATATCACTCAGCTACCACACCGATACAGTAGGCAAGATATCACTCAGCTACCAGGCCAATACAGTAGGCCAGTTAACAGTCAGCTACCATACAGCACTCTGAACATGCCACACGTGCTTCTGCCTCCGTCACTGTCGCAGGTGACCTAGAAAAGTTACAACACTCCATCGCTGCTCGAGTTCAGACTGCCCCCTCTCCCCCCCCCCCCCGCCCTATCGCGCCAACCAACCAGTATGCAATGAAGCTCATTTAGAACAAGTTCATGGCCACTTAAAGGTAAATGTACAACACACATACGTCACATTAGGAAGACATCGTCTTCTGGCATTGCCTGTGATGTTCCTGCTAGCCCTGTGCGAAATTTACAATTGTCACGCCACGTTTGCTAACTGTGATAACTACATGCGCATACACGTGTAGGCATATTACACAAAATGCATCTGAACAACTGCTTGCGTTAAAATAATGCACTGAACCAAAAGGGTTTCCGTCCTGAACGATCCCTTCAGTGACTGTGAACTTCCGCTTCATGTTGCCATCCCAGAATCATGTTGAAATAAATGGCACTGCAGGGTCCATATGGCAGAAATTCGTTACGAAATAAAATACGTCAATAACTTTCACATCGGATGCGGCACGCCTGTCTTACGGATTAATATTTCACGCTGTTTGCTTCGTAAACGAGATTCTCTCGTGCCTTTTTCGTAATATCTCTCTTCCTACTGCAAAAATAACCGTAAAATACTAACTTCGTTGCCTGCAGTATAACTGCAAAATAAGATGTTCACCATCATGACATTAATGGGCTTTACTGCTTTCCTTTGCGCAAGACAATGGATGATGCCCCGCACAGTTCCAGTTTCTTCTACGTCTTGTAGTACATGCGATGCACATCTACCAAAAACAGTTTTACACTTGCAGTAAAACACTATCTCATACAGGTGTTTCAAGGACCACGTAATTTGTACGCTGAGCTCCCTAACACGGTGCTTTTCAACAGGTGGTACGCGGACGGGTACCACGAAAGGTACGCGGAGGGTCATCTGGTGGTACGCGAAGTTGTTTCGGAATTATCACTTTTCATAATTCAGTTTTTAAAGATGCTAATCACGTTAATAAAGCTGTTTTAAATGTACTTAAATGGGAAGAAAAACATGAAGTATTTTAAAAGTTAAACTATAAAAGAACAAACTGTGCACTATTATTTCCAGTGCCTAGTGGTGCACTTCAATGTTTTGCTCGTGACAGAGGAACGCGAGGAAAAGAAGGTTGAAAAACACTGATCTAACACTCTACACAGCTGCAATCGGCACGGCGTGGCCGCTGCTAGGCTCACCTCAGCACGGCCAGGCACCATTACACTCCTGTTTTCAAGCAGAAGTGAACATTTTTAGCACGTTCGCAAAATTGCGAAAAGCGACTATTAGTTTCGTCATATCTGTCTGTCCGTTCGTCCGCATGTAACAACTAGGCTCCCACTCGACGGAGTGTCATGAAATTTGATATTTGGTTACTTTTCGAAAATCTGTCGAAAAGTAAAAGTTTCATTAAGATCTCATAAGAATAATGAGTACTTTACATGAAGACCTACGTACGTTTACGATATCTCGCAGAATTCTTCTTAGAATGAGAAACATTGCTGACAAAAGTTGTAGAGAAAACCAAAACACGTATTTTACGTTCAGTAACTACTTCCGAAAACCGTTCCCTTTATGGGATAATGTGGAAGAATATATTAGAGCCAGACACTCCACGGATGACAATATAATACGGCACAGAAAAGGTGTGATTTGCATGCCGAAAAACTAAGGCAAGAATACAGACACACATAACATGTAATAATAATTGCTTTCCCACAGCAGCAATGGTTACGCGAAGGCGCTTCGATGTTACGTGCTACGTACACTGCCTGTCTTGCTCAGAATGGAAACACTCGGCTTTGCCAGTTCCCTCCAGTTATCAGATTGTAGTGCAGATGTCGTTCTCATAAATGCAAACACGCCAAGTTGTATGCTACGTCATTGCTTGCTTACATTCCACAGCTCTACGTACAACAGTTCCTGTCAAGGTACCTTAACACACTACAGCATGAATTCTTTCCATCCAAACAAGATTGAAAGCCTGTCGTATCCATTCCTGAACTCACAGGAAAGCACACAGCGCACTCTGGCCGTAACTGTCACTCTCATAACCTCTCCCAGCTTTACCGCATGGAGTCTTAAGAAAGAGCGGAACTACAGACTCCAGCAGCGAATGCACCAATTTCCGTTACATCACATTACTGGTATTATTATTATTATTTCTTATAAATTCACAGTGGATTTGCTGGTTCTGAAATGAGTATGGCCTCAATGACCAAGCACGTCTTATGCACCGTTGTGCCAAAAGCTAACTACGTGTATACAGCTTGTATTACGTATTACTGCTTTCTGCATTAGAATATGTACAACAGGGCAAAGATTAACCAGCTTTAAACTGTCGTGTAATTTGTTTGGAATAATACCCGTTGTGGATAGTACTATTGGTACTACTCGTACATAGGCCGCGTTCAGTTGCCATATTCTTGTTAGGTATTGTCTTAGGTCTGTATACTTCTGCAGCTTTGCGGTGATGGTGCTGTGAAGGTTGTGACTGTTGGAAATTGCTACATCGTCATCATCATTATCATTATCACTATTGCTGCTGCTGTTATTTCACTTAAAAGTTCACTGTTGTACAATGCAGACCTATCTGTAATCGATAAATGGTTCTTATGTTAGTGAAGGCAGGCGGTGGATTTTCACTCCATGCTACATTTTTTTCTTTTTTCTCAATTCAGCTTCTCCGGCACACCGCTCTGTACCGTTGACGCCTGCTAAGCGGCGGGTCACAGTAATGGCTGAACAACTCTTACGATTCCGTTTTCTTTCACAGAGACAATGCTCGCACAACTGTAGCCATTGGCCTGCATCTACATAATGAATAATGTTCTTCTGCCTACCGGAAGTTTCTTTGATAATCTCATGAATTCTGTTCAATCAGGGCCGGATTAAGGAACGGGCCAGCCGGGCAGCTGCCCGGGGCACCAACCTATAACGGGCGCTAAGACGTCACTGGAATAATCGGAAATATGGTGCTAGTAAACTCTTTCCACACGCGACAGAATTTCTCCGAAAATAATCCGTAATTTGGGTACGCGCCCTCAAGAAGTTTCGACAGCCCTACCGTATGCCAAACAAGCTTAAAGAATATTGGTTTCAAGAGGCGAACAATTATTAGCCTGCCCGGGGCGTCCACATGTCTCGGGCTACGCTACCTCTACGCTACCCGAAAGGGCCCATGTACCTGGCTGTTTTACCATAAATATTTCACATCACAAAAACCCTAGGGATTTGGGGGGGGGGGGGTATTGCTATAACTCCGTAATTGACTGAGAGAAGACAAATTTATAAGCCTGCCTATTTGGGAATAAGGTAAACAACCCCTTGCCTTAAAACGGCTTTTTCTAGAATCGCTGTTACACTAGGGGCCGAGATAGCTCAGTCTACAGCCACGGAATAAATAAACAAGGAATCGTGTTTCCATACCCGACTGGGAAATAAATTTGTCTCTTCTCAAAAACTTCCAAACCGGCTCTGAGGTCCACCATTACCTCCTAGTCAATGCCTACCGACGATAAAGAGACGGAGGCGTGAAGCTGACCACTCACCTCCGTCTGGTGCCGAGGTTAAGAAAGAGTGGAGCTAACCTCTACTCCCGCCATATGCATTTAAATTTACCGTTGATGCAGCATGAACGAGCTAGACTACCAGCTCCATAAGCTCGTAACAAAAATGGTGTTAGCTTTTTGCAACATAATGACCTTTCTGGTTTGTTTCACCAACCGGAAAGCGCATATGAAAATCCACTACAAAGCCCTGGACTAAACAAAACACGAGAGACGCCATTACAGTCGTGCAAGTAACAAAACATAGGCATGCATCATGCCAGTCAATTGTTAAACGTTAAAACGTCTACTGGAAGACACAAATACCGATGTCACATTCGATAAACAAGTGACGGTGACGCTCCAAATGCCGGTTTTATCCCCGCCGCACACAGCAAATAATATTTACGGATGCAAATACTGTCCTTGCGGGTTCACAATAAAAATTGTTTAAGATCCTTGGCCTTTCAAGTACCAGAAAGCAACAAGACTTGAACAACCCTTCAGCAAAGAAAACGAGTTAGCCAAAGAAGACTGGCTGCAAGTTTTGCAGGCTTATCGCCCAACACATCCCGGACGCCAACTTCTGCAGAGGTCACAAGCACTAACCAGGTACATGTCATGGCGTTTTCTGAGCAAGCTGTTAAGCATCACTTTCAGCTTCACCGCATTTCTATTGCGATCTGACCGTCGGTGGGAAACTGAGGTTAAGGTTTCTCACGGTAGTGACAAGTCTTCTTGCACATGACGCCGTGTAGTCTGGTAGAAAGTAAACCGAAGTTGAGGCTCCTGCTACCTCCATGGCCAGATATCTGGATACAAATGTCGCTACACTGCCACCACACTATGCGGAATTATCCCAGAAATATACAACACCCTCCACAGCAGCATAAATTCTTTTAACGGTCGGGACAGGCCGTGCCATGGCTCAGGCGGTTAGTCGCCGGCCTCTCACCACAGAGGCCCGGGTTCGATCCCGGGTCAGTCCATGTGAGATTTGTGGTGGACAAAGTGGCACTGGGACAGGTTTTTCTCCGAGTTGTCGGTTTTCCCCTGTCAATTTCATTCCACTGGTGCTCCATTACTTGTAAAACTTGGTAAAAAAAACCGCTCATCTTCATCACAGGGGTTGCACAAAAAGCCTTAAGGCTGTGGTGCGTTCCGTAGCATCTGCTGCGGGGCCCTTCATCACGCAAAAAAAAAAAAAGGTCAGGGACAGGTAGGGACACTTGCATCAAATTAGCGAGGTCAAATGTATGTTACTGCTGTTTATATTGCCGATCCCAGTGGCCGTACGGTCTAAGGCGTGGGTCTTCGGCCACTCCTTACTAGGATCGTGGGTTCGAATCCCACCGGGGGCGATGCGTGGGCGTAGTCGATATGATGGATCAGGTGCAGGAATTCAGTAGATCCCTCCGGGGGCATGGATGTCTGTCTCGTATGATGTTGTGTGTTGTCAGGTAAGAGGTCTCGTCGACGACTGGATCCCTCGACAGAGGAGTGCTCCGACTGTGGTGTCCCAAATTGTGTGACCATGAAACCTCGACGATACAGAGGCCAGCCAAGGGCTGTCGAGCATAGAAGAAGAAGAAGAAGAAGAAGCTGTCTGTATTAACATAACAGACTGACATGTTTCGATACCTAAGGGTTCATCACAGGGAGTGAGTATATACATCAAGTAATTGTGTTGTTTTCATGCCCAGTTACTTGATGTATGTATATACTCACGCCCTGATGATGATCCCGTTGGGATCGAAACGTTTTGGAGTCTATTATTTTAAAATAATAGTAGTAATGAACATATCGTGCAATTAGGTGCTTGTTAAAAATATTAATTAGCATGTGGTACGTATACTGACCACTAGGCTTTACACGGTTATTTAAACTCACACAATAGCTCTCCTTTACCTGTGTTCCATCCATACAATGGGCCGTATCATCCAGGGATCAAGATATAACAGCCATCTGGGAAGATTTCAGAAAAGCATATGTTTTAAAGCGAGCACGGCTTTACGCTTTCTGGACTTTCATAAGAAGCTATAAGACTTTCCTCAACCCTTCAAAACAAAGCTGTCGGCCTATGTACCGCCCAGCTTAACACTAAAATCTCTGCATTTTGCCCCCGGCAGTGCATTATGTGTTGCGTGTAATTCTTACAATAGCAGCTATGTCCTTATACGACAATCACAGATTGGTCTTCTAATGGCAGCACACACTGTTCTCTGTGAGGTATGAACTGAATCTTTATATATAATGTCTATTAATTTTAGTCTTCAAATGGTTAATAATTCAAACGCTGATTTACTGGCACTCTCTTTAAAAGCACTCGGAGAAAACACACGACTGACAAACGCTGCGTTAGGCGGCTCTCGTGATAACAAACAAACAAACAAACACGATCGCAGTGACTGACACACAGCAACGTGCAGTACATGCAGCCTATGACCTGACCTACATCCCAAATGCGTTCCTTTACGATTCTGTATTCCAGTCCGGTTTTGGAGTTTCAGTACCGCGACGCGCAGGATGGTTACCGGTAGTGTAACGACGAAAGCGTACGTACATCGGTGCCCCAGGAGATATCTGAACCCGTAAACAACTACACAAACATTGACAATACAAATTCACTTTCAGGTTTGGTATAATTGATAGCAGCTAATTATGCGCCTAAAATTTGGTGCGATATCAGGCCGGGATAGCGTGGTCGGTATAGCGACTTGCTACGGGCTGGACTGTCGGGGAATCGAATCCCGGTAAGGGCGAGATTTGACGCACCTGTCCAGGCCGGCCCTGTGGCCAATTCAGCCTCCTGTATAATGGGTACCGCGACATTCCCGGGAATAAAGCGGCCAGGGCGTGGTGTTGACCACCCACCGCCTCTAGCGCAGAGGTTTTTGTGTCTTGTGGTGAAGGGCCCCGCAGCAGATGCTACGGACGCACCGCAGCCTTGAGGCTTATTGCGCAACCTTGTGATAAAGACGATTTGTGTTTTTTAGTTTTTCCGTGTAATGGAGCACCGGTGGAGTGAAACTGACAGGGGTAAACCGAAGTACTCGGGGAAAAACCTGTCCCAGTGCCACTTTGTCCACCACAAATCCCACATGATTGAACCCGGGCCTCCGCGGTGAGAGGCCGGCGACTAGCAGAGGTTAAAGTAAGTGTAGAGCTGTACCTCTGCTTCCCCATGGGCCTTCATGGCCTGTTGTAGTGTGAACTTTACCTTTATGAGTACACAAGGGATAACTTTGGTTCTTTAGGAATATGAACGCTAAGTCACATAAACCAGAACGGCTGCTGGCCGAATGACACACAAGACACTTTAAATAACTGCCCGCCAATGTCGAAGAATGGTTAATAAATTTCAACTTCACGCCTGGACATCTGCAATTGCCTTTCCTTCCCTCAGTGTTATTGTCTTTAAGTTGAAAGCTGCCGTCTGCAATTACAACGTGATTCCAACCAAACACGTCAACCTGTTTAACACTGTATCGTCACATTTGCTGTATTATCCGAAGCGCTTCATGCCATCGCAGTAGCATATCTTCCGTTGTCTGGCACAAACTGCTACAAGTCATGGCCTTTCGATTCAACAATTCTATTACACCCAAAACGCCAAAAATGTTCCAATGTACTCTGAGCCAATGTCTATTTAATATTTATTAATAATAATTAATATTTATATAGATTAATAATATTTACATAGATTCGTAACTCATCGTGGCAGGATTCCGTTCCTCTAGACAAATGGCACAATGCGAAGATTAACAACAAGCAATATACAGTGACAGACTGACCAATGCGGAGTTGGGGGGGGGGGGGGGTTGTTCACGGCGTGTTGGGCAAACCCGCGTTCTGAAAACTTATGGGGAAAAGAGGGTTAAATGAACGCGGAGGCTTATGAACACCCCCCCCCCCCAAATAACTTAAAATTCTACATACATTTTTGGATGCTATAAACATCTGCACAGTGAGTGGGGTCGCTAGGAGCAAGAGATTTTTCTCTTCTCCGAAACGTCCACATCGATTATGGGGCCCACCCTGCCTCTAGGTACCGGGGTTCCTTCCCAGGAGTAAAAGCAGCCAGGGCGTTATGCTAACGACTTACGTACATCTAGTGCCAAGGTACAGAAAGAGTGGGGCTATACCTTTACTCCCTCTATACGCCTTCATGGCGTAGGCACGGACAACTACTCTTCGCCTGGGTAGCTGCTGCTGCCAGGTTGCGCGCCCGTCGAATTAGTAACCGCCCACGTTGATCTACATGCATTTAAAATTTTCAGCTTCCGGCAAACTTGTTTCCCCGACACATTTAATTATTTTCAACCGCGTACTGTAAACCCCGTTGGGCGGGAGGGTTACTGTAATTTCATACATGACGTACGCCAAATCGTTTCTGCGCGACCTGGTTTCGTCTCTGACCTCATGTTTGCTAGCAGCGTCTGCCGGGCACAGAGTTGACTTGCTTGAAACAGAAAGCATCCGGTAACAAGCTACACATCACTAGGCAGCTGAGCAAGTACAGACACCGGCCAACATGCTACAGGTTAAAGCTAATATTTCATTCTGTAACATGCCATGAAGACACAGAGGGGGAGCAGAGGTATGGCTCTACTCTTTCTTTAACCTCGGCGCTAGATGGAGGTGGGTGGTCAACGCCACGCCCCGACCGTTTTACCCATTGTACAGGAGGCTGGGTGGGCCCCAGGGCCGGTCTGGACGAGTGCGGAAAACCTCTTATCATTTTCAAGGGATATAAAGCTACTGTGCGTGGTAGAAGCAAGGACAGTAACCCCTCGTCCAACGCGGTTTTGACTATACGCGGCTGCTAATAATTAAATGTATGAGGAAAAGAACCTGCCGAAAGCTGAAAGGTTTAGATACAGGAGGACAAACGCTGGCGGTTACTCACTCAACTGCCTCCGAAGCTGTCAGCATCGGCTACCCAGCACTGTTTAAATGTTTCATGTATCAAATGTGTATTTCAAGCGAATGGAAGGTACGCTGGGGTGGGGGGTGGGGGGGGGGGGGCTGATAAGCGTCCACGTTCACATAATCCCATTTTTCTACAAGAAGTCTGCATTACGCGGTTTTGCCCAACACGCTGTGATCACTCCCTTTAACCCCTGAGTTGTACGAGGGATCACTGTCTCCTGGAAATTAGGATGGGTTCCAATACGAACGAAAACAACTAACATCAAATTAGCGCTGCACGTAACAGCTAGTCCAGGTGCTGTATACAGTTTGCTTAGCAGTTTACTGTGCACGACGTTTCAGTAAGTGCTGTATACAGTTTGTTACCAGTTTGCTGTGCACGACGTTTCAGTAAGTGTTGGATACAGGCCATGCCATGGCTCAGGCGGTTAGTCGCCAGCCTCTCACAGCGGAGGCCCGCGTTCGATCCTGGGTCAGTCCATGTGGGATTTGTGGTGGACAAAGTAGCACTGGGACAGGTTTTTCCCCGAGTACTTCGGTTTTCCCCTCTCAATTTCATTCCACCGGTGCTCCATTACACGGAAAAACGAAAAAAAGTAAATCATCTTCATAACAATGTTGCACAATAAGCCTCAACGCTGCGGTGCGTCCGTAGCATCTGCCGCGGGGCCCTTCACAAAAAAAAGTGTTGGATAGGATCGCGTACAAATGCCAGCGACTGGAACTATTACGCCACAGTTACTCCAATCACTACATCATACAGTAACCACACACTTCCACTCACGTCAGCTGCTACAACTCACGTGGCTGAAGCCACATAAAGACTTCCCACTCTCGAAACCCTCAGCACATATTACCTTTCCCCCGGCCTACCAGTATGAATGTTCCAGTATGCAAACGTAAGCAATGCAGAAAAGATTAGCAGATGTGCGTGTCATGTTAACATTACAGCGCGTTCGCGTAACTACTGTTGCGCAGCATGTGGCTGACAAAACATACAATGTTCAGTACTGCACAGCAATGTTTTTGTGGTAAATCTGTCGCAGGCACAATAACATGTACTCAGTTCTTCATGTAAAGTGCCCGATATTCTAACCGAATTTGGATTTTCTCGAGATTTTCATAGAAGTCCCGAATATCAATTTTCACACAAATCCGTACAATAGGAGCTGCGCTGATACATGAGGACAGACGGACGGACATTAGGAAGCTAACTGACGCTCTTCGCGACTGTGCGACACGCGTAACAACAGAGGCTATAGATTATTTCAGCTAAAAAAATGAACACGTGTGATAAAGTTACGTCAGCAAGAACACACACACGGTGTTCACGTGCTACACTCAGAGCAGCCAATAAATGTGAAATGTCCAGGAATATAATCACACCTCTAATCAAGACTTTCGTAGGTTTTCCAAATACCCACAACGGTGTATTTAAATTGAACGCGACCCGCCATCAGTGCCAAGAGTCTAATTCGTCCGAACGTAGTGCAACTGTAATATGGCAACTAATGACGGGATGTAACAGGAACGTATGGGACAAAGGCTTCAAGAAACTAGGTTACATTACATGTCATCAGACATCAGGAAAACATGTCCTGAATTTGCGATATAAACTGAACGCTTTCGACATACCAACCACTGCCCAAGGAGTTTCAAATTAAATGCATTCACGAACGCATGGCGCATCCAGGCCAGCGGCATGTAAAGAATTAAAGGTCCGTACAGTGCACCGAGGCCAGCAAAGAACGGTTAAGCGCTGCAGAAGCGCGTAATTGTCTGCGCATGCGCTATTCTGCTTCGCTTAAAAAACGAAGGACAAGCGTCCAGTGGTGTAGGGGAGAATGGGCAAATGGCGGACACTTAAAAATATCTCGTTACAGCTCAGAGACCTTAAATCCGAATTCAGTGTAACACATATTATTAAAAAGCTTGACATTTCTGTTTTCCAAATAACCTGTGTTAATTGTTCAAAATCAAATATTTAAACAGCCCGCCCAACACAGCCATGTTTATTCAAAAAGTAGCTACATGTTTCAGTAACAACTGACCATCATCGGGCTATCTTACAATGTATAAAAGGAAGTAAAATGTAATACACGTAAATACGTCATTCTGATTTCACTCTGTGGAGTTCCACAAGTTCACAGTTATTACAACGATAAAATTGTGAACTGTAGTGGTCAATAGGTAGCTAAACGACTGTCTTTAGGGTTTTCACGACCTTTTATGGCCAGATGTATATTGTAACTTAAAACACTTTAAAAATCAACGGGTTAAACTGTTTGATACATGTGTTAAACATTGCTGCTTTTTTTAAGTCCTCGTGATTGTGCGTTTGAAGAAATTAGGAGACCTAGGCGTCAGCTACGTCGATCGGACGGTTTGTATATATCACGCCGAATGTAGGGGTGCTGGTAACACGACGACAGCACGCCTTGGTTGTTTTGCATCCCTTGTCTGATACTCATTAATCTGCCACATTCCCACTACTATGTGGATTTCTACTTGACATTCGGAGTTCTTGACTGATGTTTATCAAAGTGTCTGATGGTATCGGCGTGTGCACTGCTTACGTGGCGCCTGACGGCCTAAGACAGGGGCAGATTAATGAATATCGGGAAAGGTATATAAAACAACCAAGGCGTATCAATGTCTTACTACTAACTAAATGCAATTTATTTAAAAAAAAACAATATAAGGTTTTATTTAAAATCGTTTTAAAAATCCCCTACATATGTTTCGGTTTCTAGAAAACCATCATCAGGGGGGTCACACAACTGCACGTCTTAAATCACGTCCATGCGTTCGTCTAACAGCATACGCCATGCAGTTCACCACCTTCACTGTTGTTATTTACATTGTCACTTGGGGGTTGGTAGTTAAGACATTGATTTGTGAGAATGCACGGTGAACCAGAATAAAATTAACCAAGGCGTAATTTCGTGTTATCAACACCCCAACATTCGGCGTGATACATACAAACCATCCGAGCAACATAAAATACATAGATGACGCCTAGGACACCTAATTTCTTCATATACATAATCACAAGAATTAAAAAAAAACGTTAGTATATAATAACATTTATCCAGCAATTCTACCCGTTGGTTTTAAGTAATTTAATGTTACAATGTACATCTTGCCAAAAACTCGTGGAAACTCTAAAAACCGTCAGCCAGGTACCTACTGACCAATACAATTTACAATTTTGTCGATATAATTATTGCAAACTTGTTGAAACCCACGCCGTAATAATAAGAATGATCAATTTATATGTATATATATATATTATATGTTACCTTATTTTAAACACTGTATGGCAGCCCGATGATGGCGAATTGTGACTGAAACATGTGGCCTCTTTTGAATAAACACAGTTATGCTGAACAGACTGTTTAAGGATTTGGTACTGAATGTTCCACAGCACAATGGGATGCATTCTATCAACATTTTTGTTAATCAGCACTGAAAATGAAATAAAGTGTACAGGACTGAAACAAAAATACACTGTTTTGGCTGGAATTTCCCATCTGTTGGGAGAATACCGGTCAAAATCACACTTGTACAGTCCACGTAAAGACATACCACTGTGTCAAGCTCTGTACGTCTTTAATATTGAAAATAAAATTTTATAGTATAATGAGCATGGCATGATATGAAAACAATAAAACGTAATGACATATTCCATGGCGCGACAGCCCATAGTGGGCCCGGGACACCTCATTACTGAGGCTTCACGATCACACTCTGACACACACACCTCGGTAGGACTCCTCTGGACGAGTGATCAGCCCAACGCAGAGACCGCTACCTACACAACACACAACACTCACAAAAGACAGACATCCATTCCCCCCGGCGGGATTCGAACCCGCAATCCCAGCAAGCGAGCGGCCGCAGACCCACGCCTTAGACAGCGCGGCCACTGGGATCGGCTGATGACACATACAAAGGTCAACTTGTATTAGGAAAGTTTCAATTCCTTGCTCCCACCAACTCTGTTAATGTCTCTTTGAACAGACAGTTTAAAACAGACATTCATAAAACACCATCTTGCAGCGAACAATAACCCAGTTCAGAGATGTACCAGCAAAAGAAATTCAAGAACTCGGCAACTAAAGGACAAAATTTTACAGTAGGAATATCACACCTTTACGTTTCCCACGGCCACTTCGGCAAATATTCCGCACACATCACAAAACTACCACAAAGAATTGAATTACAACGAAAAACAAAGACTCAGCAATAAAAACAATCCAACATTGAATTTTATTAATATAGCAAAATTGTAGGCAGCTAGGGAATCTTAAAGCAAACGTCACACAAGGAACCATCAGGACAGCCCCCACTCGCTACACTCCCCAATTCTTACATTAAAACCATCAAAATCTTCTCGTCGTCCCCACGGCACAACCACACACAAAGGAACAGCATGGCCAACTGCAGTGGCGTCCTGTGCGAAATGCTAGGTAGCAGCACCTGCAGTAGCTTTTTATCATGTACCGTTTATGAAATGTGGGCCGGGATAGCGCAGTCAGTATAGCGACTCGCTACGGGCTGGACGGTCCGGGGATCGAATCCCGGTGGGGGCGAGATTTTCCGCAGCAGTCCAGACCGGCCCTGGGGCCCACCCAGCCTCCTATACAATGGGTACCGGGTCTCTTTCCCGAGAGTAAAGCGGCAGGGGCGTGGATTTGACCACCCACCATCATCTAGTGTGAAGGTTAAAGAAAGAGTAGAGCTATACCTCTACTTCCACTCTGGGCCTTCATGGCCAGTTCTTGGGAGAACTTTACGGTTTATGAAATATTAACCGACCGCCATTACCAACAGACTGTCACTCCCGCACATAAATATGTCTTGCACACATCACTGGTCTTGTGTCCATTTGGTGTCAATGTCCCGCATGCTCTTCTATCTCTAGCTGTTGGTTCTTTGATGAAGATGCGTTGATGTACCGAACTCTGCTTCTCCTGCTAACGAGCCCTTACCTGTAGTTCTGGAATGTGTGAACGGGACGAACACCTTCTTCACGTGTCACCTACTTGTTTCATATTGTGGCAGGTATGGGTTAATTTTGAATTGGCGCCAGCAAGTAAAAATGTGTCTAAATGAAACCTTAGCAGAGTCCGTGTAGGCAAACATTTGTCTGACACATTTCCTATTAACACGTTCACTGCGGGGTATTTAAATCCCCGAGGTTGTTAAATTGTCAGGGATTTATTGAATGTTAAACAATACTTAAATCGACCATGGTCGACTTTGGCAGTGAATGTGTTAAGAATGGTTTGAAAAAAGGAGATGCTTTATCGCCATTGCTTTTCAACTTTGCTTTGGAATATGCCATTAGGAGGGTTCAGGCAAACCAAGAGGGCTTGAAATTAAATGGTACACATCAGCTCTGGTTTATGCTGATGATGTTAAGCTATTGGGTGGAAGCGTACATGCTATAAAGAAAAACGCAGAAGCTTTAGTAGTCGCTAGTAAGGAGACTGGTCCAAAAGTAAATGCTGAGAAAACTAAGTACATGGTCATGTCTCGCAATCAGAATGCAGGAAAAAATCACAACATAAAGATAGATAATCAATCCTTTGAAAGGGTGGAACATTTCAAATATTGGGAACAACCCTAACAAATCGAAATCCGATTCAGGAAGAAATTAAGAGCAGATTGAAGTCGGGGAATGCTTGTTATGATTCGGTGCAGGATCTTCTGTCCTCCAGTTTGCTATCCAAAAATACAAAGATTAAGATATACAGAACTATAATTTTGCCTGTTGTTTTGTATGGGTGTGAAACTTGGTATCTCACACTGAGGGAGGAACATAGGCTGAGGGTGTTCGAGAATAGGGTGCTGAGGAGGATATTTGGGCCTAAGAGGGACGAGGTAACAGGGGAGTGGAGAAGACTACATAACAAGGAACTTAATGATCTGTACCCATCACCAAATATTATTCGGGTGATCAAATCAAGAAGAATGAGGTGGGCGGGGCATATAGCACGTATGGGGGAGGGGAGAGGTACATACAGGATTTTAGTGGGGAGACCTGAGGGAAGGAGACTACTTGGAAGACTCAGGCGTAGTTCGGAGAATAATATTAAAATGGATCTTCAAGAAGTGGGATTGGGGGGGCATGGACTGGATTGATATGGCTTAGGATAAGGACAGGTGGCGGGCTCTTGTGAATGCGGTAATGAACCTTCGGGTTCCATAAAATGCGGGGAATTTCTTGACTATGTGATGACCTGTTAGCTTCTTAAGAAGGGCTGCTCCATGGAGTTAGTTAGTTAGCTAGCTAGTTAGTTAGTTAGTTAGTTAGCTAGTTATTTAGTTAGTTAGTTAGTTAGCTAGCCAGCAAACAAATGTACTTGCAAAAGGAATGTAAACACCGATGGATGTGTTTAGTGCACGTGACGGAATCTACAGGTATGAGCGAGCTGTGCTAGTTAGACTCGGTAGGCCAAAGGTCACAACTTGAGGGAATATTTGCGCGTGGTACGTTAACAAACTGCAGTGCCACATTTCGACGCTGTAGTCAGGAATAAAACGATGATCAACCTTCTTTCTTTATTAGTTGGTTATGAATTAACACTTTGTTGAAAGTCACTAACGCAATTCACTGCATGGAATTATCTTGAACCTGGCACTTTGAAACAATCAGATCTCGTTATCTCTTCACTCGAATAGTTACATAGATGTTAAATTTTAAGTCTACTCGTGAATTCAGTCGTTGAAGAATCACACTTTTAATGTCCACCTACGACCAATCCTTGATATCGTATACCAACAGTTTCACTTAGCGACCCTTTTCCAATTATAATTTAGGTGTGAAATGTCCGAAAATTATAAAACAAATTCTTTGGCGTCCAAACTGCTCCAAAAACCGGAACGGAGTGTCGTCTGTGTTCACACACATCTCAGTCGTCTGTGTTCACACACATCTCAGTCGTCTGTGTTCACACACATCTCAGTCGTCTGTGTTCACACACATCTCAGTCGTCTGTGCTCACACACATCTCAGTCGTCTGTGTTCACACACATCTCAGTCGTCTGTGTTCACACACATCTCAGTGTCTGTGTTCACACACATCTCAGTAGCTCCTCACGGTGTAAATTACATCCTCCTGAATTTAGATGTAACTCTACTGGCCGAAATGTAGAATCTGAAAGAATCCCACAAGCTGAATTTTACGTTCTGGAATGCTCTACCCTAACTGGTCAAAATAAAACTCGCGCTAAAAATCGCTGAATTAACTTCGGAAACCCCAAATTCGTTCTTTTCGGGGCGGCGCCACTGGTGAACTCCTCCCTCAAAATTTACTGGTGCACGAGCTGTCAAGTATAGAGTTTCTCGACCAAGTTCCAACCTACCAAACTTATAGAAAATTTGGCAGTTCACAACTGCGGTCAAGTTGTTATGCTTTTGACTGCAACTCGCCGCAGTCCCTCGCCACTGTTCCCACTCTTCCCTGGTCTGCGCTCTTTTGGGATTTTACGCAGCGTAAAATGGCAATTTGTTCCGAAAGGTCGGTACGAAAGTACCATTCTGCGCTGCGTAAAATCCCAAAAGAGCGCAGATCTCAGTCACACCGCGGCGGAAGCCTGAAATCGCTGCTATACCAGATGTTCTAATTAACTTGCCGAAAGAACTATGAAGTCTACGAAAACTCTGCTGAGGACTCGAACCTGCACTGTCCGATAACAAAGCCTATGCTGTGAACTTAACCAGCATCAGACGTTTGGATTAGTCATCTCTTTTGACAGACCTATCACAGAACTGGAACACTACATGCAGATTTTACATTTACCTGGTTGACCTTTTTACATCTTTTTATTGTGTGCATGGACTGCTAATTCGGTTTTGTGAAGTGTTACTTTAATGTCATTCCCTGATGATGATCCCATAAGGGATCGAAACATGTAGCAGTGTTCAATGTGATATTGTAATATAAAATATCTGGGAACAATACTGTGCATTTTATTGCACTGAGTGTTGCGAGTTGACTACATGCAGGCAGACTTTACTTGTTAGGCGTCCGTCTTTAACAGGCAAAACAAACTAACGCATTGTGCACAGACCACGCCCGCCCGTGACCTAGTATCAGTAACTAAGCCGTTTTGTTGGATTTGAACGAAATTCGGTACAAGGTTCTTTTTAATTGAAGGGCCCCGCAGCAGATGCTACGGACGCACCGCAGCCTTGAAAGCTTATGATGAAGATGACGAGGTTTTTTTCTGCTTTTGCATTTTAATGGAGCACTGGTGGAATGAAATTGACAGGGGAAAACCGAAGTACTCGAAGAAAAACCTGTCCCAGTGCCACTTTGTCCACCACAAATCCCACATGGACTGACCCGGGATCGAACCCGGGCCTCCGCGGTGGAAGGCCGGCGACTAACCGCCTGAGCCATGGCACGGCCCTTCGGTTACTGGAAAAGTTATCGAACGAGCGTGAGATTCGTGAACATCGGCTGCCAGTCGCACTGTATGAAGGACGTACGAATACGTACTAGCGGCCAGTCTGGTTGAAGTCTGGTACGCCATTTCTGCACGTCATACCGTTCAGCAAGTTAGCGTTTCGCGAAAATCGGTGCAGAAAGGGCCATGCCTAATTTAGGGCGCAATTAAAATTTTATCCCTATTTCCTGCATTGTTCACTGGTACAGCGACTAGGCTATGGGGTGGAAGGTATAAGGCTCAAATCCCAGTACCTTCAGACCAAGGCTGGGGCCCAACCAGCCTCCTATTGAATGGGTACCGGGATTCTTTCTGATCTGTAAAGCGGCCGGGCCGTGATGTTGATCACTCCCACCTTACGCCGAGGTTAAGAACGGCTGGAGCTATACCTCTAATCCCACTATATGCCTACACAGCATGGACAAGGCTAACTTCGACTTTGCCTTTGTCCACAAAATGGTACTGTTTAACTGGAAAAATCGGTACAGATGTCCACAACAAGGTACTGTCTGATTGGGAAAATCTGTACATGTCCAAAAAATGTATTATTTGATTGGGAAAAGCGGTACAGATGTCAACAAAACTGTATTGTCTGATTGGGGAAATTGGTACAGAGGTCCACAAAAATGTATTGTTTGATTGGGAAAAACGTACAATGTCCACAAAAATGTATTGTTTGGGAAAATCGGTACACACGTCCACAAAAACATTGTTTGATTGGGAATATCGGTACAGATGCCCACAAAAATGTATTGGGAAAATCGGTATGTCCAAAAAATGCATTCTCATTGGGAAAATCGGTACAATGTCCAAGAAATATATTGTTTGATTGGGAAAATCGGTACAGATGTCCACAAATATGTATTGTTTGATTGGAAGTGTTCCATGCAGAATGGCACAGTGAAACGGCATAAATGAATTTCTGTCCGTACTTTCCATATTTATTGTCCGATTTGGGTAAAATTCGGTTCAAGACGTCTGCGCATATTACTGCTCAGCGTCTGTGAGCTTCATGCAAAACGGCACAGTGACGACTGTGATTTTCTTGTGTGCGTAAATAAAATCACCTTCACTAGCGTACCGTCAAACCGAGTGGCATTTCTGAAAGTACCAAACGCCTACATGACATCACACCGTTTCCAATTTTGCAGTACTACTACGCCAAACGTGTTTGCTACAGAACATGAAGAGCTGAACATCTGAATTTCACACAATGTACCAAGCATATAATCACGGGCTTTTCCTATTATGGAGATAATACTCTTCCGTAACAACACAGAATCAAGCTGCTCCTGAAGTTAGGAGCTGGCCTGCAGATCATACGAACCTCGCATGCAATCCGAGCACGGCCCCCTTCCGGCTTGCAACGATGTTGCACGTACTTCCAGGTCTCGCCACGCGCTTCGCAGCGCAGCAGGCCCTAGACAGTACCGACCGAGCGGCGCAGTCTGTTGTTTACCAACTAGCAGCCGCGGTTCACCATTCGTTTCAATACAATTTGCTGTTCCTTTGAAGGATCAAATCTGTACGTCTCCTTCCTCCACTAACAAACCTATATTCACATTCTCAGCGGTCTACTCCATTTTACTGCAGTTCACCGGATTACTGACGTTGGTGTGAGATAAGCTCTTCGCTATATCTAGCATATATACACCTGTTTTGTTACAAAACAGTGCGGTCATACTGTACGAAATTACCGTGGGAAAAAATGTGTTAACAAAAACGGGGTTGGGCTTCAGTCTGGAGAGCACCCCCAGCACTGATCAGTTACATAACATACTTATTAAATTCCGTTACCTGCTGGGTAGTTGTCAAAAATGCCATTACATAGCAAATCAATTACAACTTCTAAAAAAATTAAATTATATGACTGGTCTGCACACTGTCAAATATATACTACCATAACGACAAAGCTATGTCTGGCAACATAATATGGAACGCAAAACGCGTATCACATCTTAAGCTTTACTAGCGGGTACTTTACGCAGCACCTGGTTTAACACTGAAAAATTCTACATTGTACTGTCATTGCGTTTGTTTTTTTTGTATGGATCTCAGAAGAAACAAAAACGTTTACCTTATACATAATTAAATGATTGCTTCTTATAACAGAGATGAAGTGTTTACTGAGCGGTACGAAGTAAGTCCTTATATAAAACATTACGTTTCGTCTTTAAAGGATTAAACATCCATATCTTACATAACTCTATACTGGTAGATTGCTTCCGAAATCGACGAGAAAAGTGTGGGGCAGGTTTGCATCATTATAACCCTAAGTCCTATATACGGTATGTTCCACCGACATCAATACCTGGAAACGATCTCTAGCACCGCCTCGCTGCGGTCAGCGTGTACAAAAGCATCACCACGCATTCGGCCACAATACAGCTACACTCGGCACTAAACTGCAACTGCTCCCCAAAGCAGCACTCATATGCTCGTTGACTCGCCAGCCAGCACCACGTCCTACCAATTCCTCGCCATACCTTCCATCCCTCATCCAATCACGAGTACAACACGACATGCGCAATGCAACGTTAGTTTCCATTGGGTAAGAACCAATAAGATAATACGATACGTTTGCAAAATTACGTCACCATTACCTCCCCACCATGTTTGTCTGCCCCGTTTCGCTATTTAAAAAGAGAATAGATAACGTACAAAGTCTGCGCGTGCGTCTATCGACACTGCGTAGTACGAAATGCGCGCTGAATGTGCGTAACCATAGATACAGAAAATCCTGCAGTGTTCCACGCGAAAGTGAACAGGAAGCACGCGTAAACATCCTTCATTGCCCCCCTTCCCCCCCCCCTCTACCTAACACGATTACCAGAATCGAATAAAATACGAGATAACGCAATCAATTCAAACATGAAACACGAAAAATGCAACCGCAAAGGAGTTTTAATTTTAAATATAGCCTCGTAATTAGAGTCAGCTCCATTTGTACATGCACGTATGGTGGCAGTTCTAATAACGTACCGCTCGTAGAACCAACAGTCTCTGTTATACCGAATAACTAAACGAATATTAAAGCCGGTGTCTGAAATGACCTCCAACTCTGACATATTGCTTGGACACCTGGTGAACACGCTAAAAACTGTCTGAGGCTCACG
The DNA here is from genome assembly GCA_021186555.1 of Reticulitermes speratus. NCBI lineage: Eukaryota > Metazoa > Arthropoda > Insecta > Blattodea > Rhinotermitidae > Reticulitermes > Reticulitermes speratus. The sequence continues at coordinate 16,137,392 of JAJKFL010000010.1, forward strand.
TCTAGAAATTGCGAACACTACGTGCCCCATTCAGTTGTTTACGTTCCGTCATGTGTGGATTGTTCCTACGGGTACAGCGGTATCCGAGACTTCCCACAGATAATAGCCATATGGCGTCAGCTGGGGTCAACGCGCAGGTCAAAAAGGACCACTAGTCATTCGGACGCCGAAAGTGTTACGTAAGGCGGCCACTGAATTGCTGGCTATGTGGACAGTTGCAGCGTCCTGTTGGACAAACCAGTAGACATTCTCATCACCTAAATTTTCAAAAACTGGTGCGATAATTTGTACATTGTATCTCAATTTACAGTGCCCGAAAACAGACAGGTCGGAATGTTCTCGTTGCTCTGACAGCACGCCATGCTACAACCATAAGGTCATGTAACAACAACAGCGCCTCGTGTATTAGCCTGGAATTGTCGTCCAACCGGCAACTGTTACTTTCAGTACTTGTGTGCCCATTTATTGGTTCGTAATGGGTCGACTTTACTTGGTGCACACCGATTCAAAAAACCAGTATCACAACCGTACTTTCGCAACACAGTCTGACCCCTGCATTTATTGCACAATTGCGTCGCTTCAAAATAAGCAATTTTTTGGATACGCGTGCAGATGAAGTTGATACGATGGTTTCTTCGGCTGCTTCTACACACAAGCCAGTATCGTCTTATGTTACTTAAGCGGAAAAGTCGGCGTTCTTTTTTGCGTCTTCTCCATTACAGAAACCGTTCTTCGAAATTCGTTCATAAGGAAAAGATTTCCAAATTTGCTGCCGCGTTTTTTACATGATTTCTTCCTTACGCAGGTTTCAACGATAAGCACCCTCTGTGTTACTACGTACTTAGCGTTGACGTACTAGGTGCGCCCAGAAAGTAATGCAACGCATTTTTTTTCTCGGCCCAATTTTGTTGGATAAAAATGATATTTTGCGTGCTGTATCTTTAAAATGTCCCGCGTTTATGCACATAGGCGCAATGTTTCCCGCTGGATAGCAGCGCAGTAGTGAGCTTTCAAAATGGAGTCTGCAAGTGACGTGCGTTCTAAACAGAGAGCAGTAATTGAGTTTCTTTTGGCAGAAAACGAAACGAGTGAATCAATTCACAGGCGCTTAAGAAAGGTCTATGGAGACATGGCAGTGGATAAAAGCACCGTCAGCCGTTGGGCGAAGCGATTGGCGTTATCAGAACAAGGACGGGGCACTCTGTCTGATCTCCCGCTCTCGGGCCGCCCATCAACAGCTGTGACGCCTGCAACAGTGCAACGAGCCGACAGTGGCCAGTGGCCAAACGATCAACTCGGACGTCTATGTGGAAACACTGAAGAAGCTGAAGAAGCGTTTCCGGAGAGTTCGTTCCCATAAAGATGCGACAAAAGTGCTTCTTCAACACGACAATGCGAGGCCACACACAAGTCTGCGTACCCGAGAGGCCATCACAAAATTTCAGTGGACTGTCCTGCCTCATCCACCGTACAGCCCGGATCTGGCTCCTTCCGACTACCATCTTTTCGGTCCCTTGAAAGATGCAATCCTCGGAAAGAGGTTTGAGGACGACGAGGAAGTCATTGCTGAAGTAAAGAGGTGGTTGCGACAGAGACCTGCAGAGTGGTACCGCGAAGGCATACAGGCTCTCGCATCTCGGTGGCGTAAGGCCAAAGATTTAGATGGAGACTATGTTGAAAAATAGGTTTAGGTAGCCAAAGATTCATGTAATGATGTGACATATTTGAAGTTTTAATAAAATCAATTGTGAATGGAAAAAAAATGTGTTGCATTACTTTCTGGGCGTACCTAGTACAATCCACTTGCGTTGCGAGCAGTTCAGGAAGCTTGTCGGTATGTGAATACGTCTTTGGTTGATGGTAAGCATGGAAACGCGCTGCTATCTAACTGCTGCAAACTGACCGCACACGGCCGATAGGCTAGCCGCTTGTCTTTGATCCACATCAAGTGCGATTCGCTGTAGTAATATAAAATGTAACGAACCCGATGGTGCAATCCTTGACGAGTCGCCCAGTTGCTCAAGAAGGTACCCGCCTTTTATCAAATTCAAGGCTGATTAAGGAGTTCACATGAAACACCCAGGAAATTCTTACCCTGAGCCAGAAGAATCCGGTTCAAATACTCACTACCTATTACTTCACATCCCATTCTACGTAACAGCACCCATTTATGCCTAGGTCTCCCCAGTGGTCTTCCCGTTTCAGGTTTCTGACGAAACAAACACTGTACTACGAAGTGTCTGTTCCGTTCCATGATACAGAACCCTCTCCCATCTCACCCTTCAAATGATGAGCCTGACATTTGGCGAGTACAATGCGAGATTAGAGGTTCTCACAGCAGTGTTGTTGAAGAATCAAGCCTGCTGGGTTGTTACGTCATAGAGCAGTATAGCCACAGACGTTTCGAACGAGCGCCTATACCTTCAACGTCAAACTGGTTAGCACAAACTGATTCCCCCTCGCCATTATGCAATGAAATATACAGAACACCATGTGTGACACATGCCGTTGGTTACATTTAAACTTAACGTGCCTGGTCGTGGCACAGACAATACACTAAACTCAGCAGGGTCCTCCGAAACGTCGTAAGATGCCCCAGACTACACGTCGTCGCGCATCCAAGTCTGTATCACAGAAAGCAATGAGTAAACATTCAAAATTATTAAATGTTTACATGAGGGAACAAAGTTACTGCGAACTCTGCCCCTCCCGTGTTCATCTGCGTTGTGTCCATCAACATGAAACTGTACTCCGCACAATCTGCATAGAACACCAACCACATTCGGCATATTTCAAACTACACTCGGTAAAATCCATTTACAATGCATACAGTGTATCTCGAACTCTGTACTTGATAAATAACCTTGAATCGCCGTTTAGGCAGCCTACCGCACTGCCTACAAAAACAGCTCCGTCCGTCCGTCCGTTCGACACCCGCTAAAGGCAATTCCACAAAATTCAGGGTTAACACTAGGGAAATTTACGAAGAAAAGTAAAAAACAAAAAAAAAATTGGTTTGAATAAAACAGAAAAAACGGGCGTTTTGCATGAAGACGTCTCATTTCTGCGCGCAATTCCAGCGTCGCCCACTAAATATTTACGAATGCCATAACAATACTGCACAAAGACTGTACAGAAGAATAAGTACATATGGTATGCCTGTAGGGATTCCTGGATAATCAAAGCGAACTCTGTGGGTATATTTTCGAACAATCCAACAGCACTTCAGAACACAGTTTAGCCTACCCATCATTCCATGCGACAAACAAAGCACCGTCTTATACCGTCTTTAGACTGCAGTAAAGAGAGTCCTGTTTCATTAGGTGGGTTCCCACAGCAACGTGCGGAAAGCGACCAATACCTTCAGCCTTTCTGTTCGTCAGAACACATTAAACGACTCGGCTCCATTAACATATTTTTGTTAAATTTCATGGGGGGGGGGGGGGGACGCGGTGGTATTAAAATTTCTCGACACACTCCACTTCTGATTAAAATTTGACACAAATAACAGGAACTTTACACGAAGACATAAGTAAAGGTAAAGTTCGTCCTATAGCAGGCCATGAAGGCCCAGAGGAGTGGTAGAGGTATAGTCTACTCTTTCTTTAACCTCGGCGCTAGATGGGAGTGGGTGGTCAACGCCACGTCCCGGCCGCTTTACCGGGTGTTGAAAATCTTGCCCCCACTGGGATTCGATCCCCGGACCGTCCAGCTCGTAGCGAGTCGCTATACTGAGCTATCCGGGCCCAGTCGAAGACATACGTACACGTGAACCGGGGCAGTTGAGTCGGTATTGCGGCCAATGGGCAAAGGACTAGACCGTGAAAAAGTGGTTATAGAGTTCCAGCAGTGGAACGAGGATTCTGTCTTCAAGAAAGCCTCCAAATCGTCTCTGGCCCACGCAACCTCCTATTTAATGAGTATGAGGGGCTCTTCCCTCTAGGTTAAAGCGGCCGGGGCGTCAACCTCACCATATCGTGCACAGCGATATCACGTTCACTCTACCTCGACCTTAGGGACCAAAGTACAGGCAATACGGTGCAAGAAAAAGCCGCGATCCGAACATTATCAACACACACCAGAAAACAAAAGAAAGTCGTGACTGCGTTCGGGTGTAAATGTTGCTAGGATACCAAGAAGTCTTCAGTATGTGTTGCGAAAACTGAACTGCTCCCACTCCCAGTATTCACGAATCTAACATCCAGCACAATGACAGAGCGAACGCGACGGGTGCGTTTACGCTCGACGCAATCTGCGTAAAGTCGAGAGTTTAAATGACCATTCTGTTAAAAAAACGACTGTTATAGACATAAGGGGATGCCTATATAAGGATATATATATATATATACATGTCGTGTACAGCAAGTGTAATTAACACTCTTTATTTATTCACTTAGTACATAGGTTAGTTGCGACTTATCGCGAGTTTCAGCAAGAATTCACGAAGCCGAGAGCAGCCTAGTCGATATAGACTACCTACAGCCTGGAATATACGGGGCTCGAATCCTGGCAGCGGGAAAGAAAGAACATCTCCAAAACCGTCCAGAGAAGCTCTGTGGCCCACCCATCCTTATGTTCAATGAGTATCGGGGGTTCTTTCGCAGGGGTAAAGCGGCCGGGGCGTCATGTCGACCACTCACCACGATCCAATGCTGAGACTGACAATGAGCGGAGTTTCAGGGCGTGGGCAGGGACAATATTACCTTTAAACAAGGGCTTACTATCAGCAAACAATGGCGTGTGAAATTACTGTTTGTTTCCTGTACACTTAAGTATGTATTTACAGTTCATATGCTTTCAGCCCTCATGTCTTGTGCAACCTGTGCAAAGACGCACCTAAAATACCTGCACTTATCAGTGCTTCCCTTGAAAATAATCAGCTTTTATGCTATTGGTTATAAAGTAGGATCAGAACACTCACAAACTGAAAATCCAGACATAATAAGACATAATAATGCCATTGTACATCAACCAATTTGCGTCAATAGAAGCAAAGCACAAACGTGCATCCAAATTCTGCAGCACTAAAATGTAGGGTCTGCGCATCTTCAGTACTCTGCGTATTCTACAAATCCAAACAGCCATTTTGGACGCAATTTTCTGATTCCGAGTGATGCAGTTGGGCTCAGTTCCGCAGCAACATCGTGAAATGAAACCAAACAAAACTTGGCAACGTAGCACCCTTTTTGAAAACACAAGGCATGTAATGATGGAAGGAAATAAAAGCAAAAGAGACACAACTATTAGAAAGAGACAAACACAGACTCTCACACTGCGTTGCCAGTTCTAGCTGGAGACAATTATTTCGATGGCGGCAACGTTGCACTCAATGGCAGCCAAAGTCTGTGGCCTTGGGGGGCCCCTTCCCCTGACCCCCGTACTCGTTCGTCAGAACAACGAAAAGCATCGGGGCGGGAGTTGGAGAGGGGAAGATAAGGGCACAAACTTTAGGCAAGCCCCCCCCCCCCTTCAACAAGCAAGAGTCGCCGAGACCTTCCCTAAAAGTCCCACGGTTCCCCCTCCCCATGACCGCCCGCGCCAACCAACATGGCTGCCGAGTGCAGGGTAGCGGCCTGAAAGCGACCAAGCGAGACAGCAGATGCAGACCGGAATAGAATGTTGCACCAGACCTGTGCGTGTACCGAGGCTATTCTTGCATACGCTACACGTGCATCGGTGTTCGAATCAATGGCGTCGTTTTACAATTTCCTTTAATTCACGATTTTCACATTCTTGTGTATAAATTAGGGCACGTTGTCTTTAGCCTTCTGTAACAAAAACTACATTTATTCGGTGTAACTGCAAAGTAATGATAAACAGGGCACGTGTAACGATCGAAGGTTTCGTCTTATGTTAACCCCCACGCCGCCCTTTATTAACCGTCGCCACACGTAATGGGTTAAACGAAAAAATCTTAATTCTGAAAATAACGGGCAAAGTTAACGCTCTCATATGCGCAGACATGTCGGTATCAGAAGTGTTCCCTGACGTAAACAGCTTCCATTTACAAAAGAACCGATTGAAATGTAACAACCCCAAAACAGGGGGGTGCACAAATCCCGGGCGACTAAATCTGTACGGTGGCGCCTAATATTCTGGGTCCTCAGCATGGAGCCTGCTTAATGTCATCCGTCTGGCGCCTTAAATTTAGAGGTGGCTCCTACATTTTGTGAAAATCTGTGAACCCCTACCTCCAAGAGCTTTTGATTTGCAGTTCCTGAATTCCGGATTAACCGCTGTCACATCCCTGCTAAAGACATAAAACCAAGAACACGGACCTTTGCCTACAAACATTAATTGGGCAGTTTATATACACGTGGAGGCGTTATTCTCATAATTTGCGCGCACTATAACTTTTTTTAAAGCAAAACCATTACTTTTTCACCACGGAACGGCGCGTCCACGGAAGGCAGACAATGAAGGGCTCTCCAGCCTGCGACGTTGGATCGGTAGGCCCAAAACGAAATACCGGGAGACGTGGGCTGCCGACACGAAATATCAAATTGTAAACATGTACACACAAAGACACAGTATACTACCCAAATTATATATTTACATGATCACAATGGGCACAGCCACGTAGAAAGACGACGAAATAGATGGAAGGCCCATTTTTTAAAAGTTCTGAACACTTGAAAGCGCTGATAGGATACCTTCGTTGAATTAGAATGTGAGACAATGAATAACGGGGGGGGGGGGTTCAACTGGCTCAGGACAGGTTACCATGGGACTGTACTGAACACAGTAATAAACCTTTCAATCCCATAAGAGGTGGTAAATTTCTTCATCAGCTGAGTAACCATCAACAACTGAATATCGATAAACCACTGTCACAATAATGGCGTGATTACTCAAATTTTATAAACTTCATTTTGATTGTAGGCATCTCGTTGTGGTGTTTATAAACAGACTAACGTCGACAGCTTACAATGATAAAACAATGCACTAGACCGTCAGCACAGCTTTACTAATGTTTATAACAACAAGTGGCACTTAGACCGTCAGCACAGCTTTACTAATGTTTATAACAACAAGTGGCACTTAGACCGTCAGCACAGCTTTACTAATGTTTATAACAACAAGTGGCACTTAGACCGTCAGCACAGCTTTACTAATGTTTATAACAACAAGTGGCACTTAGACCGTCAGCACAGCTTTACTAATGTTTATAACAACAAGTGGCACTTAGACCGTCAGCACAGCTACTAGCTTATACTAATGTTTATAACAAGTGGCACTTAGACCGTCAGCACAGCTTTACTAATGTTTATACAACAAGTGGCACTTAGACCGTCAGCACAGCTTTACTAATGTTTATAACAACAAGTGGCACTTAGACCGTCAGCACAGCTTTACTAATGTTTATAACAAAGTGGCACTTAGACCGTCAGCACAGCTTACTAATGTTTATAACAACAGTGGCACTTAGACGTCAGCACAGCTTTACTAATGTTTATAACAACAAGTGGCACTTAGACCGTCAGCACAGCTTTACTAATGTTTATAACAACAAGTGGCACTTAGACCGTCAGCACAGCTTTACTAATGTTTATAACAACAAGTGGCACTTAGACCGTCAGCACAGCTTTACTAATGTTTATAACAACAAGTGGCACTTAGACCGTCAGCACAGCTTTACTAATGTTTATAACAAACAAGTGGCACTTAGACCGTCAGCACAGCTTTACTAATGTTTATAACAACAAGTGCACTTAACCGTCAGCACGCTTACTAGTTTATAAAACAAGTGCACTAGACGTCAGCACAGCTTTACTAATGTTTACATTAATTCTACGGTAACATATTCGACCATACTAAGGTCGACCATCGGTATAAAAATTCATACATATTAAAATTGTATAAAATATGTAATTGGATTGAGATATCCTTAAAAATTCCTTAACATATACTGCCTGCAACTGCTGGTTTTGTGAAGATTGTTGCTTTATAATATCAGATACGATAACATTAAAACACTAAAAATGCAAAAATGTACGAAACCTTCACCGAAAACCGAGTATTATCAGAGAAGACTTTTTAAATTTTTATATTTCATATATTTTAATTTTATCACATCTAATATTTAAAAACAATAACAGTATTCACAAAACCACCAAATGATGACAATATGTGTTACAGGAATTTGTAAGGGTGAGATCTCGATCAAACAGACACATAATTCTGTACGTATATGTATACGTTTTTATGCTAATAGTCGGCCTGAGGATGACCGCAGAATGGTCGAAATATGTTTCCATATAATACGTCAAATGAATATGAACATTAATGACTGTGTAAAGTACAGATTATCTTCAACTTCTTAAACCTCAACCCTAATGCTAACACAAATAATTGTGTGACGGACTGACACATTTAAACGCAAAATCAAACACAGCGTAACTAACTTGAGTGTATTCGTAACTGTGCAAATGTGAAGTTCTCCCTGCCCACGCCATGACGACAGACGGGCGAAGCAGAGGTAAAAGCTCCACTCATTATTAACTTGGGCACGAGATGGAGGGGTGTGGTCAAATTCACGCCCCGGTGGCTTTACCCCCCGGTAAAGAACCGAGTCCCCACTCAACAGGAAGCCAGGTCGGCCCCAGAGCCGGTCTGGGCGTTTTGCAGAAGAGCAAAAATCTCTTGACGTTACCACTTGGATTCAAACCCCGGCCCATCCAGCGCGTAGCCTGGTCACCAGTCTGACCTCCAGAGGTCCTACACGCCTTACTCCTTTAAGTCTGGTCCTTCTAGCAAGGCCATCGATCAATCCCCTGTCCAGATCCACCGTCTGCCATCTTCTAGGTACAGTCGACTCGAGAAATGTATACGGTCACAGAATAGGAGAAAGTTTAATTTCCGCACACATCTCCACAGGCGTAACTTGGCTGACAACATGGGGGAGGGGGGCAAAATCGACCATAGGTATCAGGATGCCTCTATTCTGCGTCCCGTAAAATGCGGGGTTTTCAGTTTTTTTGTCTTCACACTACCCAAATAATCGTTTCGAAAATACGTCTATTGTTTTTATTAGCCCCTCTTCAAAAAAATTATTCTTTGGTAGAAAAAATACTTAAGGGGCATTTGCCCCCCCCCCCAAAAAAAAAGTTACGCCTATGCGCATCTCCACCACCAATTTCCCCACGATCCATTACAAAATACGTAAATTTTCACCACGATTTCTGAACACTGTATGGGCAGTGCTGGTTACAGGCAAGTTCGGTTAATTTGCATGCACAACAAACTTTTTGCCAAAAATCGACATGGCGTTCTTCCACCTACGCAGTGGCGCTTCATTGTTTTACGCACAACACAATGTGACGTGTAAGAACTGCCTAAGACAAAACTATCATTATGTCTAATGGCCTCCTCTGAGATTCACGTATCACAAACGAATTCCGCTACTAAAACGTGGCATCCCATACATACGGTATTTACAGTTCAATTGTTTGTAAATGGCCTATAACTTACACCTTTAAAAGCCTAGCGGTTACTTTACGTACCGCCAGGTTTAACATTCAGAAATTCTACACGGTGCTCGCACTGTGTTTATGTGTTTTGTACGGATCTCAGAACAAACAGCGACTTTTGCCTTATACGACATTAACAGATTGGTTTTGTATAATTGACGTGGAGACTTAATTAAATTTTATTTCAGTCCAAAATGCACGGTATATATAATATAAAGCGACGTGGAGAGTGTTTACTGCGCGGTACGCGCCGTGTCCTTATATAAAACAGGCACGTTTCGTCTTTAAAGGAATAACTAGCAATCCCTGTTAACAACCAATAATGTCAAGTTTGTTTTTTTATGTCCGCTACAAAAGATTTCTCGTTCAGTTAATAAGCAGTGACGCAACAGCAAAACTGCGCATGAAAACTTCACAGATCCGCGGCGCGTGCAGCATTAATGCTTGTCGTATCTAGAGACCTGAGTGTCAGTCTAAACCAAACGTCACATGGTAAAGCAGCTGACTGACAACAAAATACTCTGGACACCATAACTGTTCGGCATTTTGAACGGTTCTCTATTATGACGTCACGTCGGGTCTAAAAGTTTGCTTACAACCCTTCAGCGACCTAAGACAGAAACTGGATCTGGACACGGCGCTGTAGCAATTACGCCACGAACTAATGACACAACGCCGTAGGTACTAATTACTCGCCGGAACAAGTGTCACAAACACAAACCAAACCCAAATTTACATCTCTTATTCCGGATAACCCCGGCATAACACCCAATTAGAAGTGTTTAATATGTACTTTATAACATGAAACATGCTGGTATGTTTAATGAAACGAATATGGCAAATGGCTGTCTCTAAGGGGTGCGTTCTACACGTTTTGGCTTAACAAGCACTAGTGACAGAAGTAAACATGAGGAAAAATAAAAACTTAAAAAATGTATTGCTGGAATGTAAGATTGATATCCCAGTCCCCTTATTAACCAGCACTGCTAACTTCTGTAATTAGGCGTGTTCGCAGAATTGCGAAATGCGACTATTAGCTTCCTCCTGCCTGCCCGCCCAACGGTCCGCACAGAACTCAGCTCCCACTGCACGGATTTTCACGGTGAGTACTTGTCGAAAGTCTGTCGAGGCAATTCAAGTTTCATTAAAATCCTACAAGAATAACGGGCTGTTTACATGAGACCTGTGTACATTTATATCTCGCTTATTTATTCTTAGAATGAGAAATGTTTCAGGAAAAAAAAACTCGTATAGAAAATCACAACACACATTTTACGGTCAATAACTTTTTTTTTAAATCGTTCCGTTTATGAGATAATGTGGAAAAATATGGAGGAGCTAGACAGACAACAGATGACTATATAATACGCTGCACGCGCTTTGAATGCCGGGGCTACAGACACACACTCATAATACTTAATCCGTAAAGCTTTTCCACGGCAACAATGGTTACGCGAACGCGCCTCAATGTTACGTTACACGTACATTGCCAGTCTTGTTTTTCCTCTCTGATTCCCTCATGATAGCTTAAGCCGAAACACGTAGCACACAAACTTCAGGCAATACAAAATTTGTGTAATACAAGTGGTTGGGACTCACGATCATTTCCCCTACAAGAAGTATTTCGTTTGGTCTGTGACACAATTCGGGGTTCTACAGATGACTCAAAAAACGGGTAGGTGTACCCTGTAAAACGTCTGCCATTTATAGACATTCAGGTGACACGTGATGCGACGGCAGAGTAGAATTTCAGCTCCTATGTCGTCACGATGCCATATTCCTTCCTTCGCCTACTGCAAGCAGTAAACTACGTTAAAAATGATATATTTACGTCAGGAAATATTTTCTGTCCAAAAAAATGCACCTTTATATTTGGAAACACTTCTGTCAAGGTCATGTTTCACAGTACCTAGTCTTTAAATGAAGTTCCTGACAGCACTGTGTCGCTGAATATGCCCTAATCCATTCGGTAACCAAGCTCTTACCTTCCTATCGCTTCAGTCAGCTCTCAAAGTCAAGCTGATCTGTGGTCCATTCGACCTTGATCCCCTCATAACTTGCTTCGTCATAAAGGCAGTGCTTTTGGCTCTCCGAAGGTTATGTGAACTGGTTTCGTGATTACCTAACCAACAGCCAACCTCATGTTCGTATTTTTGGAATTCATGCACTGCCCTATGGAGTGTTTCCTGTCATTCCACAGCAGCCTGAGCTGTGACCTCAAATTGTCTTATGTACTCACAGCAGTCTGTGGGCCGGGATAGCGCAGTCAGTATTGCGACACGGTCCGGGGATCGAATCCCGGTGGGGGCGAGATTTTCAGCACCCGTCCAGACTGACCCTGGGGCCCACCGAGCCTGCTATACAATTGGTACCGGGTCTCTTTCCCGGGGGTACATAGGCCGGGACTTGGAGTTGAGCACCCACCCTCATCTAGTGCCAGGGTTAAAAAGAGTAGAGCTATACCTCTACTCACCCTGGGCCTTCATGGCCTGTTCTAGGGAGAACTTTACCTTTACTTTACTCACAGACGACTTACCCATTGCCAGTAACTCCACCTGTTCGCTGGCGTAATGAACATTTTTAGCATCACGTGCCCTAATGATTACAAGTGGAAACCACAAGGCGGCTCGAGAGCCGCATTAGGCTCGCGCACGTCACTGTAAAAAATAATATTCGGGTACCTTGCGTCCACACAACGCTGACCGTGAACGGAGTTTTAAAATATCTTCTACAGAAAATTGACTCATAACCAACCTCAAGTAGCCTACTGGAGTTGAACAAGCATAAATACGAAGCCAGCAAATAAGGGGAAATTCTTGATTTCATGCTTCCGTTGCGATGTTGAAGAGATCTGCGCTCTTGTGGGATATTACGCGACGTCGCGTGGAAATTGTTTACCGACGTTTCTTCTTGGACTTCTTGGCTCTCGAAGATAGGTCGGACACGCTGCCCCGAAACGTCGGTAAACAATTACCACACGACGTCGCGTAATATCCCATAAGAGAACAGATCTCGAGGGGAAATTCTTTTGATTTGTATTAATGGTTTAGTAGATTCCACAACAAGCTGTAGTTCCTTGTGTCGCTAACAGAGAGCTCTAGCTGCTTTCTCTCAAGCAGTGATCAGTGTTGCTACCGTACGTCTGACTTGATGAATAACGACATGGCTCTTGCCTAAGTTGCCTCCTAAAGAGCCGTCCCCGAAGCCCGTCCAGCTCGCCACCCGCTGGAACCTCATATTGATTCTGTACGAAGTCGATGCACTTCTAACTTCATGGAATTCATCAGTACGGCAACCTGCACTGCTCCATTCTCGTCATATTAACTACAAATTCTTCTCGATCTGTTACGTTTTTGGGGCAACCGCGTAGTATAACCATTTCATTTACATCTCTGACTGTTTACTGATGATATATCTTACCTTACACGTAAGTTACAACGTGTCTTAGTTATATAGGTCCCCGCATGTTACGCCTAATGACATAGCTGTCAAGCATCCAGCGGACGTCTGCAGCCCCTTGTTATAACTGTTTACATCCCCACGCCCGACTATGCTAATACTGTGTAAATTACGTCACTTAAAACAGCATTCCTTACATAAGAAGACGCATCACCTTCATGATGTTTATGCTGATTTTAAACTGCCCTTCCCTTTTTGACACTGCTGATCTCCGAGAACGTGCTCAGAACCTCAGACACTTTCGTATGTTCAAAGTTAATGCACAAACTAACCTTCAGCTAGACGTGCATCGGTTGCTAATGATGTTTGTAAGAGACACTGGCATGTTCACAAAGTCCCCATCAATCGCGTATTAGCTACAGCACGTTCCTGTTAAAACATTATATCAAGGGAGAAATTTTACTCATTACGTTTATCTACATCTTGTCTTTTCTTATTTTCATTTTGACATGTAGTTGCACTGAACTGTGTTGCTGTTTTAGTTTATTTCGTGCTTCGTTCTTGTCTTGCCTCCGTCTGTCGTTTCTTGTACTCTGCTGTTTTGTAACCGGCCACTGAGCTGCTGAGTTGGGACGCAAAAATACAATGTAATTAAATAAATATAATTAGTCACCATTAGTGGCAGTAGTGTCGCCCTCGGTGGACTAGTGGTTAGCGTGCTCGCCACTGGACCCAAGGTTCGCGGGTTCGACCCCGACCGAGGGCGATGGATTTTTAAGGGTGATAAAAATCCGTAGCACAACTTCCTTCGGAGGGGAAGTAAAGCCGTCGGCCCCATGTCGTAGATTTACGGCATGTAAAAGAACCTTAGAACAGAATAGAAATATGAATAGAATCAGTAATGCTCGTAAGCAAAATTCAGCGGCCATTTCTCACCCAAGTCTCCTGACTGCCTGCCAGATGGCTCTGGCAGTCACATCAAGATTGAGCAGAACTTGTGCGGTCAGTGGGCTGGTCACTCACTACATCAACGCACATGACCATAGAAACCTCCGAAAGGAGGCCCCTATGCTCCGCGTTGGAGCGACAGGGACAAACAACAACAGTAGCAGTGGTGGTGGTGATACTACTACTACTACTACTAGTAGTAGTAGTAGTAGTAGTAGTAGCAGAGTATAGGAAGTAATATAGCAGCTGCAGGCGCTAATTTTGTTGTTATTCTTTTTTCTTCGAGCTGCCATTTTATACTCGGTACAGTTTCAGAAGACCATCATGGAGTCCATCTTTAATTCCATGTGCAGTAACCCCACCCGCCACCCCAAAGGGCCGTCTATCGGGTCCGGCGTTCCAGAGACAACGCGTTCAGTGGCAGGAATCTGCTGATCACAAGTGCATTCCTGAACGTACAATACTGATGTTTAGAACGACTTTTTCTTATTCTGCTTCAATTTCGTGAAGCCAAAAGTGCAAATGACGGCAGCACCCCAAATTATATTCATGGTGTCATTCTAAAAGCGAAACCACGGCCCATAATACATGGCAAAAAAAATACAGGGCACAAAATAGTCTCTTTCATACATTTTTATGCCTTGTTCCTGAAATAAATTTTAAACATTGAAATCAATCGACGCCTTCCAACAATCAGAAGAAACGCTTTTCCACGTCGATCCCCGTAACGCAAATACAAATCAGACGCGTTTCTGAAAATAGAATTGTAATATTCTGAATATCTGCGAATTGTGATAACAGGCTTTGTGCCACAAGGCACGAAGCCCTCAGCCAGTTTACTATCTCGTTCAGTCGGCCTGTCACAGAAATAGAAGCTTCACTTCGACCGCCCTGCTGTAGCAGCTTCGCAATCGAACCTGGGCGGGCCTGGGCGTTTCCCACATTTTTCAAAGCATGGGCGCGGCACTCAGCTTTACTTTCCTCAAAATCATTATTTCTAATTTGTTACTAACAAAACAGAAAAAAGATCCCCGACGATCAAGTTTCATGTTGTGAGCACGTGAACCGTAAACAGATCCACTGTTCAACGTGAGCAGTTCCGGACAGAACCCATAAAGGCTTACCAACAACCCCCCCAACCCAATCCCGGAGACTTCCAGCCCTATAAATGCAGTGGTTGTCAGGGGTAATCTCAAGTTGAGGTACTGCGGGGTTATAATCCAGGTAACTGACTGACTCCATTCAGCAGCGGCATTCTTGAAAAGCCTAGTTCCTCAGCTAGTCAAATTCCCCGCACTTTACTGAAAACCCTGAAGTTCATTACCGTGTTCACATAAGCCCGCCATCTGTCCATATACTGAGCCAGATCAATCCAGTCCACGGCCTCCCAACCGATTTCCAAAGATCCGCTGGTTTATAATCCAAAAAAAATGCTTTTAGCTTATTGGTTAACTTACTGCGCTCACGTGCAGAAGACCGGTGTACGCCAGGGTCTCGGCAGAGTTATCAGTTTGTTGCTTGTAACTGCAGATACGGTGCGTGCTTCCCTGTACAGCAGTTGGTATGGCAACACAGAAGTGACAGTAGTAACCGCTGCCTGTTTCGCGAACAACTAACGCCTCATTAAATGTATTCCTCAAACCAGAAACTAAATTTAAAAAATTTCAACCGCAGTCACCGTGCTGTTTTTGATTCTACAAAACGAAATCCATCAGATCTGACGTTCCTAATGAGGTGACCAGGAGAAATGCCGTCTTGTAGGGTATGGAGCCGTCTAGTCGGGTACAATTTTACCAACGTTTCGGATGAACCTGAAGCCCCTGAAGACAAAGGCAGCGGTTTCCTCCCAAAAGCTAGCAAATTTCCACCTGACGACACATCACGTGTTGTGTGTGTGTGTGTGTGTGTGTGTGTGTGTGTGGAGGGGTGGTGTTGGGGGAAGGGGGGACACGCCAATCTCCGGTTCCAACTGCAGTGATGGTTTGAAGATGTCGCTGTCTAACGGGTGTAGACCCAGAGTACAATAATTCTTCCACCAGACCTTTCTGACACGTGTTAGAACAATTATCAAATCCATTCAAGATATTTAATTTGTGCAAACGACTCCCAATTTGGTCTCGTTTCCATTCGCACAGATACCAACATCAAAAACTTGGGGGGGGGGGGGGGGGGGATAACTGCAATTGCTATACCCGAACAGCGGTCAGTCCAACAGACACTACTGGCCTGAGCACATCTCTGACTCAGCGCATGACTTCACACTTCCAAAGAAACCTGGTCAATGATTCACAATAATCATATCCGAGGCTCGAAGTGTACAGTCACGAGCATCTTTGTCACGTTTCTTAAGCACTAGTAAACAACACGGCCCATAACGTAATAAGACACAACTAATCACAGTATTTAATACTCACGACGGCAATGGCAAGTTAACGCCTGTGCTTTGTTCTGAAAATCAGTGACGGATAGTAGCAGAAGATAAGAGCACCCAGGTGTTGAGCGGGGGGTGGGGGGGGGGGGGGCGAGTGGTGAGGCCGCCCTGGCCAGCAAAATAAATCGTTTAAATGACAACAATCGATTTTCTGAGCTTAACAAATTTTAAATTATTGAGCCAAAAGGAAAAAAAAATCATAACTGTGATTTTTTTAAATTAGTAATTTATGTTAGGGGCTGTCGATGTGATTACTCGGCCCGGGGGCTTAAAGAACGTAGCTACGCCAATGACGGCACCAACAATCAAACCAAATGCATTCTAAAAAAGTGAGCTGTCTAAAAGAAACAGGCTGTGCTATGGAACAAGCGGCTAACCGCCGGCTTACATAACCGCCAACGGTTCTGTACCACAATGGTCCAAGTGGGATTTCTTTTAGGCACACTCGCACTGCGGCAAGCTTGTCCTCAAGCTCAGTCTGCTTCATCCTGTCCAGTAGTTTCCAAAAGCGCCCCACACTCACCTGTCACCAGCAGTTGGTACTGTAAGCCCTCTTTAGGCCGTCATGGCAAAGACTTCTACCTCATCCTTCTCCTAACTGAAAACATGCTAAAGAATTTCAATATTTACGCCTGCTCATTACGATACAGCTACACTACATTAATACAGATGCTCTAAATTCCCACCCCAATGGCTAGACAGCCCTAGTGGGCCAAGGCCTCCTCATTTTCGACGCTTCACGATCACACTCACTCAGACACACCACACTCGCTACGACTCCTCTGGATGAGTGATCAGTCCGTCGCAGAGACCTCTACCTGACAATACACAACACTCACAACAGACAGACATCCATACCCCCGGTGGGATTCGAACCCACGATCCCAGCAAGCGAGCGGCAGCAGACCCAAGCTTTAGACCGCGCGGCTACTGGAATCGGCAAATGCTAACAAATAGGACACCAAAAATGCCTTCGTTAAGCACATTACTCGTACACTCTGTATAGGGAAGTGAGATTCTGAAGCAGGATTAAACCTCAACTTACACGAAAATTAGTTTTTCCCTGTGCCCCGGTAATACCCTAGAAAGTGCCGAGACTTCAAAGACAAACACTGCAGTCGAACTACTGGCTTTTAGGAGATAGTGCTACTGTGACTACACTGAACTGAGTAATCAGCACCGCTATGACACTCCTTCCTTCCAGCAAGCCTATATTATATTCAAATGCAGCTTTTCACTGTTAGCTGACACTTATTCAAACCGATGTGAACTCAATCAACATTAAAGACTTTAATTTCGAAAACTGAATACAACTTACTCAAGTATAAAACCAAACATGTGGACATTCAACAAACATATCAGTATAGTATTTCACTACTGCTACAAGTTTCGGCATGTCTGTGTAATCCTCAGGAGCCGCATATGTTTTGTCAAACGCGCATTTGATTGGTTTTATAAATACGTTAGGCAACATGCACGAAATAAATCATTTCCAAATACAACTTGTTTTAATAATTCATGCCTCAAAAACATATTCTAACTGCACTATTAAAAGACATAACGTGTGGTCTCGAAATATACTAAACACGATCAAAGACTAACTCACCCCCCCCCCCCCCATTATCAAGATTGGTAAGTTCTGTTGAAAAAATTCCTTAATGTCAATTACCTGCAAGATCAGAAACGTACGCACAGGGTCACTTTTAATTATCTGGAACACCGTCAGTCTTACAAAGGGTCATCATTTTATCTGCAATCAACGTAAATCCCTGTCAGCTCGCTTGTACAAACCGTAGCCGCTATGTGGCCCGCCCTAACACACGTTGGAATGGCGACGGGAAGTGACAAACGATATTGGTAAGGTAAAATAATTACCCTATAGAAAAGAATAATGTACACGAAGTGTTTCATTCTCCTTTGCAACTTTCGTTAAAACACTTTTTTTTATGGATAAATACTTAAGAGAGTTACACTCAAAATACTGGGACAAATGCACAGCGGGTCTCCACGTAAAGTGGTCGTTCAAAATGTCTTATCTAAATGAAACTCCAATGGCTGGAAAAGTTTTCCTAAAACACTCAAGTATCAAATCTCATAAAAATCCATTTCCCCATTCTCGAGTTGATACATGCGTACAGACGGAACTAGAAAATTCAACACATGTCATGAACCGGGTGGGGGGCCTAATTGGCGAGTCTTCCCTGTCCACGCCTTGAAGCCATATGGGGAGTACAAGTATAGCTCCATTCATTCTTAACCTCGGTACTAGATGGAGGTGAGTGATCAACTTCCAAGTCCCGGCCGCTTTACCCCGGGAAAGAACCCCGTTACCCACTGAATAGGAGGCTTGGTGGGCCCCGGACCCGGTCCGGAAAGTTTTGGAGAAAAGAAAAATCTCTTGCCCCTCCAGGGATTCGCCTATCAAACACATTCAGAGCAGCAAGTGCACTGTGCGTGCAAATGTCGTCTGCAGAGGACCAATCGACAGGAAGTAGTGCAGGCGGTTACTGACACACGAACAAACAAGCAGGAACAATCAATACTGTCTCACATTATAGGGACTGAACACTATGCGTCGGAACAGCGATCCCACCCGTGGCTGGGTTTCTTGTCTTTGCCGTCGAAACCTTCTGCGAGACCCATGTGACCATGGATGTGAGGCTAACCACTCACACATCCCGTGACGAGCTTGCATGCATGGAGCGTACCTTCACTCCTCCATATGTATCCATGGCGTAGTCCTTACTATTACTGTTATATTACAAGTATTATTTGTTACCACCTTCGTGCAGGGTATTTACAATTATATACCTTAAACAAACCACGTCTCTAGGGTAAAATATGTTGCGGCTATTCTGTAGTTACAATTTATGCTACGTGTAATGTTATTGCCCATGTTGCATGTTCTGTACTTTACATCAGTACTGTCCGCAGTATGGCTGTTTTATGTAGTTCTTTGATGTCGTGCTTTGACGGTATGTTGCTCAGGTAGTCTGAATATATTGTGAGATGGTTCCAGTTGCCCATATTATTATTGGTATCACTTTTGTTTTTATATTCCACGTGCGCTGTATTTCCATTGTAAGGCCTTTGTATTTTAAAATCTTTTTGGTTTCTTTCTTGATCACACTTCTATCTCCTTAATTTGCAATGTCTATTAGCAGCAAAGTTCGTTGTTCATTATCACGGATTACGATGTCCGAAATATTGTTACGTATTATTATTATTATTCCAATCCCAGCCATTGTCAAAGAACAACAAAGTGGCGTGTGAGGGGGGAGGAGGGAGGGAGGTTGAGGTCTGCTAGTATTGATCATGGCAGCAGCGTTTCTGCCCGGAGCGTGGTTTAAGGGGGGGGGGAGGGGGGAAGGGGCCAGAGTGCAACCGGCTGCATGCTGGCAACATACCTACCTACCTACCTACCTACCTAGACTTCCTACAGCAAACATAAGCAAACTTGTATCGTCGGCACCAGCTGTTTAACGACGTGCACATTCGAACCAATCTCCCACGATGCAATTATAATTTACAAATTTGAAAAAAAAAAAAAAAACCTGGTCACATTGTGCGCTCGGCATTTTGCCACGTCTGTATTCCACAAAACAGCTGTTTTCAGATCACTAGCTGACCATTTCTTCAGTCAGCTGCGCCATTTTGTGTGTCTGCTGTAATAAACTGTTGCGTTCGAGTCAACAGTCACGTACTGAAGCTGTTTCGGCCTAAATTTCGTTGCAATTTTCACGGTGAATATGACTGCACGTGTGCAATCGTGTTCCCAATCGCACAAACCACTTGAAAATCACGTAATGACACAAGCCGACATGACCTATGACACTTGCACTTGAAACACGATCAAAGTATCATCCACAGATTGTCTTAATATTGCGAATCGATAATCTGACGTGACAAGCTTTTCAATGGTACATTGCACACGTCTTTTAAGGGCCTTAAATCCGCTATCACTGAGCTGGCAAGCCGTCACAGTACCGTACACACTCCTGCTTTGCGAGATCGCCAGCGATGCTGATCAAGATTCACGTCTTCTGTGATGTTACGCCGTGTCGACGTTTCGGAGGAGCAAGTGCCTTCATCTTCAGGGTCAAAGAGTCCAAAAGAAATTACTTTTGCTCCCGCTTTACTCCAAACAACCGAGTACTTCACACGTAAAATTTCCCGTACGAGTATAAACAAAATCAGAATATTCTTCTATATACATTAACAAGGCAGCGGCCGGGATAGCGCAGTCGGTATAGCGACTCGCTACGGGCTGGAATCTCCGGGGTCAGAACACCGGTGAGGTCGAGATTTTCCGAAACCTTTCAGACCGGCCCTAGGGCCCACACAGCCTTCCGTACAATGGGTAACGGGTCTCTTTCCCGGGGTTAAAGCGGCCGGGGCGTGGGGATGACCACCCGCCCCTTTCTAGGGCCGAGGATGCGTGTCGGTACAGTTATATCACTACGTGCCCTCAGCTTCTGCTTGGCATGTTTACGGGACAGCAGCAGCATGCAGTAACATACGGCACTCAGATCTCTACAATATCCACATCAATCACGCACTCGCCATGCCCTAACCAATACAGCGTAGTTGTGTTTCGGCAATTAATCAAGGATGAAACTTCCAAATCGAACTTCAGACCACGAGGTCCTGTCGTCAATAAAGATAATTCGCAATGCATATATACCACACTTACACGTCTTAAACGTAGGTACCAACTCCGTCTCTGCCACAACACTACAAGTACTCATCGACGTACGGACAGAATACAGTCTGACACCTGGTCGTAAGTCGATTTGGTCGTGATCGAAAATACGAAATGGGGTGGAATATACACCCTCCAGCGGGTCGAGGGGGATTCCAGTAAGTAGTCCTGCTGCTGCAAAATAATAAGAACAGAGTTTCTTCAACGACATATAGAAATGTAGCCTCAAGTGAAATGTTCTTGAGGAAATTTGGTCGTAACTGCGGTTGGTCGTAAGTCAGGGAGTGGCTTATTTTTCTTCCCTCACGGTGTTTCACTACATTTCCTGTATTCGTTAACTTCCCAAAACGTTTCAGCAGTGGCCCCCCAGTGTTCTGTCCTCATGGAAGGGCCCGCCAATCCGCGTGATGACCACGTTGGCAGCGCGCACACCATGCAGGTAATACCCCGCGCAGGATTCGACAAACCGCTCGCTCGGCATATCGTGTTCGCCTTACCACTTGACCAATGGATTCGACCACAAGCATAATCGCCATGTGTGAATGAACCCCTATACCAGGGGTAACTACAACGCGGTTCGCGCAAGCTGCCTGTAAGAAAATAACAATCAAACAGTTAAGATGTAAAGGAGGCAGACCGTGGTGTTTTAATCGACTTTCTGAAGAAAGGAGACTCGTAACTAACTAAAACTAACCTACTGTAACCGATCAACAGAAATAAGGAGACATCAAATAAGGAAAAGATATTTTGCATGTCTCTTGGCAAAGTTGCTTCTGACAGTGCGGCCAGCCCTGGGCTATACAGTGTATCAGGTCATGCTGAATACATACGTAAACGAAAACATTTCACAAGTTTCGGTTCTCTTCCACCAATACGGAGTCACAGGATGACAAAAGACGCTTCAGTATCTCCATGGGCCCCCGGGGTCATTCTGCACCAGCAGCATAATGTGCAGCACAGGCCTCCCTTTCTTGCTTCTACATAAACGGAGCGAAACGTCTCGCCACGCTTACAGTGAAAGAGAGGCTGTGCTGCTGGTTGTCACTTGTCGGTCTTGACAGTCGAGTAATGTGCCAAGCAGTAGGTCTGTACAGAACTGAAAGGGTAAGCTCTTGGGTAAAATAATTTCACCATTTAGTGACTGCAACGTGAGATGAAAAAAAAAAAAAAGCTGGGTACATCAAGTTTTGAGGCAAAGCTACAAACTGGTGACACTTGAGAAGGGCCAAGAATATGAATAGAGGAACAAGTAATTCAGGCACCAGCTCACGCTTGTCGCCTTCACTTGCGCGAAATACGAAATGCTCCACAGTTTATTCACTATCTGTATCGGTCCATTGATTGTGGCAGATGATAGAGAAGAGTGGTGGAATGGAAGCTCAACTACACAGTCAGGACTCAAATTAAGTACCATCAGTCACAAAGAACGTGCACATGGACACAACTCAGTAGTGCGTTACTTGAACACCTGACATGCACCTGCTGCAGGGGGACCAGACAGTACAGAGCTAGCAGGGCCGTGAACTCGTGCTGACCAAACCAGCTGTACGCGCGAGGGGAAAGGAGGGGAAAAATCAGAGACCAAAATAGCTGCCCTGCGCATGACTGTCATGCCTTATCGCGTCACTTATACGTCCATCGTGCACGAGCTGTTGCAGCAACCGTCAGCTCGCAGAGACGCGAATTAAACAAACATCCAATGCATCAGGGTTCTAGGCATCTGGAATATGACGCCGTGCAAACTGGCCTACACTAAGGACGCCGTTAGTTTCTCCGAAACGTCGATGCCTATGTAACGATCTACACAGCACCCTGCTAGATGATTGCTTCTTCTTCAGCACCACCGCTATGACAGCCTCGAATCCTGCATCCAATGTATGGTTAATAACACATAACGCAATTATTTCTACACATGAGCGCTGCTTGTAGGGGGGGGGGGGGGGTGTTTGCTGCCGCCCCGACGGCGGGCAAAATGAATATTTCAAACTTTAAAAACTACATTTTCGCGCTCAACAAGTTTCAAATTACTAGGCCAACCGGAAGGAGACTCAGTCAATGACTGCGACTTTTTTAAAGTTCGTAACTTCTGTTCGGGGCGACCTTTGTGATTAGCAGCCCCCGGCGCCACAAAAAAAAAAAAAAAAAAAACAGATGGCTAAGCCAATGTTCCTGCACACACAGATGCGCACAGGCAGACAATACAGTTCATACAAATCTCAGACGGAGTAAAAAGTGACAGTTACTAATTCACAAGTTATAGGGTACATACTTTATGGTAACATGGTACGATAAACGAGAGAAAGCATAAATTATTATGCACGTTCATAAATCAGGACCGACATGCAATAAGCAACCTCTGTTTTACTTTCTTTTCACAATTTCGAGTAGGCTAATCCACAGATAATGCTGATGACTTAGTTCATTAACCACGGCCACATTTTAATTACCTGCAGTGCAGAATTTAACATCACCTCTCCACAATGCCTTTATATCTACCTGGTGGTAATGATAAAGTAACACATACAAGTTCGAAAAATGAACTCTCAAGTTTCCTAAAGTCTCTGACGAAAGCCTCTGCTTCACAGATGAATGAGTCACAATAACAGGGGCATCCAATCATTTTGCCAAAAGGCCAAAACGTTATTGTGGGCTGGTTCACAAGCCGCACATGTAAAAATACAATAAGTGGTATACCTAACCGCTTGCGTTATTCTGTTAAGTTTCACAGTACACGCATAATTTACAAAAGTGGGCCACGGTCCGAATAACACAACGTGGCGGGCCACGGATTGGAACCCGTGATCAAAAATATCGCCTCATAAAATGAAGTGCTGTACGCATGCCATTCACTTGCAATGGCGCAGTTACCTCTGCAACACGGAGCGGTAGCGTGTCATAGCAAGGTCGTTGGACGCATTTCACTAAGACGACAGGCAACGTCAATAATGGAAAAGTGTTTCTTAAACTGTTTTGCTCGCCGACCCCTTTTGGCTTCGAAAAATAACCACCGGCCCTCACATCCGTCCTCACGTAAATATTGTCCGGATGACAGGCATCCAAAATTAATAATGTATATATGTCAGAACTGATTTCAGATAGCTACGAATACATACATACCAGCAGCATACGTAACAAGGCAATGCATGATTTGACCTTAATGAAAATGATGGTACAGGTAAAAAGGTAAAGGTAAAGTTCTCCCTAGAACAGGCCATGAAGGCCCAGAGGGGGAGTAGAAGTATAGCTCTACTCTTTCTTTAACCCCGGCACTAGATGAGGGCGGGTGGTTAACTCCACGCCCCGGCCGCTTTACCCCCGGGAAAGAGGCCCGGTACCCATTGTATAGGAGGCTGGGTAGGCCCCAGGGCCAGTCTGGACGGCTGCGAAAAATCTCGCCCCCACCGGGATTCGATCCCCGGACCGTCCAGCCCGTAGCTAGTCGCTATACCGACTACGCTATCCCGGTCCACTTCGTGGGTAGAGGAACTTACGGTCATGCGAAATAAACATATCGCAAATGAAAGCAGTTCCGCGATTATTTTTAACAAAACATTTTTCTTTTAATTACAAAAATAAGTAAACTTCAAAGTAGCCATTACAGAAGTGCATCCACGGATCCCCTGGGACCTGGAGGCGAATCCCATTCCTTGGGATCCGCGCAGCACACTTACGAACCACTGCTTTAGAATATACTTGGCAAAAAGACACTAATCTGGAGAGCGGTTATCTCCGCTCCACCCTGAATAAATTCTGAGCTACGTCAGAACACAAGTGAATTCCTAGTGACATAACGTGGTAGTCATAGCGCTGGTAACATGACACAGAGAGAATTTATTGTCCTCCTGGGATGGGCGTGGACAACTCAGTTTCGGTTTGCACAACAGTGGAGTCCACGTAGACTGCTCCGTAAGAAACAGCTGCTTAGAAGTGTCAGTCGCGTAGCTTCACTAAATGGAGTACAGCCCTTCTTGGCTACTTAACAGTTCCTCAGATGGTAGAGAAATCCCCCGCATTTTATGAAATTCTTAAGGTTCATTAAAGTGTTCAAAACAGCCCAATGCTTGCCCCTGTCCAACGCCAGATCAATCCAGTCCACGTCCACCCATCCTGCTTCTTTAAGATCCATTTTAATATCATCAACACACTCGTGCCAAGGGTTTCCAATCGGTCTCCTTCCTTCACGTTTCCCTCCCACAACCCTGTAGCACCACCTTTCCTCTACACCATACATCCTACATGCACCGCCCATCTCAATCTCCTTCATATCATCACTTTAATATCTCGTAAGGACTAAAAATCATTAAGATATTCTCCAACACCCGCATCCTACGTTCTTCTGCCCTTAACGAGAGGGACCAACTGTTCGCAGCATTGCCCTTCGTAACCTACATGGGTTTCATAAGGTTTACCTTGGCTTTACCCATCAAGCATGTGTGCACACGTGCGCGGGTGGACTTCCGTGGCATACTTGTCATAATCGTATATTTAGTAACGACCCATCCAGACGTGTCCAGTCATTTGAAACAGACTGAACACACTCCTCTCGTACACGTACTGCAATCACACACCAATGTCACATTCGCACGAGGCTGGTTCGGTTTACAAAGGTCAATGCTGTGTGGGAGGAGGCCAAAATTTCCCGCAAACACCTCAAGTTACTGAATGGATATTAGAAGACCAACCAGACAGTGGACGATTTCATAGCACAAGACATCTACGCTAACAGTAGCTTTCGCTTTAGCTTCCGCAGAAACAAGGAGTGGCTTCAATTTACACAGATTCCAAGAACTGTCTCATATTAAAATGATTATGACAAGGCAAATTCGCTTTCCGGACGTATCTCCCACTCGTCTTCCTTCCTAAAATAAACTGACATTCAACAAATGAAAGTTGAAACCTGGTGTGCCGTTACCCTATTATAATGGAAAACGTGCCTACTACAAACAAAATTCCGTGGAAACTATACAACATTCCCTTAAAGCCTGCTCAGTTGGATTTCAGAAGAGCAATGTTAGAGATTATATCAAACAAGATTATAAACCAACAAATTGCACATATTAGGAACCGAAAACACTGCCACATATTTCGGCTATTGTATTTAGCCACCTTCGGAGAGTATCAATATATAAAGACGTATACAGCGTTGTTATACACCTGTCATATGTAAATGGTAAAATATATAATGGCAGGCAGACCATTAAAACATTTACGTACAGTGTTACATAGAACTATGTTACAGTTATAACATTACATGACAGTTACTGACATCTGCATCCAAACATCTTGCAATATTAAAATCTCTCCGAATGAAATCTGGTGATAAATTTGGAAATTTGGATTAAATTTCTGTAAATCATGTTCCCCGTCTGCGTCTTCTTTCTTACTTCCAGAACGAGGCGACCTACGATGTGGGTGTGAGACCTACCGACATAATCTGATCACAAAATATGCTCTTCCTCGCAGCAATATCGGCAACAAAGCCTTCGGCCAATCGTTTGCTGTTTGTTAAAACTTTTTCTAAATCAAATTCTTAAATTTTCAGCAGCGAAAAGCTGTACTTTCCACAACAGACACAGTGGACGGAGGCAGGTACCATATAACACTTCTCCGAAACATAGGTTGAAAAGTTAATGAAATCCAACTGGTCATGCCAACTGCCTGTTAAAGCCGTTGCTTCGTCGTCCGATTGTGCGTCAGAAAAGTCCCAGTTACCGGTTCAAATCCCGACTATGAATACAGTGCCATCACTAACGGTGTCCATTATCACGTCAGCACCAGGGCCTTACCCACACTTTGTAAATTAACCCGTTGTCAATCCACATTACCTGCATAAGCAATATTCGTACCCTAGACCATAAACTCACTCCCACGTGCAGTGTCCCTCTCAACTGGGCAAGACATCGACGCCACCAGTGATATCGATGCGCTTTTTCTAACATTCACAAACACTAAGCAGCGTTCCCACGACTGGTGTACTTGTCACATACGCCAGTAATAATGCACTGTACAAGGTAACCAAACAAGCAACTGTCATGCGCTTAACACAACATAGTTCGTTTGGAATGTGTTCGTCCGCTACACAAGACAAATGTCAATGTACTTGGCCAAGTTACGTGAGGCGGGCCGCACTCTTACATTTTCGTCAGTTGCGAAGGGTATTGGACATGAAAAGGATCGTTGCCGTCGTAAAATTTCCTACCGATGAACTGCGAGTTTTTGAAAATGACAAAAATAAGCGACCGCAAAACTGGATGGTAAAGGGTGTCCTTTAATAAATGTTGGAAAACTGCTATATTTCACGCTTTATAATTTTATTTTTAAACGTCATCCATCTCCGAAAAGGACGTATTGTATCCCCATACATTTCTGCAACTTTTTGCTCAACACAATTAGGTATGTATACCGTTTACATAGTTGCAGAAATTGTATATTTTTTTTAACAGGTATAAAGTCTTACACACACTAAACGATTCAAAGCGAGGGCCTTATGCCAAATGTGAAGTCTTGTAGAAAGTCTCCAACATACATCAGGTATAATCTCATCAAAGTATACATAAATAGACAAGAGAACGACAAACTTAAGGGAAGCAATCCCTGTTCGAGACAGATTTGCCGTGACATTCAGATTTTTTGACCTCCATAGAGGATTCTGAAGAAGAAGAAGAAATGAACATAGGAATTTGTAAATGTTCTTGCCGGAAGGAAGACGGTCGGTAGTTACCAGTTTCATCACCAGGAGCTGTAGAGTGAAGACCACCTAGAGCACTGGAATATGGTGATGAAAGTGACAGAAAGTTTTGATTTTGCATTTTGGCACGGAACATTAAGTTGTTGATTTCGTGCGTAACGATTTCACGCTTGTTTTCGTCTAAGGCCCTTAATCTCTTTGCGAGCAACTGTGCGTACAGCGAGCACTCGTCTCTGTCGGGTCTTTCACACACGTTTCTCAGAATCTGGTATGCTTTTCCCACACGGTCCTCAGCCGTTTCGATCTTCAGTCGTCTTCGTTTTCTGCTACTTCCACTCTCTGCCAGGACCTCCACAGTATTGTCTGCATTAGGAGGCATCGCTCTGGAAGGTGCTGTAACTGTGTCAATGTCTGTGTGCTCCTCAGGTCTACAGCACTCAACCTGTACTTTTCCCTTCTGCTTCCTATTGTAACTTCTCGTAATGTCTTCCAATTCCTAGGGCAAACACAAGTTCTTCAACTTCACATACCATAGCAAACTAATATAATTAAATAAAATAATTATCTCTAATGCGCTTTAGTGCCTATCCCAGTGGTCGCGCGGTCTAAGGCGTCGGTCTACGCTCGCTCGCTTGCTGGGACTGTGGGTTCGAATCCCGCCGGAAGCATAGATGTCTGTCTCTTGTGAGTGTTGTGTGTTGTCAGGTAGAGGTCTCTGCGACGGGCTGGTCCCTCGTCCAGAGGAGTCCTACCGAGTGTGGTGTGTCTAAATGAGTGTGATCGTGAAGCCTCGAGAACGGATAAAGCCATGACCCGAAAACGGTTCGAAAAGTGCCACATGACAAAAAATGCGCTTTAGTATTATGCATTTCTTTCCAGACGCCCCAGAACATCGACGGAATACAACCAGTTTGCAAGCACCCTGCAAGGTAAACACGTGTAACTCGGTCTCCTTACTCACAGCGAATCCGAAGTCATCAGTTACATGGGCACCTTCAGCATGAAACTGATGATGGATTTGGTGGATGCTAATTGCTGTAGCGTATTTGTCGACGCTGGACGCCAAGAAACAATAAGCAATGGTGGCATTCGTGAAGTATCACTTCATTCAAAACCTTTAATGAAACCAGTTGGCGCTCCCACCACATCAACAACCGCCCTCAAAACAATTACCCGCACCATTCTTGTTTGAGGGAGATGACGCACTCGCCTTAAGCTCACGACAAATGAAACCATACACCGGAACGTAACGACAAACGGAGGGAGAAGAGTATCAGCTATCGTCTTTCGCAAGCTCGCCCGGTAGTTGAAACTGTTTCCGCCGTTACTCGAAACTTGTGAAGTTTCAAGTATGGCCATGACGTGCACTACGTGATTTCTCAAGAATAAGGAAACCCTCATCCTCTAGGTATTCTCTCCAAGGTACATTCGGCACTGACAAAGGACGGGGTTATTCTAGAATCATAACGACTAAATCAAAAACAATTATTTTCGTTTCTGCCAGTTCATAACATGCCCATGAAACCAAGACTTCAACGCCAAGAGAATTAGAGAGGCATTTGCAACAAATAGTAAAGTACTGTTTTTTTTTCTGGTTGACTGACAAGCGCCGGGCCGACGCTCCGCTAGCGCCCCGTCGTACGTCGTGTCTCGGTAGGCTGTGTGTGTTCGGTCAGGACGGCAACATTTTCGGCTTCTTCTCTAGTACTGGCGAGTTTTCGTTTGACTATAAAAACTGTCACTGCGAATCGCTTCGCTCCCTTAACCGTCTGTTTAGCCTCTCGAGACGCAACGATAGCGGAGCGTCGGCACGGCGATTATCGGTCAACCAAGAAACAGTCCACCCTTTACCATGGCAAAACGTGTTTTCTTAAATTATGGTTATTGTACTGTTAGTGTAATTTACTACTGATAATTGTCACGTAATATTAATACACAAAAATCTAACATACCTGTGTCTTTATTATGTTTCTCGGCTGATAAATTCCATGTAAAAACTTTGCCATGGTTTCGAAGGCGAACCAGCTCGGCCTGTACACTTCATCTGCGCCTTTGCCCGTTTTCATGCTGGCCTTCACTTTATTTAAAAGTGGGCGAAAAGTCGCCATAAGCGATTCCTTTTTCTTCTTTAATTCCTGCACTGAACACTTTATGCTTAACGATGCTTCGATTCTTTTCCATGCATCAGCTACTGCATTGCGATTTTTGTGCAAGGGTTCCTTTGGGTTCCAGATGACAGGCTCCAATTCATACAAACGCAAAAATTCTAATGTCACTTCATTTGACCAGTCCATTTGCCAAATTATTTTCCACGCTATAAAATAAAAACCCCACAGCAGCACACACAATGCCGTCACCTCTCGAACGCACCGATGTCGACACACAAATGATCTGTATGCTGACCGAACACAGCCTACCATATGGCTGGCACAGCGAAATACCTAGCCTTTTAAACGAACTGTGGGAACACACCAGCAGTAGCGTTCCCACGATATTTGTACTTGCTTTGACTTGTGTAGCATTTGCCGACAGCCGGTGGGAAAGGGACAAGTGGCCAGCATTTGTACAAGTGCACCGCTCCCACAACATGACAAACATCCACAAATTACAGCCGTTTGACAAATATACCAGTCTAGGGAACAAGGCACGCGGTGGCGCAGTTGGCTGAGGAACTGCTCTACAAGCTGAAGGTCGCGGGTTCGATTCCCGATGGTGTCACTGGAATTTTTCATTGACATAATCATTTCGGTCGCACTATGACCCTGGGGTCGACTCAGTCTCTAACAGAAATGAGTACCAGGAGAATTTCCTGGGGGTAAAGGTGGCCGGTGCGTAGGACTCACAACCTTACCACCTTAAGTTGCCGATTGTCTAGAAATCTGGGAGCATGAACCTCCTGCAACCCTCAGGGCCTGTCCAGACCTGTAATGGGATTGCTTTACCAGTCTAGGGAACGTCGATCTACAAATAACGGCTCTCTTACTGCTTCGAGAACCACCAGTTTGCGAGCTTGACAGTTGCGAATACAGCGAGCACCCAACTAGGTGAGACAGAGAACGCACATACATTAACGAAATACTTGTACTGATCAACGTATGTGAACCAACAAACTACACTACTTTAAATAAACGTAAGACCCTGTGCACGCTATAAAGGCATGTGGCGATTTGCAGATGATACTAAATGCGGTAAGAGGTTAGCTTTAAGCCCTGGCCGCTTTATCGCCACTGAAGAGGGGGCGGACCCCACAGCCGGTCTGGACACTTTGAAGAAGAGAGAGTTTTCTTGTAGGTAATGTTGTTTACTCAAGAGAATGCAGCTGACCTGCAATTTGTAATTTGGGCATTATTTAGACACCTAACAATTCTTCCATGGCATTTACACACTTGTTCAGCTTCATCCATGAAGGAAGTTACAGATTTTTGCCCTGAACGCCGTCTGCTATGCTGAAGGCCTTTCAAATTCCAAGTGAACGTAAGCAGTTACAACTTTCAAAGACACGTGCATGTATCCTAACACATACGCACTGACTCTAGTGCGGGAATGAATGAAACGGAAAACAAACTGAAAAGAAAAGCACTCATATAAGTTTTAAAACTTTCGCGGCGACATGATTCAATATAGTTTTCTCGGGCGCACAGCCGCGTCAATTCGCTTGAATACTAAAACTATATTGAGAAAAGCACTCCCTTGTAGTGTCATTATACGGCCCCTGTGGAAGTGCGGCATAGTTCGAAGTGTCTTAATCTGAAAATCCCTTATAATTAAGGCAGTTAAGTATCGCTAAATATGCTGAACCCCGACAGAGCACGTCAACAAAAGATGGACCCAACAGTAACTGAACAATCCTTGACAGGCCTGGTTCATTCCAGGCTTGTGAACTCAGCACACACGAAAAACACAAAAGACATTGTGCGTCAAATAAGTGCCAGACTCCCTCTGACAGGAAGTGACCAGCGCCTGCAGAGGCACGTCAAGGACGGGGCTAGCAGCGTGTCCCCTGCTTCGAACATGAACAGTGACCAGATGGTTGTCATTAGGAAGGAAAGCTCGAATATTTCCAAACGAAACTTGCTTTCACAATTTGAGTGCCCCATATACCATCATGGGAGTGTTCAAAAGCCCACACAACAGAAAAATTACATGCCTTCCCTAGGCAAAAGCATCAGCCTAGCATAGCAAAACCTGGAACCGAGAGACGAAGGCAGTAGCCAATGAGAGAAATCACATCCACTCACAAGAAACTCCATGGAGCAGAGTCCTTCTTGAGAAGCTAACAGGTCCCCCAACTAGTCAAAAGAAATTCCCCACATTTTATAAAAACCGAAGGTTCATTGCCGCATTCACAAGTGCCCGCCAATTGTCCCTATCCTGAGCCAGATGAATCCAGTCAGTGTCCCGTTAGCCCACTTCTTAAATATCCACTTTAATATTATCCTCCCATCTACGTCTAGGTCTTCCAAGTGGTCTCTTTCCCTCAGGTTTCCCCACCAAAGCCCTGTACGCTCCTCTCCCCATATATGCTCATTCTTCTTGACTTGATCACCCGAGTAATATCGGTGATGAGTACAGATCATAAAGCTCCTCGTTATGTAGTCTTCTCCGCTCCCCCGTTACCTCGTCACACTCAGACCCAAATATTTTCCACAGCACCCTGTTCTCGAACAACACCTTCAGCCTATTCACATCCATCCACACAACCCAAAACCAGAAAGTGGGCTTCTCCCGATTTCAGAAGTAATCAGTCAAACTACTGGTTCTAAAAACATTCCCGCGTAAGGCTGTAACACTAAAATCGCCCGGGAGGTGCAACATGTACTGGCTACTGCGTAGGCGTTATACGGATGTAATTTACAAGCTTGTCCTGAATACAAATTACGCAGGTGCAGGCGAAGACACCTTTGCAATACGGACGATTGAAAAGATTCGACATTCTCGGAATTGGTGAAATGAAAAAGTCTGTCTCAAGAGGTTAAACCGCGAAGTCCTATTTACCTGTCGAGGAAATCTACGATGTTATCGAAACTGCTCATTTAGCTATACGACATGGAGGTCGATACAGACCGAAAATGGATACTGCAAGGAAGTACGCCAATGTAACAACCGAAATGATAAATATTTTCTTATCGATGTGCGAAATCTGCCAACAGATAAAACTAGGAAAAAGAAAGGCTTGTTTACCAACCCATTTTTCATTCAGCAAAGGCAGACCTTCGAAACATCGTAGGTGTCGTGCTTGATAAAAATGAGGACGGCCTGTACAAGATCGGGACGAAGGACGAAGCTATATTGCAGGTAGGTTAATTGAATTTTGAAGTTTAAATTGAATTTAAACTACAAGATCGGGACGAAGGATGGAGTGGTGGATAAGCTATACAAGTATTGCAGGTAGGTTCATTGAATTTTGAAGTTTAAATTAAATTTAAACTGAAAGTTAAACGGACAGAACAGAACTTAATTTATATTTCTTTCAGATCTGAATTCGACGTTTCTCCTCAAGTGTTCTTGACCCGGGAACAGGTGCCAGATCACGAAATTTCTCTGAGGTCTGCAGCGAGGAAAGCAGCAATAGGGACATGACAAGGGTTTGTCCGCTGTGCATGCACGAAGAATTGTACTTCAAAGCGACGTTTGTGCAGGAAAAAGGGAAATCTTTGCAACTCAAAATGCCGTGACAGCCTACCTTGTAGCAATAAGTGGAAACAGGTGTACTGTGCTTTGAATAATAAACTTTGTTTCGCAAATTACGGTTATTAGTATTATTTTTCCATTCAGACAACTAGTTTTACCTAACATCTGATTCTAACTGTCAGTGATTTAAGTCAAAACTGTTCTCAACCAGTCAGTACGGGTATTAACTAAAGGACTTTTAGTGCACAGTAATAGTGTCGACTGCATTTTGTTAATTCCAGAAGTCACTAGTTACAAGTAGCTTTGTTGCAACTAGTTTTACCTAGTAAGATCGGGTTTCAACGGATTTCGGGTTCTAACTGTAACATATACAGGCATCTACAGTTCTAACTGTAACATATACAGGCATCTACAGTTCTAACTGTAACATATACAGGCATCTACAGTTCTAACTGTAACATATACAGGCATCTACAGTTCTAACTGTACAGGAATCTACAGTTCGGAAATTCACTTTTACTTCGACCGCTGTACGCTTCCACGCTGACTGTTGACACACGACGCTACTGGCATAACTGGCGGCAGCGCCAATTCTTAATAAAAACGAACGCCGTGTGAAAAAATGACTAATGTGCACGTGATTCAAATACGTCTAAATTTTTAACTACAGCGTCACTAGTCCGTGTAACTTTTAAGGAACATCTGTTGTGGGCTCCACCATACAGACGAAACCATTTTAGAATAGCACAGCTGCTTGACACTGAAGATCAAGGCGCCATAATCCCACGAATGTCGGTAAATATTTACCACCCCAGAGAAGGTAACACATCGGAACTGAATCCTCAGCATCGTCGCAGTCAGAACCTCCGATCTCGCACTCTACACGACAATGGGGAGGCTACCCTACGACGTGTCTGCAGATTCGAAGATTTTCGAATTAAGATAGACTGGTCCAGTCAGCTCGTCCAAACCCCCCCCCCCCCCCAAATTCAACTGTTGTACTATTCTCGCACTGCTTGACCCTGAATTTGAAGGCAATACGATCCTTCGAAACGTCGGAAACTTCTTACGCAATGACACAGTGTACGATCGCAGGACACTTCCATCGCTGTGATACCCTCCATCTCGCACAAGCTTCGCCACAAATTCCTGACTGGTTACACGGGCCTATGGTTAACATACGTCGCAAAAACGAGTCCGTGAGTGGTCATTCTGCGCAAAGGACGTTGCGCCGAATGTACGCCTTGGCACTGGCGGTATTGTTTTTGTTTAACGCGCTGCGTTATGAAGAACGTACCGTAGGAAACTGATACCTTTACAGCCAGACAATGC
Source organism: Reticulitermes speratus (assembly GCA_021186555.1). Classification (NCBI taxonomy): domain Eukaryota; kingdom Metazoa; phylum Arthropoda; class Insecta; order Blattodea; family Rhinotermitidae; genus Reticulitermes; species Reticulitermes speratus. The sequence goes on from JAJKFL010000010.1 coordinate 16,171,993, forward strand.
TCCATATGCACCTGCCTGGACAGTAACGGGCAGTAAATTAGTAGCCCCTGAAGTAATTACACAAGGGTGCTGAAAAATCCCTGTATCATATTTCTCCGTCCGTCCACCCTCATGGAGTAACTGAAGCGGAATAAAGAGGGTGAAGTTGGCTGAAGAGGCAACGCAACGTGGCTGTGATGAACGCGACGCATTGTCAGAGACAATGTAGATGGGTGGAAGGGAACACCGCGTCACAAAAAAATTCCTCCGAGGAAATGTCAGCAAACGTTAAAAAAATCTAGCCAAATAAGAAACTTGTGAGTCAACAACAAAAATGGCGGATTCCCTCATCCCTAAGTCCATCACGCGCCAACATTCCACTGCCAACATTCCACGCACACGAAGTTCCCCTGCCATTGGAAACAGCGCGGTTATGCTCTCTTCAGCAAATGTGTGCGTTAAAATCCAATTTCGAATGATTCCAACTGCTACGTAACTATTTCGAGTATCAGCTGTACACGCAAGTCAATACTAGCACACCACCCACATACAACCACATTCATTATGAAGTCCTCACACCCGACACTTTACGGACAGGCCTTGCCATATTCGTAAGCGCATAATTTTTTTGATATCACCTTTTTTGTAATTTTTCCAGTTCAAGGTGGGATAATGCTTCCATTTCTCTCTGTTCAACCCCAAATTCGGTGTGTCCAGATGTACTTCTTTAATTCAATTCTACTCATGGGCTAAGACACAATCAACACCCATAAATAAAATCAATTACAATAGTCCCTCGGTAATCGGCACCCGGGTGGTCCGGACAATTTTGGGCCACACATTGCCCACTAATTCCCACTGAAATTATTACATTATTATTATTATTATTATTTATATACTGTTAGGTCGCTCGCTTGCTGGAATTGCGGGTTCGAATTCCGCAGGAGGCATGGATGTCTGTCTCCTGTGAGTGTTGTGTGTTGTCAGGTAGAGGTCTCTGATCACTCGTCCAGAGGAGTCCTACCGAGTGTGGTGTGTCTGTGATCGTGGAGCCTCGATAATGAGAAGGCCGTAGCCCACTAGAGGCTGTTGCGCCATGGGTATTAGGTATAGTATATCCGGTTTAAGTGTTCTACTTTACCACTGAGTGACGATTTTCATATGTTAGCTATACCACGGGGCTTCCCCTCAGTGGTACGGATTCCCAGCTAATCCGGACCGCCCTTCACCAATATAGTCCGGATGACCGAGGGACTACTGTCTGTTATATTTAGAGACCCCAAATATATGACGTACCACAGGACACAACAAAAATTCGAAGAGTGAACAAAAAAAAGTTTGATTTACGGCCGCTTCCGCTGAAGAGCACACAAAGCATATCACAGAAAGACTGTTTGTAATTCACAATTCGTCTACTTTAAAATATAGCATGTACCAGTAAGACACGTTACAATGTTAACCTCTGAAGATACCAAAACATGCAACGTGTGTGAAGGGATCTATAACAAACGTGGTTTTATTAAAATGGTTTGTTGCTACTGACTTATGAACTCTAATATCGTCTGTAACATCAGTATTCCTTACAATTTACACATACGTCACTTTTCGCGGGGGCTAGGCTCTAAGACCCCCCCCCCCATGAAAAGCTAAATTCCGCCAATAATCTACCGCCCCTCCAAAAACAACGTTTTAGTATTTTTTAGTGTTTTTCTTGTCTCTGCAGAAACACTGTGAAGTGGAGCCGCTTCTCCCCCCATCACGCCTTATGGTTCGAAGACCTGTTCAAGTTCTCGAACAGTTCTGATACTTGAGATCTGCGCTCTTCTGGGATATTACGCGGCGTCGTGTAATTGTTTACCGACGTTTCGGGACAACGTACCGGTCCCATCTTCACGGGTCAAGAGTCCAATAACCTACGTTATAGGTTGCTGGCTTTCTTTCTTTCTATTCGGACTCTGACCCTTGAAGATGGGACCGATGCGTTGTCCCGAAACGTCGGTAAACAATTACCACACGACGCCTCGTAATATCCGAGAGGAGCGCAGATCTCATCAACGTCGCGGCGGAAGCCTGAAGTCATGGTTAGTTTTGATACTTCTATCCATTGAAGGGTCCGAGTGATGAATTTTTATTCTTGGGCGACCCCGCGAATTTGCGAAACCGCAAAGTACGAAACCGCAAAGAGCGAGAGATGAGTACTCGCGCTGTCACCACAAAGCGGTCATAAATACGTACAGTGTTTCATGTTGTCATTTTGGTCTTCTTGAATGACCCTATACTAGCCCGATGAAAGGGACTGCAAACCCCATAAACGTTCTTGTACACCAATCTACACGGCGTTATATACAGGAAGCCTAGAATATGCAGTACGTAAAAGTACGTCGAAACAGGGTTGCAGAAATTCATCGCAACCAAAGTACACACGGTCATGTGAAGACAAGGAATTACTCATTCAACCTGTTGTTTGTTATACGACAGCGCCATTCTGTTCATTAAACGCAGACTACAGCCACCTCACGCGCTAGATACCCTGGAAACTACTGTTACTGACTGCGGAGCGTGCAGTTGACCTTGGCAGACCAAGACCAGAATTCTACTCACAGTGCTTCTCAACATCGCCCATCGTCAGAAATATATAACACTTCCCAGCACGATTCTCTAAAGGTATGTGACAACGGCTCATTCCAATAGATCAACATTACGATAGACAGTGCTAACCGTCCTATATTTGACACAACGATATCTAAGGCTCTGAAAGTTTGCTTATTCAATATGGGCACTCTACAACTTTACAACAGGGTTATCAAATCATGGAGGTCGAGATGGGTGGACTTTGTAGCACGTATGAGTGATCACAACTGCGTAATTCCCACAGGAGAATGCGGGACTGCATGCTCCGCGTTGCTGGCATTCCTGATTGCAATGCACAGACGCATTTTCTGAGAGTGAATGAGATTAAAACGGCATGTCTGATTCTAAACAGTTTAAACTGCGACCGCGGACTTTGGAACACCATCACGTGCTCCGAACTAAAAGATGTGTGTGAAACTGCACGCTGTTACAGACCGAACGTTACAGAACGTCGTGCATAACAATCCGTCCCGACGATAGTTCATAAAGCCTATCGTACAAATGAACAGACGTTTCGACCTACAAATCTGTTGACAACGTTGTTATTGTACTTGTTACTGACGCACAAATTCCGTCTACGATAAATCTGTCAGACATAACCTCAAAGTTTCACAAAGTCGTTGGTTACGTAACTGCTGACTGTACAAACAAGACGCATATTCCATACCTCTGTAGGTGCTGTGTAGGTATGTTTATGATTCATTTACATACTAATTTAACACGCCTAGCATCAACAGTTCATTCGTTACTCCCACCAAACCGGCAGCTAAAGTAAATTTACACATGGCCATTGTTTTACAAATCACACACTACAAAACTTCACCAAACTAGAGACGCATATTTTAAGAAGGTATTACCATGTGTATCATTTAAAGACACTAAATTAAACAATGTTAATGTTGCTCCCACCACAGCAGTTCGTGAGTCTGCTTGTTCCATGGCTGAAGAGCTGGGGGAGGGAAGAGGTACAACACGGCTATCGAAAACGTCTGTCCCCCTCGCCCCATATGAACGAAAGTAAACTAAAAATACTGAGAGATACTTGAATTAGACTGTTCTCTGAAACTTCTGGCTTGAAACCAGTTAAAAATTCGTATCCGTGAGTTTCTGTAACACCCAATTTAGCTCCGTAATAATACTTATTGTTGCCGATCCCAGTGGCCGTGTGGTCTAAGGCGTGGGTCTTCGACCGCTCGCTTACTAGGATCGTGGGTTCGAATCCCACCGGGGGCATGGATGTCTGTCTCTTGTGAGTGTTGTGTGATGTCAGGTAGAGGTCTCTGCGACGAGCTGGTCCCTCGTCCAGAGGAGTCCTAGCGACTGTGGTGTGTCTAACAGTGTGTGATCGTGAAACCTTGACGAAACGAGGAGGCCCAGGCCCATATAAGGCTGTCGAGCCATAGAAAAAAAAAACTTATTGTTAGCACTGCCTCATTATTATCAAACCGGAATTCATTATCTTCTAAGGCCATCCAGAGTTTGGGTAAAACAAAACAGTATCTCACGTATGAATCCAAGAGACCCATCAGCCGGTCACACAATAAGTCACAAAAATGACACAGCGATAATTAGCACAACAACAGCTGGCAGACAAAGACACGGCTCATTCTTGCCATGTTCTGAATGTCACCGAAGCCTTTGCTTACAAACAGCACGCAAAAAAAATGTCAGAAGGCAGCAGACAATCCGCCATGGTCAGGTAGATAACGTGTTGAACAGGAAGTACTAGAACCTGCTTTTGCAGAAACGTCTGTGCCGTGTCATTAAGTCCATTGTCTGATTGATAAACTTACTTAAGTTCCTACATTTTATAAGAAATACGCACGAAAACAACTAATCAGTCAGTGCTCTTCCTCTCTGCACAACTGCAGCGTCTGTTGCAAAACGGTGCAGCTCCAGGTTTACACACGTCAAATCAAGTAAGAAAACCTACACATCAGCGCTGAACTGCATTCACGTAATCCGCTTCGATCATTCATTTTATACGAAACGACAGGCTTACGAAACGTACAAGAGGCCATCAAAACCCAGAGGGCGAGCAGAGGTATAGCTCTACTCTTACAATAATCTCGGCGCTAGATGGGGGTGGGTGGTCAACGGCACGCCCCGGCCGCTTTACCACCGTGAAAGAGACCCAGTACCCACTGTACAGGAGGCTGGGCAGGGTCTGGACGCGCGAGGAAAATCTCACCGCCACCGGGATTGGATCTCCGGACCGTCCAGTCCGGTCCGTACCAACAGAAATACACTCACAAAACTTCACATCAACACAATACCACTACAGTTCAACCATTATTCGTTTTTTTTTTACAGTTCCACCACCCATAATACCAACATGGCGGCCCAGTGATTTGTGTTAAATAAAACAACACAGGAAAACTCTTATACATTTTCTTTAATTTAATAATTCCGTTTACTTCAGAGGAAGAAACATTAAACACTGTTGAGAAAATGACACGAGGATCCCATTACAAAACCTGGACTACAGACAGGCGCAATTCTTCAGGTGTTATTTTTGACGTAGCTGTCAGATGCTATAGCCTCATAAAAACAGAAACCGCAAGAAATAAGTTTGTAACAACTAACTTTGTCGAATGCTGGACGGGATATGAAAACTGAATATGTTTAAACAGCGATCATGGAAAATTTAAATTCGCAGGCTTCACCGTCTATTCAGAAGATTTAAGAAGCGTCCCAGAATTCCGAGTTTATCGCCTGCCCAATCTCGAAAATCTGAAGCTGTCATATTCCATATGATAAATCGAGGAAGTAGAAATAGTGTATACGGTGACACACGACCAGTGTCTTCACTCAGGACAGACACTATTCCGAGTCATAAATGTTACATCAACATGTCCGGCCGGCTGCAAGTGTTACGGAGTTAGGGATGTCTGCAGCAATGCAACTTGGCATTCACATCCGTAACCTTGAACCTAAATGACAGTTATTTAGTCTAGATGTGCAGCTGAGCTGAGTGTTATCAGTCGTGCAGTGAAAATCTATCTCCATTATCACTTGACTGGTCGATGGGTCGCTCGCCGAGGTCCACAGTGACCACCCAAATCTCCAGACCTCAATCCCATGCGCTTTGTCTGTGGGGCACATTAAAGACCTGGTGCACAAGCCAGAAAGGCACGCATTAATGTTGCAACCCGTCTAAAGGGCAATTCCAACGAACTGACGTGAACTAAACGCTCCATTCCCAGGATGAATACTGAGGATCACGGAAGTCACTGAACATTTATAGCGAATTCTGCAATAAAAATCTTCATCTAACTTGTTCGCTTAACACACTGCTTCCCAAAATGTTTCTTTCATTACCCAAAACCGCTTATCAGAAAGTCCTTTTTACCCAACCGCCACAGCTAGCAACACACTGCACCTACAGTTTAGACTAGACTCACTCACTCACTTTATTTTGGGGGGGGGGGGGGGCGGTGGTAAGTGTAGACGTACTTTGTCAATTCTCCACGTGCATGCGAGCGCGGCAAAAATTATTGAATCTAATAACAAGCGTATGACGTATTTATTAAACAGCAAATAAATACTTGTTAGACTGTTTTAGAGTATCGGTGCACACAGACTGATCACTTTCTCCAGAGTACTTCTTCTTCTACACTTTTACGGTAAATTTTAATGTGTATTCCGAGGTGTGTCGTTACCCAAAGAAAACCCACTTTTACCCAATTCTGGGTAATTTACCCAGGTTTGGGAAGCACTGGCTTAACATGTTTCCACATTCTAGTCATGATAAATTTCTAATACTTGGGAATCGTACCTATATGTACATGGCATTACTGCCTAGGAATTACAGGAACCAACCCCATCAAAGCGCGAATCACTTTGGACAGACGATTTACATTCAAGCTGCACGAAGAACAACAGCTCAGCCACCTCTGTACCCCAAGTACAAAGTGCCATCCCCACCAAATTCCTGAGCATCACGTATGCCTACGATCACACAGTACATGCACACTCCCCCATCTGATAACCAATGCAGTTCAGGTACTTTCTACACACAACACATGTCTATTACATTGGCGGAGATAATGTATAGGTAAACGTGTCCCTGTGCACGCCAGGAAGGCATATGAGGAGAGTGGAGGCATAGCTCCAATCATTCTTAACTTAGGTACTATATAGTAGTGGTCAGCTTAACGCCCCCAGGGAACAGCCCACGGTACCCACTGAAAAGGACGTTGAGTGGGCCCCAAAATCAGCCTGGACATTTCGCAGAAGCTAAAAAATCTCTTGCACCTACCACGAATCGAAGCATGGTTCTTCGGTTGTCCACCCCGTAGCACAGTCACTATTCTTGCTCAGCCATCCCGGTTCCCCGTCAATATACTGGCCAAATTAATTGCAGTAAAATAAATTGACAGAACTTACACTAACACTGAGATTATGGGAGTTTGCAACACGCGTTCTAGTCTAATTCTGGGTGGAAGACAAAATGTTCTGATTAGTAACCGAGCTTTTCAGTCGCCGAACAGTTCGTTTGGCGGATTAATCTGACACGATGAATGACTCAGTCACATTTTTCGTCCTCTACATGTAAATTTTTACTTCAAGCATCACATGCACTACTTGCACTACCAATGACTGCAACTCCGCATGTCAACACATACATTAACCCCGTCAGTGTCGTCACTCGCCCTTCTTTTCTAATCGGGAACATTCTTTAACGAACTTTCCCCGCGTTCGTCACTGTTACCGTCTGGGACAACAGGCTCCTCTCTTCTTCAAAACGTCCAGACCGGCTCTGGGGCCCACCCATACTACTATTCAATGGGTACCGGGGTTCTTTCCCCGGGGAGTAATGTAGCCTGGTCATGAAATGGCTACTCATCTCCATTTAGTACAGAGGTCAAGAACAAGTGGAGCTATACTTTACTCCCCCCTAAAAGCCATCATGGCGTAGACAGAAACTTTACCTTTACTCGTTTATTTTCATTAAAGATCCACTTAAAGTGTAGATCTCTCCGTTGGCTCTCTACATTCTACACGTAAAACCATACTGAAGTGAAGGATGCTACAATCAATATCTACCGTAATTCGTGACGGTTAGGTAGAAGGTAAATTTTATTTACCGCCATTATCTGGCGGGGCTGAAGCAAAAAGCTTGCTGTTGCTGACCCGAGAGCTGCACATTATTAAGGTTTGGTATGAAGCAATGATGTCACCAAAATGGCGGAATCGCGATAAGACAAAACCGAAAGACAATACATGGAAAACATAATTTGCGCATGGCGTAACGGTCAACGACCCATTCAGTCTTTATCTCGAGCGTCATTGCGACGGCTGTCAAGGATAACGTCGTCTTCATCCGCAGTTGTAACGTCAACAAAAGGCACAGGAGGCAAGGAAATAAGAAAAGAAAACAATTCCAACCGTCAACAAAAGAGACCAGGACAGCAGGCTGCATAATGCGACGTGATGAACCATCCACGCGAAGCAACCAGCCAAGATAACGTGAAGTCAGTATGACTCCTCTAATTTTATCTACGGTCTTCATTTACAGCGGAAAAATACAGCGCCCAATAAACATGATTGCACTGTGTCACCCGCTATGAACATCAGGACGTCTACAAACACGTGGCTTGTATCTGGCCGACACCCAGTTCGAAACTCAGCCTAGGCTACGGATATCCCGACGCCTCCGTGGCTTTCCAAAACAAGAATAACATTACAACAGCCCACAGCCGCATCCTGGTCTCTTCCCGACTTACGCAAGTCACGTTCCGGACGGTTCGGCGTAAGTCGGAACTGAATACACACACATATGGTCGAGTATACAGACAGATTTCTAGGAATGACAGAGGAGATCTAAACAATGTATTTTTGGGTAAGAACCAATATCCGGAAATGCTTAGTTCGGTCGCTGAATGCAGAAACATGAACATGTTCAGTTTGGAAGGATGAACTGCACGGTGCTGTGGAACTCAGTAGCCTGCTCCTAACGTTATTGTTCTGACGTGCAGTTAGGCGGAATAAAAAACTGCCGATTAAAAAGAATCAAATTTACACGTGGAATGTTTCTTGCTGTAGGTTTACGATATTGTTTCATTAGATGTAGCAAACATTTCCGCAATTTCATTTTTGATTTTCATTTCACGTGTAAATTTTGATTCTTCTAATCAATGTTCTGTTATGGAGAACTCCATGTCCAAAAAAATAAAGTGGCAGGCTACTGAGTTCCACAGCACCATGCAGTTCCTTCCTTCCTAACCGAACGCGTTCATGGTTCTGCGTTTAGCGACCGAACTAAGCAATGTAACCAGACTTTCTGTACACTGCAGTCATGTGAGACTACGAATGTATGACATATATAACTAACTCCATGGAGCAGAGTCCTTCTTGAGAAGCTAACAGGTCCTCAGCTAGTCACGAAATTCCCCGCGTTTTATGGAACACGAAGGCTCATTACCGCATTCACAAAAGCCCGCCACCTGTCCCTATCCTGAGCCATGTCAATCCAGTCCATGCCCCCATCGCACTTCTTAGAGATCCATTTTAATATTATCCTCCCATCTACGCCTGGGTCTTCCCTTTTCCGTTGCTTAGGTTGTACCAAAGAATCAGTCCAGGTCCGAGGCTTTGTGCAGTGTTTCGTAACATGGTATTTTTTACGGTGAGTTGTTAGCACCTCGCCCAGCCCTCAAGCTGGAGGACCACCCCTTGTCGGCTATCCACGACTGCTCATTCAATGTATTCGCAGGTACCCTCCATATCGCAACCCGAGGACGCGCCATGCCGTGGTGACAGGGCCCAACGTATCATGGCTATGTACACATATATGGACAGCTAAGTCTTATCAAGGCTTGTACCAGTTACCACACTGCAGCACACGAACTCCTAAAGAATGTTACTAGCTCAGTTACACATCTAGCATGCAGTCGTGCGTCACACATTACTTTTAGATACTTTAAGAGTATTTAACCTTTCGGATCTCTCTTCACAAACAATAACAGTGCACTGCATTGCACTGATGACAATTTCGATCACACATCTGAGGATGACATCGCGTCACGACGCACGGCGCGCATGTTCTACAGAAAACAAACTTGTGTCTTATAGGCAGCACACCTTTTTCTCTTATTTCTTGCACAAAACTTCCGCATTCACTTAAAATGCAATTACTGACGTTAACATACTTTGACACGAATACAGGGCATTTTACATATGGCGGTACTCTGGTCTGTTAGCCTACTACTGAAACTGATGAAGGAATTGGTGGGTGGTTCAACTTGCTACTAACGAAAGCACCCAAGCACATTTCCAACATGGTCGCTGCTGAACGCAACACGTGGAAACACCCACACCTCACCAAATATCAGGTGTTCTTTCACGGCATTACCCCCTACAGTTCCAGCATTTTAACTGTTTTTGTCTGAGCACCCACACTCCCTTTTTGGCTGTTGGGATTAGTTCCCAACTTTTGAAATTGTAGAACGAACCGTGAAACAACAGAGAAAAAGGCGGGCGAAGTCACGTTTTTTTCGGCTCACGACAGTCGATAAAAGGGGAGAGGGAAAGGGAGGCAAACCAGCCTAACAGCGTCGTTTCTTTATGCCATATTAAACATATCTACTAAACCTGCCAAGTCATTGCCATCCTTAAGAGTGTAGGGGATGGGTCAACAGGAGCGCCCGTGCAGTCACACACTCTAACGGCCGAATGTCTCCGTAATTACATACGAGAATATCTACATGGCCCCTTCTCCACGAACAAACAACACTTCGAGAAAACTATTCCCTAGAATGATATCCAAACATATATTCCTGAATTTAAAAAAATCCTTATCTGAATTATAGCATATTCATGAACAAACATGGCAATGCCCTTCCACTGGCCGTCACGAGAAGAAGAAAAGCTACCCCAGTTCAATGTATAATAAAGTATAACATAATAGAATATCAGTATACTTAATATTATACGTTTATGGTTACTCTGGGCACAGCGTTCTTTTTTCTGAAATACGATTGCATGGTTTGAGATCTCAATACACTTGTTTAAAACACTAACCTTTTGTTAATATTTTCTTACAAAACAGCCTGAGGATGCCTTCATGTATAAGCTCTGTTCAAGCAGTAATGCAAGAACCAACAGACACAACCACCGTCAGAACACAGTTCTGGTGATCGCAATAACATGCAAAGTTTCACCACACTTTGCATTACAGCAGCGGTTCCCAACCTGTTAGTGTGACCCTAAAGTAGCAAACGGTATGTGACCAGCGACCGTACTATGGTAACGGCAATAGTCGGTGACATTTACTATGAATGAATTAACACTATTGCCTCTTCTTGAACACTACATAACATCGCCACTTATTAAAAATATTAAATTTTTAATGTTACTTGTCAAATCCAATATTTTTGGGACAATATTAAATACACAAAACATGCAAGAAACATATCTTTATTTAAATAACTCATACATGTGCTGGTTAGACAAATCATTTGCTTCTATATAACAACTTGTGAAACACTGAACACATGGAACGTTACATAAAATGAACAGAACAATAACGTCAAAAATTTAGCGACTGAAAATTTTAATACATGTTATTTATTTTAAATAAAGCTTATTACATTACTAACGTTGAAGTTAATGCAAAAATTAAAATGAAATAAATTTGTAATGTACTGGACATATGGATACTTCGCACAAAATTTGAACAAAAACTTTTTGCAGTACTAACATTCTCGATCATTCTGTTCGAATTTAGATACAAATTTTTATATTTTTCTTTCATAATTATCGTGTTCTCCATAAAACCCTCTCGCGACCCTACGTCAGACCCCCCACGACCCTGCTTTGAGTCACGACCTGAGGTTGATAAGCACTGCACTACACAAACACTCACAAGTTAATGCACAAGTATAATAGTTACTGCAATGTGCATGCCTGTACAGCTTCCACTGTGTGACAAATTTGTATAGACGCATAATACATATCCACGCACACTGTCACCAAAGGATCATCCCTACAGCGCCTTTCCTACGCCTGCTTCAACGTTCAGGTGAGACCACTTGCGACACAGCGGTCGTCGTACAAACACTGCGTTTATTCGACATGTGGGGTTGCCTCAGCGGTGCTGACGTAGATTCCAGTCTTCTGGGATATGACCCCGTGTAGACTGGTTAGAATCAACCAATCTTGAGGAGGAACTCACTGCTTTCCTTTGTTACATGTCGAATGCCACAGATACAGCCGATGTATTTATAATGGCGGTAGCAGCGTGGCGACTGCCCATTTAAAATACATGCGGCAAGGCTAAATAAGTGGTCTCAACTGAACGCTGAACACAGTATACTTATTCTATAGCCCGTTAAATGTTTACTGCCTCTTAGTTGTGCAAAGTCTCCAAATAACGAAAAGAAAACTACGGATGAGCAAATGAATGGCCTGTGAACGGCTCTATGCCAATAAGGGTGGTGAAATCTGGTCACTTCGCTTCACTACAAACTGCTTCGTGACACGGCCACAACTTGGGCATTTTCATGCCCACTCTTCAAAACATTTACTAAAGCTGTAATATAACAACTAACAGTTGCTCAACGAATCAAACTGTCCGTCTTTCATGGCACCAGAAGCTTCACCGCTGTGTTCAAAAGAGCACACCATTAGCTCCAATACTCAGCCACATTAATCCAATCTACATCCTCCAACCCTACTAATTTTAATAGTACCCGTCCACCTACACTCACTTGACAAATGACGTACAGTTTACGAAAAAAGTAATATTAGGCACGTAAAAATAAACAAGAACCATAATTAAATGCCGCCGTACACACTTAATGTGAGACCTGACGACCAAATTTAACCGAAGTCAGCTGAGTACTCTGACAGATGAAATACAAGCAGCGGCACACAAAAAATACTTCACCATACGCTATTATTTTATATTCCTCAAGCAAAAAGACAAAAAAGCTGCAAAATATTCGGAGAAGCTCCTATGGGTACCCCAACCAGCACTGCCTTGCCACACGTCCGTCACATTAGCTGCTCCTATGGGGTAACCCAACCAGCACTGCCTTGCCACACGCCGTCACATTAGCTGCTCCTATGGGGTACCCCAACCAGCACTGCCTTACCACACGCCGTCACATTAGCTGCTCCTATGGGTACCCCAACCAGCACTGCCTTACCACACGCCGTCACATTAGCTGCTCCTATGGGGTACCCCAACCAGCACTGCCTTACCACACGCCGTCACATTAGCTGCTCCTATGGGGTACCCCAACCAGCACTGCCTTACCACACGCCGTCACATTAGCTGCTCCTATGGGGTACCCCAACCAGCACTGCCTTACCACACGCCGTCACATTAGCTGCTCCTATGGGGTACCCCAACCAGCACTACCTTACCACACACCATACATTAGCTGATCCTATGGGGTACCCCAACCAGCACTACCTTACCACACACCATGACATTAGCTGCTCCTATGGGGTACCCCAACCAGCACTACCTTACCACACACCATGACATTAGCTGCTCCTATGGGGTACCCCAACCAGCACTACCTTACCACACACCATGACATCAGCTGATCCTATGGGGTACCCCAACCAGCACTACCTTACCACACACCAGACATTAGCTGATCCTATGGGGTACCCCAACCAGCACTACCTTACCACACACCATGACATTAGCTGATCCTATGGGGTACCCCAACCAGCACTACCTTACCACACACCATGACATTAGCTGATCCTATGGGGTACCCCAACCAGCACTACCTTACCACACACCATCACATTAGCAAAAGAACCTTACTTATATATATTTTAATATCAATGTTAATATTTTAACGTATTCCATTCTGGCCTTGCTGTGTTCCGCTGCAGTAACTGCGAGACGTCAGAACAGAACAATGTCTGTACTCAGAAACACAGCAAACCACAGGAATGTTATTAAATCTCACCCGAGTAAAAAAAAAAAAGTCCCGTTATTCTGTAATAATTTCAAGATTCGTGTTCCAAAATTCGCGCATTTGTGTTTATGCGCGCGCGCGTGCTTCCCAGCACTGCAATGCTTATTAGCCCTTGAAGCCTTCTGGTTACTTTATGTACTAACAGGTTAAACATTCTGCATTCTGCCTGTAGTGCAATACTGTTTGTGTACGTATCTCGGAACAACAGCGACTACTTCCCTATGCGGCATTACCCCATTGGTTTATATAACAGAGACAGAAATACCAGAACGAACTGAATCTTTGTACATAATTCAAGGTTAAATTTCGTCTTAATGAGTTATGTTTTAAAAAATCGTTAATTTCACGACGTAGTCAATACCTGACTGTTGACGTAACGAACTGCATAGGGATACGGACGATAGCAATCGTGACCTAACTGAAGTACACTCCAATCATTCGCATGGCAAGGCCCAGAGACGCCACGAAAATCCTCAGTCACGTTGGCCGGTGGTCCAGCCCAAATTCGAACTGGCTGTCTCCCGCATACAAATCTTCGAGCGTTACGGCTCCAGCGGCCAATCTGATTGAAGACATCTTCTTTACCTCAAAATATATTTATGTCATGCATAAATGTTGTCAAATTATAGTTATTCTGGGGAACTGAGATAGCTCAGTCGGTATAGCTACTGGGCTACGGGCTGAACGGTCCGGGATTCAAATCCTAGTTGAGGTAACTGATTTTTTCTCTTCTCCAAAATGAACAGCCCGCTCTGGGGCCCACCCAGCCGCATATTAAGTGGGTACTGAGGTTCCTTCCCTCTGAATAAAACAGTCGGGTCGTGAATGAGAGTGGCTATTCCTCTACTCCCCCTATATGCCTTCATGGAGTGGGCAGAGACACCTTTACCTTTACAGTAATTCGTCTAATTCGTTTTACGGTGACATTCTGTGCATTTTGTCACAGTCACTTCAACAGCCTCGGGCGGTTGCATCACATGAGCCTTTCTATGAATTCGCAACACATCCACCTTAAAGCTTAACCAGTCAGCACACTTAACAAAAATGACTCAATTCCAATGTCCTGTACTGCCACCTACTACTTGACAAAGTTGGACACATCCTCTTTCAAAGCGCCATGTGCATGCACAAGCATCGCGTATTCGCGCGTACGATATATATATATATTCTGTGTGTGTGTGTGTGTGTGTGTGCGTGTGCCTCCTCTTTTCTTTATGATTTCCTTCAAGAACAACTACGCACACGTTCTTGTATTGCAGCCAGTAAGTCACTCAGATGAGAGAGACGTTTCTTCTACTGACAGCCCAATACAACTCTCTCGATACGTCAGCTCATTTCCCTGCTTCATTAAGCCCCACGCTAAGACGACGCACGAGGCACAGAATCGCAAACCCGAACGTCACGTAATTACACCCAACACAGAAACAAATCCCGCACGTGTCAGACACGTGCAGTCCTTTAAACACATACAACGGGCGACGCAACTTTAATTATGGACTTATTACAGCGCCGTCAGTATAGTGACTTACACTACGGGCTGGACATCCAGGGTTCGAATCCCGGCTGGGGCAAAAGAATTTATTTTCTCCGAAGCGTCCACACCGGCTATGAGGTCCATCCAGCATCCTAATGAATGGGTACCGGAGGCTCTTTCGCCAGGAGTAAACGGCCGGGGCGTGATACTGACAACTCAGCTCCATCTACTGCCAATGTTACTAGGCAGAACTACTCCCTCCCTCCCTCCCTCGCATTTACTGTAGACCTTCACGTGTACAGGAACAACTTTATATTTGCATCTACTATTTACTGATAGCGATTCGTACCTTCCAGAGCGATGCCTCCTAATGCAGACAATACTGTGAAGGTCCTGGCAGAGAGTGGAAGTAGCAGAAAACGAAGACGACTGAAGATCGAAACGGCTGAGGACCGTGTGGGAAAAGCATACCAGATTCTGAGAAACGTGTGTGAAAGACCCGACAGAGACGAGTGCTCGCTGTACGCACAGTTACTCGCAAAGAGATTAAGGGCCTTAGACGAAAACAAGCGTGAAATCGTTACGCACGAAATCAACAACTTAATGTTTCGTGCCAAAATGCAAAATCAAAACTTTCAGTCACTTTCATCACCATATTCCAGTACTCTAAGTGGTCTTCACTCTATAGCTCCTGGTGATGAAACTGCTAACTATCGACCGTGTTCCTTCCGGCAAGACCATTCACGTACTCCTATGTTCATTCCTTCTTCAGAATCCTCTCGAGGAAATTCTTCCTACAGTCCTTATGCACAGCCTCATTCAAGATACTCCTCTCAATTTGTATAATATTATTCTCATCCTCCTGGAGTCGCCTCCACTTCACAACTTACTACAGTTGCCAATAAAAAAAACAGTGTTTGGGAGTGAAAGTACGTCTGTAATTTAGTCAAAGAGAAAGTAACAGACTTATCATGTCTACCACTTGCTTTAATTAGTAATAATAATCCCAATTATATCAGATTTATACATGAAAATCTACCTGCCTCTAATTCGTCTCATAGTATACGGATCAAAGCTCTGCATTCGTCCAGTATGCATCTTGATGCTGCCTGCACTGATAACTTGACTACAAGACAGTCTTGTAAAACTGTCTCCCAAAGTAAAAAATCTGGACGTCGGAGCGAATCTTTCTTGAAAGGGGATTGCTTCTCTCGCGATAGTATCAGATTTTTCTTTGTATACCTGGACGTACTATTGTCAAACGATTCTGGGAATGTGTTGCAATCTACAAATTGTCATATTCGCCGTAAGTTTTGCACATTATGTCACTTAATACATCTGAGACGTTACTCCTGTTACCAACAAAAAACTGTACATTTGCAAGGTAAAGGTAAAGTTCGCCCTAGAACAGGCTACGAAGGCCCAGAAGAGGGGGGTAGAGGTATAGCTCTACTCCTTCTTTAATCTCGGCGCTAGATGGGGGTGGGTGGGTGGTCAACGCCACGCCCCGGCCGCTTTACCCCCGGGAATGACCCGGTACCATTGTACAGGAGGCTGGGTAGGCCCCAGGGCTGGTGTGGACGTCTGCAAGGTTACGTAAACAAACTTAACATAGGCGTAAAGTTGCTTGCTACACAAATTACAGAAAACAATGCACGGAATGGATCCTTTGAGGAAACCAATAATGTTTAAAAATAAATAATAAACTGTCAAAATAAACTTCCATTAAAGACGCCGCTACTATGTTCCTCTGCTTCCGCTTAAACTGTGCACTTCCATAAATCCATAAGCTCATCACCACACGTGGCGCTGGCAATGATCTTCTCACGTTTACTATCCATTTCCAGCTGACCAAAATGCAAGAGTCGTTACGACGGACGGCCTCATATACCCTCGGCAGGTACACAAGTCGTGGGAACGCGATCACAATCACCAGGCAAACATTTGTCAAGTGTATCCTAGTACGAATGACTGCCAAATAAACCAGTTATCGGAACAGTACGACAATTATTCACTTGACCTCTTGTTCAAGGCACAATTACTGGGCACGTGTGTCAAAAACACCAGTCGCGGGAACACTCCGCAACAATAAAACATTTCTTGATATCAGTTTGCTTACAAAGCGACAGGGCCTACAGTTGACAAGTTCGTCCATGGGCTGGGCACGTAGATAGGACTGGGGACATTCAGACAAGATTCTGGAGAAGAAATATCTTGGGGAACTCCATTCGGAAGACCGAGATGGGCGGATAAACAACCAATTATGGATAATGAGAACAGCAGGTGGATAGAACTGGCTGAGGACCATTGCGAGGGACTTGGCTTTGACATTGGCAACGTTCACTGTCCGGGCCCGTTACGGCACTGTTTGACGTTCGGAACTGCAGGTCACATCTCCACATTCGAAACAAGACTACATGTCTGGTTACAGTGGCACGTATTCAAGCTAACGGCGTCCTGATATAACGAACCCTCCATAAATTTTTACGCTTTCATTCTCACAAGTAAAAATTCGGCATATAAAAAACATTATTTCCAGTTTTATTTATTTTTTTTTAAATCCCGTAAGTCTGAAAGTGCGTAACCTGAATCTCAGTAAGTCTTGGACGGTCTGTAAGATAAAGGTAAAAAGTAAAGTACACCCTAGAACAGGCCATGAAGGCCCAGAGAGGGAGTAGAGGTACAGCTCTTTTCCCTCGGCGCTAGATGGGGATGGGTTGTCAACTTCACGCCCTGGCCGCTTTACTCCCGGGAAACAGACCCGGTACCCATTGTACAGGAGGTCGGGTGGGTCCCAGGGCCGGTCTGGACGGGTGCCGAAAACCTCACTCCCACCGCGATTCCATACCTGGACCCTCCAACCCGTATCAAGTCGCTATACCGACTGAGCCATCCCGGCCCGCGAGGAGTGTCTGTACTCTCCTAATCTACGTGTTATAATGTACATTTTGAGACTACGGGCCTTCGGAATTAAGGCGTGGAAGTTTGGATGCGCAAGAAATCCGCACTACAGAAGTGTTCAACACATTTCTCAACTCATCAATGGTGCTAAAAGCAGGAATGAGGCCACGGGAGAAAAGACACACCACGAGAAAGGGAAAGAGCGTGAACGCAAATAGCTGCGTCTTCGAGAGCTGAACTGTTTGACGAGAAACGTGCCGCTAGGCTGGATGTTCTATTATTATGTGGCTCTCTCCCTCCAACACTGGCACTGCTGGCAACACCGCCTCCCCAAACCAAAAGATAGCGGTGAGACAGAAACACAGCGAGGAAAATCTGACAACATCGTAAGCTGCGTCCAACGGTTAAAGGGGCGCTGGGGCACATCGTGTCCAGACATTCGTAATCATAACGGGAACTTCAAAATTAAGGGGTACGGGCGCTGTCTGAATTCACACAAATCTCTGGGACACATTTACAACACTACCCGCACACATTAAGTACTGGTGTAATGTTAACACCACTCTCGGCTCGACGTCACGTCCACACAACTACCACTGCACTCAGCTGCAGACAAACTGGCGGGTAAACGAGTCATCCATTCGAATCGTCTTTTTGAATGCAAGGTTCGAATGTAATGTACTGTTCGCAGTTTCTATTCTTACAAAGAACCATACATGTACAATCAGCTTTGTCGAAAATTGTGAATAATATTACAACTATTGTGAGGCAACACAGACAAAGTGACAGTGGTCTACTTCACGGGTAAGGCCGAACAATGGCACAGTAAGGCCAGGTTTCCACATGAACGACGCGCGAACGCCCTACATCGGCAGATCCTAACCTTGACGACAGGATATTACATCTTGTCGACTGGTAAATGCTTACCGACGTTTCGAAGGAGCGTAGTGCATTCGGTTCTCTCCGCATTGTCAGTTCGGGGCTATGCGTAAGTAGAACCAACAAATTTATTTTTGCATTAGGCCGAGAGAAATGTCAAACCGCCCCTAATTAACCAAAAATTACATAGAGAAATAATAATATGAAAGCTGAACTCATGGGCTTCTGGGGGTTTTTCCCATCGCATGTAGTGAAATATAATACACGACGTTTCGGGGACAGGTTCGGTCCCCGTCTTCAGATTTACTTCCTCCAAAACAACTGTCACGACAATGATTATTTAAACTGCAATTAAACCCGGACAGATGCCAAATTAGTAAATGCCACATATATCTAAAACAGTTTAGAAAATATAAAAGCTCTGCTTTACAACTGAGAAAGGGAAATGCCATTTCTGACAGCAAGCTGTCGTTCTCAAGGTGAACAGCAAGTATTCAACACATGCAGGCCGATGTATTTTCATTATTTTGACATCCGTAACTTCAGTATCAATTTAAAATATTTAATTTTACTATAAGAATGCACGATGGCCAAATTGTGACTTTACATAGACACATTCAATTCAATGAACAACACATATCTGTCAACTATGCTGTTTGAGGCAGCGTCTCATCTTCGTTGGGCAAATTCTGGAACTCCGCCATACTGCCCATTTTAAATAATGTAATCAACAAATGTTCCTACGTGCGCGAACCCATTTTTGGTAGCGATCCAGACCCTCAGAGCCAATGCTCTACGTACAAACAGTGCTCTCAATGGGATGCAAAACAATGATACAAACCAGCGGCCTTCACACTCTTTACTACAGCACCTTGTGGAACCCTTGTGACTAAATGTGAATTTTCGCAAAACCCTTCAAGATAATGGTGTACTTTCCAGTCGCAAAAATAAAACAAAAATATTTACAACACAGCATTTGACTTATAACAAAATATTTACGCACATTTATATAAAAAGCATAACTTTATTGTTGGTGTTTTACAGTGAAAACAAACCCAGCGATGATTATGCACAAAGATGTGCAGGAATACAATACACGCAATAGCAAATTATCAAACATGTATTTACCAATTCCACTATAACAGTGATGTGTTTGTGCGAAACCCCGGAACACAGTTCGAAAACCGGTGATCTAAACAAACAAACAAACGACCATCTTTGTCCCCTGCCTACTCTTAGCTGTCTTCAGCAGCTAAAGAGACGCAAACAGCGGTAGTGACGTCACGCGTATCCGACAAATGGCCACCCATCAAGACTGACACACGTGAACCTACCGTCCTTATTCCTAACACAAAGTTTTCGAAGGGCTGAGGGACGGGGGGAGAGCGAAATCTGAGGTTCATACCATTCGTGAATGTACAGCTTGTTGTTACCTTAAAGCGAATATGGCGTTTAGAACAGAGTGGAGTGCAAGGAGCTTCTTCAGCACCAATTCAAACATGCAGTGCAAGAGCTTCTTCAGCACCATATCAAACACATGCAGTGCAAGGAGCTTCTTCAGCACCATATCAAACACAGTGCAGTGCAAGGAGCTCTCACACCATATTCAAACACAGTGCAGTGCAAGGAGCTTCTTCAGCACCATATTCAAACACAGTGCAGTGCAAGGAGCTTCTTCAGCACCATATTCAAACACAGTGCAGTGCAAGGAGCTTCTTCAGCGCCATATGCATCATTATGTCGCTCCATCGTTACATAAGTAATGTGGAAATAATATCAAAGAACTACCAAATGTGAACAATGATCACACGCACGATCCACGTCCAACTTTCTTCAGCGCCCCTCAAGTACGTCGTGTCGCCGTCCACGGTGGATCCTCACTGCATCCACAACGTACGAGACAGCTTTTTCTGATTTCCCACTTAAAATTCTATAGTCGAAAAAGTGAGAAATCAGGAGCTCGGTCTCACTCTAATTTGGTAAGCACAGGGTTTCTGTCAGGGTCTTAACAGGGTTACAGGAAGCCAACTTCGTCAGGTCAAAGTGGTAAAGAGAAGTAACATGCCTCACTACCTTTGACTTATTCTGAATTTCGTGCACTCATAAGTAAACATAAAGGAAATCTGAGATACAGTGTGATTCACTGTCTCCTTCAAACTCACTTCCTGCCCGTTCACTAATTCCTTCGGATCTGTCCTCTCTCGTGTCAGAATTTCGCATCCCCCCTGTCCTTCCACCCATCTCATTTTCCAGGGTGACACCTTCGACACATTTTTGACTCCTGTGATTGGTCCGGCAACGAAAGAGGGTTTATTTTCGTTGGCTGACCAATTTTTAAAAAACTTTACCATAATTACTGTTTAAATTTGAATTAACTTTTCCGTCAGAACAAAACGCCCACACAAAGTATAGCCGAAAATTACATGCCTCGGTTCAGAGCTAAAACCATAAATTCGTCCATACACACACAAAATGTAAATGCCACACGAAATTCCAAAATCCGGTTTTTGTGACAGATTCCCTAACTGCCACGACTGCAGGGTCAGAAGGCAACACCCTCAAGTAGTATGCGGGCCGACAAAAAAGAATATCAAAAACGTTTACGTTCCTTATACTGAGAGGTGGTCCAACTGGGACTCGAACACATCGATGTCTGGCTACAGTCGGTTATGACAAACTATTCACATGTAAAATGGCGCGTTCGCATGATTTGTAGCACAACTCAGAAACATCATAAACAGGCAAACATCCAATTCGTTTTATGGTTTTGACAGGAAACACATCGATCGTTTCCATTTACCGCCCGACAGAATTTCACTCAGCTTTACCACCGTGCAGATATGTTACGAACCACAGAAACGGGCGCCCGTTATCCTAACGGCTATACTTCACTGCAAATCAAACAGCGCGCATCATTAACATGTATGCCAATACCAAGCTCCCAGAGGTGCCACTGCAAGTTTTGCCATCCTTCCACCTGTCACTACGTACTAATTAAACAAAGGCCTACCAGCCCTGTCGGTATAGTAACCAGACTACCTGGGGCGCATTTTCACCACTGCCAAAAAAAATACTTCTCTTCTTCAAAGTGTCCAGAACGGTTCCTGGGCCCAATCAATAGCCTATTCCATCAATACCGCAGGCTCTTTCCCCGAGGTGTGGGCCGGGACAGCGCAGTCAGTATAGCGACTCGCTACGGGCTGGACGGTCCGGGGATCGAATCCCGGTGGGGGCGAATTTTTCGCAGTCGTCCAGACCGGCCCTGGGCCCCACCCAGTCTCCTATACAATGGGTACCGGGTTTCTTTCCCGGGGGTAAAGCGGCCGGGCGTGGAGTTGACCACCCACCCCATCTAGTGCCAGGGTTAAATAAAGAGTAGATCTATACCTCTATTCCCCCTCTGGGCCTTCATGGCCTGTTCTAGGGAGAACTTTACCTTTACCTTTCCCCGAGGTAAAGCGGCAGGGGCGACAATGACCACTCAGTTCAGTGCTGTTGTTAAGAATGGGTGCAAATATAGAGGAATGCAATGTCTATAGAGACAGATCGCATGTTACAAACTTCTAGTGCATAACAAGTCATATCACTAAGCACAGCCAAGATTAACTGGGGCCTATTTTGAAACTAGAGTTCGTTCACAGTTACAGATGTGTGAATCAGACGATCTGCCGTAATAAGAGAGCGAGCATATCAAACACGTCGTTAAATGATTTCCGTGTATATGTGTGTGTGTGTGTGTGTGTGTCAATATTTTAAACATCCTTTGGGACATTGGAGACATTACGTTTTCACCACAGAACAAAAAATACCCTACACTGCAAATACCAGAAATGTTTGAATCTAAAACCCATCTAACCAAATATCCACAAGCCCAGATCAAGACAAGTATTATAAAAAAAAAAGTTTCCAATTCAAACCCGCATTCTGAAAATATGTAAAACAGTAAAAAGTGCAAACCACAAGCACGAGGGGCTTCAAAACGAAACGATTTACCAGTTTTCGCTTTCTGTAAATACCGTCTGCTGTAACATTGATACCAGCGTTACGAACTACCAAGAATTCAGTACTATGCATAAAAGCCAGCAATCCAAGGCAGTGTACAGACGGATAGGGAAGGTGGGGAGAGTGTAAAATGTGGGTACTGTCACTTATCGACAAGAACAGCTTTGACCTTGACCCCGCCTCCAGCCAACAGCCCTATAAAACACATGTCTCTATGCCCCCAAGACGTACATTTTAACACAACTGCAAGACACTAGAAAGCATCGGTTACCAGTCACATACATCACCGATCCGGCTTTCCCTTCAGCCCCCGCGGTCACGGTTTACAGCTGTACCAACGCCGCCGCCTCACTAAAATGCCTGCGACGGGTGCGAAGATAAATGATTATTTGAAACGAAATGTTTACGAAGAGAACATTTTGTGACGCCAGGTGGAAGTGCTGCTGTGTGTGGCGGAACTGGTCAGTGTCCGGAAACCCTTCGCGCGTATATTTTTTCCCTTTCGCCCATTGTCAAAACGTCAAATTACCCTACAGACAAACCTGCCGAATAACAGCACAATCACGCAATTAAGAAAGCCGCATCCTGAAGTAACCCAAACGTATCGAGCCCCCTATGTAGCGGGTAAGGTCGTCGAAGCCTAACACCTTCCTAACACACCACAGCAATCTTCCGCAAGACTGGCGCAGTATACAGCGGGCGGGACAATATTTTTTAACGTGCACAAAGTACATAAAACTAAATTAAACTTGTTTCTATACGATGCGTCTGACTTGGTTCAATCAGTCAATTAACGGCTTTTAACACACATAACTTGCTCCACAAACAGTAACTGTAAGACCTCAGTACTAAGCACACCTATATAAGGGGGCAGTCGTCCCTCTGCAGACAGTGAGGTTATAGCTCCACACCCTAAGCACCTTACTGGACAGAGGTGAGTGGCCAGCTTCACGCAACGGTCGCTTTATCGAAAGAAAAGTATTCCCCTCCTCCTCTTAAAACCCACTGAGTACCAGGCCGTTGGGCCCCAGAACCTATGTTACACTAAAGTAACCAAAAGTCTTTTGCCGCTTCCAGGAATCGAACAACAATTCCTCGGTCGTCCATCGCATACCTACGTCCCGGCTCCTAATATACGTACATCCACGAGTTTACGTGAATGACTGCTGTAAAGCGATGTCACACAGGTCACTCACCATACGTATCGCGACGGAGTCACGACAAATGACTGCTGTAAAGCGATGTCACACAGGTCACTCACCATACGTATCGCGACGGAGTCACGACAAATGACTGCTGTAAAGCGATGTCACACAGGCCACTCACCAAACGTATCGCGACGGAGTCACGACAAATGACTGCTGTAAAGCGATGTCACACAGGCCACTCACCATACGTATCGCGACGGAGTCACGACAAATGACTGCTGAAAAGCGATGTCACACAGGCCACTCACCAAACGTATCGTGACGGAGTCACGACAAATGACTGATGTAAAGCGATGTCACAGGTCACTCACCAAACGTATCGCGACGGAGTCACGACAAATGACTGCTGTAAAGCGATGTCACAGGTCCACTCACCAAACGTATCGCGACGGAGTCACGACAAATGACTGCTGTAAAGCGATGTCACACAGGTCACTCACCAAACGTATCGCGACGGAGTCACGACAAATACCGGGTTTTCAAATTATAGCGCTGGGAACATGCTTGTAAAAGCGAGCAAGTCTAGGCTAGCTCAACGCCTACACAGCCATCACGCAGCCTCACATAATGAAAACCTGTCTAAATACAGTAGGCAGTTCCAGTACCACAGGTGGTCCGTCATGAGTCAACATATCACATCACATTCGTTGAAAAAGGCACATTGTGTACAGAAAACAACAGATGTTCCTTATTCACGTGCATACATCAGAATAATGCGGGTCGCTGAATAAATGTGACCTTCGAGAACGTATGTCTGGACGCGGACAATTATCAAGCGTTAAATACGTGCAAGAAATAGCAGGGAATTGAGGTCAACCGTTAACGTTGACCGGTTTCATTATGTGGGCAGCCAACCCGCGGAGAAATCGGTCGCCTTGATGTACAACGTACAGTATAACCCTTTAAGGACGAAACGTAATGTTTTATTTGAAGACCCAGGTCGTACCGCCCAGTAAACACTCTCTATCTCGGCTACAAAAACCAATCAGTTAATACTGTACAGGGCAAAAGTCACTGTGTTCTGAGATCCATACAAAAGCCATAAACGCACTCTGCGGACAGAACGCGGAACTGATCAATGTTAAACCTGATGGTTCGTACAGTAACCGTTAGTAAGCGAAGTTACCGCGCTGATCCCCGGTTCTTTCCTCTCCTACCTGACGAACTCGTCATTCATGACAGCATTATCAAACGTCTTTATAAATATTACGAGATAAAAATGTAAAAGTATAAAAATACGTACTACGAATTCCAAACATAATTCATAAACCTACTTTTAACAGTGTACCCATTTCTACAATTCCCTCAATTTTTAGAGGACTGGTAAAGGTCTAAACTTTAGGTTTGTGTTTTGCAGCGTATCTGCCTTTTTATCACGAAACACGAGTTTGTGAAATCATCAGGTCTATGGCCCTGTGCGCCTCTAATTCTGTGACACTACCTTTCGGTTTCAACACGACAATTTAATGAACTACTGTAGCTACGTACGTGAAATTCTGTAAGGCGAGATACCAAACAAACACACCTGCCAATTCCATATTATTGTTATTATTATACAGAAATCAAAAATTAGAAAGTTGGTAAACGGTCTGAAGTTACAAATGACCAACAGGCTCACTCATCGTAGTATCAATTTGTATTACATATGCGCAGGGAGACAAACGCATGGCCAACATGCTCATTTACAATTATAGCCTCACCTTACGGACTGAAATATCCGAACGCAGCCGGCAGGCGTAACATCTTGTTAATTTCATGCGGCACGAGGCAGGGCCGATATTTACGACTTTCCACGAATTCACGTGGCGTTCAGGGTACGTCACGCCGCGCGTGCAGCACTCTTCCTTAGTATTCGGGGGTTCCCCGGTTCAAATTTCACCTCGCCGGGATTTTCTCGTGCTGTTTCTCAGTACCTCCCGCCAAACACGGGCACAGTCCCTCAAATCAGGCCGCGACCACTTCCAGTTCTGTATTTACTGCCATTTGACGATATAAAGAGTCAGAGATACCGACAATCATTAAATCAGGGGTGCACAAATTCCGGACGCCAGGTCCCCCACGCGACTAAATTCACTACGACGGTCACTAATACTTGTGCGTCCCCAGTACGGGACTTGTAACCTTTCAAGCGGCCAGAATTTTTCAGTGTCTCCTGGATTTTTGTAAAATATGTGCACCTCAGCATGAAATAACTATAAGTATATACATATCAGGTTCTTAGAGGAACTGTTCAATATAAACTGTTTCACCTACAGCATGACTTAGGTAAGGCTAGCTCGCATTCTTTAGTGTCGCAAAGCTGAGTCCCGACCTGTAAACTCCGTAACACAGTTTTGACAACGCTGTAGAGCAAAGCATTACGCTATACTCCCCTCAACATCACATCACCCTATACAAGACCAGACTCACAACAGTCAAAGACATCATCAAAATCCTCCTATGACGCAGAACGTACACGTATACTTCTCGCCTACACACATGAAGCAAAAGTCACTTGACACTTGACACTCGACATCTGACACGCTGCCTCTAGTGTCAAGCGACTTTTGCGCCACCTGTGTTCTACCGGATGCACCTTTCATCTGTGCGTAACGCAAAACACTTTAATTTCACCTTCAAAGGTTACCCGCATAAGATGAATTAGTTGGCGCTGAGGTAATGCGGGTTTACTAAGGAATACGGACTATAAGTTTTCAAAGTACTAGTCTCGTTTTATTGTCTTTGAACAGAAAGAGAAAACACGTTTTGAAACTAGAAAGCATCCTCAGCAGAAGGTCTGTTGTAAGATGGGTGCCAACTTTCCTTTACAAAAACCTGTACTTTGTACGAAAGGCTGGGCAGTATGCAATAGTAACCCACAGTAGGGTGCTATTTCGGGAGTCTCTCGGCACTATTTCAAGACCAAGATTAAGTTGGCCCACACTACCACCTCAGGAACACGCGTGCACCAACTTCTGTGTACATCGTTCGTATTCATATACCGCCAGATGTTACGGACAGGGTTGCAGAACAGCGATTAAGCTGCATATTTTCAGACATATTTCATAAATATTTTCAGAATCCTGAACTCAAAAGCTCCAGTATAGTTTCCACCTCGAAATTTGAGACAGCCACCACGTTACAACTACGAAGCCTGGGAAATAAAATGTCTGAACACGCGTGGTGTTGCTTACGGAATCTGCAGATCTTACTTTTCTTCTACACGACCCCTGCCAACAGAAAAGGTCCACGTCATGAAGCCACTCATTCTTAACGTCTGCGTTAGATGGAGGTGAGTGGTCAACATACGCACCGGCCGTTTTATCCCCCCGAAAGAGCCCGGTACCCATTACATAGAAGGCTGGTGGGCCCCCGAGCCGGTCTGGATGTTTGAGAGAAGAGAAAAACCCGTTGTCCCTACCGGGATTCGAACCCCAAACCGTCCAGCCCGTAGGTAGTCGCTATACCGAACACGCTATCTAAGGCCCTCCTCCCCCGCCATCAATAAGGGAAATTACCCCAATCCGAAATATTATCGGTGTTGCCAACGTTTTTAGAAAACATCCGGCAGATTCAAAGAACTTAATTTAATTCCCCAGAAACACTGACACCTTATAAAGGTACGATTTCCCATCATCATCAACATCATAAGGCATGACTCCGCTATTTCTCGGACTTTACTGAAATCCGCCGTCTAGTCCCGCTTCGTATTTGGGACGTTCCGGATTCAATTCTCGGCCCGCAGACCGGATATCCTGGCCGAGCGTTTCGATGAATTTCCTCAGTCCCTCGAGATAAACGCTGGAACAGTATCTAAAATGTTTCCACGACCGTTTCGTTCTACATGTCTACCAATCCACTGTACACTAATATCCTATGCCCATGCTACATAATCTGAGTTACCAGAACCTTCGATAACCAGCCGCTCTGGAGTCTTGACTTCGCAACTGACTAGTGTACAACAATGCTAAACAAATCAGTCATTTCCGCTCATTCTCAAAACTGTACAAGACAGTTCGGTAGATACAAACCACAAACAGAACAGCTTTTACTGATCAGCGCAGTGGTCTAAGCAAGAACGCCATTTAACTTGGTTAATCCTTTGAAGCTTTAAATTCACCTAAATATTATGTTAATACTCACCACAGCACACACACACAGTACAAGCACCGGGCAGTTAATGATGCTCAAGGAAATGGCTGTCGTTATTCTGGGGATTTTCTTTCCATGGCGCAACAGCCCCTTGGGGGCTAGGCCGCCTCATTTTTCGAGGCTTCACGATCACACTCAGACACACCACACTCGGTAGGACTCCTCTGGAAGAGTGATCAACCCGTCGCAGAGACCTCTACCTGACAACACACAACACTCACAAGAGACAGACATCCATGCCTCCAGCGGGATTCGAACCCGCAATCACAGCAACCCAGCGACCGCAGGCCCACGTCTTAGACCGCGCGGCCACTGGCATCGGCGTTATTCTCAGAACAATAGGAAAAATAAATAAATAGAGCGAAAATGCTGTTTATCTACATAATGTTTTAACCCTTTTAAAGACTAAGTGAAGTGAAAGTACTTCTCTTTCCAATGCTCACTGCTTTTTGGAAAGTTCCCGGCTTCACCTGTTTAAAAACTGCGATTAGCCCGAATTATACTTATAGATTCAGTCCGTACCGCGCAGTAAACACACTCCGTCTCGGTTATAAAAACCTACCAGTAAATGCTGTATAGGGAAATAATCACTGTTTGTTCTGAGATCCATACAAAACACATAAATACGCTCTTGGGGCAGAACGTAGAATTTGTGAACGTTAAACTTGGTGGTTCATAAAGTAACGATTGCGCTAATCTTAAATAAGGCCCTAGGTACAGTACTATGTGCACACCACGAGTAGTCGACGAGTATATATACGCGGGACGGGAGGGGTTACCATACGCATGCGCACTACACAGTTACTGAACACTGTTCCTGTCGCACAGATATCACGTCAATGCCGTAAGCGGACTGATGTTTTCGGAATGCGTAAGTAACGCACTGTCCCCCACACCTCAACCAACTAAAAATACTTCTCGTGGCAAGCCAACTGTAAGACCATGGAGCTTCGGGTTATGCTGGAAGTAGGCTTCTCGCAATGTGAGTCACAGATTCTCCTTCCTCGCTGAATGTCAACGACCTCAGCGTGTTACGTAGTGGAATATATGTCACTGAGATAACAGGAGTCGTCACTTCAGCTGCCTTTAAAATACGTTGCATTACGTAAGCGAAACAATTTTATTGTAAGTCGATTCATAAAAAGTGAAACTACTTCATTAACACTTTCTGATAAACACTCTCACACCGCCCACAAATTAATACTTCCCAAACTGGGTTTCCAAAAGCAGAAGTTTACTGTCGCCCACAAGACAACTTCCTTACATTAAACTACACTATACTACGCTACTCTACCTACCAAACTCGCCCAATGCCACAACTCGTGGTCTTTGTGTTCTTTCAACAACGGATGGTAACTCACTCAGTCAAGACGCCACATCTTTTTAACGGAACCAAACCACACTCTCAATCACGATGTCACTTACATCCAATTCACATTTACACGCCCTATGTATCCAGTCTCCCCCAAGGTCTCTGGCCTTCAGATTCCCCATCAAACGTTTCTGCGTATTTTTTCCTTACGTGCTACATGCACAACTTAACCGCACTACCTACAGTCAATGACGGGTACAAATTCTGAAGCATTTCATCATGATTCCTGACGGAAAGAGAGACCACTTAGAACAGTGGTATCCAACCTGGGGTACGCGTACCCCGGGGTACGCGAAGACATCTTAGGGGGTACGTAAAATAAAAAAAATGTATCTTATTTCATGATAAACACTGAATAATCAGGGCCAGATTTAGGGTTAGCCACAAGAGACCCGGACGTAAGGACATGCGATTTGGGCGCGCCATTTTTTCTCTCTCTCTCCTTTATGCGATTCTTATCTGGGCGGCTAGTTTCATTTCATCCCACATAGTGCGTTGGAACGTGACTGAACATTATTGGGCGGGATTAACGTTTTCCCTAATACTGCTTTTCACTTCTTTTAACCATGCAACGAACCTACTTCAAAATACTGTTGGGGCAATAAACAAATAGATGCACTCCTTCATATGACCTTGTTCATTGAGAATTGCCGCTGCCATTATTTAATAGCTTGATTCTCCTTTTTTCTCATTTAAAACGTATTATTTAATACATTATTTTGGATGTAATTTATTTAATTTATTTTAGATGTAGATTATAGACTATGTATAACTTGAATTATGCACCAACAACTTTGGGGGTACAAAGTTGAAGAGAAATTATATCTGGGGGTACGCGAACAAAAGAAAGGTTGAATACCACTGACTTAGAAGACCTACGCGTAGATGGGAGGATAATATTAAAACTGATTTTAAATAAATATGATGGGGAAGGCGTGAACTGGATTCTTCCAGCCCAAGTTGGAGACAAGTGACCGACTGCTGTGAACATAAAATGCCATAAAATACAAGCAATTTATAGGCTACCTTCTCAAGAACAACTCTGTTTCATGGAATTCCTTCGTTACGTGGCTGTTTTCAACCTCGTGACTATTCGACTGTCAGACACGCATTCGTACGCACCAAACGTGAACGTAAATTAAATACGTCCCCTTCAACCAACATTATTTTGCCCACGTCACCCATTTTACTTTATCTTCGGTGGGTTCAGGGTCATTAAAGAAGATACGATGACACCTTACACTTGTAATAAATTTTCAGCAATAACAAGATAACATACGTAACATAAGAGATAACATGTTTAGGATTCCTTATATGAACAACGACCTTACAGTCGTCCGGTAACTAGCGCA
Source organism: Reticulitermes speratus (assembly GCA_021186555.1). Classification (NCBI taxonomy): domain Eukaryota; kingdom Metazoa; phylum Arthropoda; class Insecta; order Blattodea; family Rhinotermitidae; genus Reticulitermes; species Reticulitermes speratus. The sequence goes on from JAJKFL010000010.1 coordinate 16,202,868, forward strand.
CAGCCAAACAGCACACGCCTGTACTAAGGTTATGGTCGGAACTTTGAAACACGTCTGTACTAAGGCGGTATTCTTCCAAATATAATCTGATACCTTATTTTCAGTCAGTAATACTTACATTAATCATACGCTGCTTAAGTCTGTACATGTCACACATTGACACAGGAAAACTACCCGTCGTACAGATAAACATTACTTTAGAAAAAATTATATACATGGAAAACTATGTCCTTACATAACCCCTCCCACTTCTAAGTCCACGGAGCAAAGTCCTTCCCGAGAAGCTTACAGGTCCTCAGATAGTGAAGAAATTCTCCGCACTAAATGGATCCCGATTTCATTACCGTGTTCAGAAGAGTGCCACCTGTCCCTATCCTGAGCCAGACCAATCCAGTCCACATTCTCCCATTCTATTTCCTTTTAAGACACATTATCCTCCTAGCGATGCTTAAATCCTCCAAGTGGTCTATTTCCCTCAGATTTCCCCACCGTAACCCTACATGCACCTCTCTCCCCCGTCAATATCATTCTGCTTGATTTCATTACCCAAGTAATATTTTGTATGAGTAAAGCACCATATCCTCGAACACCCTCAGCCTATGTTCATCTCTCAATTTGAAAAACCAAGTTTCACACCCATACTAAAAAAAACGGGGAAATCGCGATTCCGTATACTTTAATCGTCATTTTTCTGCACAGCAAACGCGAAGCAGATTCTGCACTGAACGTTAGCGGGTGTTCTCAGAGTCAAATCTGCTCTTAATTTCATCATCAACACCCCTTGCTCCCCGCTACATGACACTCAAAAACCAGTACCGCCACACATGTTGCAACATGACTACTGATCATTTAAATTTCAAAATCCACCAGGAGGAGAAGAAGAAGCTTTCTGTATGCCGAGAAGTCATTGACACAAGCAACAGCAGAGGGACGAATCAGACCGGAACCTCTCTCTGCACCAAGCACTGAAGACCCGTGTCACACAATTTAAGATGAGAGTTACCAGTACCAACCATTTTCCTGTTATAAACTGCGGAAAGAAGGAAGCATGAACAACGAGAAAAGAAAGTTCTCCCGCAAAGCCAGCCGGCAACAAAATGCTGTGACCAATGCTAGAGAGTTTCACATCTCACAGAACAATGAGACTGATAAGAAACATGACAAATGACGCCTTCGCCGCAGTCCTGTTTCTAGTTTTTACTATTAATGAGAACTATTTCGGGCAGACGTCCGGAAAAGGAGGTAAAAATTGCATCCGGGTTAAGATACGAACCGTACAAAAAAAAAATTAGTTTATCAAATGTCTCCAGTTTATTCACGTTCTGATTTGCCTTGGCTTACGTACAACGACCTATAGGTAAGGCACGTGCGAACCGCAACCTGCGCGAGGGCCGTGTCAGGGATCCCAACTACATAATTTTTTTTGGGGGGGGGGGGGGGCGCTTTCGACTCCGCTGCCTTCTAGGAGCGGGGGGGGGGGGCACTACCGACTTCACTGCATACTGGCTAGCTTCATTGCGTCAAACAGAAAAGCTAGACAGTGTTTCCCAATCTTTCTTCCACTGAGGCACCGGTATAAGTTTTTCATATCCCGAACAACCCTGGCCTATGAAAACCTCTACAAGCCAGAAAAAGCTGATAGTGGGCAGTGCCAAGTAAATTACTTCTAAATTACTGTCAAGAAAATATATTTGTAAAGAACTGAATATATATATAATATATGTTGTGTGTGTGTGTGTGTGTGTGTGTGTGTAGGTCAGCTTACAATTTAAGAAAAAACTGAAACCTTTGTCCTTTCTTTCAAGGAATATTTGAAACTGTTAGCAGTATTTAAAAATTTAAAAATGTTTATGCAAAGTATTTGAGAGACAATATAGCCAAAAAGGGTAACATGGCCAAACGGCCTTTGCGAACTGCTGCGATAAGTGAGACGACCTGGGAAAGACTGGACGCTGTGTGCTTTTGTGATAAATTGCATCTAGGGCGTCGCAGCAATCCACGTCGTCGCCACCAGCAAAGCTGTCGTCTGTTGACAGTGGCTGATGTAAGACTAGCGTCGTTAAGTTTCGGGTTCATTACAGTGACATCACTAAGCATGTTTTAAATTGCATGCACACCACTGAGAAGAACATTTATTGTAGTGTATATTGCTGTAACTGCAATCTGTTGTAAATTATTTCTGTTCAATTCAAAATTCGTTCAAAAACGAATATGGTGCGTGAAGTTACACAGTCATGCCATGGCCACATTACATGTGATCATTGAACCTTGCAAGTTTTACGGACTTCTGAAAGAAATTGCCTGCTTTATTTGTTTTAGACGACGAGTAAATAAATACAAAAAAAAACCATTTAAGAGGTAACTGGATTTCCAGAATGCAATGCGGGCCTTAGAACAAACAACTATCAACTGACGCTGTATTACCTTCCAGGAGCTACAGCTCAGATTACCAGTCGTGGCAGTATGACGACAAAAGCCTTTGTTAATTGGCTTTAACATTTCAGCCGTTACAAACCTGCAGGTCGCCGCTTGCTGGTGTCTGCCGGAGCGACATCATACGTGGATCACACCGCAGTGGAAGCTGCAGACCGCCGTGATATTACACTGTTCTATCGCGCTCTCACCAAGCAGAGATGCGGCAAGATTTGCACTGAGGCATGGGATACAGCAGCCATACCAGCCAACATTAAGGCAGGATTCTGTGCCACTGGCATTTATTCCTTCAAAACCTCGACTACTCCCGATGAAACCTTTACTCCCAGTCTTGTAACACACAATGAGGACCCTCAAGTCTTTGTGACACTGACTGAGACGCCAGCTCCTGTTCTTGTCCCCTGCGCCTGGTACACCTGGCAAAGTTGCGCCAACCAACAGGAATAATGATGTGCTCTCTTCCGGTAAAGATGATGATGCTGAACCAGAGAGGAATGCAATCATTACACCTTCACAAAAAACATCAGAACATTCACAGGTCTTAAAACCCCCAAACTCATTTCAAATCATTCTGTCAACATTCTGACAACAGCAGGAATAACAGTGTCATTAAATAACCGGGCGATAATACTGAAAACAAATGTTTTCATTGTAAAACAGCCGTCAACAAGGGATGATGTGCTGAGCGAAAGAAGGGAAACCCCCCCCCCCCCCCCCCAAAGAAGTATAAAAAAAGTTGGGTCTGTTTTATCTGCCGACGGGATGAACTTGCCCTTTGTGTGGAAAGTAATTCTGCCTAGTTTCTTGGTTTATTTTGCTTCAGCCTGCATTGTATGATTTTGGTTTAACTTTAAATTCCTATTTCTTCAAATAATACAGCAATATCAGAATTTGAACTTTGTTCTGTTACACTGTCCACTTCACGTTTTCACGTGTAACTGTAATACATCTCTTTAATAAAAATCGATTGCAGTCTACACATGACTTCAAGCACTGTTGACTGGACACGTTACCAGCACTCCTTGGCCATTTGACTCTCAGCGGTGCAGATAATATGGCCAACTGCAAACTTTTAGAAAAACTTACGTCTTCATATCTAATCGGATATCATGAATGATCTTCTGTGGTTGAACAAATTATCTAAGCGACAACCATGTTCGCTCCTGCCTTTTCCTGCGACTTAAAGGTGAAAAAAATCGGCTTTTTTAGCTAGCCACATTCCCCTCAAGCACTACACTGATTCCACGATTTTTCGCGGAAAGCCTAACAATGTTCTGCGAAACCCCGGTTGGGAAACACTGAGCTACAGGATTATTATAAGCTGTGGCTGGAGAAGGATGTGAACGAACGCGTCAGTGGAGAAGGATGTGAACGAACGCGTCTGTGGAGAAGGATGTGAACGAACGCGTCAGTGGAGATGGATGTGAACGAACGCGTCAGTGGAGATGGATGTAAAACGAACGCGTCAGTGGAGATGGATGTGAACGAACGCGTCAGTGGAGATGGATGTGAACGAACGCGTCAGTGGAGATGGATGTGAACGAACGCGTCAGTGGAGATGGATGTGAACGAACGCGTCAGTGGAGATGGATGTGAACGAACGCGAGTGGAGATGGATGTGAACGAACGCGTCAGTGGATGAATGGATGTGAACGAACGCGTCAGTGGATAATGGATGTGAACGAACGCGTCAGTGGAGAAGGATGTGAACGAAGGCGTCAGTGGCTTACTTAACTTACTGGACCCGGTAGGGGCCGTAGTTCAAGACTCGAACTGAGCTTCCAAAGCTGGAACGATAAACCGGTGATTGGCTATTATAAAGTTTATATAACATGAAATTAAATCAAACACATGCTATTCAGAATTTGTGAAGTCTCGCAGTTCAAATTTCTAAAGGCTGTCCACAATTAAGACAGTCATGTCATAAACATGGGTAGGGTCTAACAATTCTCATTACCATTAAAGCTTAAAATCCCTTCCTGTGTTATAGCTACAATAGTTGTAGGCATGTAAGTGGCCCTTTTGTTCGGAAATAAATCTTCCAAGAGGCCTGCCTGTAGGCTGGCCGTTTTCTTAACAAAGAAAGTACGCATTCCAGAATATTTACAGGACTGTACGGGTCTTTGGTCTCGCGACTAGGAGTACGGACACAGACACCTTAGCGCGTGTTTAAATCTTCCTTGCATGAAAATCACTGCGTGTGTGTCGGAAAGCTTGAAAGAAAGAAACCACTTGTAAGAGGTAAAGGTAAAATGTCCATGTGCACGCCATGAAGGCTATGCGGGGGAGTGGAGGTATAGCTCCACTCACATTTAACCACTGCTCTGAATGGAAGTAAACAGCGGACGTTTTACCACCGGTGCCCAATGATACGTTGTGGGCCCTAGAGCGGTCAGGACGCTTTCTGCCCCTTCCAGGATTCGATCTTCGGATTCACAGTTGTCAAGCCTGTAGCAGTCACTATACCGACTACGTTATCCTTGATTTCAGGCTTCCGCCGCGATGTTGATGAGATCTGCGCTCTTCGTCGCGCAGCGTCATGTGGTAATTGTTTACCGACGTTTCGGGACAACGTGTCGGTCCCATCTTCGCGGGTCAACAGTCCGAGTATTAGTAAAGGAAGCCAGTAACCTATAACGTAGATTCTGAAAAGTACGGCGGGGTAGCAATCCGTAGGTTGATGACAGCCAATACGGTAGAACCAGGGTGAGAGAGGGGTGGATACAAACAGCGTAAAGCTGCTAGGGTTACCGAGAATGCAAACAGCTAAGACAGCTGGAAAAAACATATATGGAATAGAGTAACAGTACAGGAGGAAAATATAAGGATAAAGCTAGATCCCAGCTCGCGACCAATTGTATGTGGGCAGCACCACTACGAGGGTAATATTAACATGGAACATAGAGGTACGGACTGGATTCATTTCTCTCAATATACGAACCAGTGGCATGCTCCTGTGAACCGGTAGAATCTGGCTAGCCGGGCAGTACTTGCCGTCTCAAAGATGACTCTGCTGCATGGGTTAGTCTGTCAGTCACTATGGACCATAATAAGAGAACCATGTGAAAGTCGTTACACAGCCAGTCTAACCAGAGTACTGTCTGTCCGCCGGTTCCTCGGTCGCCTCCTTGGCCAAACAAGTATCGTTAACGTACGACAGCACTGGCATGCTTTATTCAGCGCGTTACTGCGCTGACCACTGCCAGAAAATCACACAGCAACATATCGTGATATAAAACTGCCCATCAAGGGCCGTAACTTACACGAGTGTACCGATGGAAGTGTTATATGTGTGGAAAGGAACTTTACAGACCGGGCGTGTAGAAATCTTCCTCTCAATTTCCAGCCGATATTCTACCGCAAGTCCCCGGGTCGGTTCGTCGAATTTATTGAGTTCTGACAACAACACAGCTACACGTAGGCCTATCTTAGATCTGCTTAAACGATCGATACCAACACCGCTGTATTTACGGCACGTGTCTCTCTCTCAGTTCAATTCCAGTTACCGCCTCCCCAAGCACAGACTGGGTGTTGTTCTTTTTTACCCCCAATTTAACCAACGATAACTGTCAAAACAAAACGCATCACTTGAGCAGTGGCTTTATGATCAGTACCTTCGCATATAGACGTCAATTCCGTTAGATTCTTTCATAATCTGTACCGAGGAATCATGGTTCGATTCCCTGCAGAGGAAATTTTCTCTTCTTCAAAACGTTCAGACCTTGGCTCTGGAGCTCACTCCAGTCTTCTGCGCAATGGAAAACGGGGGCCCTTTCCCCGGGCGCCAAGCGGCCGGAACGTGATGGTGACCGTTCACCTCCATGTAGCGCGGATGGCAAGAATGAGGAGAGTAGTACCTCCACTCCGCTAGGTTGGTTTCAGTTGGAGATTTGGAAATTGTGTGGGTTGTGGGGTGGGGTAGAGAGGGGAACCTGCCCCTTATGCCGACGTGAGGAGAGTGCCACTCACATACTCCTGAACTGTCAGAAAACAAAAAGATGGAGGGAGAAATATCTGGGCAAAAAGTGGCCACAACGGAATGACGCAGCAGCTATTAAGAAACTTGTGAAGTGCTCCAAAACTACAGATCTAAGACAGTTTGGCACATTTCTGTACACAGTCAGATGTAAGTGTGAGCGCCACACAAAACACTCAGAAGGTGAAGAGGAAATATTATGAAGTTTGTTAACTACTAGTAGATTTGCGCAAGTAGATTAGTGGTATATCTTTTTTATTAAGTTTGAATTGGCTGCGCACTGCGAAAAACCTGGTGTTAGCAGGCGCAGCACCTCATATATTATATGGGCTCAACCAATAAACCTTTACCTTTACCCCCATATCCTTCACGGCGTGTACAGAAACAACATTCGAATACTGACAAATCTACACATCTCTTAAGGCACGGTTCTTCCGATACTGCCCTCAATACTCGTCGTTTCAACGTATTACACTGGCATTTATGCTTCATTCTTCTGTCCGGGGAAGTATCAGCGCAGATAAAGATACAGTCGGGAACTGCTTGGTACGTTACTGAATTCGTCTGCGAGCTGTTCAGCGATCAACAGAATAGGACGATGTTGTTGGTTTATTTTAACAACAGATGAAGCCAACAGCAGGCCCATATGCATTAGGGTAAAGCTGCAGAAACCATTCAAGGCCGAGTATACTCAAGAGTTCTGAAGATGGAAGGCACTGTGGAGGGGGGGGGGGGGGGGCGGATCTTCGGAACAGTGCAGGTACGCTGGCAGGTTACGTACACTCTCAGGCAGCACTGTCTAGAGTTGGACGATGTAAGGAAGAGTGGGCACATATCCCGAGAACATACTGCAGCAGAGCAAACGAATGTCAGTGAAAGCAATCAAACAGCGTAACATCACAAAGCAGCAGCATATTCATTTACCCATCTGACAAATGAAAAAAAAAACAATATTCCTAATCACCAAATGACGACAATGAAGTGGATACAAAACAAGGCAGGCAATGTATGTATAACGTAACACTGTGACGCGTTCACGTAACCACTGTTCCCTTTGTATTTGTAAGTACATATGTCGCTGCCAATAATATGAAACACACTTCGGTCTTCATGTAAACAGCCCGATACTCCGATTTGGACGACTGCAGTTTCTTCACAGATTTTCGTAAAAGTCCCCAATATCAAATTTCACGAAAATCCGTCCAATGGGAGCCACGCCTCAATGTAAGAAAAGTACTGCAGGGGTTCTTCCATGGAAAAAGTGTTGGGAGACACTGGTCTAAGCACACGAACCTCACCCCTCACCCACCTCCACACTGACACCTTAATTCTGAATCAACAACCACATGCATCAACATGGTTGCATTTAGTTAACACATCACACTTCTTAAAAAAAACATTCCTACAAGTAAGACTTCCTTCCCAAGCAATACTGGCCCACTTTAGAAACAAAAGTTTCTAGTGGTGCGTGCACTGACAACACACAACATTTACACCGAACAAACCTCGTGCCTTACTGAGCCTGTCACTGTTCTTCTCATTAGCAGGTACGTTAAAACGTTTAACAACGTATGAAATTCGTAAAGCAGTGCCACAATAGAAGTTGCCCTGAAGATGGAGGCAACAGGTTCCTCCGAAACGTTAGCACACACCCACGAAACCACACGTGCCATATCCCACAAGACGACTGTTTTAAGAACACAAAGTTAATTTAAACATTGGATATTTCATCGCGGTGAATACTGTTCAAACATGTAGCAAGCGTCAACTCACACAATCAACCAGTCACAGGCATAAAATCCATGTGACGTTTATGTCGATTCTATGTAATTCAATTCATGCATCAGGTTTTGAACTCGGAACAGTGCGCTAGGTTCGACTGAACATGGCGTACCGACACAGAACAACAGAGTGGTGTCCCAACGGCTGCGAAGTGTGTTGAAGCAATTAATTCGTAAGTGTAAGCTCACAGTTGTTTTCCCCTGCAATACTACAGCTACGTAAACTACAATTCCACAGCAGTCTACTGCACTGTCACTACATACCCCGAACAAGGAAGATGCATTTGGAGCCACTCACTGTCTGGACTTTGTCCATCTTCCGCAGTCTTAAAAACTGAAAGACGTTTCGGGAACAGCAACCGTCCGTGTCTTCAGGTAAGGCATTTCAGCTGCACATGATCTGCAGTAAAGTGAAGCATCTAGGAGAAAACAGGTCTTGCTACATACTGAATGTATTCTGCAGGGTTGCACGAATTTTCCAAGAATCTTCAACCACCTCAATAGTCTAGACAGTGGTATCAACCTGGGGTACGCGAAGACATCTTAGGGGGTACGTAAAATTAACAAAAAATAAATATTATTTCATGATAAACACTGAATAACCAGGGAGAGATTTTGGGTTAGCCACAAGAGACCCGGACGTAAGGACACGCGATTTGGAAGCGCCATTTCTCTCTCTCTCTCTTTCCTCTCCTTTTATGCGCTTCTAATCTGGGCGGCTAGTTTCATTTTATTCCACATAGTGCACTATAATTTTGCTTTGCTAAAATACCTTTGTTCCTTTATTAATGTTTATATGATAGGCAATAATATATTTGTTATTTAATAGCTTGATTCTCCTTTTTCTCATTTAAAACTTATTATTTACTACATTATTTTGGATGTAATTTATTTAACTTATTTTAGATGTAGATTATATACTATGTATAACATGAATTATGCACCAACAACTTTGGGATACAAAGTTGAAGAGAAATTATATGTGGGGTACACGAACAAAAAAAAGGTTGAATACCGCTGGTCTAGACGCCAGAAGACTGACCTGATGCAAGTTCCATTACTGAGGACCCACAAAAATCTGGCGCCACCGTGTATAAACTAGTCGTCATGGCCACCTAGCACCCGGGACTTGTGTACCTCTGGTGTGTAGTGATGGTTACTGATTGAATATTCATATCAATACGGCAATGAATCTTCAGTGTCTATAAAAGGCAGCAAATCTGGCTACCTGAACAGCAGCTGACAGTCTGCTGTTTAGCATTGTGACATGTGGACAAAGTTCTTGGATGGCTCGTACACAGCCTAGTTCTGGTGAACTGAAACTCGCCGGGCGAGGAAGTGGTAGCTCAGGGTATGAGGATGGTACCTGTTTTATGGCACTAATGTCAGTGACAAATACCAGTGCCAAACACATCAGCCGCTAGAACATCTGGAGCCGGCACTGTCACTGTTACGAGTACGTAAGTGATACGTGTTTTTGTACAGACAGTAATCGCTGAGTCATATACCCTCGCCAGGCGAATACCGACCCCGTGCTAACAGTATTCCTTAAACACCTTCCAATTCTCAATTTACTAAAAGTACACTGTATTCACTGTTTATAAAACATCGACAAAATGCACTTCACTTTACTATTTTATTATATATTAATAGACCCCTACATGTGTTTCGGTTTATGTAAATACCATCATCAGGGGGTTCGAAACTACGTACATTATACATCCAATGTCATTTCTGCCCTTATAGTTGTGCAATATCCTAGTATGCAAGTTCCATTCACTTATAAAATCAGAGTTTAAAAACGTATATGAAACACCAGTATAAAATCGTTAAAAATTGGTTAAAATTCGTGTCGAAATGGTAAAATGTAGCAGTATGGGTCACTGTGTTACATCTATATCTTTGGCTGTTATTTGTTCTTGGTTTTGTATATTGTGTCCTGCTGTTGTCTGTGTCTCATGTTGTAGTGTGTACATGTACGTAGTTTCGAACCCCTGATGATGGTTTTTGCATAAACCGAAACACACGTAAGGGTCTATTAATATATAACAAAAAGTAAAAGTGAAGTGCATTTTGTCGGTGTTTTATGAACAGTGAACTGTGAAGCATGCACGGTGAGACTAATATAAAATTAACACTGTATTCAGTTTGGTTTTGTAAAATGTTCAAAACCAAATATAACGAGAGGGTATAAACGCTTGAAATCCATCAGAAATCTTCATGGCGCACAAAACCAGACAGCATCGGAATAAGGCTCTGCTACGTCCCGAAAGCCAATGCCAGGCGACACAAAACAAACGTGAAACAGCTACAGGAACATCTTCAAGTAAACTGAAGGCTGACATGACTCATACACTTTACAAGCTTATTTTGCTGAAACTAACAATAGCAAAAAATTCAATACAGTCTTCTCAGGCGATCAGCCGCGTCAACTCGTTTAAATACAACGTTTCGTGGACTGGCTCCGTCCCCATCCTCAGGCAGAACTGATTTTAAACTTACAATAGCAAAAATGTTCTTGACAAAATCAGTGAGTAGGGACAATATTTCAAGCGGCCCCACCCACATAAAAAGGGTTTGTAATGGCAGCCAGAATGGCTCTGGCCATGCTTGTTAGGACACGTTGTGGGAAGATCGTAAGATACCTGATGTGCTGCCAAGCCTGCACAACAGGGCAGTGGGTCCCAAAATGTACTGAATATTTCTAACGTGTTAGATACACCAAATATTCTGAAACTCGAGACTGCTTAGGGTTATCTATGCCTAGTTACGTAGAGAATCGCACAGACATTGAAACGCGTCTGTTAAAGGCAGGGCACTTCCTATACCCAGTACCACTGAACGTTCGGGTAAACTATTGTTGGTCCGCTCTAGTCCACTGTGACTTAGGTCTTGACATTTTAAAATGCTATGTAGCAATCACACTCACGACTATGTAATTCTCTCATTTCAATTTTCATAACTTTTAACGGTTTTAATATTTTGACCAGATGAATGAAAGTAACTGTAAAAAAATTTGTAAAATTTTGATCTGAATTACCAGCCAATATAAGGCTGTATATGTTTATGTGGTTTCCTTTGTGTGCAAATTTTACTGTGTCCTGAAGATGGCATTAATGTCAAGCCGAAACATGTAGCCATATTTGTTGCCAGATACAACAAAAAATCAGGTGTACTGACGGGTGCTTCTTAACCCGCCGATATGCATACAATTTAACTTTTGACGGATGAGTGGTCCCGGAGTGTGCGATGTGTGGGCTATGGGAATCTTTTGACTCTTTAAGAAGTTTGAAAAACGTTGCAGGAGAGCCAGCGAAATTGCTACATTGCCAGCTTCACAGCTACATGCCCAGAATATGAAAGGCGCTGTTGTTAAATCATTTTTCATCCTTACAGCGTGTAAGACACGTCCTCTAATTTGGAGATCTGACGTTCTCACAGCAGTACTGCTGAAGATTCAAGTCTTCTGGGACGTTTCAACGTGTCCACTGGTAAACAGTTACCGACGTTTCGAAACAGTGTAGTGCCTTCATGTTTCGGGTCAAGCAGTCCAAGAGGAATGGTTGGGCCGGAAGATATGAGCTACTCATCTTGGACTACTTGACCGTGAAGTGACGAAACGATTGTTCGAAACGTCAGTATATTTTTCAAGTATACACAAGACGTAACAACCCAGAAGACTTCAATGTCCAACCTCAGAGCTTTTTTTCTTTCCAACTTAACTTTCAACATACTGTCCCTTACTGAAGAGAATGCAGTTGACCTGCACCCATGAGTTAACGGTCAAAAATACAGGGCCGGTCGGCATTCCCCAGAGCAAACCACTTCCAAGGTCAACTCCAAACTCCACAGTGAGTAACTGTATATGTATACCGCTGTACCACATTTTACATCTTTTGACTGCTGTAATTCAACAGTCGTCACTGGGAAATTGAGAAATCACTACAGTTTACACTATACATGAAAATTAACGTAAACTCTGAATGACATGTCAGCAGCCAAACCTGGAGACCTATGCCGAGTGGCGATACTGTTGTTTTTTTTTTTTTACTTTAAAACATGGCACGATCTTCAAGTGCCGATAGCAAGCTATTTCAAAAATATGAAACGCTGATTCCCTTTCAAAGTCATGACGTCCACACCAAGTAAATCGTACTAATTGGTACAGAAGTTACTTGGAAACGAACACGACGAAACCCCAAGCCTTAGTTTCCTTTAAAACAGAGTGTGATCTCATTGCATCTACTGTGATTTTCACCGTCTTGTCATTTATGTGATCATCGTGGTGGCAGTGACACACTGTTATTCCGCTTAACGACACGGTGTAATCTGGTAGGTGCAAACGTCTGCACTCTCGTGCCGTCATTACCTGAGTTATGTGTATCAGTTTCCCGACGATGCACCACAACTAAATACTTCGCATGGCATATTCAAATGAGGGACTTAAAGCCTGTAAAACACTCTTCTTGGGCTGCTTGACCCTGACGAAGAAGGCAATGCGTTCCTTCGTAACGTCGGTACCCTTTTACCAATCGACGTAAGGCGCAACATCCCACAGCCTCAAATCTTCAGCAACCGCTGTGAGAACCTCAAATCTGGAACAGTATAGTAGTTACAACCTACTGGGACAGCGACACCAATTACTGTTGCTAGCTTTCCTAAAACCCCTATGACCTATGCGGGTCTTTTGTGTGGAACAATGCCACGAAGATCACAGAAAATGTCCACTGTCTTCTTCCCAACCTACACAAACACATAAAGGCACGTCATCCAAAAGGTTCTTGCAAGGCGACCGATTTCCCCTCGTTAAGAGAGCAATTTATGGACCAGCCATGAGGATATTGGCCTACCTTCACCGCTCGTGTACCAGGCTTAGCACATCCTTGAGAATCTGATGTCAGCTCTGCTCAGAGATGTACAAAGTGGCCAAATCACACGTGTCTCTCTGCAGGTCCTGATCTGGTCGAGTCCACACAGGGTTCGATATCAAGGCAAGACAAATCGGCTGGGAAGGCCGCCGCAAGACAACCAGCACAGATCGTCACTGGCACTCCTGTTAGCTGTGTTTGTGTTCTAACGAAGATGTCAGCTGCTCGGATTATACAGCGGCGAACGCAGGATGATCAGTAAATAATAATGGAACGGGTGTGAGAGCGGTCGTGACTGAATTTGAGGTACAATTTCAGCCTTGTAGTGGGCCGGTATAGCGAATCGCTACGGGCTGGACCATCTGGGGGGTCGAATCCCGTTGAGAGCGAGACTTTTCGCATCCGTCCAGACCACCGAACCTCGTATACATTGGGTATCGGGTCATTCCGGGGGTAAAGCGGCCGGAGCGTGGCGTTGACCACCCACCCCATCTCGCGCCGAGGTTAAAGAAAGAGTGGCGCTGTACATCTACTCCTCCCTGTACCTTCATGGCAGGTTATGGGGCGAATTTTACTTTTTACCTATTTCAGCCTTAGCCTTGAGGGACCAAGGAAACCCATAAAAAACCTCCGAGTCCGATTTTAAACCAGGACCTCCGGCATAAGTATAAGCATAGCATAAGTGTAAGTACTATTGTTACTCGAACGCAGACTTCGGTGAAAAATTCCTCCATCTCCCAAGTCTTGTAAAGCTTTTATATACATCAACCCTTTAAATAACGAAAGAGTGAAACTACTTCTCAGCCCAAAGCTCCCTGATCTCCGAGAAGGGCGCTGCTTCTTTAAGGTTTCCAAGCTTCGACCGTTTCTCATTCTGGTTAACAGAAGTACTGAAATGAATCTGAATATGATACTGACAGGAGAAAAACATACTCGGAGAAAAACCTGCCCCAGTACACTTTGTCTACCACATATCCCCACATGGACTGCAGTGGGCTCGCACCCGGTTCTCCGCGGTGAAATGCCGGAGACTAACCATGTGAGTCATGGTACGGCCTTTAAGACGAACCAGGGTCAGAGCCACGCTATGACTGACGGTCAGTCGGCCAGTCCATGTTGATGTCAAGACCGTTTGGGGCTCATGATCAGATACTGGTCTGTTAGTCTACTTTAAAATATTAGTGTTGCAGTTTCTTCGTGTGCCCTTTCTGTCGAAGGAGGGTCTGCCCTTCGTCATGGGTCACAGTCTTTGTCTACAGTACATGTTTACATTACTACAGACTTTGTGTGTATACAATTGCACGATATATTTTTAAAACCATACACAATACAGACACGGATGCCGTCAGTACGGCCTTGTGCAGCGGATTGTGCCTTAACTTGCTTAGCCTCGGCTTATGGCGTCACTTAGTCACTTGAACGGTCATACACTCGAGCGCCGTCATGCTTAAAACTCCTGCATTTCCTGTGTCGTGTTATATTCTCCTGCGAGTCAATGCAATTACGGATATAAAAGCGGTTACTATAGCAGGGCCTGCCACTGTGATAACGCCGTTGGTAGACCTTGGAAATACGTACAGGGTCCGAACTCAATAAATGATTCACTGCATTCACTTGCAGGACGATTCATGGTTATTTGAAGCCAAGGAAAGTAGTTACAAACTATTTCAGAAGAAAATGAATGCTTATGACGCACAGCGATGTCGTAACATGCCATATTCGCGGCGCAGACAGTGATCATCACTTACACAATAATGCGCGCGCACACACATATATATATATATACATATATTTATTTTATTTATATTGCTTTAGATGCTGTTTATTTCCGCAACAGTACATTATCGCTTGGCAAAGAGACCTCTTTCTTACTAAAGGTCATTCACTGACCTTCATCGTGGATCGTAATGTCCTTTTCAAACACTCAGCAATCTTCCTCGATCCACAGCATATAGCTTCATCGTCATAATTTACTACTACTACTACTACTACTACTACTACTACTACTACTACTACTACTACTACTACTACTACTACTCTGCTGCTGCTACTACGGATAGAGTACGTTCAATAAGTAACAATTCAGATGACTTTGGGAATATGTTCACCCGCGAACAGAAACACGAGGCAGGACGTATTGAATGCAAGACACTGTTCGTTTAACATCAAATTAATTACGAATGCAAAAATAAACGACACCAACAATTCCTTGTGTTGGGGTGGAGGCCAAAATTCCGACACACACGACACCTGCAACCAAACGACTGACATTAATGACGAAAACAAAAATTCGGGGCCGTAAATACAACGCGCTCTCTAAAGGGTTTTTTAAATTAAATCTTCAAGTTTTACGGCTTCGTTGGTTTTTCGTGCCATTTAAAAACACGTAAAACACGAAATATTAATATTTAATCTTTCAACCAACGAATGCACATATAAATAAAATTTCACTACGCCTTACATTATATTATTAAGATGCACGGTGAACACAACGTTAAATTAACGTTAAATTACGAAATATTAAAATTTAGTCCCCATAAGATAACCGCAATACAAATACAATCTCTCCCTTACGACTGGTTGCGTCGCAATTTCGCCAGCCCAGCGCAATATTCTGCTGCATACCTCGGTACAAATGCTGCCGCGCAATAAGATGGTCAGTACAGCAGTTGCTGCCAAACATATTGCGTTGTGCAAGGAGGAGTGTGGCCGCAACCTGAAACCTGTATTTCTAGATCGAGAAAAATAACTGTACAACTACACAGCAACTTAATGACAAAGCGCGTTCGAATTCTTTCTAGTCACTATCATCAGCAGCTCAAACACATAATGTGCACAATAACATACGACCCAGTCAACACTCAAAATACAGGCATACGTGAATATTTGATCGGCGTCATGTTGACGTATATCTGGTGAACCAATTGCACTTAGTGCACACAAACGTTCGTCAAAAGCGAAACAGTACGAGCAGATGCATAAGTAATAAAAGAAATCACAACTTACAATTCGTTACCAGTTCAATGACAACAGGTTCAAGCACCTAATGCTTTTATCGAAGTTCAAGATATGGACAAAACGTAGACAAATGTTTTCGGATGATAAGTACTGTCCGTTGCTCAGGAGTATGACTCTGACCGTGGTAGTGCTGTCGGAGAGGAACTCCACACGGTTAGATATTTACACCGGTAAAAAAAGGTAAAGTTCTCCCTAGAACAGGCCATGGAGGCCCAGACGGGGATTAGAGGTATAGGTCTACTCTTTCTTTGACCCTGGCACTAGATGGGGGTGGGTGGTCAACTCCACGCCCCAATCGCTCTACCCCCGGAAAGAGACCGGTACCCATTGTATAGGAGGCTGGGTGGGCCCCAGGGCCGGTCTGGACGGCTGCGAAAAATCTCGCCCCCACCGGGATTCGATCCCCGGACCGTCCATCCCGTAGCGAGTCACTATACCGACTACGCTATCCCGGCTCACATTTCCGACCGGTAACCGCTGTATTCCAATTAAAAATACAATGGGCTGAACGTTGTTGTGTCTTCTGAGGGCAAGTTAATTCTATTATGCCACCTGGAATTTGACGTTGTGTCTATCCGGCACAGCCGTGCATAAACTTGACTGCAGGCTTATTACGTATGACACGATCTAACAGCATCTGTATTTGTCTGCAAGCTTCGCCACAATATATCTCCAGCCACTCTCTCACGCCCAAAGTTTTATTCCTGAGAAACAACATGTGTCTGCATTAAATACATGGCGTGAGACAGTGGCCTTCACGCGATGTGCCGTTATCAAAGACGATGGTCTGGCGACAGTCATAGCAATGTACCGACACGATCTGTGGTGGAGGAACTGCCACCGCGTAACAGCAGAAACACTGCGACAAACTACGAGGGTTGAACGAAAAGTAATGCCACCACCTAACTGCAGAACCCGAAACGTCGGTAAATAATTACCACACGACGCCGTGTAATAACCCAGAAGACCACAGGTTTCATCAACATCGCGGCGGAAGCCTGAACTCAAGGTTATGCACGACGTTCCTCAGCCCAACGACGACGCCAGACTCCCATCAACATCGCACGTACAGCAGACCCACTGTACTGTCTCCGCCATATGGCGCTCGGCATTATGAAGCCGTTACGGATGCGAGGCACTGCACAATGGGCCACAGACAATGCAAAACCACAGCCGATCGGGGATGTTCAAACTCTTCTGTAAATAAGACCTACTGAGATAACACTCTTTCGCGCCTCGTAATTGCATTTAATCATCCACAAGCAGAATACACAACAGATTCCTTAACAGGTCGGCACAGATTTTGGGGTCGGTTACGTGTGCGTGTAACAATTTGTGAGTCGACGATGCAGATGGGCCGACACATACAAAGGGGCAGTCGTGACGGAAGTTTAGAAAACACCAGAAATAACAAAATGTCGGAGTGCACAGAATCCAACCACAAACGCGTTGCATCAAATGTTAAATATTCCTCAAATTACTTCCCAGTGTAAATAATGGCTGTTCTCGACGCTAAGCTACACCCCAAAGCAGACATTTTTTTTTCTAAACGCCAAATTTCCTATTATGCATCCCTCGTTGATTTGACGTGCATTTCAGACCCATAAAATCAAACCCAAGGACCTCCCTTCGTGGTCAAAATGCAATTATATACGTAATTTGACTTTGCGCAAAAAATTTCCACAAGGGTGTACAGGCAGTTTCCAGGTTACGTTATATGCGACTTAAGAAACTCGGAATTACGTAAAAATTTTGATTAAGTATTAATACTATTAATTACTTTATGTATTAGAATATTAATATTATTAATTATTAATATTGTAATTCTTAAATGTGTTTTACTTTGTGTGTTTCATACGAAAAGAAACTGATAGAAATAACATTTTAAACATGTACACTGGCATTGTGAAGACGTACACAAAACCGATAAGGTGTGACACATATGTGGAGGTGGGGTCGATTCCGACAAGTAAATTTCGGACCACGTAAAAGTTTCAAGAACGGAACCATTACGTTAAGTGGGAAACTGTATGTACTCGTATATATGAAAATTATGAAAGCCAAACAAAATTACTACAGTTTCTATACATTTCTTCAATTATATATATATATATATATAATATATTTTAAAATGCGTATTTAGGTAGTTTCGCATCATAAGAGCCATCATCAGGCCATAACAGAAACTGTAAGTTGGAAATCTCCATATTTTAAAAAAGAAGTACTGGTTCTGTGTAATTAATAAAAATAAAGATACTTTGGTAATCTGCATCTCAACAGGGATGTCTCGTATTAAAATCTACAAAATTACCTTACTACAAGTTGCATGTTTTACCAAGATCTATACCATACACTAGTTTTAGGGCCCTAAATTAAGTATATTGTAGAAAAAAAGTATATCGTTTGGGTGCCCTTCAATAGCATAACATTCACATCAAGTTACGTGGCAATTGGAACTGGAAGGGCACACACACACAGTCAGTCAGCACTGTGACTTCATAAGCCTATGCTAAGTACGGACACGAACTGACAGTCCAATGTAACCAGCAAAACAATGGAGCTTATAACACAACTGTCTACAATTTTCTGTCACGTCATGCCTCGGTGCAGACCCGAAACCTCCATCAACTCAAATTTGTACTGCCAGCGTTCCCAATTCACATACATACTAAAAAATCAAACCAACAAACTGCGTTTCTGGTCTCTTAGTCACGATATCGTGTAGTCTACGAACTGGCAAAAAGACACTGTGGACAACACGATTCCATTCTGCTAGTCTATAGCCTATGACATGCATCACCAGGCAAATCATACCCCATACGGCCAGTATCAACCACAACGCTGTGAAAACATGCAAACTCAAATTTCTGCCAATATATTCCGGGCAGACATGCTTCTGATTTCCAATTTTCACCGCCGTCATAACCCCAAATGAGACATAAGGGAACTAACGTTCAAACTCCACCCGCCAGATGGCTTAAATGGATATTACAAGCTCAATCAGCAGTCTGTGGCTCTACAAATCTGCGTCCATGCGGTACGTCATCTGCTGCAGTAACTTTGTTGAGGCAAACAGGACCACTATGCTGACTAATATCAGCTACCTGTACGGATCGAGTAGGAAGTACTCGCATAAACGCGGTAAATATGGTAATAATTACGAGGGTCGACAAGAAATGTCATTGGTACCTAAATATGAACACTACCACTTGATACACTACGACAATATAGCATAAACTAAGGTTTGAAGTAGAATACTTGAAAATACCTTTCATGACTGACGTACATACATGAACAGCCTGCTTTCATTAGGCATACCTGAAATTAAAGAAAAAAAACACAGCTTAAAATGCGAACGTACCATCATTGCAATTATACACAGACGTTTAAAAAAGGTTTCTTCACGTACATACTCGTGTAATACACTTAAATATAAATAAATAAATTTCCCCCCATGGCGCAACGGCCCCCCAGTGCGCCAGGGCCTGCTCATCATCGACGCTTCACGATCACACTTTAGACACACCACACTCGGTAGGACTCCTCTGGACGAGGGACCAGCCCGTCGCAGAGACCTCTACCTGACAACACACAACACTCACAAGAGACAGACATCCATGCCCCCAGCGGGATTCGAACCCGCAATCCCAGCAAGCGAGGCCGCAGACCCACGCCTTAGACCGCGCGGCCACTGGGATCGGCTACATATATATACATTGTGTGTGTGTGTGTGTTTTTGTGTTATGTGAGAAGATAAACAAATCTTAATCCAGTCGATCTCACTAAGGATATAAACATAACCTTAAATAAAGCTCAATAGATGCGAATTGAACTAATGACAGGCAGTGATATATATGGAAGAAATGCGTAGAAATAAGATACTCTACTCAAAATAAATTCCAGTAATGGCTGCGTGACCTGCTGACATACGCAACTGGGAACATCAAATAAAAACACCGACATCGGGAGTGTGAATCGCTTGACGCCTTCTCCCTTTGTTTAAACACTCTTTCATCTCATTTGCTTATCTGTCCCTGTAGAGTAGATTTTAATTCTCAATAACATATAACAAAATATTCCAGACTGTATCTTGTCGCCGTACTTTACGCTATTACGCACTTAAGACACCGCTTAGGGTAATGGACAGAGACTTCTCGTCTTCGCCATCTGGATTTGCCTTCGTCGTTCTGAAGAATAACACCATGTTAAGCAACAGTCGATGCATGTTACACATAACTCAGACCTACGTTTGACTAAAACAAAAATAAAACTCCGAAGTACATTAAAGCCACGAAAATTCAAATTCTTTTGTTATGTTTCAATAAAAACTGAATTTTACTTCCGGGGCAAAATTCTACCATGGTGACCTACATCTGACCAGTCACGTGTTCAGCACTATAGCTCTGTAAGACAAAGAGTCTCGGAATTTGCGCGCCAGGCTCAAGGTTGAGGCCGATTTCGGCATGCATGTCTTCACACTACCTGCCCTGCAAACGTTCAACACCATCCCACCTGTTCAAAATGAATTCACTGCATGGACACCTCTGAAACAGACTTGACGCCAGGAAGGATAATACAATCAACAGGCATCGCACCAACCACACCCCCCCCAACCCCACCCTACTACCGCCCCCATCATCCAGGTGTCATCTTTCCCGGAAATTCTAGTTCACAGCAGCTCAACTAAGTCCAGGGACAATTAAAGTTTTAAAACAAACCCTTCACTTGGCTGCTTAATCAGCGACACACCCCGATGAACGTGCAGCCGAAGACAGAAGAGACCACCAACCACACAACCACCACTGAAAACGGAACATTCAAGTAGAAACACCGGTACCGTCTGGGAAATTCAAATGGCAGCTAACATCGACACCACTGCATGACTTACCTCAACTGTCATGAAAATTATTCGATATACAAAGACAACATTACTAATATATCGATATATCGATTACGTTCTTTTCTTAATTTGCATTTCACATAATTCATACAGCCTATCTTCCTGCTGCATAGATTCTTAGTCATACAGATGTAGTAGTAGTAGTAGTTAGTAGTAGTAGTAGTAGTAGTAGTAGTAGTAGTAGTAGTAGTAGTAGTAGTGTAGTAGTGTTGTGTAGTGTTTGGTAGTTGTTAGTTTGTTAGTAGTCATGTGAAACACTTAGTACTGAGTTTATCTACCTAACAGTTCTCGCATAAGAGTTCACAATGTCGCCATGTTGACTTACAAGGATACACAGCATGCTGTACACAACCGGTGGTAAAGTTTAACTTATCATACAAAATTTAATATTTCTGGCTCCAATGACCAATTCATTAGGCGTCACTGTCAAAGTAAAGGCTAAAATAAAAATATCGCACGGCCGCCATATTTTTCTTACATTCTACTAAGAAATTAAAACAACGAAATCTGGACATTTTTCGAAGACCAACTGATTACATGTCACTTTCACTGCAGAGGTTCGCGCGTCCGCCATGTTGTTATTACTGATTTTAGTAAATTAAAAAGTACAACGCTGAGGTAACTTCCAGTGAAATAACTTTCACACAAATGTCGTGTTGCAAAACACATCGGATCCATTAAACACAAATATTGTGTTGCAAAACACATCGGATCCATTAAACACAAATGTGTGTTGCAAAACACATCGGATCCATTAAACACAAATGTCGTGTTGCAAAACACATCGGATCCATTAAACACAAATGTCGTGTTGCAAAACACATCGGATCCATTAAACACAAATGACGTGTTGCAAAACACATCGGATCCATTAAGCACAAATGTCGTGTTGCAAAACACATCGGATCCATTAAACACAAATGTCGTGTTGCAAAACACATCGGATCCATTAAACACAAATGTCGTGTTGCAAAACACATCGGATCCATTAAACACAAATGTCGTTTGCAAAACACATCGGATCCATTAAACACAAATGTCGTGTTGCAAAACACATCGGATCCATTAAACACAAATGTCGTGTTGCAAAACACATCGGATCCATTAAACACAAATGTCGTGTTGCAAAACACATCGGATCTATTAAACACAAATGTCGTGTTGCAAAACACATCGGATCCATTAAACACAAATGTGTTGCAAAACACATCGGATCCATTAAACACAAATGTCGTGTTGCAAAACACATCGTATCCATTAAACACAAATGTCGTGTTGCAAAACACATCGTATCCATTAAACACAAATGTCGTGTTGCAAAACACATCGGATCCATTAAACACAAATGTCGTGTTGCAAAACACATCGGATCCATTAAACACAAATGTCGTTTTGCAAAACACATCGGATCCATTAAACACAAATGTCGTGTTGCAAAACACATCGGATCCATTAAACACAAATGTCGTTTTGCAAAACACATCGGATCCATTAAACACAAATGTGTTGCAAAACACATCGGATCCATTAAACACAAATATCGTGTTGCAAAACACATCGGATCCATTAAACACAATGTCGTGTTGCAAAACACATCGGATCCATTAAACACAAATATCGTGTTGCAAAACACATCGGATCCATTAAACTCCTGCAGGGATGTTAATCTAGTAGGCGGGATCTCAACGCCGCACTAGATGCAGCACTAGAAAGCGATGAAGTTTCATACAAATAGCAATTCCAAAAACGCAAGTAGTGATTTCCAGACTTTATACAGTGGCAAAAACTTCATCAAAGCCCCATCCCTTTTCTTAACTTCGAATGTGTTTACATGTATAAGAACATCTTTACCCGTTCTTCGTCTTTCAAATTTTACTTGCATATTTAATTGCATAATAAACCTCTTACTCAGAGCCAAGCGAACCAACGGTCTGTATGTTCACATCGCAACAGAATCCACAAAAAAGAAAAAAATATATAACAGCCTAACGATACCTACCAAATCCTCTGAACGTGTGGCAAAGTTCTCAGTATTATGGAATGACAGCTACAACTCAAAACTGCATTTGCGAAGACACTAATTGCACACTAGGTTCGGGGAATGTCTGCTACCGTTCAATTCAGATCTACTATTTTTCCGTTTGCTATCTAAAAACGTAATGATAAAAATATATATTTTTTTCATGGCTCGACAGCCCCTAGTGGGCCAGGCCCTACTCACTGTCGAGGCTTCACGATCACACTCAGACACACCACTATCGGTACGACTCCTCTGGACGAGTGATCAACCCTTCGCAGAGACCTCTACCTCACAACACACAACAAACACAAGACACAAACATCCATGCCCCCGGCGGGATTCGAACCCGCAATGCCAGCAAGCGAGCGGCCGCAGACCCACGCCTTAGACCGCGCGGCCACTGGAATCGGCAATGATTAAAATATACAAACTATAAATTCACAGCTATTTTGTATGGATCTGAAATCCAAGCCTGTAGCGGTAACGAAATAGCATGGGTTTTCGGTTCCATAAAACGCGGGGAATTTCTTGCGAAGCTGGGCTGCTGGAGGATTCTCCTCCCCGATCATAGTCACTACCCTTCCCACACATGTCAACTCCAGGGTACGTGTCATAAGAAGGATTTCTTCCCGATCGTAGAATTGTCTTAAGTTTTCCTACATTGCGCGTGACAAGACATGTTCACAAACGGAAGTGTCGACAAAGGGTCGAAAAATGAGCCAAAATGTTACTCGTTTTTTCAGAAAGGTCTGTTGCTAAGTAAAATGTCCTTGAGTGTAACTGAAAAGGCTGGTGAGCGTCTCTACTACGTCTTAGGCATATGGCTCGTTAAGTTGCAGCAGGTGCTTAGACTTAACAATAAGGGTGAAAAAGGTACATTTCCAAGGGAACAGGCACACCCTTATGTTTACTTTATCCACAAACTATTCCACCATTCTACCATAAGGTGGGACATGAGGGTGAGTAGGGCAACGAAAGAAAACACAGGAGACTCCCTGCGGACAGTAACCCAAGCCTTTCATTATTTCTTTCAAGTCGCCCCAAGGTCAGTGAAATATTCCACAACCACACACATCCCAAATCCTACCATGACAAGTGCTGGGTCACATGCAGCAGTCTACGTGAAGCACGTACTGAATAATTACTGGCTTAAAACAGTACGTATGACAGAACAGTATATACATAACTGTGACATCTCACAAAGGAAGTGCAGTATATATTTTGTGTACCCTTTTATCTTCATTAATAACAGTTTTATACAACAGCCTGACGATGGTCCAAATAGGACTCGAAATATGTAGCTAAGCCATAACATACAGCCGTGTTACAATGAAAATTCGAATGCTTACTTGTTGAGAACAATACGCTGCTATTACGCGACTACGAAACCGACACTCGCCAATGTAATGCAGGCCTGTCAAACTCAAAACAGGTTGCGGGCCAAATCCGACTTGACGACGCAAGGACGACATGATGCTCCTTCTAGATTCTGCAGGATTTGCTGGGTGTAATAACAAGTTAGTCTCAGTGGAAAGTTATTTAAATACTGCCTGACTGAGGGAATAACAGTGCTTTCTTCAAAAAAACACTCCTTTTGATGTCTTGAATCGTAAAATTTAAAATCACTTAATAACTTTACAACTGAACACTTGCACAGTTACTAAGTGACTTGAAAGATGATTAAGGTGGGACGGACGATTGTTAGGAAAGTTATCGTAACTTCCGTCGGGTCCTGCTTCTTGCTGATGGGAGCGATGAGTGAGGATCAAAAGGACCTTCCTGTTGGTAACTATGCGTGCATGCGCACATACATACATACATACACATGCACCGCTCAAACACAGGACAGAGTGCTGTGGGCAGACAAGTCTTTAACCGGCAAAAATGTTTTCAACGTTGGTTTATTTATTCTCCGAATAATACGACACTATGAATGACTGTATATTCATTTATGCATCACATTCACTACATGTTTCGGCCGGTAATTACGGCCATCATCGGATAGTGCTACAATTATATAAAAGGGAAAGACTGAGGCACAGGCCTCTCCTTTACATTAAAATACAGAAATACAGTTTTGTTATTATACCAAATAATGGGATAATGAAACGCGTATCAATAAAATTGTTAAATAAACAGGTTGCAGTGTCCTGGTAACGTACAAAATATGAGTTGTGGGAATACCATACGTAAATGCTTTCAGTACTCCCCAAGAACGACAGTAAAACTTTGTACATATCACAAGGCGAGCGTGGCACATTGTACGACGTGTCTGACAGGCCAAGTCGAATCGAAATCGGGACATACCACGGCAAAATACGTACATCTGTGGTAGCGAGGTGGCAGTTGTGACATTAGTCAACATGGCGTGTCGTGTTCACTTCACCCGAAGGTCAATCAGCGTCTTCACCTTCTACTCCACATCGTACTGCCCGTTCAAACCCCTGTCGGTATGAACTCGCCATCTCCGCCCACGTCTGGTTACCGGCCTCTTCCTTACACTATGTATATATAGCCAATAACTCGATTACTGAATATTAGGTTCATATCCTTAGAGAACTACAAGTGGGTGCGTCTATGGCTAAAACGTCCTATTATTGATGAAATTACACGGCCGCACTCAGGGCACTCAAAGCTACCAGCACTGTAGTTGTTCCTGCGATGTTGCTGTTGAGCAGTACAACTGGCAACTATACTTCGCCACTCGTTCCGATCCTCAGCAGATTATTCCCAGCCCACAGCAACATTCATAGATTTCATGGTCCGATGTAGAACACTAGGTACGTTCAAAGTTACGGCGCTATAAACATTGTCACGTTACGCCGAGTAGCTTGGCAGAAGTGGACAGGCGTTACAGAAGACCCTGTTGCCCCCAAGAACGGGACAGATGAGATCTGATGGAGTCAGCAAGTTCCTCCGATACGTCGGTATGCTTCTTCCAGACTACACGGCGTCACACCTCACAACCCAGACGACAGAAACATTTAAATTTGTGTACGGTATTATTACGTCACGCGAGCTGTCCCAGACCATCTGAACTCTCTTTGCCATTTCCTGATCATGTAGTTCCCCTCATTACTTATTAGAATCTTAGCTGATCTTTCCAAATACAAATAATCTCATCACTTTCCTCTTCTTCAGTGTGAAGAACCACGTTTCACGTCATACAAAAGACACAATGCAGTTCATATAAATCGGTTAGCTGGCAAAAGGAACAGGTCCAGTGGCTGAGAAGCACAAATGGTTACCTTCCCCAAAATTGTATTTCATTATGTTTTCATTTGTAGGATTTTAAAAAGGAAAAAAAAAAGACAAACCGTTATGAACTACAATTAATATGCTCGTAACGCCATCACACAGTTACCGGAAAAAAACTGGCAAGTTTGTAGTACATTTTGACCCTATGCCTACCGAATTATTTACTACAATAAAACCAACACAGTGCACAATACGATGTAAAGTACAACAGAACAGTATCTGTCTGTATACGTTTGGTCAATGTGTGTGGTAATCATAGGCGTAACTGGGCTAATAACACTGGGGGGGGGGGGGGGAGCAAAAATCGACCATGGGTATTAGGAACTTTAATTTACGAAGGAGTCACATTAGAAAGATAAGGAAAATTCGTTCGAACGCAGGTTTTTCATTTTTTTTTTACTTTACACCACCCAAATAATCGTTTAGAAAATATTTACATATATTATTCTCCCCTCCAACTCAGTAGCAAAAACTGGAAGGGCACATGCCCCCCCCCCCCCGCCCTTACCAAGTTACGCCAATTTTGGTAATGTTTTAAGGCCTCGTCTTCGGCGTATTACAAAGGACCTATCACAGCATCCTTCGATTACAATTTTTATAATTATATTTACAGCACACATTATACACTTGAAACAATCTTCTGTTCACTTTTAGTACATTCAATTAAATGCTCCAGCTCGCTCTCATTTCCTGTAAGCACGTTCCCATATGACATAACTGTCAGACACAAAACAGCCAATCAATAATTGTTCCCATCCCACCTCGTCAAATGGTAAGCCCACACATACCGCAACCACCACCACTCACTTCCATCACTAAATATGGTTTCTGCCCGAAAGATGGAAAGCACCCTCCTCATACAAGACGCATGTGCGATGTTTGTTGAACAATGTCGACGTAAGACACTCACCATAACAAGCGTCCTTTCACGAGAACTGCAATTCTTCTTCAAATACATGCGCTTTAAAGTGCACTACTGGAAACGTCTAATGTCCAGACTTAACCGGTTAGTAAAGTGCAAACTAATGGCCGTGCCACGACTCTGGCGGTTAGTCGCCGGCCTCTCACCGCGGAGGCCCGGGTTCGATCCCGTGTCAGTCCAGGTGGGATTTGTGGTGGACAAAGTGGCACTGGGACAGGTTTTTCCCCGCATACGTCGGTTTTCCCCTGTTTATTTCATTCCACCGGTGCTCCATTACACGGAAAAAGCGAAAAAAGAACTAATCATCTTAATCACAGTGTTGCACAATCAGTCTCAAGGCTACGGTGCGTCCGTAGCATCTGCTGCGGGGCCCTTCACCACAAACAAAAAATGTAAACTACGCTGTCAATTTGTAAAACGTTATCACAAGGTTGGGAGCTGTGCACTGTACCTAGAAGATTTCATCTCGAAACATTTGTGTCCATTCAGTATATAGTAAAGAAATTTACACTGCAGTAAACTGTGAGATTTCTGTGCACAGTCAACTGTATCACACGTGACTTCTGTGCTGAATAATTTGTCAATCACACGAGGTGTTGAATGAAAACATCAGGACTTTTATTTACAGCATATGTTTACTCATACTCATGTAGTATTAATACTACATGAATTATCTTTGAAGTCTTTCACAGAGATTGCTTTCTTTCTGTGCCGTTAGTCTGCCATTTTAAGACAATGTCAGGCACAACAACTGTGCGTGTCATTACCCGACACGGGTAGGCAATGGCAGGCCTACTCTACGCACACTCTTGGTTTTCCAATAATTATTTTTTGACGCGTTCGAAAAATTTCGAAAACCGACTATTAGCTTTGTCATGTCTGTCTGTCTGTCTGTCTGTCTATCTGTCCGTCCGCCCTCATGGAACAACTCGGCTCCCACTACACGAATTTTCATGAAATGTGATATGAGTATTTTTCGAAAATCTGTCGACAAGATTCGAGTTTCATTAAAACCTGACAAGAATAACGGGTACTTTACGTGAAGACCTATGTACATTTATGATTGT
This sequence comes from Reticulitermes speratus, assembly GCA_021186555.1. NCBI lineage: Eukaryota > Metazoa > Arthropoda > Insecta > Blattodea > Rhinotermitidae > Reticulitermes > Reticulitermes speratus. The sequence continues at coordinate 16,231,111 of JAJKFL010000010.1, forward strand.
ACCTCACTAAATTCTTCTGAGAATGAGATGTTTCAGACAAAAACTGTAGAGAAAAAATGCACATTTTATGTTCAACATTTTTCCGAAAATCGTGCCGTTTATGAAACATGGGGAAAAATATGGTACAGCCGGACAGGCCACAGATGACAATATAATACGGCGCATGCGCTTTGCTTGCTGGATAAGTAAGGCTACAGACACACTCAGAATATGTAATACTTATTGCTTTTCCGCGGCAACAATGGTTACGCGAACGCGCCTGAATGTTACGTCATACTACACTGTCTGTCTTGTTCCTATTAGAAATGTGACTGATGTTTATACCACGATACTGCCAGTTAAATTTCCTTCGGAAAGAAATGCGTAAAAGCTCAAAAGCTCAATAAACCTCTCACAGCGGTTCAACGTTAGGTGCGTGCTGTTCCCCTCCGCCCCACAACGTATTTTAGCGTACATTTTAGTAACTGGTTAACTTATCTCGTGCGACCTCTACATATCCCTTCTAGAAAGCAGTCTTCCTTTGTATTTTATTTTACTAGGGTGTCATGTCTCAGACAACACTGCATGATGCACTGCGCACACCGAGATGCGCTATCAGCCTGACTGCAGCGCTATCCCAGCATACTGCCTCAAGAGAATGGACGAGGAAAACCACAAATAACTCGTCAGGACATCCGATGTGCACGGCCGCAATTCGAACCGGGAACCTCCCCAACATAAGTCCAGTACAGGAGGTCTCAAATTTAAACCTTACATGATCTGAACAATTTTCCATGTGGTAGTTACATAAACGGCCAATCACAGCGGCCCACTCCAACACTGGGATGGTGAGATCGGATCACAGCCGCGGCATGGATGTCTGCGTTCTTTATGTGATGGTGGTGTGCTGTGTCGGCAGAGCCCTTGTGACAGGCCGACCCATCATCCAAGGTCAAGGTCACCGTAACATACCAAACGAAGCACACACGAAAGGTAAAGGTAAAGTTTACCCATTTTCAACCTTGGCGACAGACGGGAGTCGGTAGTCGATGCCACGCCCGGCCGCTTTACTCCCGGGAACCCGTTACCCATTCTACTAGAGGCTGGATGGGCCCCAGGGCCGGTCTGGACGGGCGTAAAAAAACATGTTGTCCCCCCCCCCCCCCCCCGGGGCTCGAATCCCAAAGTGTCCAGCCCGCAGCAAGCCTCTATACCGAACTGTCGGCCAAGCCAGTACTGTGAAATGTCCACAAACAACTTTCAGGGACCCGGAACTGGGGAGAGCCAGGGTCACACGCGCTCCCAGAGCTAGAGAGAGGGAGAGAGAATTATTTATCCAAATACGACGCAATTCTTACTCCAAGCAGTTACCTGTGCAGTGTATAATAATACCTGTGCAGCCACGTGTATGCAATGCATCAACACCGAGGTCGAGACACGCAAAATCCCAATGCAGCAGCCCGAAACACTTGCCACAAGTCTGTGGTCATATGACGGCTCAAATGAATGAAGGCCGATCTGCAGGAGCCCGATGCTGGTCCTCCCATCCGTCAAGCAATAAACGTACTGGCCCTAACGAACGGATTCAATCACATGCAGAGTGCCCAGGATTAAGGACTACAGGGCCGAGTGGCGCAGATAGCGCCCCACACAGGCACCGCGGCGAGGGCGGTCACGGGGGGGAGCCCCAAACTTCTCAACTTCTTCATGCAGCAGCGACAACCCTGAGAAGCGATCAGTTCGTCGAACTAGCCAAGCATTTCGCTGCATTATATGGAACCCTAAGGTTCATCACCGCGTTCACAACAGCCCGCCACCTATCCCGATCCTGAGCCAGATCAATCCAGTACAAAACCCGCAACCAATTTCCTGAAAATCCATTTCAATAAATCTATGCCTAGGGCTTCAAAGTGGCCCCTTTACGTTAGGTTTCCCCACCAAAACCCTGCATTCACCTCTCCTCTCCCCCATACGTGCTACATGCCCCAACCAATTCATCTTCTTGATTTGATCCCTGAAATACTTGGTGAAGAGTGTAGATCACGATGCTCCTCATTATGCAATTCCCTCCGGCACCCTATTCTCAAACGCCCTCAGCCCATGTTCCTCCCTGAACGTATGAGGCCAAGTTTCACACCCATACAAAACAACAGGCAAAATTATAGTACCCCAAACGTACAGACCGCTAAGTCTGTGGTGTGTTCCTTCGGACTGGATTCCGTTCGTCTGTCAGAAGGCAGTATTCTGGATCCCTGTTAAGAGATCTGGGAGTAACTTCTCTAGTAGGCGTGCCATGGCTCAGGCGGTTAGTCGCCGGCCTCCCACCGAGGAGGCCTGGGTCAGTCCATGTGGGATTTGTGGTGGACAAAGTGGCACTGGGACAGGTTTTCCCCTGTCAATTTCATTCCACTGGTGCTCCATTACTTTCGAATAATGAAAAAACTGATCATCTTTCTCTCCATCACAGGGCTGCACAATAAGCCTCAAGGCTGCGGTGCGTCCGTAGCATTTGCTGCGGGGCCCTTTACCACAAAAAAAAATACACTTCGATAGTAATTACTGGGTGGCCCCAGATTATCGATCGGTTATCTACGCCAATGACAGGCCTGCAACAGAGCACCAGTGCTTCATAATATGACATGCTGAATGTTTATAATGCGAAGTTCAACTGTTCATAACATGAGAGCTGTAACTAACATGATGGTCACGCCCGATTTCAAGTATTCAGTTGTACAACAGTGAAACCCGTGACATAATTATTGTGCTGGTACAAGAAGTTAGGCACTAAGAACCTCCACACGCAGGCTATACCAGTAATTTAAACTTTTATCACATAACTGCAAGAACAATTCATTCTGTCTCTTTTCTGAATAATTTGTAGCATTCCAGTCGAAACATGACCTACATTTTCATTGTATATCCCAGAAAGTTAAAAATTTTGTTAAGACTAATAAACTGTGTCATGTTTGGGACTGGGCTAAACTTGTTTCAGAATAATTCCTGGATTTGGTTCGTAGTCCCGTCTTCATTCATGACAATGAAATGTAAGTAAAACATTCGAATGAGACACGGAAACTTCTGAATAAGTAACACACAAACTTCGGACAATAATTATGCCTGCGTCTGAAATTCCCCAACACAATACATAAGTCGGTCAAAAGAAAAACAAGAACTTGTTTTTCATATAAAAATTGCGGCAGTTTGTAGGAAAGTTTCGTCGCCTCAAATTAACCAACCGTCGCCTCAAAGTTCATCAGCTTAGACACGACTCAGAAGATATCAGAAAATAAGACGGCGCCAGTAACAACCCTCGTTTACAACAAAAATTACTATATTGTCACTGTTGCTATTACTATAAATAATAATAATAATAATAATAATATATCCCAACCAAAGACCGAATGCCGGAGGGGGCGAGATTTTCCGCACCCGTTCAGACGGATCCTTTGGCCCACTCAGCGTCCTATACAATGGGTACCGGGTCACTCCCGGGGGTAAAGCGGCCGGGGCGTGGTGTTAACCACCCACCCCCATCTAGAGCCGAGGTATACCTCTACTCCCGTCTGTGCCTTCATTGCATGTTACAGGGTGAACTTTACCTTTTATGCCTACACAAGCCTTGAAGGCATATAGGAGAGTGAGGTATAGCTCCCCTCACATTAACCTCGGCACTAGACGGAGGTGAGTGACCAGCCTCACATTCCGACTGCTTTATCCTCGGGGAATGATTGCCCAGTACCCACGAAACAGGAAGCTGCGTAGTTCCAGTCCGGACGTTTTGTAGAAGGGAAAAATTCCTTCCCCTACTGGGACTCAAACCCCGGATCGTCCAGCCCGTAACCTGGCCACTACACTGCCTGCGCTACAACAACAACACTATTTTGCTGCTATCCCCTCCACCTATTCCATCGTTTAGACAGGCTGGCCTGAAGGTCACAAGATGACAATCAACGCTAACCCGTAATTCTCGTCTACGGAAACAGATCTGTTATGCCAGCTTTATAGATTTCCCCTTATAATGACTAAGTTCTGACTAAATGGAACAAGAAACCAAGGACAGACCATCAGGGAAACTTCGGCAACTGCGGCGAGGAAAGGTCAACTAACTCACTCCCAGGCTGCTTAGGGCTGATTACAGTAACGGTTACCGAGAAAGGACACTGACTATGCCCATACCTAAACACTGACCAGACACAACACTGTCTACTGTACTAACAGACACGACACCTCTGCCATAACCTTCATACCTAACACAGTCTACACCAGGCCCGCTCAAGCCGAAGCTTGAGGGCACAAGTTGCCCTTTGCCTGCGACACTGTTATATTTTAAAAGAGAAAAAACGTCTTTTAACCCTTTCCCTGGCAAAGCCGAGATAGAACACCGAAGCAACTTTGAAAACATATGAGAGTCATACATTACAACACTAATTCAGTATGTACCAAGACAGGCAAAATACAGTTACTGACTGTGGAGTTTATAGCTGACCTTGGCAATGGTTTGCGCTAGGGGAAGCCAACCGTCCCTTGTTTTTGACCAGTAACCCACCACTCACGCGGTGCAGGTCAACTGCAATATCTTGAAAAAGAGAATGTACATATGACGTAATACCGAGGCGCGATCGCGTAACCAATGTTGCCGAGTAAAAGCAATAAGTACTAAGCATTAAGAGTGTGCGTATTCTTGCATTTTTTCTCCGCCGTATTATATTCTCATCTGCGTCTTTTCCACATTATCTCACAAACGGAACGATTTTCAGAGAGAGAGGAGAAGAGAGAAGAGAGAGAGAGGAGGAGAGAGAGAGAGAGGAGAGAGAAAGAGAGAGAGAGAGAGAGTTATGGAACACAAAATGTGTAACTTCATTTTCCCTACAACTTTTGTCTGGAATACTTCTCATTCTACGAAGAATTCAGCAAGATATCACAAATGTGCATAGGTCTACATGTAAAGTGTCACTTATTATTGTCAAATTTGAATCAAACTTGAATTTCCTCGACAGATTTTCGAAAAATTCTCAAATATAAAATTTAGTGAAAATCCAACCAGTGGGAGCCGAATTTTTCATGAGGACAGACAGACAGGCACGACAAAGCTAGCCGTCGCTTTTCGAAATTTTGCGAACGCGTCTAAAGATGTGCTAAAGATTGCGACATCCTAGCCCACGTTGCGAAGTGCGCTTTTAATAAATTTTTATTATCAGCATATTGTATCCCACGTGATATGTAGATAAACATATAAAATTACACACATTTATACATTTACTTACATTTTGTACATTGAATTTCATGTAGCGCGCACGGAGACCAAATTTTGCAGAAGTTGCCCGCACCACATACAAGGCTGAGCAGGTCTGGTCTAAACACTGAGCACAGGTAGGCAGGCCTGGTCTAAACACTGAAACAGGTCAGGAGCCTGGTCTAAACACTGAACACAGGTCAGGCAGGCCTGGTCTAAACATTGAGCACAGGTCAGGCAGGCCTGGTCTAAACACTGAACACAGGTCAGGCAGGCCTGGTCTAAACAATGAACACAGGTCAGGCAGGCGCAAGAAGATTTAGTTTTGATGCAAATATCAATTTACAAAGCTAAAGCAAATGCAGCACATTCAAAACTCGGTAAAACGAAACCCCTCAGCTGACCAACGACTTCATCGAACCCCCGTTCCCTTTCTTGTGTGCGTGTGCGTGCGTGTATAAAATTTAAACTGTACATTCGATTTCATACAGTCCCGCTACCTCCACGTTAACACCTTTACATGGTACACAGTAATACATATGCAAATTTTATGCGAAATATTTGTCTTGTAATGTACAACACAAACTCTTGACGGACATACAAACCTAGCCCTTCCCGCCCCGTGCGCCGTTCGCTTATAAACATCGCAGTAATCAAGCAGCTTCAAAACCGGTGCTCCGTCCTACTGACGAAGTAATTCCCGCTGTAGAGTTCAACTGTGCTTGTAATTTCCACAAACACTTTTAGCGTTCGACCGTCTCCAGCGCAAGCATTACAGTTAATTAGCTAGCTGACCTTTAATTAGAAAGTATGTGCAGACACTTGGAGGTAAGCAATCTAAGGTCACAAGCCGAGACGCGAAAAAACGTACAAGCCAGGTGACCACCTGTAAAACCCGTTGGTTTTATTTGCTGCTTATTGTGACGGCGTGGTCGGGGGACACTTTCAGTAACATTACTAATTAATAAGGCCACGCATTATAAGGTTTGCGAGGATTTTAACAGCATTACGAGATTAAAAGTAGGGGGAGTTCAACTGAAAACCGGCACCAGACTCACGGCAAGTTTAACGGCCATACACTTCCGCACGTAACATACCTCCGTAATACATTGTACCGCGTGTCAGAACAGGTGTTGGAAATGACCTCCTTCAACTCTCACACATGCTTAATTTCGAAGGAACAGAAACAACCTGTAATCGTATTATAAATTTCCTACACCACTTCTCATACAATGCCTTCCTTATATAGGTGTTCACAATGAAAATCGTATCAAATTACTGCACACTCACGAACAAAGCAAAGTTATGTTACGCAGTGCCTCACGCGTCTGTTACAGACAGCAGATCCAACTGGACTGTGACTTAAACACGTCGGGTGATTCAATGTAACCGTACATGCGCCCATACGACTGGCGGTGTGTGAGGTATGTAGCTGCCTATAAAGAACTTAAAACAGTATTTAGTAATTGTTCACCAGGTACCAAATATTAACCTTAATTTCAGGCTTCCGCCGCAATGTTGATTAGATCTGCGCTCTTCTGGGATATTACGCGGCGTCGTGTGGTAATTGTTTACCCACGTTTCGGGACAACGTATCGGTCCCATCTTCACGGGTCAAGAGTCCGGGTAGGATGGGACCGATTCGCTGTCCCGAAACGTCGGTAAATTACCACACGACGCCGCGTAATATCCAGCAGAGCGCAGTGTCAGGTACCAAGTATGTCTGAGAATTGGAGGCCATTTACAACACACCTAACATGCGGTAAGTTATGTTACATATCACGTATTACATGAGGAAATGTATGAAACTTGAAAACGGTTGAACGGATTTTAAGATTCGAAGTCTTCTGAGGTATGACGCCGTGTAAACGTGTATCTAGATAACCAACCGACACAGAGACATATCTCAGAAGGCTGGGATCTTCATAATCCCCTCTGTGAGAACAACACACACCGCGGGTTTTAATTTGTTTTTATACCTACTAATTCCACTACAACATTTAGACGCGTGCTAGATTTGGTTAGAACCAGACAAAACAAAAGAAAATGACCTTCATGCGGTTCTGGCCACCATCTCGAGCGCAACTCGCGAAAAATTTATCGGAATGAAACATATTTTTAATAAAGGTTGTGGGGGGAATAGTCGGGCACACATTAAATCCAACATAACGATTCGGAGAGTCTCGCTCTTTTCGAGGTAATTAATCGGAATGGACCGAACGCGCTGCAATGCTAGCGGTTACATTCTCTTTATGCTCCTGTATTTACAGAAACGACTGAAAACCTTCTCACGAAGACGAATACTTCTCACTATAAAATAATTTCACACAAGAATACAGAAGAATTTCCATGAACTCGTATCCCCAAATGTCAGCGACCCATGTTCACCCTGTCAGTTATATGATGAAGTAGCACTGAGGCAGGTTTCTCTCAGGGCACTTCAGTTTTCCTCTGCCCACTACCATTTCAGCAATGCCCCATATCCATTCATCCATCACCCTTGGGCTAGACAATGGGGCAGTTACAGTACGGGTGCACAAACTCTTGGCGCGAGGTCGCAGATGCGACTATGGTGGCGCCTAATATCTGCGGGGTCCTTAGCATGGAACTTGGTTCATGTCCCCCTTCTGGTGCCCAGAAGGTTGAAGTCGATGCTGGACTTTTGAAAACTTTGTGGTCCCCTGAGTTCAAGCCGCAGTTCCAAGAGACATAATCCAATTCCTCCACAGAATAACTTTAAAACCGCTCAGACCCATATCCGAAGACGAGATCCGTTACTTCATGACACACCTGCTATTATTTGTCTACAAGTGTAACTTAACACTGACTCGAAAAATGAGCTTCCTCCCCCCTTACTTCTCGCTCTTTGCGTCCTCTGGACTATCCTTCAAACATGAAACACTACTGCGCATAACCCATCGACATACGGGTACCTCTGTCACGGTAAATATGTTTTTCCTGACAGCACCGCACAGGTTACTGTTGCGAAAACCTCAAAGTACATAAACACCTGCCTCTGCGCATGTCGAAAATAAAATGTTTGTTAATTTACTGAGATCTTACGGCAATGTCACATTCATTTCACTGGTACAATGGTGTATTTGTGGCAAACAAGAACACAAGACTACATTTCGAAAACAGGCAAACTAAAAGGCAGTAAATATTTAAGAACACGAACCAAAGTTTAGTGCCAAGCACGCAAAAACAGCTAGAACTGACAAAGATTCATCTGACCTTTGACACTCCACATCAATGAAAGAACTTTAGTACCAGATAACCTATTAACGTAATTAAGATCATTTTAATTTCGAAATCTCTGAGCGAAGTTTGGGAAACATAATACAGACACCAACTAAACATACTCAAACAACTGAAGCATCAAACCTAATCTCCAAGAGTCGCAACGTTGCCACATTGGTAACCGTCAACAGGCATACACAATGTTACCCTCCTCAGCACCCTATTCACGAGCACAGCCCAAGCTCTTCCCTCAATGTGAGCGACCAAGTTTCAGACCCATACACAAGGGCAGTTACAGTTCTGTGCATTTTAATCTTCATATTTTTAGACAGCAAACAGTAAGGCAGCACACTGTGGGCCGAAAGGTGGCAGGCATTCCTTAAATTTAATGCGCTACTCTCCGTACACGCAATCTTGTTTTCGTGTCCTTCCAAGACGTTTGAAATTTTCCACATTTTCAAGGTATTTGTTACCGATCTTTAATGCTGTGAGACTGTCCATTCTGCTCAAAAGACAAACATACACTTGATTCTCACAAACACCAACTTCCTTACGAACAACCAACACGGCTCCTGTGTTTTCCTTTATACAGAGTATACACAAAAGAATGGTGCGGTATTAATTGTATTCACCTTTGAAACCGCACCATTCTTTTGTGTATGCTGTATGTATGTATGTTTTAACTACTCAATTTAGCAAAGTCCTTCTTGAGAAGCTAACAGGTTTTCTAACTAGTCAATGACATCCCCGTTTTGGAACCGAAGGTTCTACGCATCACAAGACCCCCCTGTCCTATCCTGAGCCAGACATTCAGTCACCGCCTCCCATCCACTCTTGAGCAGTATATACTTACCACAAATTTTCGTCGCCAGCTCAACAGTCCACAAGCAGTTATTCCCCATTCCAATTTCATCCCTTATGCCTCACTTAGACCTTACTTAGACTTAGAAGTAAAGTCGAAAAGCAACGGCGATAAAGTACCTCCTTGCTTCAGACAATTCTGCACGTGGAATATATCAACCAAACAAACGTTTACCTATACAGTTAAGACAATTAGAGCGCAACACAACAAATGTTTACCTACCTGGGCTTAGAAGAAGTCCTATTTAAAAGCATGTTAATTATCTCAACTACTAAATGCAATAACCAGTAATTTCGTCTACACAAGGAGTTAACCTCGACAGAAGAATGCTGCATAAAATTTTACATGTAGTTCATAACAGTGAAATCACTACAACCGTATCACCTTTTTTTATAAATATGTACGGCTGACTTATTCCTTCCACTGTTCAGGCATTTATTTCTTATTCCAAACAGACGTAACACGTTCATGTTTTCATGACGTACTGTACCGTTCTGTTCTGCTGGTTGATCAACACCTGGTGATGTCTATCTCTCCAACTTTTTACCAGCCATGTCAATCTCAAAAACATTGGGTTCGGGAGCTACTGACTCAGTCTGCCTAACATCACTAACATCATAACCCATTATTCCACTTATCCAAAATACTGTGTGGAACTGCAAGCAGATCACAGTCTTTAAAAGGTTCTACGCTGTTAATCCTTCTTAAATTAATTTGTCGCTACAGTCTGTATGTAACATTCGTGTTCTTGCCGTCTCGTTCATTTCAATTTAAACTTTCAAATATTCCCTCTTTTTGTTCCTACTAGTTTCACGTCTTATATTGGTCGGTTTTTTTTCAGTGCCGCAACAGACCCTAGTGGGCCTGGGCCTCCTCATTATCGAAGCTTCACGATCACACTCAGACACACCACATTCGGTAGGAATCCTCTGGACGAGTGATCAGCCCGACGAAGAGACCGCTACCTACACAACACACAACAATCACAAAAGACAGACATCCATGCACCCGGCGGGATTCGAACCAATCCCAGCAAGCCAACGGCCGCAGACGTACGCCTTAGACCGCGCGGCCACTGGGATCGGCACTGTTCAGGTTACCTGCATTAATTTCGTTTGGATCCTGTAACCACGACAATTTAGCCTGCCTCCGATATAATAATGTAACATTTGTCATCCAACCATGGATTGTGATCTTCCCTTTGCATGGCGTAGCCTCACTTAAGCTGACATTTTGGCATCCTCACTAATACAGTTCAAGAAGTACAATAAAGTAGTCCCTGTCCGCGCAACGAAGGGCATATAGGTGTTACAGGTATAGCTCTACTTATGGTTAACCTCGGTGCTAGGTGGGGATGAGTGGTTAACTTAACCCTGCAGCCACCTTACCCCGGGAACGAACCCCGGTACCCACTGAATAAGAGACTCGGTAGGCCCCACAACAGGTCTGGACGGTTTTTGAAAAGAAAAAGTCTCTTGCCCCTACTGGGAGTCGCACCGCGGATCATGCAGGCCGTAGCTAGACGTCACACCGACTACGCTAACCCGGCTCCCTTTCGTACTGTAAACATGTTTTAACTGTTTCGGACAAAATACAGGGCATACACAAAAGAATGGTGCGGTTTCAAAAGTTTATATATTATTGATACCGCACCATTCTTTTGTGTATGCCCTGTATATACCGGGAATCGTTTTCGACAAGTTATGACCCTACGAAACTGAAGTTCCTATGCTGTGTATGAGGCCATGGACGGAAGTTCCGCAGATCAACATCCCCGCGAGCTGTTTCGCTTCCGCCTCCAGCCCACTTCCCTAAGCTAACCTTCAGCCATCTGGCCTCTCTGTTCCGACATGTCGCTGTGATAACCTTATGATAAACTTCGCTTGCAAAGCTCTTCGGCCTTGGTGCCACAGACCAATGGGGTTTAGAGGGGAACACAACGGTGGGCAGGGAGTGGGATGCCAAGTGCGTCGTCATCCCCACCATCGGCGGTCACATACTACCCAGCTGCCCCCACAGTCTGTAGGCAACCATGCGAGCAGTGTCGACCTTAGGCTATCGAGATGTGTAGACACATCACATTTGGCGACAGTTGTTAACAGACTGAAATCGCTTGGGATATTAATACCGCATCAACTGGAAACGATGTTAATTAAGACTCAGTTTTCCTCCGAAACGTCGGTAAGTAGATATCCGGTGACACGATGTAACATCCCAGAAGACTTGAATCTTTTACGACACCGCTGGGAGAACCTGAAATATTGGAAATGACTAGCGCCAGACAGACGTGACGAAGTATTAGTTCCTTATAAAAGTATGGAAAGTATGCTACAAATTAATATTTAAAGCACCAATTTCTTACTGAATGAAACACGCACTGGTCGAGTAACCCGTCTTTCCGAGCAAGGAAAAAGGAGAATAAAACCGGTTTATTGACCCCGTTCCTTCGAATAACACTACCTTATTTACAAGACTGCAGAGAGCTATCCACGCAGCTTTACCTGATTTGGTGCATAAACAGATTGTCATACAGTCATAACAGGGGCAAAGTCAGAGTAAGTTTCTTTCCAGTCATGTCGTCAGGACTCGAGGATCTCATGGCGCTGACTCAGGCTGTTGTGTTCTTTACAGCCACGTTTCATGTTCCAGGCAGTGCCATTATAACCGACCTATGAAAGAGTTCCTAGGTGACTCTGTCGATAGCCACCAACACAGGTGCGAACTCTTCCTTCTGCAGTGAAAACGCCACCTCTCATTCACACGACAAATCACCGCAATAAGCGCGCGCGTGTTTTGTGTGTGAGTGTGTGTGTATATATATATATATAGGATGCATAAATCCCGGGGGCCAGGTCTCCGTGGCACTAATATTTGTGTCCTAGGTATGCACCTAGAATTTTCAGATGGCTCCTAGATTTCTTGATAATTTGGCCACCTCTCTCTCTCTCTCTCTCTGGGTGTAAGTGTGTGTAACTTTTAGAGGTGTTCGCTCGTGAACCGAAACCTGTAACCTACGAAACCAGTAAAGCGTCGGTGTACGGTCCGTTTAGGCATGTGTGGGAAGGAAACGGCTCTACTGACACTTGGGAACTCTGAATCGTGCAGAGTAAAACCTACACATATCGTTTTGCGTTCAGAATAAGAAATTCTAGCGTGTCGTCTGTGCACACGTTCTGACAACGATTGGGTTTACTCCTTTTTTCGCTGGCCCTACAGACTTCATACTATCAGTATATACACAGCAGCCAGAAAGACATGCAAATACTTATATCGTATATATGTATATTTATGTATTTATATTTATGTATTTATATTTATATATGTATATATGTATGTATTTATATATGTATTTAAGTGAGATGGGGCTACCACCGTGACAACCGGGTTTAATCGGAGGCTAGTCCCAGGAAAACGAGGATAGACTGAACTCAATAATAATAATAATAATAATAATAATAATAATAATATCACATTATCAGCATGCCCAACATTGAAAAAAAAACAATGAGTAATGATAGTGTGCGCGCTGAACTGCACTGTAACATATGCAAGGACATAGGGGTAAGTAAACATTAGACAATGAACACTGGTATGAGCATGTACCAAAGTTACTAGAAACACGTCATTAGTGTCAGATAACCGTATTATGGAATCAACAAGTGCAAACCGACAGAACCATCCCCAACAATATACCGGACATCATAATCCGTCGTAATGAATCAGGAACATGTATGTTAATAGGTGTTGCAATTTCAGGGGGCAGAAATGTGATACAGAAAGAAGCTGAGAAGGTACTTAAATGTAAAGATCTTACAATAGAAATACAGCGCACGTGGAATATAAAAACAAAAGTGATACCAATAATAATATGGGCAACTAGAACCATCTCAAAATCTATCCAGACTACCTGAGCAACATACCGTCAAAGCACGACATCAAGGAACTACATAAAACAGCCATACTGCGGACAGTACTGATGTAAAGTACAGAACATGCAACATGGGCAATAACATTACACGTAGCATAAATTGTAACTACAGAATAGCCGCAACATTAAATACCATAGAAACATGGTTTATTTCAAGTATATAACTGTAAGTACCCTGTATAAAGGTGATAAATAATATTATTATTATTATTATTATTATTATTATTATATTCCCTATTTCCGCGTTACAGAATTTTTATTATGACACATTTCATCACTTTACGCCAGAAGTGCACAAATTTTCCAAAAATCTAGAAGCCCAAAATGTAGTTGCCCGGGCAACCGGGAATTGTGCACCCCTTCTTTACAATCTACATTCTTGGGACCAAAGAATTTTGCGGGGGGAAAGAAAAAGCCTTACCTAACAGTGCAAAAAATCCACGTTTTAAAATAGACTTCACGATACAATGATAAGCAAATTCCACGACATGCACACCAAAAAAAAAAACCCCGAGCGCGTGTATGCTATTAATAAATATTATCAAGTATGTTTGTTGTCTGTGGAAAAAAAAAAAACGACGAAGAGGGACGGAAAGCGAAGAATTTCTAGGCAGAAAGCATCATGAATACTCAAGTGCCAGTTATCGCCGGAAAAGGATGCAATGTACATAAACCGAAACCACTGTGTCAACAACGTAAGAGTGACATAACGGAACGCACGTATGGCCACCCCCCCCCCCACCCCCATTCGTTTGACGTTCTACAATAAATGACAGGAATATTATGAGAATGTGACTCTCTTTTAAGACAGTGTCCCGGTATGTTACAGGAATTTCATCACAATGGCACTTAACATTTCAAACTACAATGTCATGCAGAATACAACAAAAGCAATACAAACGTCCAAAAACCTGGAATAATCATTTGCAACCGCACCATAATATCTAAATACGATGTGACTGTATTAACGACATAGGGTTGCTCTTACACAAAGAAAAAGCCACAAACTGAAAAAAAAAACAAAACAAAACACATCGTTGCCTTCGGAGACCCAAGAACGCACGTGTAAATTCGTGTGACTGTCCTATCGATGCTGGACCAAACGTCTCCATGCCGCTATAAGGAAAGGTAAAACGACCAGCCGAAGTAACATTCAGCAGTCATGCCATCAAACTACTTTGTGTTACGGATCTTCATGGCAAACGGAACTCGCGTGACGCTAAACGTCGTTACCGACTGTACATTACATTTAAAAACAAATTCCGAGCAACTCACTTCGGGGTAAGACAAAGGCAGCCAAAACGCAGGCACGCATCTATACGTTGTGCGTTAATTTTTGGCCGACGAAGAACCTAGCGCAGCTGGCCGACGAGTCTACTCGGTACGTGAGGTGGCATGGGCAGGGCACTTGTTTTGTTCCGCCCGGCAATCCGTTATTGCCTTGATTTCAGGCTTCCGCCGCGATGCTGAAACGTCGGTAAACAATTACCACATGACGGCGTGTAATATCCCAGAAGAGCGCAGATCTCGTTATTGTATTTTTCTGCACAACGAAATCGCGCCTCGACTTTCGCCTGAAAATTTCACCGGCCAAAAACTAACCAATGACCTATACCGAACTACACGGCGTGACATCCCGCAAGACAGTACACTACATAAGCGCCAGAGCTCCATCGTAAAAAACTCATATCCCACATTACTCACAGAGCTTACTTTACAGCTGCACATTTCCAGTTGTGTCTATTATTTCATTACTATTCTTGTCTGCTCGATAACTTGCAAGTGAAGTACAGTACTTTAACCTCTAACATTCGCGTCCACATGTAGCTGTATGAAGTTCCCGAGCTACTGCAACCATGTGAAACCTGACGTGGAAACAGATCTTAAGCAGTCTGGTATGTGATGCCTGGTATGCGGATACACGATAGTCTGGCATGTAAAACCTCAACATAGATAAATACATGTGTCATACAGTCTGGCATGTGAAACCTCAACATGGATAAATACATGTCATACAGCCTGGCATGTGAAACCTCAACATGGATAAATACATGTGTCATACAGTCTGGCATGTGAAACCTCAACATGGATAAATACATGTGTCATACAGTCTGGCATGTGAAACCTCAACATAGGTAAATACATGTGTCATACAGTCTGGCATGTGAAACCTCAACATGGATAAATACATGTGTCATACAGTCTGGCATGTGAAACCTCAACATAGGTAAATACATGTGTCATACAGTCTGGCATGTGAAACCTCAACATGGATAAATACATGTGTCATATAGTCTGGCATGTGAAACCTCAACATGGATAAATACATGTGTCATACAGTCTGGCATGTGAAACCTCAACATAGGTAAATACCTGTGTCATACATTCTGGCATGTGAAACCTCAACATAGATAAATACATGTGTCATACAGTCTGGCATGTGAAACCTCAACATGGACAAATACATGTCATACAGTCTGGCATGTGAAACCTCAACATGGATAAATACATGTGTCATACAGTCTGGCATGTGAAACCTCAACATGGATAAATACATGTGTCATACAGTCTGGCATGTGAGACCTGGCATGGAGATAATGTAACAAGACTCGAACACATGAAACATGGCATGGAGATACAACAGTCAGACATGTAAAATCTAGCATGGATGTAAATCAGTCTGGCAGGTGAACCTGGCATGGAGACATCTCAGTCTAACATGTAAAGCCTGGCACGGATATATATCATAAAGCCTGGAACGTGAAACCTTGCATGAAGATAGATCACAAAGTCCAGCTACAAACTCTGCATAAAATACTGTTTACAAGTCAACACTTACCAATATGGCGATAGTATTAGTCTTTGAGGTTTTACGTGTCGAAGACTTGCACTAGTGACAATGTACACAAGACGGACGTCTCCATACAAATGGAAATATCTGAGAGAACTATTAAAAAATTCCATAGTTCTAAGTGTCGTTTGTATGATCTACGTGTACGTACATCGAACTTGAGCCATATGTATGGCAGAAAAACAGGGACTATGGCCCTATGATAACAAAGTGCTGACTGGACACACATCGACAGATATCGCACAAGTATGAGAGCACTGGAGAAAATTACAGGTCCATCCTGAGGGCCTCCACAATTTCTCCTCTTGAGTCAAATATTCCACGAATGCACGGAATTTCTTGACGCACTGCTCAACGAAAATTCGGTACCGCGGAGTTACTACGTAGTTCATGGGGTACGCTAAAATCACGCCCATACGTCTTAACGTTGCTGCGTTGATTATGGCAGTAGCACTCCGCGTGCCAGCAGTCGGTATAGCGACTCGCTACGAGCTGGACGGTCCGGGGATCGAATCCCGGTGGGGGGTGGGGCGAGATTTTCAGCATCCGTCCACACCGGCCCTGGGGCCTACCCAGCTTCCTGTACAATGGGTACCGGGTCATTCTCGGGGGTAAAGCGGCCGGGGCGTGGCGTTGACCACCCACCCCCATCTAAAGCAGAGGTTAAATAAAAAGTAGAGCTATACCCCTATTCCCCCTCTGGGCCTTCATGGCCTGTTCTAGGGTGAACTTTACCTTTAACTTCACTCCACATGCCACACCACCACACAATACTTCCTGGTTTCTGCTTACCACTGGCATCAGCAACGTGTTATGTTCCTCCACGTGCAGGGACTACAGGCTATTGGTACTGGAGACCAAACGCAAACTATAGGATGCACGAACTAAGAAGCGAGCCAGCCAGGCAACCAACGGGGTGGGGGGCGTGAAGTTGACCACTCACCTCCATCTAGTGCCGAAGCTAAGAATGAGTGGAGCCATACCTCTACTCCCCTGTATGCCATCATGGCGTGAAGAGGACAACTTCACTTTCACCTTTATCTTCAGCATGACTAATGTCAACACAATCCTTCCTGATAAGTTAATAATTGCTGTGCTCATTATACATCCGGTGCAACCGGCAATACATAGATAAGATTTATTCCAACCTACTGCACTGGTATTTATCAATAACAAACTACAGACATTATTCTGTTCCACAATTCCTTCCACTGAACAACTTTTATAGTTTTATATTGATATACACCACTGCAGTTAGTTGGAATAAATATTATCTTTAAACTGCTCGGCTGTTCAAGAAATTCTCCCCTACTTACTTCATCAGTAGGTGTTTAAGAATGTTCACACAATCCTGAGCTAAATGAATCCAATCAACACCCTCACTCCCCCCACCGCCTTTCTTAAGCATCCACTTTAATATTTTCCTATCTATGTCTGGTTCTTTCAGACTATCTCTTCCTTTCACCATCTCCGCTGGAGCCCTATAAGCGCCTCTCAGCTATCACGTGAGCGATGCATGCCCAACCTGACTCATGCTCCTTGATCTGATCTGTCAAGCTATGCATGTAATTTTCGTTTACGGCGGTGTACTGCATGTTGTGAGAGTCAGTTTTACTTTACGAATTCTTGCTGTCTTGGCTGGCCAAAATGTAGGCCATTGGGAACTTCCCACATTGTACGTGCTTATTCGCAATTAGCCTACACAAGAAATTCGAACACAGGACAACACAACATGATAACACCTTACACAGCGACACAGGCTTAACTTGGCTAGTAACACTGAGGGGGTAAAGTTCACCCTATAACAGGCCATGAAGGCCGAGTGGGAGTAGAGGTATAGCTCTACCTTCTTTAACCTCGGCGCTACATTGGGGTGGGTGATCAACGCCACGCCACGGCCGCATTACCTCCGCGAATGACCCGGTACCCATTGCACAGAAGGCTGGGTAGGCCCCAGGGCCGGTCTGGACGGATGCTGAAAATCTCGCCGCCACCGGGATTCGATTCCCGGACCGTCCAGCTCGTAGCGAATCGCTATACCGACTACGCTATCGCGGCCCACTTGAGGGGTGGGGGGGGGGGGGGGGGCAAAATCGACCATGGGTGGTAGAAACATGAAGTTACGAAGGAGTCAAGTTAGAAAGAAGGAAACGATTGGTTCGAACCGTCCTTAATATGCATACACCGCTGTCCTTACACTCACCCAAATTTTTTTGTCCCTCTTCAATTCAGTAGCCATAAAACTGTTCTTAGGTAGAAAAAAATTGGAAGGGCATTTCCCCCCCCCCTAAAGTTATGCCTATGCACAGGGATATTCCTAATGCGCGAGGTTATCAGTACGGCGAAGAATCATCACACAGTGCTCTTCTGTGGTCAGCCGCCATGCCGCAGTCAGGGCTCAGCCCCGCACTACCCACGCACCTCACTAGTGCAACTATGCAGCGATTTTAATAAAAATCAGGACATTAAATACGTGCATTTGCAATAAACCAGTTCTGTCACATACATCACTTCACTCCGGTTCTGATGTTCAGCGCACAGTTACATTTTGTATACTATAAACATGATGTAATAACCAACAAGGAAATGTCACTATTTCTTAACCTTACGTTACTGCATCGTCACCTTGTGCCTATTACAGACTGTCATTGATAAAAAAAAACGCCAAAACAGTACAATTCCTCTCCTACATGTTTCGCTTCTGCAGGGCCACCTTCAGGGACGATAATAAATTATTTTTACCAAATGTATTTTATTACGTTGGTTTATTATCGATGACAATGCCTGTTTATTACGCCTGCCCGTTTCATAAATATCGCTGGAAAGTGTCCGTAATCGATCCCACAGACTGCAGCTTAATAACTGTGGCCAAAGCAGTCACCAGAAGTGGCGTATGACTTCTGTATCATTTATACAGCAGCTGTACTGCCGACAGCAACCCGCAGAGACGGGCACACGCCATCCCTGCCACTACAGCAACAAACTATAATCGGAGCTAAGGTGTAACAAAGGAGGGAAGCTAATTACTACAGACTAAATGCTAGGGCGTGTGGCTGATGAAAACACCGCGCTTAGCAGTCTGGATGCAGCGGGCAACTGGTGTATTCCTTTATCTACAAATATGAACGCAGCAGTGACAAACTCGCGAATTCTGCTGCGTAGAAAAACGCCATCAGCTGACACTTTTTTCAACTGCATATTACTGAACGATTTACTGCAAGACAAGTCACGTTTGGGAAATATGATGTGAGACAAATGCCTTCAAATACCAATTTTAAAGGCCAAGAAGCAAATTATACAATTAAACTCAATCAGCACTCAAATTACCGAACGGAAAACAATTCATAAATTTCTGAAAAATCAGAAATGGTGGTCAAGTCTTCAATACAATCGGCATGTCCATTTCCATTCCTCGCAACACAACAATAACCGTGTGCAGTATCACGAGAAATATGATGCCCTTGGCAACCTCTGCCGCTGTTGCCAAATTAATTTTCTCTTGTCTGAGATCCAAGACTCGCCGGGTGTCTCTCCACCATGGCCCTCGCCAACATCAAGCTGCTTCCACACGTAAAAATCTGGGTTCACTATCTCTCTCTTCCATTTGCTCCATGGACCACAAGGCCAATACTATGAACTGCACTAAGAAATAAAGCAAGACCTAATCAACAATAGACCGCATATCTCTGCACTCCACTCCCCTCTTCAAGAATCGTGCACTCATCCCCCCTCATCACCACAATCCACCCCTACTTGGATACCATTCTTCGACGTGGAATACATAATTCTTCGCTGCCTAATCTCAGACAATAGCACAAGCACAGTTCATCAGCTATTGTCCATTCCTCGAAGTGTGTGGTCAGGTTGCATGTCAATGCCTGAAGTTGTGAAGTTTCGGAAAAATTCAAGCCTTCTGGGTGCGACGTGTGAACGATGTACATACGGCAATTTCGCAACTTTTATAAAATACACGTATTTAACAAACAATCATTTACTGGAGACGACCGCCTTTTACGGCGCGGCGGAGTTGATGATTCCCAGGGATGACGTGCTACGTAGCACAGTACAGACATCTATATACAAATTCACTGTGCACTGCTTGTTTCACTCTTCATGTAAACACGCGTTCTCATTTCATCACGGACATGGCGTCAAATAAGAGCAGAACCGTGAAAGAACTGTGAAGGAAGCTCACGGACGCAGTCGTGGCCAGCACTGCATGTGCTGTCCCACCGTTTAGGCTAAGGTAAAGCAATCCCTATACAGGCCTGGACTGGCCCCGTGGGCTCCAGGAGGTTGAGGCTTACTGAACTTCTAGACAATCGGCTCTAGACAATCGGCACATGAAGGTGGTAAGGTTGTCAGCCCCACGCACCTACCCCAGGAAATATTCCTGGTACTCATTTCTCTTAGAGGCTGAGTCAACTCCAGGGCCATAGTGCGGCCGGAAGGATTAAGTCAATGAAAAATCCCAATGACCCCATCGGGAATCCAACCCGCGACCTTCCGGCTTGTAGCGCAGTGCCCATACCAACTGCATACCTTCTACCATTTAGGCAGATGGGTTAAAATATATGAAAATCGGGGTCACCGGGCCGAACATCGATCGCCGAAACTTCGAAATTTGGAGCGCTGAAGTCACGGAAGTTCTATACGGCGCACTGGCGACGAATGGGGGATGACACAAATAAGAACACGTTAACAACAGTGAAAAGGACGCACTTTTTGTGGTGAAGGGCCCTGCAGCAGATGCTACGGACGCACCGCAACCTTGGGGCTTATTGTGCAACCCTCTGATGAAGACGATTAGTGTTTCTTTCGGTTTTCCGAGTAATGAAGCACCGGTGGAATGAAACTGACAGGGGAAAACCGAAGCACTCGGGGACAAACCTGTCCCAGTGCCACTTTGTCCACCACAAATCACACATGTACTGACCCGGGATCGAACCAGGGCCTCCGCGGTGAGAGGCCGGCGACTAACTGCCTGAGCCATGGCACGGCCAAAGGACACACTTAGTCTTCATTACGTAAATTCCTCCTTTATCGGGCTACGTCATTCCCTTCCTGTCAGCACTTTCAATACTCGGACATTCCCAACTTCGGTCCTTCAATATCCCAAGCCAAGCGCGCCCCTGAACCCGACTGACAACTCGTCACGAGCGAGTTCAGTAATGGCGACTGATGGCCAGTACGTGTTTAAAACCTCGGCCCACATGTATCAGCTACTGGATTTCGTTACGTAATTAGCATAGGTCATCTGTTAGTTTTTGGCCGGTGGAATTTTCAACCAGAAAGCTAGGGGCGAATCGTGTACAGCGACTGCGATATCGGATTGAAATGACGAAACAAAACGCAACAATACCCTCTCCTTGACACCTCAGGTAGACGCTACGTCCGTCCGCCAGCTACGACAGCATATAGAGGTGAACTAACCTTGATTTCAGGCTTCCGCCGCGATGTTGATTAGATCTGCGCTCTTCTAGGATATTACGCGGCGTCGTGTGGTAATTGCTTACCGACGTTTCTGGACAACGTATCGGCCCATCTTCACGGGTCAAGAGTCCGAGTAGAATACGGGACCGATACGTTGTCCCGAAACGTTGGTAAACAATTACCACACGACGTCGCGTAATAACCCAGAAGAGGGCAGATGTCAGCTACGCCACGTTCTCCAAAGACCAAACAAAGAATAAAAAATTACCTATATACACGTATGTGCAAGTTTACTTCTGATATCGTGTTGATAAGAATCTCAGCGTGAAAGTGCACGTCCCTGCAAGCAGGCGTTTATTTTGGTCAAACAGACATTGAAATACTCACAAGAGGTTAATTTGATGCACACCGGACGGTTTCGTCATGCCCAAACGTTGCCAGCATGGCTGAAAGTTTCAGTACTAACGCTTGTTAAATGAACAGTAGAAATCAATCAGTTTACAAGTCACAACACTTCCCACACCTGTTGACACGGACAACACCGGCCTGTAACGAACTTAAACTGTTCTTGGTCGTACAGAACTCTGGCAACAATTCCAATCCCCCCCTGAGATAAGAATATTAAAACCTTTTTATCACATAACATTCCAGGGCTGGAGCCAGCTGACTCACCAAGGTCAGGACACTTAATAACAAGAGTTCCAAACAGAACCACAAACGAAGAAATCCCACACAACTTCCGTCATCGGACTGATAGAAGGCAACGGATGCTGCATTTGCATGTTGCGCGGTAGTACGTTCAGTGTCGCAGCACTGCCCCTTTGACGCTGAAACTGCTACATAAAAAACGAAAAGACACAAATATAATAATAATAATTTTACTACAGATGACAGGATAGGGACAGGTGGCGGGCTCTTGTGAATGCGGTAATGAACCTTCGGGTTCCATAAAACGCGGGGAATTTCTTGACTAGCTGACGACCTGTTAGCTTCTCAAGAAGGACTCTGCTACATGGAGTTTGTTACTGATGATTATGATGATGATAATGATGACACACAAGTATTTTTCAAGCCTCGACGCTAGACGAGTCTGGACAAGAAAAGTTTTCACAGCTGACTTCATACCAGGCAAGTTCGTGGTCCAAGACATTTCAGATTATAAAACGTCTTTTAAACCTTTCCCTGGCAAAGACGAGCTGCAACGCCGAAGCAATTTTGAAAACTTGTAATTTGTTTATTTAAGGAGACATACATTACATTACTAATTCACTTCGTAAAAATGTGCTAAATATCGCTGACACCCTAGCCTAGGTTGCGAACAGCATCTTTTATAAATTATCATTATCAGCTCGTTTTTACTGCAAATGATGTATGAAAATAGAAAATGTTATACATATAATTGTACATATACTTATTTATTCTTCATTCTGCATACTGATTTTCACGTTTGCCTGCACGCAGACCAAATTTTGCCAAAATTGCCCGTGCCACAAAACAGGCTCAACAGGCCTGGTGCACATGGTGTATAGTTACGTCATTGTCATCTGGCCTTAAGAACGCACTGTACATCTGTCGGCATTACACGTCATATAGCACAAACTTCTTTACATACTTGAAACACAGTTCTCTATTTATGATATACGGGCTACTGTGTCAAACAATTCATGGCCAACATTCCCTGTAAACAGAAATTCTGTCCTTCAAAATCACTTTCCACTATTCAACCAAAATTATGGGAATACGTCCACAGTACGAAACCTGACAGGTGCAACATCAAACATAAAGTACGAATGCACACCGCTTCATCCAAAACAACTGCATATTCTTCACAATTACACTAATTTCACAGCCAAATAATTACACATTAACGCACTCTGACAACAAAAACCATTCCTAACGCCGACTACCGGCGTTAGACACGGCTGAATCAATTTCGTTCACATCGCTGCTTCATGACCTATTTGTCTACGATCCATGCTATTCCGAGCGGCCGCTTTCCAAAATGTCCAACCTGTATTTGTCTCCGCAACTCGAGCTGCCATCGTTAACTCCCCTAACGCCAGTAAGTACACTGAATTCATCCCTACGCTCCACGCCACGTATGCCACACACAGCACAATCAGCTGAAAAGCACGTAAGAACTGTGACTCCACTGCAGCATCAGCAAATTGGTGTTAATCGCAATTTGAAAAGGACTTCAGTTCATATAGGAAATTCACACTCCCTACTGCAATCTGCAGTCCGCAGTGTGAATTTCCTCTCTACTGCAATCTGGAGAGCAGCATACACGATTTTGGTGGGGAGACCTGAGGGAAGAAGACCACTTGGAAGACCCAGGCGTAAATAGGATAATATTAAAACGGATCTTCAAGAAGTGGGATGGGATGGCGTGGCCTGGATTGATATGGCTCAGGATAGAGACAGGTGGCGGGCTCTTGTGAATGCGGTACTGAACCTTCGAGTTCCATAAAACGCGGGGAATTTCTTGACTAGCTGACGACCTGTTAGCTTCTCAAGAAGGACTCTGCTACATGGGGGTAGTTAGGAGCTACTGCAATCTGTCAGCTGAAGGTTACCGTGGCCTGTATGGATTAGAAACTTCATAACATCGAAAATTAATCCTACGAAAAATTTGGAGGTGCGTAAACTCGAAAACATTTCGGAAACATTTTGAAAAACAATTCGATTATCTTAATCCATAAATCTGGTCCCACTCGAGTCATTCCCTCTCAAATCGATACAACTCTCGATGTCACTAGAGTAAGGAGACAACCCGCAAAACACTGCGAAAGTGATATTAAAATATTGCAATTGCATAAAAATGCATATAGGCTTAGAATCGTTTCCTTAAAATATTCAGTTTTATTTCATAGTGAAATTTCCTTCCTTACTAGTGTAATGATGTTATGACACATGGTCATGACTAAGCTCCCAAGGAAAAAAAAATACAGATGACAAAAAGTGCTACGGAAATGGAACTCATGTCGAGTAACTCTAATCATAAATATGGCTAAGCATGAGTCACTCCTCTTGTACATGCATCTCGAGATACGATCTCAGGAAAGTAAGGTAACAAATGTAATATGTCGTGGCGGTCGTACTACGGCATTAATATATTCCAGAGTCGAAATAAACCGCAGTACTTATATTCGATATTAATACACTGTACTTATATTCCAGTATCGATACAACCAACAGTGTACTTACATTCGTGTATCGATATTATAAAATACTGTACTTATATCAGAGTATCGATATTAAAACACTGTACTTATATTTACGAGTATCGATATTAATATGCTGTACTGGTCCGCAGTAAACAGGCTAAAGGATTGGAAACAATTTCTTAAAATATCCAGTTTCATTTGACACCGAAAATTCATCTGTCTAGTCATGTCATAAGACAATAAAAATGGCAATAACAACAAACTCGCAGGATTTACAGCATGCCAAAGATGCATGCTGCTTACTCTAACGACATGGACACGGGAACTCAAAATTCCAGCTTTTCAGGTAACAAAAGACTTTCAATTTACGCAAACACATCTTTCACACTCACACACACATTTCGAAGGTGAATCTTTGTAACAGCAAATCACCCGCCATGTTGATGTCGGCTTAACTCGCTTTGTTGATATGCGTTATTTATACAAACGGGCTCATGGCGCAGGGCTGGGTTAGGGAATTTCAACACGCGCTGCAAGCAGTAGCACGCTGCAGTACTGACAAGGACAGGTAAGCAAAACTCCACGCTCCAGTACTGAATTTTCAAATGCCTACCTTTTGCAAACAAACCCTAGTCCTGTCTACTGTACACCACGCCCCACTCAGCGGGCTGTTTAGCAAGTACCTGAATCAACAGTCTGTTTCTCTTCACGTTACCAATGACTTAGTTCATTACGTTTCACAAAACCACCTTATTCTGAAATACGACGCCGTGCGATGCAACCGAACTTGCCAAAGTTTCGGGGGAGAAAAAAACCTGCTGCCTCCATATCTGGGTGCAAGCTGATGGTTCCTCCCAAAACAACTTCAAATTTATATCAGATTACACGGCGTCATACACTAAAAGAAAGTGACCTTCAGTCACCGCTATGACGACTTAGAAATCTCGTGTCAGGTTTCATTTGCGGCGAATATAAAATACAACTTACGACACTACAAATACGACAAATCATTTAGTTCCACACAGAAACCTTTAAGATTCCACCGTCTTTCATTATGTAGAAGCTTGTCTCCCTGTTCTTAAATTAAAAGCGTCAGACACTCAGTAATAAGCAAACTGCATCACTGTGCGCAGCAGGCCGCCTTCTAGTCTTACAAGACAGGCAATGTGCGTATAAGCGTCACAGTGAGGAGTGTTCGCGTAACCATCGTTGCCGTGGAAAAGCAATTAGTATTAAATATTCTGCGTGTATGTGCGTAACCGTAGTTATTCTGCATGCAATGCGCATGCGCCGTATTATATTGTTATCTGTGGCCTGTCTGCCTCTACCATATTTCAGCACATTATCTCATGAACTGAAAGATTTTCGAGGAAAAAAAAAGTTACGGAACATAGTGTGTGATTTTCTCAACAGCTATTGACTGAACCATTTCTCATTCTCAGAAGAATTCAACGAGATATTACCATAAATGTACATAGGTCCTCACGTAAAGTACGCGTTTTTCTTCTCAGATTTTAATCAAACTTGAATTTTCTCGACAGATTTTCGAAAAATCCTCAAGTATCGAATTTCACGAAAATCTGCCCAGTGGGAGCCGAGTTGTTACGTGTAGACGGACGGTCAGACATGACGAAACTAAGCCGATTTTCGCAATTTAGAGACCGCGCCTAAAAACGAGACATTTATTTCAACGTTATCGATACGTGTCTTTACCTCAGTTTGTGAAGCATACTCACAAAAGGAAGACGAAATGTAAGTTTGCAAGATATGTGCATCACTTAACGCCTGACACCTGCACTTTTGTTTCCGTCCTGCATCCTTCCAATTCTGCATGGCATTGCAATAAAGACACAGACACGTCAGCTACAACAATACAAACAGCAGAATAAATATTTCTGTTATCAGAAGGCCAAACAGTCGAACACACAGCAATTAACACAACATTTGGTTACCGGTAACGAATTTCAAAACACTTCCGCTGACCTTCCAAAGCTCTCCCTCCACCTCACCCCTTATTATAATTTATAAATAAACTGTTTATACCCCTTTCAAGGGGTGTCACTATACGGGATACGCTTGGTTGGTTGCATTTTATTCGTAAGGTTAACCCCTCTACGACATGACCCTTTTTGGTTTCCACTTTTTGTCTGTTTCTATTTTAGGCCGCCATCAATTGCTCATATTATACAGCGTCGGTGTAAGACGAATGAATAAATATGTAGCAATGGTGAAATACACTGACAAAACAAAACCGCAGTACTTGGGGAAAATCCTGTCCCAGTGTCACTCTGTCCACCACACATCTCCCATTGGACTGGCCTGGGATTGGACCCGTGCCTCCGCAGCGAGGGGCCGCCAAGTAACCGCCAGAGCCATGCCACTGCCACGTTTCTCTTTAACTATAATGCTACTCTGTGTTTGTGCACGTGTGATACGGATATAGCTGCATCGGTGACCATACACTAACACTAGAAATGTAACATAAACGGCTTTTTTTCCCATAGGGATGCGGTTGCAATGAGACAAATTTTAATTTCTGAAGCTTCCCCATCCCATTTCATCGAAATTACCGGTGAGACTCCCCCAGTCTACATGAATAAACTGGCAACACAACCTTCAGCAATCCACAATGGGGCCGGCTACTAATGAAGTTGCGGAAATGTACTAGTTTATTAACGAGATTAGGCAGTGGTGCATGACACTTCTCCATCTGTTTGGTGTTGGAATACTTTCACATTTTCAAGCCTTGTCTCTCAAGGACTCCCGCACAGCCTTCCTTTCCCTCTGGGCACATATTCGATAAAAATAGGCGCCCGACTCCTCTCAGTACATGCATGAGTCGGCATTATGAAAGCCTTACTGCCTGACTGTGTGACCCTTGAACGAAGTACAATGAGAACTGAGGAGGAGGCGGAGTGGAGGGAGAGATATAGTGATCCCTGATAATATAAAAGGAATGACGTGAAAAGGAAGAGGGGAGGTAGAGAAGTTGCGTCCGAGCCAGCATCGTCTGTACGTGGCACCTCTCGCAACCACATGGCGAAGCATACCGCGAAGAGTCGACAAGATGGCGGTCGGCTCAACACGGGAGGGGAATAAACACGCGGTCGGGCTATACACAAAGGTGAGAGGGCAAGGAGGGGAGACGGTGTGGCTAAAATATTTCCGAATGACTGTTGGGTAATTTAACGACGCCTTTCAATTGCAGAGGTTATGACTGCGGCATGATCTGGAACGGACGACGCACAAAGAGCAGTCGTGGCCAGTTTCAAGACACTTATTCCAACAGATGCGCAACCATAATTTTTCATTTTCGGGGGGGGGGCTGACCTTCAGACTATATATAACTTAACTTTCATTTTAAAAGTTATGTTAAAAATCGTGTCGTAAGTATACCTGTAACATAACACTGTTTGCAACTGCATTTATATACATACAAATAATGTTCCATGACTCACGCAACTAATTTAAATTACACTTCTTGGTTTCTTAATTTCATCCACGACATCCGAAGTTTTTTATTTTATTTTTCAAAATTCTAATGTTCTGGTCATCAGTCGATTTCAGTGGCTGATTTCCAGAAGGGTAAATCCCGTAAAACGGTTGATATCGTATCTACATAATCTGTGCTCCTTAAATTTTGATTTGGGGGGGCTGGAGCCCGGCAGCCCCCCTTGGCTGCGCCCCTGTACTCCAGCATTTTCATGGAGTAACTAGCAAAACTAATAAAATCAGTATAGCCCTCGTCCCTGGGGAAAAAAAAACAGGATTTCACGCATACGAACCACGTCGTTTGGCATGGAAAAATCATTCCCGTCTCACCCTGAACACAAATTTACACTGTACGTTTTGGAGGTTTTCACGGCAGTCAAGCTCACGATTACCTTGTACAAGGCGACGCTGCGTCAAGGAGCAATCGGAGCCCGACGTTTTGACGGAGCGTGCCCTCACCTTCAAGGGTCGATACGCCGTAGGTCCCGGACGTCACGATCCCATGCCCACCGACGCAGCGTCGTATTACAGAAGAACAGAACAGAACAGCTATGTCAATAATGAGAATCGTGTGGAATACTGCAAGGGATTTCCTAATTGCGACACGGTGTCTTCACAGCACTGTGGGGAGACTCATTTCATGCCAACACGTGACTTGCACACAAGAACTGTGGAACATAATCAACAACTGTTTACTGAAAATATACTTTAATTTAACCTAGGTCTCTGTGCTCGAGCTCCGCTGTTCCCAGATGGCAGTTACGTCTAGCTTTTTAATAGTATATTTCACTCTTCAGTAATTACAGTCACAACCAACATATATTTTTTTCGACACATTTTGTACTATTATATGTATAAACCGGACATTATACATATAATTGTACAACATAAGGGGATTCCTTTTACAAAATGTATATAGTTTAATTTGCATAGTTACTGTATAGGCCTGATGATGGCTCTATTGAGCTGAAACCGGTAGCCTAATTGTGTCAAAAATATATATGTTAGTTGTAACTGTAATTACTGAACAGGAGTGAAATATACTGTGCATGTACGTACCAACGGGGATGTCTGATATTAAGACTAGGTTTTTAAGAACTACGCAATGACGCTTGCATGAGCGTGATGCGTTACAACGTGAAATGACGCCTACGTGACACACAGATGATGATTTTTAAGGACGGGATACAGAAGTCATTGCGTGGTAGTTAATGAGTGAAACCGGAGGAAATCACAGCTACAATAATACTTGAAGAAGAGGAAGATGATGATTTACTGGTTTACTGTATGAGTGAAGGTGCGACGGACATTTCAAGAAAAAAAAAAAGCTGAAGGATACTACAACAGTTTCATGGGAAGATATCTGATAGACAGTGAGATGAAATTCAGGGAATTTTTAAAGAGTTTCGCCAGACATTTTCCAGTCTATTGATTTATCATCTAATTCGTCTTTATAGCTCATGCTATACACACATGAAAGAGCTAATACAAAAAAAAAAACGTGACAACAAACAGACTCCAGCTTGTCACAAGACTACTGCGTGTCGCGCAGACGTCTGGTTCGAATGGCGCTGTCGCACGACGCAGCGAAACCTGCGCAGTGTCCCTGCGCTACACTCATGCGCGTGACGTTTAAAAACTAGTCCCATTCAAAAGTACGGTTTTGACTTCCGCGTGCCGTATCCCGCTCACGCAGGCGTCATTGCGTGGTTGTTAAAAACCTAGGCTTTGCATTTCGCTGCCGCTACAAACGGCACAGACTCACGCAGCAGGGAATTTCTGCAACACACCAGTGTGTATTTTCGTTCGCTAACGACACATGATCAGGTCACAAATTTTCTAACATCACTAAGTTTATTTTACACGTATAAATAATTCCGTAGGTTAAGGTCTCCATATGTGCGTGCTGTACTTCATCGGATGTCGCGGTCAAGAGGGTAAAAATCCTGCTTAGCATTTGGCACTTCCCGTGTTCAAATCTCGATCCGGGAACTAGAATGGGGTAATTTTGTTTTCCTCATTTCTCCCTGGTAGGATAGTATCTCAACTTAGGCTACATTATTTCCACTCCATTACACACCAATTATCTCACCACTGGACGCTACACAGTAGGACAGCATTTCCCAACTTTCTTACAGTGGATGAACCCCTAAATTAATTTTTCAAATCCCTAGGAAAACGTTTACAAGCCAGAAAAAGTTGATAGCAGGGAACACAATTCACCTACTGCTCAATTACTGTTAAGAAATTTTACAAGTAACGCGCTGTTACATACGTGTATGTACTGATATATGCAAGAAAAAAATTTGAGGCAGTTTTCCTGTCCTTTTGTACTATTTTGTTCAAAAATCACAATATCAAATCAAAATAAATTTACAAGTTCACATCCAAAGTCAATATAATGTTTACTTTCTGTGTGACACTTGGCTTGTTTCTTCTCACACAAATGTTGAATTCTTGGCAGAATTTTTTAAAAACGCATTCGTAGTTCTTCCTCGACAGATATTTGGAATCTTTCGCGGTACTTTAAAATCTTTTCATTCATTCATTCATTCCACGAACCCCCAACATGTTCTACGGAAGGGCAACATTGCAGTCCCTAACTACACGACAAACAGCTAAAGCAGGGTACACAGAGTGGTGCTGCAAAAGTCGCGTGACATACAGGCAACATAGCATCGAGCGTCAAGTGACAGCGCCACTCCGTATAAGGTTGAATGTTGTGAAGGTTAAGTCCCCTACTGTCAGCTTTTAAAATTCAAACTTCTGATGTATTAACGTCTACAACCTTGTCAATCCGTCTCCATTATCGAACTGGAAAATATCATGAACCGGGTCCTTTTTAACATCGTCTTTCCGTAACATATCTCACGTTTGTAAACCTTTTTAACGTCGTCTTTCCGTAACATATCTCACGCTTGTAAACCTTTTTAACGTCGTCTTTCCGTAACATATCTCACGTTTGTACACGTTTTTAACATCGTCTTTCCGTAACATATCTCACGTTTGTACACCTTTCTAACATCGTCTTTCCGTAACATATCTCACGTTTGTACACCTTTTTAACATCGTCTTTCCGTAACATATCTCACGTTTGTAAACCTTTTTAACGTCGTCTTTCCGTAACATATCTCACGTTTGTACACCTTTTTAACATCGTCTTTCCGTAACATATCTCACGTTTGTAAACCTTTTTCTCGTAAAATTGTTGCCGACTTACATCGACAGCTCGTTTGTTTTAAGTCAGCTCAGTTACTAAAAATATTGACAGCCTTAGTACAAGTACATAACATTTCAAGTCATCATCATCATCATTACCACTACCACATCCTCATTATCATCACTCAAATAGTATCACCAGTGTATGACAACTTGTACGCCAACTAATGGTATAGTCTTGCAATTCAATCCCAAATCCCAAATGTAAAACACCCCCCCCCCCTCCCCCAAATACACGATGGAACATAGGCCCAAACTTCGAGAAACCCAGCTCTGGGTTTGTTTGACTTCTGGTCCGTCTTTTCCCATACACAGTTCCTTACATTCAAAACAGAAACCGTAAGGTTCCCAACTCTAACGCCATAACCTTGCAGCCTGCCGACATCACGTTCCTACCAAATAAACACACAAGAACCAACAAATTTAAGCACACTTTCAAAATAATGCTGGAGTTTTATATTGCTTTCACCGTGCATTTTCACTTATTATTCAGTAACCAACAAATGCACAAACGTTACTGAATAATGCTGGAGTTATTCGTGGCACAGAGCGGGACAACGCTTATCCTAAGGAGGGGCACAAAATGATTCACAGGCTGAAACGTATAACACTTCAAATTCAATTCAAAGACTATAAGAACGGTACGCCCAATACACGACATACTCTTCTCGTCTATTTGCCATTCACATCAAATGCCAGTAGCATACTTAGGACTTCATTTTGCGAGCACGAAGGAGGGGAAGGAGTGTTTTAAAAATAAATACGCCTGAAATCACGTTATTTCTGAAGCTTCATATTCTATTTAAATTGTTGGGGAAAAAAAATCGCTTCAGTCTGTTCCAAACACATAAATCATACGCACATGAATGGATCAAACGGTAATTTCAGAATGAAACCATTTTAAACCATTCAACTTCCTCCGTTACAGCTATGGAAAGTTCACGAAAGTTGAGTGGTTTTTAAGAGCTATGTATGACAAATACACATCACGTTTCAACAAATTTTCAACCATCCCTGCACAGTAACCACCGTATGGTACTGGCTACTCAACGTTCATAAACGTAATTTTCGTCACTGTAATCCCTACATACATTCAAACATAATGGCCGAATTGGTAGCCTCACGTTCATCTAAATATCCAAAAATTGACTTCCCAGCTCACACACAACACAGCCCATGTCCGTCAAAACAACAGTCGATTACTGCTGTATAACGGATGTTTATTTTAAGGATCAAACGGAACACACAAATACACTGTCAGTCATAACACAGGCATTTAAAACGTTACAGCAGGTGCCACATACAAGTGATAGTACTTGGCTTTAAACGAGGGGTGAACAAATAATCCAAAAGTAGAGGAGCCACCTAAAAATTATAGGCGCCAAAAGGGTGAGATGAAGTGAGTTCCCTACTGAGGGCCCACAAATATTAGGCACCAGAGAACAAATTTTAATCGCCACGGCGCCCAGCATTTGTGAACCCCTGCTTAAACGGTTAATACTGCCACTTCATCAATACTGTAGCCAAAGTTCATACAACATACAAGTGAAGTGCTTTAGTTTGAAGTGAAGTGCTTTGGTTTCGAAGTGAAGTGAATTAAGTTCCTGGGGGATATAATTATCATGTACTTTGGTCTGACTTTATACTGAGGATATTTCTAACGTATGAAATTAATTAATGTGTGGGTGTTTTTTGTAATGTGCGTGTGTGTTTCTTTTTCTTGTAAGGTGTGATTTTTTGTAAGGTGTGGATGTTTTTGTAAGATGTGGATGTTTTTGTAAGGTGTGGATGCTTTTGTAAGGTGTGGATGTTTTTGTAAGGTGTGGATGTTTTTGTAAGGTGTGGATGTTTTTGTAAGGTGTGGATGCTTTTGTAAGGTGTGGATGCTTTTGTAAGGTTGGATGCTTTGTAAGGTGTGGGTGTTTTTGTAATGTGTGTACGGTGTTCTAATGTGTCTGTAACTTTGTATTTTTGTAATTGTGACATTTGTTTTGTAGTATTTATGTATAGTATTGTCTTTGTATTGTGTATATGTAAGGATATGCCCGGACTTTGTATTGTGTGTACTAGTGTAAGGACTACTGCCACCGGGTGAAAACATTTGTATTGTGTGTACTAGTGTAAGGACTACTGCCACCGGGTGAAAACATTTGTATTGTGTGTACTAGTGTAAGGACTACTGCCACCGGGTGAAAACATTTGTATTGTGTGTACTAGTGTAAGGACTACTGCCACCGGGTGAAAACATTTGTATTGTGTGTACTAGTGTAAGGACTACTGCCACCGGGTGAAAACATTTGTATTGTGTGTCTAGTGTAGGACTATGCACGTGAAACATTTGTATTGTGTGTACTAGTGTAAGGACTACTGCCACCGGGTGAAAACATTTGTATTGTGTGTACTAGTGTAAGGACTACTGCCACCGGGTGAAAACATTTGTATTGTGTGTACTAGTGTAAGGACTACTGCCACCGGTGAAAACATTTGTATTGTGTGTACTAGTGTAAGGACTACTGCCACCGGGTGAAAACATTTGTATTGTGTGTACTAGTGTAAGGACTACTGCCACCGGGTGAAAACATTTGTATTGTGTGTACTAGTGTAAGGACTACTGCCACGGGTGAAAACATTTGTATTGTGTGTACTAGTGTAAGGACTACTGCCACCGGGTGAAAACATTTGTATTGTGTGTACTAGTGTAAGGACTACTGCCACCGGGTGAAAACATTTGTATTGTGTGTACTAGTGTAAGGACTACTGCCACCGGGTGAAAACATTTGTATTGTGTGTACTAGTGTAAGGACTACTGCCACCGGGTGAAAACATTTGTATTGTGTGTACTAGTGTAAGGACTACTGCCACCGGGTGAAAACATTAGTATTGTGTGTACTAGTGTAAGGACTAATGCACCGGTGAAAACATTGTATTGTGTGTACAGTGTAAAGGACTACTGCCCCGGGTGAAAACATTTGTACTGTGTGTACTAGTGTAAGGACTACTGCACCGGGTGAAAACATTTGTATTGTGTGTACTAGTGTAAGGACTACTGCCACCGGATGAAAACCCAATTGCAGTAAATAATAATAATAATAATAATAATAATAATAATAATAACTATGCCTATGTATTGGACATCACGAAGCAGGTAATTCCTCAAAGTTTCTTTAGAAAAATAAGTTTCCTAAGTATAGAAAATTTTGTGTCACGGTGCGTCTGAGAGAAATACCCTGAGGATGCAGACATCAAGCTACACTGAAACGTCGATAACTAATTACCATACTCAGCGACATATTATCTACCAACCGCTACCACTTTAAAGACATTTCCAATACAGTCGAACTCGGTTATAGCGTCATGGATACTGAATATTTTGTGTCGTTATAAACGAGTGTTGTTATAACCGAGGAGTATAACGTTATGGTTAACAGTGAAGAATTAATTGGTACCACAGAATATCTGACGCTGTATACGAGATGTCGCATAAACCGATGTCGTTATAACCGGGTTCGACTGTAGTCTCAGACAGACCAGTGTAGTTTTTAAGTTTAAGTCAAACCAACCAATGCACAAGAATTATTAACAAAGTATATTTGCAACCCCTACATACGTTTCGGCAATCAAGTTGCCATCCTCAGGGGCAACGTGATTGCCGAAACGTATGTAGGGGTTGCAAATATACTTTCTTAATAATTCTTGTGCATTGGTTGGTTTGACTTAAACTTATGACAGAATGCACGGTACATATAATATGAAAAAAAAAAAAAAAAAAAAAAAAACCAGAGTAGGTTTCCTTCAGTTTTACCAGCAGCACTACCACGTTTTATGAAGACATCACTGACATGTCCCTCTTATGGTTTCAATCAGCCAGAAAGCCGTTCAAACTCTCATAACCAGGTCTCACTAAATAATGAAACAATTTCACTGGTACTAATAAGGCATAATTATAAATTTCATTTAAGCAGTCCTGAAGTAAAATTAATGCTCGCGAAAAGAGCACATCAGGAACATATTTTGTTTTGGTGGGTTCAAACCTTTCTAATTGTTAATTACGCCTATGCACTATTACCTTCCTCCATAAACTGGAGACATGAACTGAACAGTTATAACTTTACATCGCTAAAGATATATGGCCCCGACTTAAACTTGCCAAGGCTGGTGACGTGGCCCGTCAGCCAAAATAACTGCCCACCCCTTTCACTAATGAAATGTCTCTCCCCCCCTTCCCCTCAGAAATCTGTTTCGAAGACCTCCGTCCCGCCATCATAACGTCTGATGCGTAGGAAAACATTTATACGTGACCTCTGAAGTCACTCCAGTATTCAGCATCAAGTACAGCAGACCTGCTCAACCTTGTATGTGGTGCGGGAAAATTCAGCAAAATTTGGTCTGCATGCGGGCAACATGACATTCCGCACACAGAATGCATAAGATGCGTATAACGTCTACTTCTGCCTATGTATACAACATGTGCAATAAAAATATACTGATAATAATGGGCAAAATTTATTTTAGAAATGCAATCAACAACCTAGGCTAGTGTATATCTTTAGTAGGCTACATTTATACAACGAATTAGTAATGTAATCTATGTATTCGTAAATAAACACTCATAAGTTTTCAAAACTTCTTCGGTGTTCTATGTCGGATTTGCCAGGAAAAGGATTAGACTCTCATTTCAAATGTCTCTACGGGTAACATGAAACTCACGGGCAACACGCTGGTTGTCTGCAGATTCCGGGCTGAGCCGGACTGGAGTGTGTGTGTGTATATATACAAACAATAATATATATATGTTACAAGAACAAGAATGCTGACTGTAAAACCCTACAGAACCTTCACACAAATCCAGTGGTTTTAACTGAAAACACAAGAGAGGAGGGAGCACATGAATTCGGAAAAGTTTCCCACATTTGATGCTTTTACACACTTCTGTGCCTGAAAAGTAATTATATATATACATATGATCATCGCTGGCCAAAGCAGATACTTCAGTGGCACCCACCCTGTAGACCAGTGCTTCCCAAACTTTTCCTTCATTGCCCAAAACCGCTTATCAGAAAGTCCTTTTTACCCAATGTAGGTAAAACACTAACTGCACAGAAAACATATTTGACAAGTGAAGAGAGATCGGTAAATAATAGGAAGCAAACAATATGTTTGATGCAATGTCGTTATTTTAAACATCTCTAAACATTTTAGCAGCCACAAACAATTCGGTAAGTATTCACCATGCATATTTCATCACCCAGGTCCCAGCTAGTCAGTATAATGCCACTGTTAGACTGTTTTAGAGTATCGGTGCACACTGACTGATCACGTTCTTCAGAGTACTTCTTCTTCTACACTTTTACGGTAAATTTTAATGTGTATTCCGAGGTGTGTCGTTACCCAAAGAAAACCCACTTTTACCCAATTTTGGGTAATTTACCCAGGTTTGGGAAGCACTGCTGTAGACGAAAAGAGGTAGACCACCAGAAGATTGGACGAAGTCGAAAAGCACATGCATAGAAGAGGTCTAGAAGATGACCAATGGCAAAATAGAGAGGTTTGGAGAAGAGGATGCAAGAGACGGCCGACAGAGCTGTAATCCACTCGCCCAAAAAAAAAAAAATATTTATATATGGTGGCTCAAGCCATGTTAATTGAGCTCTACTGAGACATTACATTTAATGACAATCTGAAATGTTCTAACGTCAAGTATCTTCCTACTACACTGACATATTGCCTACGTTTTCCCGGAATGCTTCCATGTGCTGTTTTCTTGTCGTATTATCAGACGACATTATCATCTGTACGGCCTTGCTGTTATTAGACATCGAATGTCAACGTACTTTTGCTCCACCCAGTCATCCTGCAACTGACAGTCAGTTCTTTCGATTTAGTGTAAATATTTTTAGCTGGTCCGCCCGTGCCGGGGTGGGGGTGGCCGAAAAAAATTTTTCAGCGGGGCACGACCCCGCACTCGCCGGCCCTGCCTAGATTTGCCATACGTAATACACATTAACTCCAAGCGGCAGCCCTCAAAAGCTTGTTTACTCGCCTACTCACGAACATCGAATTAAACTTTCGGGGAAACAAATCATTATTTTTAATATCAGCCATAAACTCCACAACATGATGAACAATTTATGAAAAATCCGCAAACATGACGTTAATACGCGTCATAAAACCTTGAAACATGAATCGCGTGCAGGTCTGGTGTTTCATGTCACAGTAAAATTACATTCACTCATACCGATCCACGGACTTCCACCAACCTAAAGTCCTCAGTACCAAACGAGTCAACAGTGCAAACCGGTTGCATGGCATAAACTGCAGTTGTCTGTTCCCGTGCCGCGGTCAAACGTGCTTGGAGCTTTACCTCCATTCTCCCACATACCTTCATAACGCGATGCAGTTAGTGAATGGGGAATTTTACTTTACCTCCGACTTCAGACAGCTGCATTAGTATGAATGTTTCATGTGATTGAACGAGCTGGCACATCAAACTGTTGTTTGGAAACATACTTAAACTTTTAATTTGTAGTCACAAAAGATCCAGAAATGACAATGAAAACATTACTAGACACGCCTCCTCACTCGCGAATGTCCTAACGGTAAGGTCGCCCATAAAAACGGGTCGAAGTCTTCACAAGACACGATCTATTCTTACCGTTATTTGACGGAGGTCCGAGGTTCGACCGCCAAGTGGATTTTCAGTTTTTAAAGTGTGTTCTTTAAGGACTTATCAATTGCGTCGGTGACTGATGAGTAAGAGGATGCGGAGCACTGGTGGAAAGATAACCGACAGGGCAAAACCGAACAAATGGGAGAAGCAGCTAAGTTACGGACCTGGATTTCACATGCGCATTCTTCTTAAACAGATCACAGCAGCTAGCCATGAAACAATCAGCAAACCCATCTTTGTATGACTAGAAATGAAAGCTACTGAATGCAGGCCGACCTCCAGATAATGCACAGTCTGCTGCTACCAAAATAATTTAAAAATAATTCAAAACCAACTCAATGCAGGC
Organism: Reticulitermes speratus; assembly: GCA_021186555.1. Lineage (NCBI taxonomy): Eukaryota > Metazoa > Arthropoda > Insecta > Blattodea > Rhinotermitidae > Reticulitermes > Reticulitermes speratus. The sequence goes on from JAJKFL010000010.1 coordinate 16,269,528, forward strand.
CAGACTCTAGGTAAACAGTTTACAGCTAATAAAATAATTCTGTCCATAATTTTCTAAACCAACTCAATGCAGGCCAGACTCTAGGTAAACAGTTTACAGCTAATAAAATAATTCTGTCCATAATTTTCTAAACCAACTCAATGCAGGCCAGACCCCATGTAAAGTAAACAGTCCAGAGTTAATAAAATAATTCAGTCCCATCATTTTCAAAACCAACTCAATGCAGGCCAGACCCCATGTAAAGTAAACAGTCCAGAGTTAATAAAATAATTCAGTCCCATCATTTTCAAAACCAACTCAATGCAGGCCAGACCCCATGTAAAGTAAACAGTCCAGAGTTAATAAAATAATTCAGTCCCATCATTTTCAAAACCAACTCAATGCAGGCCAGACCCCATGTAAAGTAAACAGTCCAGAGTTAATAAAATAATTCAGTCCCATCATTTTCAAAACCAACTCAATGCAGGCCAGACCCATGTAAAGTAAACAGTCCAGAGTTAATAAAATAATTCAGTCCCATCATTTTCAAAACCAACTCAATGCAGGCCAGACCCCATGTAAAGTAAACAGTCCAGAGTTAATAAAATAATTCAGTCCCATCATTTTCAAAACCAACTCAATGCAGGCCAGACTCTAGGTAAACATTCTACAGTTAATAAAATAATTTCAGTCCTCATTTTCAAAACCAACTCAAAGCAGACCAGACTCTAGGTAATGTAAACAGTCTACTGCTAATAAAATAACTCAGTCCAATCATTTTCAAAACCAACTCAATGCAGGCCAGACTCTAGGTAAACATTCTACAGTTAATAAAATAATTTCAGTCCATCATTTTCAAAACCAACTCAAAGCAGACCAGACTCTAGGTAATGTAAACAGTCTACTGCTAATAAAATAACTCAGTCCAATCATTTTCAAAACCAACTCAATGCAGGCCAGACTCTAGGTAAACATTCTACAGTTAATAAAATAATTTCAGTCCATCATTTTCAAAACCAACTCAAAGCAGACCAGACTCTAGGTAATGTAAACAGTCTACTGCTAATAAAATAACTCAGTCGAATCATTTTCAAAACCAACTCAATACAGGCCAGACTCCATGTAAAGTAAACAGTCCAGAGTACACCGACCCTCGTGGTGTAGTGATAATCAGTCCCGTTTCATATTCAGCAGTTCCCAGTTCGGAACTCGGCCCACAGCCTGCGTGCTTGTCCTTAGTATATCCCACGGTACATTAAAACAGGACACATCAACTTCCTTTCACATCTGTTCCATCATCATCATCACTTTATAACGTCATCATTACATAAAGGAACATGCGCTTGTCTATACATCTTTCGCAAGAAAATGCGGCAAACGTAACCAGCGCCTATTCTACTCTACAGCAGAATTTCCTGAAGAATTACTCCGATTACTGTACTATGACAATGACTTTGAAAAGTGCGATACAAAGGCCAGCCAACCTGTTTCCTATTATTTCACACACGCAAGCATAAACTCCTATACATAGGTACTGTCGTACTGCTGCTTTCAAACACGAGGGAACGACTACGAATCGATTTTCTTGCATTCAGCATATATATATATATATATATATATATAGTCAGTAGGCAAGCTTTAAATTAATCATATAAGCATGTTTTTCCTGCTTGGAGGGAATGCTGGCATGGAAGAAAGAAGGGCAAGTCACATGCATGCAATAACTACTTCCCCTCCCTCTGCTGGATATAGTGAGCCAACCAGAATTCCTGTTTGCTGCAAGACGATGTTTGCCCTGCGGTAGCACACATTTCCATTTCTGTTGTATACCTCACATGTAAACACTTAAAAATAATAAACAAGAAATAACAGCAAAACAACACACGTTTCGCGAAATTTGTACAAAATATTTCAGTACTCAGAATATACAAAATATAACAATGAAACATGGAATGCACAGATCAAAGAAGTACGTAATTATCCACACATAACTTGCTTCCACTAATGACGCGAAACGTTATACGGAGTTTTCAAATTCGGACGCTGCGAACACGCCAGCAAAAGCAGGCCGGACTTACGCAGCGACATGCAATGAAACCCATGTTTCGGTCTGTAGTTCCTGTGAAGTAAAACGTCGTCTCCCCTCTAAAATAAGTTTTTCTTGAAGCCGGGGGTAATGCCCGCCTAACACGAGTTTTACTCACTGTTAAGGCCGGAATTCAGTTCTTCCACTTCGGTCAGGGAATGTTCAGAATTCTTCCCAGTAAGCAGCAATGCTAAAGACGAACACACAACGAAAGTCTGACACATTAAACAACCCAACGATCTTCTACTGTACACTGTTCACGTAATAACAAATTACACACGAATACTGCTTTATACATTCACCTGCAGGTAGCCGTTTCTCTACAACCTACTGGACATCACGTTTGGCACCAATAATACAGACATGAGAACATACTCTATGTAAGTCAGAATAAATCACGTTCTGAATTAATAACACCAAACGACAGTAAAGTACACTCCATGTATAACGAATTAATCATGAATATAGCTCTCAGCATTAACACAGAGTGAAAATATACTCGACTAAAACGAATAAATGATGAATATACATCCTACATGCAATAAAATGATGGAAGATTAACTTAACTGGTCACATCCTGCGTAGGAACTGAACTGCCTTCTAAAGCACGTTACTGAAGGAAAGACAGAGGGGAAGACGAGGAGTAAGACGTAAGCTGCTACTGGATGACCCTAAGGAAAAGAGACGATAATCGAACCGGAAAGAGGAAGCACTAGATCGCACTCTTTGGTGAACTCGCTTATGGACCTGTCGTAAGACCGACTACAGTTTTTTGCATTATACTGTACATTACCGTGTTCAAATCCCTTATGCGTATCATGACTCTAACCCTAATAAATTCATAATATTATAACAAAACGCACAGAATCCCCTATAGCTTCTCTGCTATTTCAACAGAGAAACCAATCTTACCTACAGTAACAGCAACTGGCAGCGTCGTTACACAACACACACACTCAAAGCCACCTAATGTGGTTGGTTCACATTACGGCTGCAGACAGGGACAGACCATTCTTAGGTTTTATTCAGACCCCTGTGTGAATTCCATGCTTTATATCCTCCTTCTGGCGCCTACAATTTAAAGGTGGCTCCCAGTTTTTTTTAAAAATTTGTCTACAAACATACACCTCATCTAATCTACGAGACAGAATGTGTCCGCGCGCCCGAGTGTTTATGGGGACCTATGTACAGACACTTCTAGACCTGTGTTTGAAGCCAGACTGGCTCGACTGATAATCTACTCTACTTTGTGAATCTAAACCAGCTTTCGGGTACATATGATGTTATCATTAAATATTTATCGAATCTAATAACGTTATAAACACCAAGTTAATAAGATAAACATTTTAGGCCATGAAAACTTTCAACATAAAGAGGTGACTATTTTTAAACACTTCGGTGTTTATACTGATGAACCGGCTGGCAATTACTATTTCAGCAACACGAGCGGGATACATAAAATAAAAGGTACGAAATGTGTCTACTGTGCGGTATACGGACAGCAAGATCTGTGGCACCCTTCATTCAGGGCTACAGAAATACGCAGGTGTGAAGAAAAGGTTACGCATCTTTTCGCAGAAGGCAAGAACAATGTTTTTTTCTTTTCCGGTGCACGAAACTAGTGATAAACTAATGTGCCAAATATTACTTACAATTTAGTAGGAAGAATTGCAAGAATCAAGAATATTATTCATTGGTTGACTCACGAATACACTGTTCTACAATACATGTGCTGCCGCGCCCGCCAACACCTGGTTTTTGCAGTGCGCAGCCCAGGAGACCTTACGTGGAACGCGTTTTGCTACTCGCCTTACTGTAAGCCACTAATATTTACTGCCGTCGTGATATCTCCTCCTAGTTTTCTCGCATAGTACTCCCACATACACCTAACCCTACATAAAAAGATTCCTAAATTACTGAGTGCTCTAGTCTTCAAGCACCCCACATTTTTTTAACTGCTATGTCTTCCTTTATAATTTTGCCACTTCTCTTCCAGACAATCTTCCCTCCACCCCTGCGTCTGTGTGCAATTAAAAAGTACATGAAAGGCATTCGCCCTATCGCGCGCATAACGGACATGTTCCCCCATCTACCCCACCTCTCATGCCCCATAACTTCCAAATCTCCGTTCGAAACCACGCTCTACCACCTCTGTCATTCCTCCATAACGCCTCCAACCCTTAATTTCTCAATTATCAAGTAACAAAACTTTACCCCGTATGTTTGTCAGAGCCACCTGCCTTTGCGTGTCAGCGCATCTCATCTTGATATTCCTCACAGTGCAGTCCCGATTATCTGACATTGGAATACGATATCCTATTTTACAATTTTGTGCTGCAAGCGCTTGCGCAAACTGAAACTCGCATTTATTGGACAGGCCAAAAAACCACAAGCTTTCCAAACAACAGCCCCTACCAGTTCCATGTAAGAACCAGACGAATGCATGGATGGATTCAGAAACTTTCCGAGGCCGATTTTTCGAAGAAATTCCGACATTTTCAGCAATCCGACCACCTATCGGTCCAGTTTAGGTCGGATAATCGAGACTCTATTAGTATTTGCTTTTTGTAAGAAGAATTAAATCTCTCTTTATACAGAACGTGGTCCAACAGTGAGCAGCATCCTGATACGTCTGTTTCTAATCATATCGTAACACGAACTTGATGCATCATGTAGCTCTGTTGTTGCAAAATATGTAATTTGAGCTCCCTAGATCACAGACGGCTTGCGTGACTTTGATTGTGCATCACAAGAGGGCATGGTCACAACACTAACTCCTCTGACACTTCAACAATCACAGGCCTCATCTAGCTTCACTATGTACTGTACTGACCGTCAGGCAAGCAACACCAGCAAATACCGACAGTGCGTTCTATATTGGTAATGGGAATATGGGTAATGCCGGTACAATGCAGGCAGCTAGGTAGAATATGGGTAATGTGGGCACAATGTGGGCAGCTAGGTAAAATATAGGTAATGTGGGCACAATGTGGGCAGCTAGGTAAAATATAGGTAATGTGGGCACAATGCGGGCAGCTGCGCACTGCGCTACAAACCGGAACGTCGCGGGTTCGATTCCCGATGGTGTCACTGGAATTTTTCACTGACATAATCGTTTCGGTCGCACTATGTCCCTGAGGTCGACTCAGCCTCTAACAGAAATGAGTACCAGGAAACTTTCCTGGGGGGTAAAAGCGGCCGGTGCGTAGGGCTGACAACCTTACCACCTTCATGTGCCGATTGTCTAAAAACCTGGGAGCCTCAACCTCCTGGAGCCCTAAGGGCCTTCCTAGGCCTGTAATGGGATTGCTTTACCTTTTATTATGACATATACAATATTCATAATACACTGTATGGTACACATTACATATATTCCTTACACAGTATTTCAACCTTCTACTTTTTAATCTTACTCCCGTAAATGTCCTGCGCTTAGGGCAAGTTCCCCAGTTACGCCACCCTTGTTACAGCTCTGTAGCGTAAGTCTGAAATCTGATCTCACACATGAAGAAAGAACACCGGCTGATGATGTCTGCGAACGGGGTGCCGAGGACAGAGGAAGCAATAGGAGCTTGAACAAGTTCGAACAATCGGCAATTTGCACCTTCTAATCTACGAAGTATTAGGGCATTTAAATCAAAGGGCACGTAGCATGCATGTAGAAACACGAGACATGCAAACAAAATTTCGTTCAAAAATGTGAATCGAAGATACCAAATGGGAGATCTAAATATGAGTATTATACTACATTTCCAAGAAACATTAGCTCAGTCTGTATAGTGACCAGCCTAAGTGACTCACAACAGAGGATTTATGGTTGATTCCCCCGCACGGTCAAAAGTTCTCTTGTCCACAGGCCGATTCTGGAGCCCATCAAGTTTGTTCCCATCAGCCACTAGTAACTGTACATTATGCTCAGACTGAAATTTATGTTTGAAATGTTCCAGGTTTAAGGCATAATTAAGAAATATACTATAGAAGGAAAAACCAAGCTGGGTGTAAGCATCAGAGCTACCGATTTGGTGTCTACAGAAGAGGTATGACCCTCTGTAATGTAGTATCTACACAGCTGATTAGGTGTCTACAGAAGAGGTATGACCCTCTGTAATGTAGTATCTACACAGCTGATTCCTTTTATCAAGAAACTGTATCTGCAATTCATCATAAAGTAGACAGTGGAATTCAAAGTCTGAAAGAATGTTCTGAAACTGTGTTCCAAAGTGTAATCCACTTCCCACTATTTTACCATTTCAGCTTCATTAACAAGTGCACACAAATACTGACTGTCACTGTATACAGTAGGCCTACTCACTGTTACCAGCCAAATACAACCTACTTCAGCCTTCCACGTCATTAAAATATACTGAAAAATGAGTCTTGTTATTTGAATAGACTCTATATGAAACCAATTTTACAAGCTAAAAGACAGAAAAAAAAGAACCCGCATATTTCCATTTCATCCAAAACAACGCTGTTCACAGAAACCACCACCCACGTTTTCCAAAATTTTTTACATATAAATAAGGTTCATTAACACAATCATGTCATGGGCTTGCTGAATATACAATTAAAAGTTAATTTAAGAAACACTGCGCCGTGTCAAAAGCCACATAAATTTATATGACCTCCATAACCCTACAATCTGCATTAAGAGCAGGGATAAAAGTAGGGTTCAGGACAGGTAAGAATAATTATGAGCAGTCTTTTAAAGTTCAGGGTTTTCACTGGAATATCTGAGCACACGATTCATCACTTTTCCATTTACTTCAAGAATTCCATAGCAGGCTGTGTCCCTGACAACCTGATACTCATCTCAGACTGAAATATAACATAATTTTACCCTTCCTTCCTTCAAATGATACGTGACGAAATTCCTAAAAGACAAGTTTGTCAGTACCAGTCTGAATAAACTTACAATTACATACAGCCTGCCCAGTACAAGAGGAAATATTCCGCAGTCAAGATATTCGACTCATCTCCGAATGGCAACATTTTGTCAATTCTCATGGAAAGCATGCATGTGATGTGCTAGGTGGCACTGTAAAATAGCTGGCTGCAGCAGCCAGTTCATGAAGACCTTACAGTGATCAGATTATGATCCCTCAGCAACACTGACTGGGCACAGTCCAACATAACAAACGTACATTTCACATCTGTGCCAGCTGTTCAGAACGGAAAGGAAAAAAGTTCTCATAGAACTGTTTCTCTACAGTCAACCCTATCAGTGGCCCACAAACACTCCATGTCTTTCTGCCTCTAAAAGGGGGGGCGCGTTTCACACAAAATGTTAACTACTGCCCTTCTGATTTTGTACAACACTGTGTACGGCAATGATGTTACATTTGGAAAATGTTCAAAGATTTGTGTCACAAGCGGGGGTGCACAAATGCCTGGCACAATGTCTCTATGGGTACTCAATTTTGTACAGTGGTGCCTAATTACTGCAGTTATTTCCTTTACACACAAAAATGTGTATCAGTTCACAAGCACCCAGCAGAAAGTGCAGATAACAGTGAGGCTCACAGGGCACTCAGAACTGCACGTCCTAAGTACAGAACTGCCATGTCGCCCTTTTGGTGCCCAACATTTGCAGGCAGCTCCTACATGTTTGGTAAATTTGTGGAGCCCTGGTCGAAAGACGTTTTGTGGTTAGGTTGTGTAATGTTCATAAATTAAACCCCTAAAGTTAAAATCAGCTTGCAACACCCTAGTGGTGCTTCTCTAGATATACTTTACCATTTTATCCAAAAGTAGTGGATTTATAGACCGGCAATTAATGTGGGGTTAAAAACAGGATAGATCTCCAACACAACTTACACTCACAATATGCCAGCAGCTCAGAAATTCTATAAAACTGCTGAAAATAAAATCTGCTTCAGGGCACACAACTATGCATAACAGTGAAATCTAACTCCTAAGTTTATGCAATGTATTTCTTGTAACATTAAAAGCAAGCCTGCCTTAATGTTTACTTCAGGCATATGTACACGAGTTTATATCAACTGATCCCATGGCAGTCCAAACTTGAAATCAGGCTCTATGTCACAGAACAAGTTTGCATTCAACATTCTTTCTATTTAAAAGCTGTAGGAACAAAAAGCTTATTTGTATGAACATATTCAGTGCATATAATCATGAAGACTCCCAAATACATTACGGACCAAAAGTCCAGCAGAATCAGAGATATTGGAAAATAAAGAATATGAAGGACTCTGTTGGGACAGGCCGTATGTGGACCATCTTCACGATGATCAAAAATGGAATGCTTTTTTAACACTTCTTCAAATACCAATAAACCAAATATAACAGCATTACATGGACAGTTATAAATACTGATAATCTGTAATTCATCTCAATGAATGATCACACTTCACAAATATCATTGAATCTTCAATGGTCAGGTTTAATTTTACACTCTTCCGTGTTAAACTAAATGACCCATACATAACTTTGTGCTCATACATACACTCTATATGCTAGTCGCAACTGACAATGTTGTGTGCTTACGAAACACTTACTTTTGCGGGTAAGTTTCCATCACAAAGTTCACTCAGACTTCCTCATTCAAAGCTATTTCAGTACCATTACATAGAACACTGTTACTTTGTAAAGTTTAGAATAAAATTTCATCATCAGTGTTAATTTAATGTAAACTATGGCTATAGGTAAACTTTCATAACTCAATTCTGTTTGGGCTCTACCAAGAAATAATTTTTAATAACCACAAGTTGCTTCCAGTGCGTTTTGTCATCAGGTTTGCTCAAAGAGACGCTATCTGCCTGTATGTTTATCTTCACCTGCTGTCACGTTTCTGTCTCCAATTTAAGAATCTGTGAATACTGTATAATTTTTGTTGACACTGTTAATTTTACTTCAAGCACGTACACATTTGCAGACTTGAAAAACAATGTTATACTCTTCAAGATAATCTGCAGCAACTTTCAAAAATGTAAGTCTTGTGTAACTGAAAATGAAATCACAGCAGCTCAGTCACTAAAGAACCCTCTAAAGGCACTGCTGTGTCTCCTTATTGACGATACCCATATGAAATACTTTAACCCTGTTTCTTACAGTGCAAACAGTCACCAACAAATGCACAAACTATCACTAAAGGTACAGATTAACCTTTTATCATAATTAGTGATAGTTTGTGCATTTGTTGGTGACTGTTTGCAGTTTAAAAATGCACGGTGAGTTAAGACTAAAGCCTGTTTCTTACAGTTTCTCGCCATCTGCTGGTACAGAACACATGGTTTTCAGACATAACCTCTCACTATTATGTATTCATTTCATACAAAGCTGCATGTTAATCACATCATGGCTAATGGCGTAGTATGGTTTCCATGTTTCCACACTGTATGTTACTGTAACATCAAATACCACTGCCTCCGCAGCAAATTTAAATTATTGCACATAACATGCTTCAGTTATAATATGTAATCATTTTTTAGAAATGTGATCCAGTATGAACAAATTAATATTTTCTAGTGACCACTACATGTTAACATAATGTGATAACATAACAGCCATATACAGAAGGTATCTCAAGCTTGGCACTGGTAACCAGTAACCACGCAGACAGGAGGCAAGGAGGTCCTACCAACACATAACACACAGATAACTGGAATACACGCTGAAGATAGGACCACGCTGCCATTAATTAATAATTATACTATAGAGGGTAGTATAATATACTACTTGTTTTTATTGTAATTTTTAAAATTTAACAACTTTTAGCAGCTTAACAATACCACTAATTTTACAAAATTTTATACGATGTGGTAACAAATACTGACTCACTGTTATGACTTAACCAAAGAATTGGTCTATGTAAAAACTCACTTAAAATACCCCCTGATGATGGCAGTATAACTGCCGAAATGTGTATTGGGGCATCCTTATAATAAAGAAAACAGTGAAAAAACTGTCTTAGTGCATTTGTTGGTACAAATAATTCAATTATAAAAACATGCACGGTGAATATAAAGTGAAGTTTTACAACAACAATAAATCAACTGGTTAACACACAACAATAAAATATCAGATGTAGTATGACATATCTTATAGGTCTATTCCACTGAGGGCAGCAGTCTACACTTCAGTCCTATCATATCAATAAAAGCGAAGTCTACACTTCAATCCTATCACACCACAAACACTGAAGTCTACAATACACTTCAGCTGCATCACACCAAGAACACTAAAATCTATACTTCAGTCCTATTACACCACGAACACTTCAGTCCTATTACACCAAAAACTGATGCCTACACTTCAGTCCTATCACACCACAAATATTAAAGTCTACACTTCAGTCCTATCACACCACAAATATTAAAGTCTACACTTCAGTCCTATCACACCACAAATATTAAAGTCTACACTTCAGTCCTGTCACACCAAACACTGATGCCTACACTTCAGTCCTATCACACCACAAATATTAAAGTCTACACTTCAGTCCTATCACACCACAAATATTAAAGTCTACACTTCAGTCCTATCACACCACAAATATTAAAGTCTACACTTCAGTCCTATCACACCACAAATATTAAAGTCTACACTTCAGTCCTATCACACCACAAATATTAAAGTCTACACTTCAGTCCTATCACACCACAAATTATTAAAGTCTACACTTCAGTCCTATCACACCACAAATATTAAAGTCTACACTTCAGTCCTGTCACACCAAAAACTGATGCCTACACTTCAGTCCTATCACACCACAAATATTAAAGTCTACACTTCAGTCCTATCACACCACAAATATTAAAGTCTACACTTCAGTCCTATCACACCACAAATATTAAAGTCTACACTTCAGTCCTATCACACCTAAAGTCTACACTTCAGTCCTATCACACCAAACTTGTACAACTGAGATGTTTGATTTTAGCATGGCCATTTCAATCTCAATTCCATCCTTCCATTAAATTTGTAAGCCCAGAAATATCCTGAGAAAAATAAAAATTGTGTACATTTGCCTTTCTTTTACACTAATTTGATGGGTTCCATCTTACCCCGACCAGGGGGAGACTTCAAAGACAGGTTTCAAACAAAGATTATTTGTGTGGCCTTTACAAACCTTCCAGTAGCTCATGTTTAACGCCATCACATGGCGAATATGTTCATAACATACACAGCAAGGTGCACTGGATAATATTTTTAGACATGTAACTGTGGATTACATTCACACTGGAAGACCAGCAGTTCAACATACATACACATAAAGAGGAAAGCGAAGCTGGCCCTGTGCCTAGGCACCACATTACAAAAGCAAAAAGGCAGCATGTAAATAAATCATTCATTCTAGATCTTGAAGGTGTTTAGCTTCATGTTAGCTTCACGCCCCGGTCAACCTTAACTGTGGAAGTGCAATACCTACTGAATAAAAAGCCAAGAGGAATCCACAGCCACTCTGGATGAACCAGCACCAACCATTTTCTACTACAGATATCCACCCCCCCCCCCTCCTCTCCCCAGCCAATCACCTCACAGAGTTATTCTTGCTCATAACAGGAAAGAGTATATTTTGTACTTACTGCTCAGTCCACCAAAACCTATCCAAACCACTGACAATTTACTCAAGAAAAATATCCTGGGTAATGTCTAACCCTCGACCATGAAAACGCAGTGGCTACACAGATGAAGTTGAATAAACTAGCAAAGATATGAAAACTTCAGAAATTATATGAAAATCTGATGAAATAACCTCTAATAAAAGATTACAGACAGGTAGCCCTTTTGCTGATTCCAACACAATTATGAATGTTGGGGAGGGGGGGTTAGACATTACTTTAAATACCATACCTAGCCAATACATAAATGGAGTTGGAATGAAACACTTCTGAGCCCTTCAGCATCCAGTACCAATCTGATTTTGACAAGGATGGTGAAAATAGTGCATTCAAATGTCCATACTCTCATACTTCGTATCTAAAATACAGATGAACTGTCTAAACAGTGCCCAAAGCTATGTACATATCTATTTACAAACACTAATCTTCTGAACCAGAACACATCACAAGGGCCACAGCCTACCACATGAAACTACGAATAAAATCATAAATCTGTACATAATTTAATCTTCACACTTTCAGATAACTGATCTGAAACAAAAAAGACTCAAAACCGAGTGGTACAAAGCATTTCCCAAATGTAATCTGCTCTTAACTGCATTGCGGATGCACTTTCAATTTCTTCCTCTCATTCCATGATACTTTAACTTTGCCACATTTTCAAAGGATTTATTAAGCTGTGCGCATGCACATTTGATTTCTTCCTCTCATTCCATGATACTTTAACTCTGCCACATTTTCAAAGGATTTATTAAGCTGTGCGCATGCACTTTTGATTTCTTCCTCTCATTCCATGATACTTTAACTCTGCCACATTTTCAAAGGATTTATTAAGCTGTGCACACGCACTTTTGATTTCTTCCTCTCATTCCATGATACTTTAACTATGCCACATTTTCAAAGGATTTACTAAGCTGTGCACATGCACTTTTGATTTCTTCCTCTCATTCCATGATACTTTAACTATGCCACATTTTCAAAGGATTTATTAAGCTGTGCACACGCACTTTTGATTTCTTCCTCTCATTCCATGATACTTTAACTCTGCCACATTTTCAAAGGATTTATTAAGCTGTGCGCACGCACTTTTGATTTCTTCCTCTCATTCCATGATACTTTAACTCTGCCACATTTTCAAAGGATTTATTAAGCTGTGCACACGCACTTTTGATTTCTTCCTCTCATTCCATGATACTTTAACTCTGCCACATTTTCAAAGGATTTATTAAGCTGTGCACACGCACTTTTGATTTCTTCCTCTCATTTCATGATACTTTAACTCTGCCACATTTTCAAAGGATTTATTAAGCTGTGCACACGCACTTTTGATTTCTTCCTCTCATTTCATGATACTTTAACTTTGCCACATTTTCAAAGGATTTTATTAGCTATCTCTATATTATGATACATAATTTTGTCACACATTTCATGGTGAAGAGTCAACATATACTTTTCTATGTATTTTCTGCTTGCTAATGTCCTCGCAGCCACCCAACAGAGCTTGTGTGTTTCAACATATAAATACTTCAATTAAACACAATTTTTGGAATTCCAAACTCATTTAATATTCTCTCATAACCTAATCACAGCCTTCTTTTAAATTTACAAACTGAATATGTACTGTATTGTGATGCTACACAATAATGATAATGAACAACACCGACATTTGCACTGACAATCGCCCTTAATGATGTCATAAAAATAAATGGAAATAATTTTATACAAAGCTGATACACAAGAAATTCCTTGGACATTACCAGTCAGTTATACCACCTGTTTTACTGATGGAAAAAATAATACATGCCTACCACTACTGCAACAGGTCTTCCTCGTTCCAAATAACATTTATATAAGGTTATTAATCTCTGAATAAAGTGCTTGAACATTTGCTTTCATTTTTAAAACTGTAATCAAATCATTTATACAGTGGCAATGTCAACTTCCTTCAAGGTTTGTTCCAGGACTGCTAATTCTGTAAAATGTATTTCATTTTCTCTGAATTCATTAGCTTCATAATTACATGATACATAACGTCTTACCAAAACAGCTCTTCCTTCTGTCTGTAATACTCTGAGAATTTGCAAGACAACCTTTCCTGTCCTGATCACATTATTCCCCGAGTTCTGTTGTTAACTGTTACAAATGTACTGATAGTCTCTTTGACATTCACTCTATTTATAGCACAAAATCAGTTCCATATTTTAAACTAACATCTATCATCCTCACTGCTTATGAAACTGCAACCACTTAAGAATCATCTTCAGTCTTTAAGTTACAGAAAGTCTTCACCAAAGCATGGTAAATTCTGTGAGATGTGACTTTCACATCAAAGAAAATGTTCCATTATTTCCTGTTATTTACCTCACAGATTCTACAAAATTTCAAACTTTCTTCAGATTTTAAACTGTTCTCGTTTAACCTCAACATTGCTCAGTTTCTGACATTAAAATTGAATACTGTTCAGCCTGCTTTTTTAACAAACAACAAAAAAAAAAAAAAAAAAACTCTTCCACTAATTTTGACATCATTAAGGTGACCTGTACCATACTATGGGTACTTCACTTAGTTTTGAAATTACTACAGAGATCTGCACCATTATCAAACCTTCTGCAAGATCCAACATCAATCTAGTGCACTTGAATGCATTCTTTCATCAACTCAAATACAATAATCTAGTCAGAAATCAAACTGTACTTATGCATACAATGGGTACCGGGTCATTCCCAGGGAGTCAACTGGACGGGATGTGGCGTTAACCACCCAGCCCCACACAGCACTGAGGTTAAAGAAAGAGTACAGCTACATCTCTACACCCCCTCTGGGCCTTCATGACATGTTATAGGGTGAACTTTACCTTTTACCTTTTGTCACATATACAGCATAAAGAACATGCTTGTGCCAGATTTTCAACATGTCAAAGTTCTTTCATGCCATCAATTCAAAACCTAGTTTCATAATATCTCCACATGACTCAAACACTGAGATCTACACTTCTAAGGTCCTTTTCTCTTAAATTCACATTCTAATTCGTAAAACAAGTTAAATCTTCCACCAATATCCTTTCTGTCAATCTAGAATTCCATACATACAACGCAGCAAGATGTATCACTCCATATATTCATTAAGTATTAAATATAACATATTTCGCAAATTCGCCTATTTATGAAAGGGTTACAAAACTGTGTGAGGTATTTTCAGAAAACTCAGTCCTATAATAAAAACATCACAAAGAGAAAAATGTATGAATTCCCATCAAAACTGGAAACACCAGAAAAAAAACACACAGAAGCAAACACATATACCTTCTTCATTACCAAAAATTGAAGTAATTCTGGGTACGAAGGCAAAGTCACTCCTGTGCACGCCATGAAGGTATATGGTGGAAAGGAGATATAGCTTCACTTACTAACTTCAGCACTAGCAGGAGGTGGTCAGCTTAAAGCTCCAGCATTTCACCACAAAACTTCCAAGTACCAAGCAGTATTAAACGGTATTTCTGGAATTTTGTGCTGATAATTAGATATGTTATTCATCTGCTCTGAAAACAGATTTAAGAAACTGGAAATAAAGTCACCTAATCCTGGAAACAAACTGAATTAGACAAAGAAGCACTTCTAGAATTTTGTACTCAGAATTGAGATGTGCTGGTTTCCATCTTGACAACTGGAATTACCAAACAACAAGAAATATGCCTTTTAATTTGAAACGTAAATTGAAAAATTTAAGAAATAATAGTGGCTGATACACATTTTAAATTGTACTAGGTTCTAAGAAATAGTCCAACCTATATTTCAAGTTACAACATGCAGCACTGAACAGTATAATATTACAACATGTGGGTAAAGCGTCCGGGGCGTAGGGCTGACCACTCACCTCCATCTAGCGCCGAGATTAAGAATGAGAGGACCTATACCTCCACTCCCCCTACATGCCTTCATGGCGTACACACGGATAACTTTACCTTTGACCACTACAAGTATACTAATTCATGTGGTATATTTACAAAGTTTCCTTTGGCTCGCAGATAAGCGTCACCCCTAACAAACAGTGCTCTCTGCCTGTCAGAGTTTTATACGTTAGGCAAACCAACGGAAAGTAATCAGCGACAGTTGTCAGATAAGGCAATGTCTCTATACACGTGCTAGGCATACATTAACATATGCACTAACTTTCCGCGTAGCTAATCTCTCATTAGGCTACAACTCGAACATAACTCGAATAATAACATTAATTCAGAAATTCCAGGCGCCAGGTCGCTGTGACGACAATTCTGCATGGTGGTGCCTAGTCTTTGTTGATCCTCAGTATGGACCTTGTTTCATGTTACCCTTATGGCGCCTAGGATTTTGACATGGCTCCCAGATATACGGGAAACTTGTGCACCCCTGATTTACAACCTAGTCAAGCCAGCTATTTTTCAAAACAAACCTTACTAATTAAATAATTCTGAAATTAATCAGATAATCTGAAATAGCAATTTCAAAACAATACACGTCGCTCATTAAAAAGGCTTTAAATTTGAGAAGGACAAATTTTTCTGGACGAGGAGCCAGTCCAGATGTCCAGGCCTATGTGGGTTAGCACACTGGCTCCCCAACACAAATTTCATATGGCCTAACACTACGAAAAATATCCACAACCCCTTCACAGTAACACAGGGAATCCCCAAGGACCACTGAACAAAGGTGCTGTTAAGACAGTAACCTACTGCGATTCTGACGTCGCACATCAGTGTTGAGGTGGGATTGTTCAAAAACGTAGACACAAACAAGGCGTAATTACTCTACAGAATACAAGGCCCACAACAAATTTATAAGTGCCACGGCACCAAAGGGTGTCGGGCCCTGTACTGAATAAACGAGATACTTTCTTTTCTTTCTGTAAATGTTGGGGTAGGATTCCTCTCTTCCAATTCAATACAAATCTCATCTTTTAGCACTACACACCACCTACAAAATACAAGGCACCACAACTAAACGTCTTGGCGCCACGGCACTCCGCTTGTGGAGCCCTCTAATAAATAACAATTTTGATTTCAGGCTTCCTCCAAGATGTTGATGAGACCTGCTCTCTTCGGGGATATTACGCAGTGTCGTGTGGTAATTGTTTACCGACGTTTCGGGACAACGTATCGGTCCCATCTTCTCGGACTCTTGACCCGTGAAGATGGGACCGATACGTTGTCCCGAAACGTTGGTAAACAATTACGACACGACGCCGCGTAATATCCCAGAAGAGCGCAGATGTCAGTAACAATTTTGCCTATTGTATTACACACTCTGTCCCTCACTCATGAGATAAGAATAAAGCTTGAAGGAGGTTCAAAAGTGCTGAGAACCTTTGGACATAGGAAAGTTGAAAGAATAAGTGTAATGTGGGGACACACAAACCTACAGTGACCAAGCCATCGTCATATACATGAATGGGGAGAACTGTTTATTTAACGACGCCGTCAACTCCTAAGACTATATACGTGGCATCGGCGATAGATGAATGAAATACGTGTATGCAACACTGGTGAACTGATAATGATACGGGGAAAAAACCCAAGTACTCGGAGGAAAATCTGTCCCAGTGCTACAGCATCCAACACAAATACTGCATAGAATGGCCTGGGATCGACGAAACCACGACTCCACGGTGAAAGGGTGGTGAGCGATTGCCCGGACCATGGCACGGCCACACACATATATGAAAGAAACGCGCACAAAACTGTCGTTAAAACCTCGTTAAAAATGTGGAAGATAATTCAAAATCTGTCCTGATGAAGAGCCCGACAGGACATAAAAACGGATTTCAGCTAGTATCACAAAAGCAGATTTCTGTGGTAAGAAACTCTTCAGTTCCATTATATCCTTGAACTGCTAAACACCTACACAATTTGACAAAATTTCAGACACACATACCTTCGAAAACGTGGATACTGTGTGAAAATCACCTCACTGCCTTGTGAAGTGCCTAGTGAAAAAATACACGCCAAACATTCAATCATCCATCACTTATTGACTGACACTAACCGGTTATGACAAGATTACAAATTTCGAGTTACACACAGGGATGCACAAATCCCAGTCGCCAGCTCGCCCGGGAGACTAAATTTCGTACCGCGGAACCTAATATTTGGGTGTCTTAAGTATGGAACTTGCTTCATGTCATCCTTCTAGCACCTACAATTTTGAAGATGCTCCTACACTTTTGGGCGGAAAATTTGTGTACCCCTGGCGATACGTACTATGTATTTCTACAATATCTTCATGCTCACCTCCCAGAAAGATAAATATTCTCACCTCCTTGAATTTTAACATCATATCAAATGTTATCAGTTGTGGCCTATTTAAAAATTACTTTCCTGTATTTCCAGGGTGGGGCAAAGGAACATTACAAACATTTAAGATGAATTCCAACCAAATACCCACAAAGTAAGATGAACCAATGGTAAGCACTACATCATCTCGTATATAATTTTGTGACCAATTCCTTCACATACATACAACTACTTTCTCCAATTTCCTTAAGCTAAACATAAACAAAAGTACCTACAATTTCAAAGTTCGTAAACAACTGTCTAAACTATTATTAAATACTTCAGACACGCTGTTTTATTAAGAACAGCTACTTCCTTTTATTTTTGGGCACGTGGTGGCAACATATATGAAACTGGAGAGTAGCCCAAGGATTTCACAAAAGTTACAATGACTGCCTTAAAGAAGAAGCCAAAAGCTACAAAATACAGCAACCATCGCACAATCAGTCTCATCACGCATACAGCAAAAATAGTAGCAACGATGCTTAGCAGGAAAATTGAAAGGAAAATTGAGGATGTACTTGGAGAAGATCAGTTTAGATTGAGAAAAGGAAAAGGCACTAGAGATGCAATTGGGATGCTGAGAATAATATCAGAACGAACTTTGGACATAGACAAGGAATTGTGTGCTAGCTTCATAGATTGGAAGATGGCATTTGACCTTGTCAACTGGACCATATTAATGCTGATCCTAAAGGGAACTGGGAGAGACTGGCGTGAAAAAAGACTGATCAGCAAATTGTACATGGATCAGAGTGTTAAAAAAAAACTGGACCAAGGGGAAACTAGAAGTGTGAAGACTGGAAGAGGAGTTAGACAAGGTTGCTGTTTGTCACCGATTCTATTCAACTAATACAGCGAATTTCTTACCAAGGAAGCTCCCAAAGGGTTTGGAGACCTCAAAATAGGACAAAATTTCGCACTATGAAATACGCAGATGACCTTGTGCTACTACCTAAGGGAGAAGGGGTGCTACAGGGCATGGTTGATAGACTAATTGAAATTGGAAGACGCTATGCAATGGAAACAGATGTGAAAAAAAACTAAGGTGATGAGAATCTCAAGGCAACCAGCCCCAATACAGATTATGATAGATCAAAAACAATTTGGGAATGTGGAATATTTCAAATATTTGGGTAGCATGATAACAAATGATGTAAGGTGTACACATGAAATTACATCCAGAATTGCCATGGCGAAAGCAGCATTCAACAAGAAGAAGACAGTTTTCACCAGCAAACTGGACTTAAATTTAAGGAAGAAACCAGTAAAGTGCTACATTTGGAGCATAGCTGTGTATGGTGCTGAAACGTGGACACTTCGGAAAGTAGAACAGAAATACCTGGAAAGTTTTGAAATGTAGTGCTGGAGAAAGATGGAGAAGATCAGTTGGACCAATCGTGTGAGAAATGAAGCAGTATTACAAAGAATCAAGAAATAGAGGAATACCCTACGAACAATAAAAAGAAGGTAGGCTAACTGGATTGGTCACATCTTGCATAGAAACTGCCTTCTAAAACACATTATTGGAGGAAAGATACAGGAAAGGATAGAAGTGACAGAAAGACGAGGAAGGAGACGTAAGCAGCTACTGGATGACCTTAAGAAAAATAGAAGATACTAGAAATTGAAAGAGGAAGCACTAGATCGCACTCTGTGGAGAACTCGCTTTGGAAGAGACTAGGTACCTGTCGTAAGACAGACAACAGAATTAATAAATTAATTAATGTGGGGCTGGTTTAATCTCTTCTACTTTCATGCCAGTCACACCTTTTGGCAGCACACACCACATACACAAAGAAGTGTCCAGTCAGGCAAGGTTTAAAATACGGTACATCATTGCGCAGGAAATGCTACAAGAATTTTATTAAAGCCAAGAATTTAAAATTTTGGACTGATCTTGTTACATGTGCTGACAAGTGTGAACAAACAGTGATGCTGAATAAAGTGGCTTTTATACCCATGAACCAACCGAACTTTTGACTTCAGAAGGAATATTGCACACAGCTGTCTTGATACTATTCTAACAGGGTCACTATTAATACCGTACTGCAATTATTTAACACCATTCTCAAGTATTGTACACAACATAAAAATGATTTTTCATCATCATCAAGAATCTGCCCACTGTAAAGCGATTTTTCCTTCCCAAATTTAGTTCGAATGAACTTTTATGCAAATAAAAAAAACTAATATCTTGAGATATGCAGATGGGTTAGTCAAAGAATTTTTGGACCCTCAGAAACTAATATGCAAAATTCCCCGTACACTTTTATAAACCACTATCGTGGTACAAAATACTGTATGCGTGCGCGACTTACATGTAATATCACACTAGGCCTTGTGTGTGGCACATACAACTTTCAGCCACGGTGACATCAAAACGAACTTTGGCCTGCATAAACCTCCATCAAGGTAAATAATTACCACACGACGCCGTGTAATAACCCAGAAGACCACAGATTTCTCCATCAATTTTTTTAAACTCCGTTAATTTCAAGGGCATGTTACCATTTGTGTAACGGAAAGTCAAATTACTCTTAAAAACCCAGATTCACATGAAAAATGTGAATGAACTTTTAAAAACGGTGTCAGAAACATACAGCTTCACCTATAACCAATGCTTGATACGAGACAAAACTGTCCCAAAATATTCATAAACTGCACACTATCAAAAGGTGATTGCAGTATAATAGCTTTCTGTGGACATCTCATCTAACAACTAGACATCCTAAATTTCATTTAAAAACGGTTTCCGCTACGTTCATCAACGGCTGGAAGTAAGCCTCGGCGCACAATTCAATTTGAAGTTACGTATACAAACCGTTTATCACACTTGTGTAGAAAGTTCTCAACATCCCCCGCAAAACAGAAACAAAAATAATAAAACAGGTATGGGGATGACTTCAAGATTACAACGATGCCATGTCATATGAGACGGCGCAAACTGGCACCAGCGTAATCACTCATGCACTCACTCAACCGCTGTTGCCACACCTCACAAGCTTCACAACATTCCACGTCAACAGGAACTACGACCGAAATTCCACGGGAATTCATCTAATACCAGTAATGGGTCTCTACGTAAAAATTACTAACGCACGTTTATAATGGCGCCATCGGCAAAGTAACGGTATAAATTTCAATGCTATTATATCGTCTGAAAACTGAAATAATGCCTCATTAACAACAGTGCTAATCATAATATGCGAACTTTCGTAACAGTCTGTAACGACCTTCACAGTTAGGCGAAATGACGTAGGCTTCAAATGTGCACACTGTAGAAAACCCAATCCATATCGAAATACTGACCAAATCACAAAGCTTCATAAACTTCAGTTCAAGAAAATGTAATACAAACTTCAATTCACGGAATATAACACAAACAATTTTACTCACACCACTCCCATACAAAGAAATCACTTCAACGTAACGTTCCGCGAATAGCATGTTTAACGGTACCGTTACCAAATTTTCTCACTTACAGCACTTACAAAAAATCTGAGTTCATCACAACTACGCTATTGATTTAAATGTAATTCCACTGAGTAATTTCTCACCTGTGAAGAGCTGGGGACCTTTGTGCATATGCCATCGGTGCCTGAGGTGGCATTCCACCATGTTCAAGATGTACAACTGACTGTTGAACAGTTTCCATAATAGTGATCGAGGGGGAGGCCCGAGGGCTTGTCGGATCTTCTTCGACGACGCCGCCACCGTCTAAGCACTAGTATAATACACGGAACTCTTATTTCTTCTACCCTTTCCTATTTTTGCACCTGATACATTGCACTTAAAAAACTTGTTTCTTCTTAATTTGAGGGGAATGGGTGGGTTTCAGGGATTGGTGATAGGGTTACGTTTTCACTTCACCATCTTGATTCACCGTCTGTCATGTAGGACGCAGCAGATTTTAGTCGACACTTCATCTTACGCACACTTATCGTTTTACATAAACAGATGGACCGACGTTGCATCCAACACACTGGTATCTGAACTACGAATGACAAAAATCTTGACGACGAAACAAAAAACACACGTATCTTCTCCGAGCGCGGGAGAAAGACAATAAAAAATTAAGTCTTACGTAAAAACCATTCACCGTCGTAGATCTAATTCCTCTTACTTCTTTGACGTTCACGTTTGAAAATGTAAGTTTTTTAATAACGGCTGAAAAAGCCATACACCTGTTACCCCCTCATACTGTAGTTCTTTTTATCTCCTTCCCTTGCGTTTCACAGTACGGGGCGATGCAAACAAGGAAGAAACAGTGCCGATAATTCTGATAGCGTCGCAGCAACTACATTGTAGTTCGGTATTTTGCTAGCGGCCATACTAGACACGAAATGCTAGCTGTTCCTCGTTGCGTTGTTCGTCTTCAGCACAGTTGCGATAGACGCTGCCTGACTTTGTGGTATGTTCTGCAGTAGTAACCTTCTTGCATCGTCGACGACCATTGCTACCATTTGTGCTTACCTGTTGGAACAACGCACCACTAGAATCGTACTGCTTGCCACGGCAGCTGTTACCGTTCCGATAACAATAATACTGTAACTTGTATCGAACAAACATGTGGAGCGTGTTACTTCTACCGATGAGTCTGTGTCGGAAATTGCACTCTTTTGCCCGCTGAAAATATGACATAGGAAATGATAACTACTAAAATAACAAGCCACTTATCTTTCCGCCATTTTGTTGCACGTGGATATCAAATATTTATTTTACCTTTTCACTGCTTAATAATCTCGTTTTGCATTTAAAGTAGGCCTAAGATTATTTAAATAGAATTCCACCGGATACAACTGCTGATATAATGTCTTTTGTTTTACGACGTGGCACTCAATATTTCAGTATAATCGAAGACGTTCACTGTTCTACAATATGACCAGAAAGATATCACAATATGCAAGAATCAAAAGATTAATAATGAATCGATGTATAGTAGAATCACACGCAGTAATACACTTGACACTGTCGGTCGGCCATGTTAACAATGTGTTCCTGAATAAGTTGGGTGCCACACGATTGCTAACCGCACATGAAAATGGAAGTGGAGTGAGGTACATACGACCAACTGCCGTCCGTCAGACCTTGGTATTCAGTCATCAGACCACATCAGTTCACTGCACGTTCCAAATATTAACTCCCTCCCCAAAAAAAATATGTACACTCGAGGACACGTAAAATCTCGTCAATCTGATTTTACCCTCGTAACGTCCAATGTCTTACGATTGTCTTTTACCATACCTCTCCCTTAAATGTTTTAAAGTCATTGAACTAGCCCTAGAAAACCATCACACTCACACACATACAGAAAACCAGCACCAGCAGTTAGAGGGCCAGGGTGGGCAGCAGGCTCGTAGGCTTGCAAACAGGTTTTGGAAGAGTCCATGTTCCGACATGGGAAGAGGGGTGTTACGAAGCTCTATCAATGGGACCAAGGGAGTATGAGAACCAGCGCAGGGGAGGGGCCGGAGGGGAGTGAAATGACGTGTTGTGCAGAGAGGAACGTGCGGAGGGAACGATGTTGGCTTCAGTAGGAGAGGAGGAGTACGAGGGGATGGGGAGTGCTGTTGTAAAGGTTGAACAGGGGGCATCTCTTTCCACCCACCGGGGCCAACCTAAAAAATCTATGCAAACAAAACACCGCATTACTTTTTGGAATATTATTGTTATGCGCTATAGTTTTTATTAGTGTCCTCCTATAAAACCCCAACCCTATATTAATCGAATTCGCCATTTTGTCAAGATTAAAGTCGATATACTCAAAATACTGTCGTCTCAGTGACACACACACATGCACTTACTTTGTCTTCGTATATCCGTATGTTTCATCACGTGTCTCTAATCGCAGTAAATTTTGCTTCAGCATTATAGTAACTGCGAAGATCATTACAAAGGACACAAAATAACATTTCACAAATACAAGTTCTTGGAATTGAATTTAATCGAAATAGGACAGGGAAGTAAAAACTGAAGCACAGACAGGAGATACATGGAGTAAAATGTCTCGTCGACCAGCAAGAACATGCTCTCGGTTGCAGAACAGGAAAATCGGGTCCATTACTCCGTGATGCTGAAAGCAGTCTACTGTTGCAGCTAAGCTGCCACCTCACTCTCGCGCTGTAGCGATTCCAAAATGGCGGCGCAGTGTTTGTTTCCTTCCTCGTTCGACCGACTACCAACGGGACGGTTGCCATCGCAACGGGAATCTCTGCGGATCAACACTACATATATATATATATACATCCCCAAAATAAAGCCGTTGATGCGCCATTGTAGTATGTAGTGCCTTCGTAGTTGCGTTTGAATTTCGTCTGTGCCACTTCGTAAAATATTGTTTGGAAACTGAGTAACATATCATGCATAAGATGCTGTTTAGAGCATGTAACATCTGAAATCGTGTACAGGCTCATACAAAATGCGGGCCTGTTGGTGTTAACTTTATACATCATGAATACCATCCCACCTTATTCCCCATTAAACACATGTTTCAATCATAACGTGCGTTGTACACCGTCAATGCAAGTTGAAAATTCTTTGCATCACAAAGTTTAGTTAATATTTTGGGACGGAGCAGGTTTGTGAAGCTTAGTGGTGATCTTCATGTGGCCTACGTCCAATGGCTGGCGCATCGTGACAGCAGTAATTACGTTTCAAGATAAAATTTCATGTTGAAAAAATGAAATATTTGGCGCATAATTTTCAATTTACTTGGCAAAAGTGTGATCATAGTATGAAAACTATAATTTTGCGAAATACAATACTTTGCAATAACCTGGCTTAAAGGGAACTTCAAATTTATATATTTTTTTCTAAATACGCTCTCATACATGCCGCCAGAATTTTTCATTTGAATGTCTTACGAAACTAAAGACCCCATAATGAGAGTAATAAACCTTTTTTCTTTATTTTTTGTTTGAACATGTGAACTTACAAATTATTATATGTTCAACTGCAAAACTGTAAAGATGTCTTGTGCACGCCATGAAGGCACACGGAGAGCAGAGGTAACAGCTCCACTTATTATTAACCTTGGCACTACATGCAGGTGAACGGTCAGCATCACGCCCCAGCTGCTTTACCCCCGAGGAAAAAAACTGGTACCAATTGAACAGGAGCAGGCTATCCTAAAACTGTAGAAGTGTGCCTATACTAACACACATGACTCAGTGGCACATCATACTAATCCACATGACTCAGTAGCAC
The DNA here is from genome assembly GCA_021186555.1 of Reticulitermes speratus. NCBI lineage: Eukaryota > Metazoa > Arthropoda > Insecta > Blattodea > Rhinotermitidae > Reticulitermes > Reticulitermes speratus. The sequence continues at coordinate 16,294,690 of JAJKFL010000010.1, forward strand.
ATCATATTAATATAAATGACTCAGTGGCACATCATACTAATCCACATGACTCAGTAGCACATCATATTAATATAAATGACTCAGTAGCACATTATATTAAAGCACATGACTCAGTAGCACATCATATTAACACACATGACTCAGTAGCATATCATATTAATATAAATGACTCAGTAAAACATTATATTAAAACACATGACTCAGTAGCACATCATATTAACACACATGACTTAGCAGCACATCATATTAATGCACATGACTCGGTAGCACATCATACTAATACACATGACTCAGTAGCACACATATTAACACACATGACTCAGTAGCACACATATTAACACATATGACTCAGTAGCACATCATATTAACACACATGACTCAGTAGCACACATATTAACACACATGACTCAGTGGTAGATCATACTTACACATGACTCAGTAGCACATAATTTTAATACACTTAGTAGAGCATTATATTAACACACATTACTCCGTAGCACGTCATATTTTTGACCTGGAGTATGTGGCTCGTGATAAGCATGGTGTAGCCGTTAACCCTCAACACTTTTGTTCTATCCTCAACAGCAGTGTTTCGTAATTTACCGCAGACTCTCCAGGTGGATGGAGTAGTACATAATTTAAAATAGGCTTCGGCCGCCTACATGTAAATTTGCCTATTCCCTACTTATAATACAAAGCGTATCTTTTACTGCTAACCTGCACACCACAGCTGTTGACACATGTCGCCGCGGATGTGGGCTTTCTATGCGATAAACTATCGTGCTCTGGTCAGCAATAAAAGAAACACTCTGCAACATTCGACGCTATTTTAACCTTTGTATTTGAAAAGGTGTTGTTAAGAGGCCTAATAGTCAATCTGAATTGTGGAAATTCCATATAATGAAAGTGGTAGAAAATTCCATAATTCAGTCTTTATTGGAATAAGTCCAATGCAACAGGGCCCTCTCATGACAGACATTAAAACAGCCTTCTGATTCATATAAGAGTGCGCAGCAAATTTCATTGGGATGTGCACCCAGGGAATTTTATTTTTCATTTTTTAACAGGAGAAAATTTATTGAATACTCAATGATGGTAAAGAACATCATTTGTATTCATCAACGAAACTAAAGAAAATGGAACAAAATTTTTTAAATTAACAACCACGTGTTTCTGAGCTGTCTCAGCCGCAACAGACTTCAGAATTGTCTTATGATATTGGTCTTAGTCAGACGATTATTAAATTATTCAATCTGAAAACTGAATAACAAATTTCAGATTTGGAATACCAAAATGCAGGTATAATTTAAACAAAGCAGCAGATGTTCTCCCTGTAAAATCAGCGAGTATAATGAAGAGACGACACGAAGCAAGCAAGCCTGTAAGTCCTGTGTCGTCGACGGGCAAAACAGACACAATAATGCAGTGCCTTCTAATTGAGTAATTCATATTTCATTTTGAAAAAAGAATATTAAAAATCTCGGAAGTTACTATGAATCTTCAACGTAACACACAACCATATACACTGACTTAAATAAAAATACACGAGGAACTGTAATGTGTCATTTAGCAACACTGTTCAAATTGCAATAAAGGTAACGTCAGTGGCATCTAGAAAGTAATAAGAAAAGACGGAGAGGAAAAAGAAGCACTGGAGTATATGACAAGAATTGAGACACGCACACAAAGGAAACAGGACACTTGGAAAGATAAAAAAAAATTTTAGAAGTAGGAAAATAAAACAGCAGTAAAACCAGCGACAGATATGCGATGATGACGAAAAGCCTCCTCGCCTGTAACAATATGCGGTGATGTCCTTGATTAAATTTTAAGGTTATGTACTAGAGTAAACATGGCTGCATTACTGCCACATTGTAACACAAAGCCGATACAGTATTGCATTAGCTTTCACATTTGTCACACCCGACGTGCCATACGATTGTACTGACTTCTGTAGAGTAATACACATCTTCACAGACGAGAATGCACAGTTCTTCTGTTTTCAGTTTATGGTCTTGTTGCAGGTTTAACAAGGCCGACTGGGATATTTTTGCAGCCTCTAGGCGAAGCTTAGGCCTACCGCCCCCGTGACCAACTTGATCTCTTATGACTGCACACTTACAGCAGAAAATAATCCAATTAATAGCACACCCCGAAAGTTTTGCAAAGTTCAGTCGACATTTTTTTTCCACATATTTCGAGTCCTAGGCTACCAAACAGTTCGCCTAATACAGCAGTCTTCGAACTCAAAATACCTGTGGAATTCTTGAGACTAAATCCGAATTTATGCTGAACCCCGGCATAGTAAACGTGTAGTTTTGGGGCGCAAAAACTAAATAAAACTTCCCAAAATATTAACTTAAAAAATATGTACGCCAAGGACGCACAAATTTTCCAAAAACCTAGGAGCCATCTCAAAATTCTAGGCGTCAGAAGGGTGACATGAAGCACGTTCCATACTGAGGGCCCACAAATATTAGGTGCCACCGTACAAAAGTTATTCGCCACGGAGACTTGGCGCCCGGGACTTGTACACCTCTGACTTTGGCACATTTACAAAAATTATTATTGGTCATTTACAATGAAAATAAAGCCAGTGCCGATTAAGCAAAAAAAAAAAAAAATGTATGAAAATAAAAAACAGCCAAAAATTATGAAAATTATATTTACCAAATGAATTGTAAAGGAACTGTGCTTGCCGAATCACTTAAATCCGCCCACGAAACCTTGGATTCCGCGGAACACAGTTTACAACTACTGCCCTAGTAGATTGAGTCGGCCCTGGATTGCATGTATTCGTTCCCAACATCTGTTGAGTATTACAGGTAGCGTACGTAAACTCACATCACTCGTACGTGGCTAGTATAGTATACGTCCTTAGGTGGGAGTAGTTCAGTCTCAGAAATGCCTTGTTTGGACTTGTGTTGTTAAATGCTTACCAGTATGTTATCTGATACGAACAGAGCAGCAAACTTACTGTCTTAATTTTTAGGCACATTAGCATCCCTGCGGAGACCTGCTGAAATTTTTAATCCGTTCGTACACATGTATCAGACAGAGAACAGCTGAACTGATCTCTATAAAATTTGGCATTGGAGATTTTCACAAAAAAAAAAAAACCCCGTCGAGACATTTCAGCTTTCACTTATATCAGACAAATTTAAACGGCAAATGTACATCCGCTTCTGCGCGCATGAGCCTTTGTATTCCTGTTATGCGCATGTGCAGAGTGAAGATATCTCTGTTCTGCGCATGTGCAGAGTGAAGATATCTCTGTTCTGCGAATGCCCAGTTCCTATCACACTTTGGACCCAAATACAAGTTATAAAAATACAATTAGACTGACTACTTAAATTGCGCACATCAGAATTGCAAATATGTTGCTCCAGATACTACTGCAATATTTTCTCAGTATCCTAGCAACGGCGCTACAACGGAGCACAGCAGAAACTATGCATCGACTGTAACGCTGTTGCTGGGATTTGTAGACGAGCGAACGCGCCATAATAATATAATCACGCCATGTTCACATTTTCTAGCTTCTTTTCAATCTCGTTATCTAACACCTCTATTTATCTGCAAGCTGATACATATAAATGTGACTACAAAATTGCCCCCCACTCCTTATGAGAAGGAATTGCACAATTCTCTGGGTATCACCACCAATAAAATACATTCTGACTACTCATCTGACCAAAATAATGTATAATGCTCTGACAACACACATGAACCAAGCATGCCATCATTGACACCAACCTGAATTAGTGGGGTCATAAAGACTAAGTACTCAGTCTTTAACAGAAATGTGTACCGGGTGTGTAAAGGCGGCCGGTGCGTGGGGCTAACAACCTTGCCACCTTCATGTGCCGATTGTCTAGAAATTCTGGGAGCCTCAACCTCCTGGAGCCCTAAGGGCCAGTCCAGGTCTGTACAGGGATTGCTTTACCTTTCGCTTTATACACTAAATACAGGACACCTTGCTTCTGTTACCATGCAACTAACTTCAGTTTACGTGAAGAAAGTAGAAAAGGCCACTAAGGAAAACATAATAATGTAAAACGGGCCTCCCGGCACAGGTACATGTAGTAACCCCGCACAAATCTCCTTTAAAAGCAATCTCTGGCAAATCTTACATAGTAATGGATTCTTATAAAATGATTACAGCATATCCGGGCATACTAAACAACCAGTTCAGTACAAATAGGTCGGTCAGCTGAGAATTCATGTTGTCTTGGATGTTACACCATTGTCAACTCTTCTTGGACAGTTGGACCCTGAAGATGGAAGAATCACCATCCTTCTAAATGTCGCTAACTGTTCGGTAGTCGACATGTCATAACATTCCAGAAGGTCCGAATCTTCACCAACACCGCTGTTAGAACCTCAAATTTAGCAGGTCATCATTTGCCTGAGTGTTTTATTAAATACATGTAAAATATGTCACTTATTTTTCAGGATCTTGATCTGGGGTAAGAAATTAAACTTTAAACAGCCCATCCATAATTTTTTTCCCCCACAGAATACACACACAGAAAGCAAATATTCATTTTAATGGGAGTCTCTGCTGTGGAGGTGGCAGTTATGTTTCAAGTATTGACATCTGCAGACTCTAAAGCTCTCACAGCCAATGAAGATGACTGTCATCTGGTATGGCCGCCGTGTGGTCTGGTAGATACGGAAGTTTTGGGATAAACCGTCTTCTGTTCTAAAGAGGAAGGCTGCATGCTCCTTCGGAACGTCGGTAAGTGTACCAGATTACATTGCGTGACATCCCAGAAGACAATAATATTCAGTTGACACTTGCACCACCAGGAAATCCAAGATTAAACACCTAGAAGAACAAAACACCTCGCATTTTCTGCACTAGGCATCGTAAGCAGCCTGGTTAGGCAGCATGAGGTAAAAAAAAATGGTAAAGCAATCCCTGTACAGGCCTGGACAGGCCCTGAGAGTTCCAGGAGGTTGAGGCTCCCAGATTTCAAGACAATCGGCACATGAAGGTGATAAGGTCGTCAACCCTACGCACCGGCCGCCTTTATCACCCCAGGAGTACTCCCTGGTACTCATTTCTGTTAGAGGTTGAATCGACCCCACGGCCACAGTGAGGCCGGAAGGATTATGTCAACGAAAAATTCCAATGACACCATCGGGAATGCATGTGAGGTAAGATTCAAAATTAATCAAGATACAGCATATCTAATCATTGCTTACAATTACACTGAAATCAATCTGAAACAGACCTTGGATTAAACCTGGCTTTATCACAAAATGTCTCTCTGTAGTGACAACTACAAGATTAGCACGAATAAATTAAGACTGTTTTCTGTCTATATAATTTTGTTTTCAGTGGTTTCGTTCCCTGAAATTTGACTGATAAGGGAGCAATGGCGCTCCCAGCGTTGAATGACTGGATGACAGTCAATAATGAACTAGAAAAATTAGAAGGAAGGCACTATTCCATAATCTGACTGTGAGAACTGAGGAAAAACCAGGAAAACCCTCGGGACAGTCGGTGTCCCGGCCGAGATTCGAAGCGGGCACCTACAGAATGGAAGTCAGAAACACTGACACTTGAGCAGCCCGATTTCGGGTGTCAAGAGTATTTTGTAAAACAGAGAAACTTGACTTGAAACCTGGGTCTCTTGTCAGAAAGGTCTGAGGGATTTTCTAGGAGAATCTTCAGCCCTAGAACCATTTTCATCCAGCTTCTCTTTCGTGAACACTGCCCGTTAGGACCTTTCCTCTTCTTTTCTTTTCTGTCCTGTAACGACCCTGTATAACTTCATTTATTCATAACGCTATTAACAGTTCTAATGTGGAACTCTAACCTGCTGAGATCCTCGCCTTACTTTTTAGGATACGGTCTAGACGATCCGGGGTTCGAATCCCGGCATAGGCAAGTGTTTTCTCTTTTTCTTTAACACATCCAGGTCGCCTCTGGGGTCCACCCAGCCTCCTATTCAATGACTACCGGGATTATTTCCCGGAGACCACTCACTGCCATTTAACGCCCAGGTTAGGACTGAGTGGAGCAATATATCCACTCGCCCGTATACTTCTTCACGGTGTGTGCAGGGAACACTTTACCTCTTTACAGGTACCCGTACATGCATACTCGCGGTTCCAGCGTGTATTTCACATGTGACACTTCAACACAGGAAATAAGAACAGGACTGTGTGAATGACTGCTTATCACACAGGTCAAGTGCAGTAAACGATAAAGCTATCTCTGTGCACACCATGAAGGCATGGGCGGGAGTGAAGGCATAGATCCACTCATTCTGAACCTCGGCACTAGAGGGATATGAGTGTCCAGTTTCACGCCTGGACACTTCGGAGAAACGTGTCTTGTCTCTGCACGGAATTGAACCAAGTTAAAGCAGCGTCGAGCTTTCGATTAAATTCGATCGAATTAAAACGCCAAAGCTCATGATCACTGTTCAAAGACTTGCTGTACGAAATGTGACATGAACTGGATGACGTGGGCGCTACGCTTGAATAATACAACAGAGGGCATTTACGGCAGCTTCTGCTTAATTTTCATTTGCGATATCTTTGGTAATAGGTTTGCCCGCACCGCAGGAGTCGGAAACTCCTCGGCCCGATTTGACGTGGGGAGCGACCGACTCTTCTGCCCGAGTGGGTCGCCGATTTTCAGAACGCTGTAAAGAAATCCCCCTGCAATTATCAACGTCATCCCCTGATACACAATTGAACACATCTCCATAAATGCAGAGATTATGCATTTCCAGACAATTTTCTTTGAGAAATATTTCCTTACGAGTCATAAAACTCAGCCAGCAGTACTCGGCGGTGTCTAAACATAGGCGTTCAATACTGCGACACCTGTGTTTCGTTGGAAGAAGTTTGGGTTGGACGTAAAGGGAGAAATTACGGAATTATTAAACGCTATCCGTGAGGGATGGGGGGTATTTATACAGCTCATATTAGTAGCATTATTTATGTAGTTCTTTTGCTCTGCTCCTGTGGACACAATCATTATAATCACAATATTACTGCCGTCACCATCATTATCATCACGACTTTCATTATCAGCTTCTGCTTGGTTGATTTTCTCAGAAACAGCAGTTCAAACTGTTATGGCAATATGAGATGTACATTAGGCCTATTTAGCAGCAGAACGTGAAGTCCTGTTGAATATTCTAAACTTCTTTCCTGTAATTTTATAATACATTTTGCTGTGCACTCCATCGGTGATCGATAATGTGTACCTTGTTGGTTGTATTACCTGACATTTCTTGTACTTCTGACATCTTTAAGTTGCCGGAGAGTGCGAAGGAAAGCCAAGGGTGTTTATTGCATGCAGTCATCGTTGTTTTTCTGTGCTAGTACACTTAACTCGAAAATTAGACACCGCTAATATATATATATTTAACGCCGATCCCAGTGGCCGTGCGGTCTAAGGCGTGGGTCTTCGGCCGCTCGCTTACTAGGATCGTGGGTTCGAATTGGCCGATCCCAGTGGCCGTGCGGTCTAAGGCGTGTGTCTTCGGCTGCTCGCTTACTAGGATCGTGGGTTCGAATCCCACCGGGGGCATGGATGTTTGTGTTGTGTTAGATGTATGGACGATAGCATGAAACATAAGGTGACATGCAGGACAAAAAAAAAAGGACTTCAACAGTACAAATGGATCAAAGGGGAAAACCCGAAATTAATTAAAAAAAAAAAAAAAAAAATCCCAGCGGGGGCATGGATGTCTGTCTCTTGTGAGTGTTGTGTGTTGTCAGGTAGAGGTCTCTGCGACGAGCTGGTCACTCGTTCAGAGGAGTCCTACCGACTGTGGTGTGTCTCAAATGTGTGTGACCATGAAACCTCGACGAAACGAGGAGGCCCAGGCCCATATAAGGCTGTCGAGCCATAGAAAAAAAAATTATATATATATTTAAGATCAGAAAAACAATTGTTGGTAAATGTGAATATACTGATCTTGATTTTGCAGAAACTGGGGAATCCATTCACAGAATACAAGGAAATTATCAGCATGAATTATCCTCCATGTGTACATCGCAACTACGAGAGAGTTAGTCCGCCTATGTGGTCTTTCACCACATTCTGCACCTACTTCCTTCTACACAGCTGTAAGGCCAACCGTCTGCAACCTCTCTGGCTCCGTTTTAACTTTCCCAATGAATTATTCAAAATGGCCGTCGTCCGAATGATGTTGATTTGGTATTGTGGTTGTATATTTCGGACTTCTTTAATAGAAGAAGGTGATTGTTGCCTCATGTAAAGCATTAATTAGTACAGAGACTCGGGAAAAAGCACAAGATTAATTAAGCAGTAAGCAAAGGTATTCTCGGCCAGGATTCCAACTATTCGCGTACTTAACACCCTAACATTCGGATATGATACGTGTACGTAGAAAAGCAATCCTGTTTTACAAGAAAATTAAATTTTCATTTTTATAACAAATTTACCGTTACTGGGTGCTTGTAACATTTCATGCATTTCATGAATCAGCTTTGATTAGGGTGTTGAAGGAAGAATTTCTTTTGATCGAGGGCTTTTGTACAGTGACAGATTTGCAAGCAGAAAATTGTGGTATTAACTATACGCTATCCTGCCCACCGCATAGCTAGTATTCTATGTTGTAACACAATTTTTCTGTTCCCTCTGTGAATATTCTGACAACAAACTCAGTAAAATCATTTTTAATTCGTTTACACTCTTGTCTACATCGTCATCACTGTACAATACAACATGCAGTGCATCAAATTACCAAATAAAACCGCAAAGAACAATCATTCTAACAGATTAATTCACTCAAAATGTTTTATAGTACACATCTAAATCTTCTACTGTCTTGACTTCTTAACCTCTTAAGTAAGCCTCATAGTTTGTGTTTGTACAATTCCATAAACCTTATATTACTCTGATCACTCTAGCAGTACGTTCACACATGTTCTAACCAGCATTTACGACGTACAAACGTTTGCACGAAAACGTAGGCTATTCTAGACGACTCCAGGCGCAGAACGCTGCATGTGGTCGGGTGAGGCTGGCGGCCAGCGAGCCGGCACTTGGCGGGTAACGGCAACGCGTAGTTGCGGTGAAGTCGTCACCAAAAATGGCCTACCTTTAGCTACAGTTTTATCTCGCTATAGTAATACAGCGTAAGATCCTAAACAATATTTTTAGCAGACATAAATTGTATGCACATGAATACACAAATATAAATAACTTACTAATTCAAGAGTATATGGTTACAGATTTTTCACAGTAGGTTTGGGAATTTTGAATCTCAAGTGAGGAAGTACTTTTATATATACAGTATTATCTAAGCAGGTAGTGCGAGCTTTGTCGCATGTTACGTTGTAAAAGAATGTGAAGTTACGATATTCATTCATCGATTTGAATATTTTGTAAATTCTGATCGGTAAGAATCATTTGAACTTAACATATTTATTTAAAAACTACTAACAAAATACGCCAATGACATATATTGTATCATAGTCGTCATAAATATTTAATCATACATAATTATGAGCGACAAGGTAAGCCTTTGAAGTTCTTGTACAGAGAGCGATATAAAGTACTCTAGGTTATATCTAAGACTTTCTATTTCTCGAGCGTCAGGGTTGTCTTGATAAGAAATTTGGAAATGTAAACCAGTGTATGACGCAGTTGTAACTGCATTATTGGTCAGCAATGTCTACGGTTTTTTTGCTACCGTAAATTCCTAGAAGTGGAATTATACCTAAGCTACAGTGAAATTAAAACAATACATTCTTAAGAACAAGAAGATTGTTAAATCTGTAAAATGAATAAATTTCGCCGCAAGGCATCGAGTGACACCCGAGTTTCCCGAAGTGTTCAAGTGGTTGTGTAGACTGTAGTCCTATCCTGGGTTATATGTTACAACTATGAAGGGTGTAAAGTAATCCACTAGCTACTAACTCCCAAATTTCTAAATCAGAAACACAAATTCGTTAAGTCAACTTCAAATACTGTAATTTCAAGCTAGTGCAGCACTGGTTTTGTACCTAAGTAGGCCAACATATTTCGTCTTGACACAGAAAGGAGATGAATTTTAGTTTTAATTAGGTAACAGTAAACATAACAGATATCCCTGATGATGGTAAAGAACTGTGACAAAACACGTCGGATTAAGTCAAAGGTTTTATGGAAAGTTCTAGTTGACAGTTTCATTTACACTCTGTGTGAAGCAGAAACATATGCGCATACAGGTTTTGTAGAGAAAACACAGAGTGAACTAAAAATGTTAAAATATATTTCTCGTAAGTAGATTGTTTTTATAAATATTGTTGTTCAAACGTCCTCACGGGTTAGTCGCATGGCGTCAGATCAGATCAATCAGCAGGCCACAAAGCACAACTAATTATGAGGTCCCCAAAACTGTTACATAAGGTGGAGCTGAATTATTGGCAGCAGGGCGGGTGCACCGTCTTGCTGGAAGAACCTGTATTCATTCTTATACATAAATTTCAAAAAACTGCGCAAGAATTTGTTCAACGTACCTTTCTGAACTTATTGTGTCCGAAAAGAATATGGGCCCCATTACTCTTGTTGAACTGAGAACACCATATTCCAACTTCAGTGTCATGTAACGGCACCTGAGATTATCTGTCGACCAGTATCTCTTATGGAAAGTATTTACATTGCTATTTAAGTAAAACCTAGGAAATGATTTCGCAATGGATCGACTCCACCACTACACATTGATTCACAAAACCAGTTTCAAAACCGTACTCCCGCAACACAGTTTGCCTGCTGGCGTTACTGCACGGTTGTAAATTGTTACTATGGCTTCAAATGAAGCAGTTTTGTAGCTATGTGTACAGATGACTTTGATACGCCGGTTTCGTGAGATAACTGTTTTAAGGACATTTTTGGACAAGCTTCTAAACGCGCTCCAATATCATCCAATGTTTCTTCTGAAAGAACACGCCGTGTTCTCTTTCGCTTCTTATCCATCACAGAACCTGTTGCTCGGAATTTGGAGACCAGTCGATGTATTGTTGATTTCGAAGGCACTGAAACACCAGGGAACCGAGTTCTAAATTTGCTACGACATTTCTTATAGGATCTCTTCTTTATATAGGTGTCGACTATAAACACCCTCTGTGTTACACTGTATTTCATATTCACGTACTACATTTACTTCTGTTACGCACAGCTTATGGAACTGGACTGTTCTGATGTCTTCTCGACATATACAACGCTATGTAAGGGAATGCGCAGTGATCAAACTACCGGAAATGGCGCATCCACAGCCGATAAGCTAGCTGTTTGTGTGGGTCCCGCACTGAACTGGATTCCCTGCAGTAACGTACAGAGGCCTCTTTTATATATACATATAGTAACGCGGGACTGAGTCCTGCACAGTGGGCGGTGTCATCAGCGGGTTCCTCTCTATGCTGCACACCTCAGAGGAGACAGAAATCAAACAGGACATGAATCACTGACGGTACTTTTTGGTTGGGTTGCTTGTTTACCTTTTCAGTATCCAAGTAATTGTTCATTTCATCAGGAATCTATCTGTAATCCGAGCTTTAACAGTTTCAGAAGTTCTTGATTGTCTTCATAAATATAACTTAATTCGCCTACATACAATACAAAGAAGAAAGGCTAACTGGATTGGTCACATCTTGCGTAGAAACTGCCTCCTAAAACACGTGATTGAAGGAAAGAAGAAGGAAGGATAGATATGACGGGAAGACGAGGGAGAAGACGCAAGCAGCTACTGGATGACCTTAAGTAAAAGAGAAGATACTGGAAATTGAAAGAGGAAGCACTAGATCGCACACTGTGCAGAACTAACTTTGGCAGAGGCTACGGACCTGTAGTAAGACAGACTGCAGAATGAATGAATTCGCCGATCCTGGTAGCCGCGTGGTCTAAGGCGTGGGTCAGCGGCCGCTCGCTTGCTGGGATTGCGGATTCGAATCCCGCCGGGGACATGGATATCTGTCTGTTGTAAATGTTGTGTGTTATACAGGTAGAGGTTTCTGCGGCGGGCCGATCCCTCGCCCAGAGGAATCCTGCCGAGTGTGTGTGTCATTGAGTGTCATCAGGCACAACAATAACCGTCTACGCCTACAGTGAGTAGGTAGAAGAGGTCAGATTATATATACGTATATACATAATTCCTATAAACGTATATGATGTATCATTTTCACGAACATCCACGATCAAATGCCATTCAAAGTGTCTGAATTTCAGAAATAAGATACGCTTTATATTTGCCATAATATAAGTGTAGATATTTAGTCTGAATACTGAAATATGCTATTTACCTTTCACCTACATTTTCAAAGGCTTACTCGAGGTAACTGTATGTTGTTGTATGGCCAGCACATAAGCTGTCTTTTGGTGTAAAACGTCCTTTACAAAAGAGGTGAGGTTAACGTTAGCAAATGCATTTCAGTGTATTAAATATAGCGCTGGTAGCATAGATTTCCCCAGAAAGAAAGCGCCTACTAACTTCCGTGCAATGAATAAATTAAACTGTGTAAATGTACAAACAATTGACAAGGAAATTCTAATTGTCTCTGCAAGGAGCAAACAACCGTTGTGTTACAGTTACTATCAAGGGCAATTCTGGAATGATTGTGCAGAGTACCGGACACTGCACTGACCTTTCCTTTCACCCTAGAACAGGCCATGAAGGCCCAGAGGGGGAGTAGAGGTATAGCTCTACTCTTTCTTTAACCTCAGCGCTAGATGGGGGTGGGTTGTCAACTACGCCCCGGCCGCTTTACCGCCGGGAATGACCCGGTACCCATTGTGCAGGAGGCTGGGTAGGCCCCAGGGCCGGTCTGGACGGGTGCTAAAAATCTCGCCGCCACCGTGATTCGATCCCCGGACCGTCCAGCTTGTAGCGAGTCGCTATACCGACTGAGATATCCCGGCCCACGACCTTTCCTTTCACACTAACTTAAAGTTGTAATAAAAAAGAAACATCTACAAATTAATTCCATTTACCCATCAAAGTAAGACAAATATTTCAGTGATGGTATTTAGAAAAACAATTAGTTTTGGAAAGATATGCCAGGTGCTGCAGGCGTGGCCATCCCCACCCCTTCCCGCCAATCACGACTGCCCAAAAGCTGTACGTATCGATTCTACGTATCAGAAAATCCGAAGTGTCTCTCGTAAGGCTGTGGGCTGTGTCCATGGCTGCGGCCTGTCGTGGTCAGTGTTTCACTTAGGAAGGTTCGATCCCAGGCCAAGCCATGTGAGATTTGTGGACAAAATGGTACAGGGATGGGTTTTTGTTCCAGTACTTTGGCTTCCCCCTGTCAATATCATATTTCATTCGTCGATCATCGACGGTATATAACAGGGGTGGCCACAACGTTGCACGCGCTAGTTGCTTGTAAAGATTGTCATTCAGGTTGTTGACATGTACACGAGGCTGACCACGAACGGCGTTTTGAAAGATTTCCTAAACAAATGAGACTCATAACCAGAAGAAAATAGCCTGTTGTAGTTGGATGGATAGAAACAGAAAGCCATGAAATACAAAAACTTATTTGATTTGTGAATTAGTAACGGATTCCCCAATAAGCAGTAGTTCTTGCGTTGCTGACAGAAAGAGCTGACTGTGTTCTCACAGGCAGTGAGCAGTGTTGCTACCGTACGTTTGACTTGATAAATATAGACACGGCTATTGCCCAAGTTGACTCCTAAACTGCGGCTCCCGACCCTTGTCCACCTAACCACTTCTGGTATATAATCTTACCAACTAACAACGTCACTAAATGAAACATTCTCTCTTTTCTGTCTCCTCTCTCTTGTACGGCGATCTAAACCTTCACCATTGCAGTCACGCCGAGTGATGGGGAAAGAGCAGTAACACAACTACAGGATAAAAGAATTATGCAGGAGGATTATAATGTTCGCTATACGTCCTTACACACACTCCCAAATCAAATTAAATATTGTTGGCACCTAGTTCTAACCGTTGGTCAATTGAACAATACATATTTAATCACCTATTATCTACCATATATATACGTCCGTGGTAGTACGAATGTGCGTGTCTTTAGTTGGTGTTTCATGCAGCGTATAACATCGACCATTATTTTAATGTGTTTCGACATTATTGGGAGGTTGTTTCAAACAGCAGGTGATTCCGCAAGGTCCACGGAGTATAACGGTACTATTAAATTTTCTGTATGCGAACTGGGTTCGACCCCAGGCTCTTAAAAACGTGACGTAAGATTTTTCTTCTTTGTGACCAAACTGTAGAGTTCAGTTTGAACTAGTCTGAGCTTCGTTTCCGCTATTGTCGGAAGAGAAATAAATCGTAGCGTTTTAATTTTAGGGAAAATATCAAGCTTCATGTTAGTTCAATCTGAGTTCAATCCCCTAAAGATCTCAGCAATAATGATAGTTAAAATGTGGCTCAGTTTAGCGCCCTGAAACCTCGTTCACAGAAATGGATCTAACAGAGCAGGAGACGATATTTATTCAGCTTCTGGTGCAAACTTTCGAATAAGTATAATACATTTAACGATAAATAACACAATACAATTAATAATGCGGTGCAGGCACTTCTTTATCGGACAAATATTAATGCACAGGGAAATATGGAATGCAACATGTGCTGAGCTACAACAAACTCGCTTGTGCATTGCCACTGCGGCAGGCAAATTCGAACAGCAATCGGCCGCAGTACGTACGTTACGTCACAACGGTCGCAAAACATAACCATGCAGCTTTTGAAGTTATAACCCATGTTGATATAAACATTTCCACTGAAAATAACCCATTGAATAACAGTATGAATAATTTGTGATTTTCAAGTTTCGCAGACACTTTGTGGGACATTCTGCAAAAATAATGCGCACTCTGCCTTACGATAAGTCCGTAGCCTCTTCGAAAGCGAGTTCTCCACGGAGTGCGATCTAGAGCTTCCTCTTTCAAATTCCAGTATCTTCTCTTTTTCTTAAGGATATCCAGCAGCAGTGTACGTCTTCTTCCTCTTATTCTCCTCCCTTATTTCTTTATGTCTTTCCTTCAATGAGAATCTCAAGGCAACCATCCCCAGTACAGATTATGACAGATCAAAAATAATTGGAGATTGTGGATCTGAGTAGCAAGATAACAAGTGATGCAACGTGTACACGTGAAATGAAACCCAGTATCGCCATGGCGAAAGCAGCATTCAACAAGCAGAAGAATCTTTTCACCAGCAAACTGGACTTAAATTTAAGGATGAAACTAGTAAAGTGCTACATTTGGAGCATAGCTTTGTACGGTGCTGAAACGTGGACACTTCGGAAAGTAGATCAGAAGTATATGGAAAGTTTTGAAATGTGGTGCTGGAGAAGAATGGAGAAGATCAGTTGGACCGATCGTGTGAGAAATGAAGAAGTATTACATAGAGTGAAGGAGGAGAGGAATATCGTACATACAATAAAAAGAAGAAAGGCTAACTGGATTGGTCACATCTTGCGTAGAAACTGCCTTCTGAAACACGTGATTGAAGGAAAGACACTAGATGTACTGCTCAAATAGTACAGCCAGCAAGGTACACATTCAGAAGAAGATAGGCCGAAAAGGTCGAAACATGTATGAGAATACATGTGTACCTTGTTGCGTGTATTATTTGATTGTATGCCAAAAGAAAAAATACCACAAAATTAGACGTATTCCGCGGACAGTTATTAAACAAACACACGTTTCAAAATCGTTTCAATGATATAAAGGAGCATTCCGCCCACGCCACCTCCAGCCCTTTCAAACCTGAACACCTTCCAGCGCCACTGATTATAACAGCGAAATTACGATTCCTCTCAGATTCTGAGGGTTGGTAACATTGGGTTCTCTAAGTCGGGTCACCAAAATAAATATAGACAAAATTTACAATGGTAAGGCTAAAGACCTGAACCGTCGCCACCTTGATATTTTCCACAAAAGGTACTGGCAAGTTTATGTGCATAGGAACCAAGCCATGAAGGTATATAGCAGGAGTAGAGGTATAACTCCCCTCATTATTAACTCCGCACTAGATGGAGGTTAGTGGTTACCGTCACGCCCCAGTCGTTTCAACCTCTCAGGGAAAGAACCCTGGTACCCATTGAATCGGAGGCTGGGTGAGCCTCAGACCGTTCTGGACGTGAGTGGAGGTATAACTCCCCTCATTCTTAACTCCGCACTAGGTGGAGGTTAGTGGTTACCGTCACGCCCCAATCGTTTCACCCTCTCAGGGAAAGAACCCTGGTACCCATTGAATCGGAGGCTGGGTGGGCCTCAGACCGCTCTGGACGTTTTGGAGAATAGGAAAGTCTCTTGCCTCTGCCGGGAGTCGAACCCCGGCTCGACCTTCACGTACAGTTGTCACGATACCGATTAGACATTCCGGTCCCCATTACCGCTGGCATGTGACCCTAACTACCACCGCCCCCCAACCAATAACAACAATATTATACCAATGAGAATGGCACAGCGGTACCCAATAGGGTTCCCATCACAACCAGCATCATCGTGACCCTGCAAATACGTTTGGTCATCCATGACCAATGAACATCATGGCCGACGACTGTAAAATCATTATGTGTATATAAGCTGTACGTGATAGGTCGTGGCACAGTACCGTGGCTGGCTCAGGCGGTTAGTCGCAAGCTTCTCAACGTGGGTGTCCGGTTACGATCTCAGGCCAATTCGTGTGAGATTTATAGCGAACAGAGCAACATGGTGGCAGGATTTCCTCCAACTATTCTGACTTTATCAGTATCATTCCACCAATGCTCCATGCTCCTACTTCATCTTACCAACTGAGAGCGTCGTTAAACAAAATCTCTCTCTCTATCTCTTGTGATAAGTCGGGACATCACAACCAGTGACTAGGCCTATGTGCTGGAAGGCGAGTATTCGATTCCGAGCTTGGTTAGGGATTTATCTCCGGATCAATTACGGGGTCTTCGCAAGCTCCCCACCCAGTGAGCACCGCCGATATAGTGATCGGATTGCAAAGCTGATCTCAAGCTTCCATCTTGTGCCGACGCCTGTCGTCCCTGGAACTTTAATCCACGCTTCACACACGTCTTAACGTGTTGAAAACGTCATCTGTTTTATTTAAAGATTCAGTCCGTACCGCGCAGTAAACACACTCCGTCCCGGTTATAAAAACCAAACAGTTAATACAGTATAACGCAAAAGTCGCAGTTTTTTGCTCAGATCCATACAAAACTCATAAATGTATTCTGTGGGCAAATGTATAATTTCTAGGCCCGTTCGCGAAATTGCGTAAAGCGACTATTAGCTTCGTCATATCTGTCTATCCGTCTGTCCGTCCGCATGGAACAACTCAGCTCCCACTAGACGGATTTTCATGAAATTTTATACTAGATTTTTTTCGAAAATCTGTCGAGAAAATTCAAATTACCTTAAAATCTGACAAGAATAACGGTACTTTACAAGAAGACCTACATATGTATATGAAAGTATCTCCCTGAATTCTTCTTAGAGTGAGAAATGTTTAGACAAAAGTTGTACAGTCAATCAAAACACACATTTTGTGTTTAATAACTTTTTCCCGAAAATCGTACCGTTTATGAGATAATGTGGAAAAATGCGGTAGAGCCGGACAGGCGACAAATGACAATACAGGGCATACACAAAAGAATGGTGCGGTATCAAAAGTGAATAACAAATGTATTTCTCACCTTACACGGGCACAACATACACCGTCAGCGGCGGTAACTGTCCAAGTTTCTCATTTGGTAATTACAAACCTTCAATTTGTGCACCCTGGGTCACACGACACACATCCACACGGTAATCAAACTCATCCCAGACCCGGTGTAGCATGTCCGCTGTAATGGCATGCAGTGCATGCGTTCTTTGAAACTGGCCCCGCGGCCACGCAGTAAGCAAGAGAAGCGAACTGCTGGTAGCGCATGAGAAACTTGGACAGCTGCCGCCACTGACGGTGTATGTTCTGCCCGTGTAATGTGAGACTTAAATTTTTTATTCACTTTTGAAACCGCACCATTCTTTTGTGTATGCCCTGTATAATACGACGCATGCGCTTTGCATGCTGGATAACTAAGACTACAGACACACTGAGAATGTGTAATAGTTATTGATTACCACGGCAACAGTGGTTACGCGAACGCGCCTCATAAGTACATTGCCTGTCTTCTTGTGTGTTAAACCTGGTGGTACATGAAGTAACTATTGGATTTTAAAGGGTTAAAGTTGCGGTGCGGAACGGACCAGCAGTGTTCAGCGTACAGTGTAGAACACTGGTTGAAGGTAAGGATGTCTACGAACGTTGTATTCTGTAACAAAATGTAGGTCTAGAGGCACCTGAAGAGTGACACTCTTGTTTGGCGAATGAAGTAAGCCAATATTTGTTCAGACCTGCTTAACGCCCTAATTTGCATTAGCATAGACCAATATCGAGTGGCTGGACTTACATCGTTATTACTCGTTAGGTTGAGGTGCTTGTCCACGCCTTCAGATGTCAGGGTTGGATTGCAGACGGTGCCTGTCGAATCATCATCCTTTTCCTGAGGCCATAATGAAGACTTTATGAGTTTGCTGAGTAATGTACATAAAACGCATGGGTATTTGGAATGTCTTGTCTGTTTGCCCATTCGTCCATCAGTCCATGAGTTTCATTTCCAAAGCTCAACACATTTATACGAAATGTGGCAGTCAGGGGCACACACAGGAATTCGAAGGATTTAAATTTTGGCCATTACTGGTCCCACAGACTGGGGCCCACCCAGCTTCCTCCTGCTCAATGGGTACCGGGGACCCCTTCCTCGACGGTAAAGCGGCCGGGACGTAAAGCTAACCACTCATCTCCATCTAGTGCCAGGATTAAGAAAGAGTGGAGCTATACCTTCACTCCTCCCCACTACGCTTTCGTGGCGTGCACAGCGACAACTCTGGTCCAACATAAAGCCTACTCTGCAAGCACTTCAAATCTAACTTATGAACGTGACTTCGTGATTTGTTAAGGCTGAGGTTAAGAATAAGTGGCGTTATACCTCCTCTCTTCCTGTATTCTTTCATGGCATGTATAGGGACTTTACCTTTATCTTGATAAAACATTTTGCTGGATATTGTGAGGTAGTGCGCACGTATACAAATAATAAGTGTAAATAAACTGCGGTTCTGTCAAGCGTAATATTTGTATTTCGCTGTCAGGTACCGTATTCGTGGTTCAGTTCGGTATGATGGCCACCAGGACAAATGAGGGGTGCAGCTGGCAACTCTGCAGTGGAGTGATAACCTTCCATCTTTCTTATGACCGCTGAGCTCTTCAGATCTCGGATTCCACTTATATCTGCATAACAAACATTTTCACAAACAGACGACTGCAGTGTTACGTCTTGTTTTCAAATCTTAAAACTGAACGTCCTTGCTGTGGGGACCAACCAAGCTACCAGTCGCAGAATCATTCCCTCCCAACGTACAGACAGTGGATGCGCTGCCTGCTCAGGGCTAGCGGCGGTGATTGACGAGATGAGGCAGTAGTGGAGTGACGAAGGGAATGCGAAGACGGAAGAAATTCGGAGGGAAACCGTCTTTCAGTGCCACTTCCTTCAATGGTTTATACGGAAATAGTGGTTGGAAAATTCAGTATGATTCAATGTCATGTTCTTTAGGAATCAACACTTTTTAGCCGTTAGAACATAAGGTTAAAATGCTAATGCAAAGAAAGATGGTCGTTTGTTGGGTTTGGAACAACTTATTGAATGAGCAAATTGAAACTAATATACAAGGAGCACATGACCTCACGGAGTTGTTTATACACGTACATCTACACTACTTACGTTTTCAATCGAAGCAAATTATGAACTATTGGCTACTTGATGACTGAGATGTTTGGGTAGTTAAGTCAAGGGTAATTGTCGTACAAACAGTGCAACACTGGATTAAAGGACTATCCTACACGCACTGGAAGGTATGCCATCCGCGTTCATCTGATCGCCAGACCGTTATGGCCACTGAAATCTGGGGGCTTAGGAGTCCGTGTTATTAATGCACACAAAATAATTAGTGGATTCAAGCACACAGCGATTTCCGGACACAACAAATTAATTTTATATTATTCATACCGCGCATCTTGTTACAGTCATTACATCAACCAACTCGTGCACTGGATAAAATACATAACTAACTAACTCCATGGAGCAGAGTCCCACTTGAGAAGCTAACAGGCCCTCAGCTAGTCAAGAAATTCCCCGCATTTTATGCAACCCGCAGGTTCATTACCGCATCACAAGAGCCCGCCACCTGTACCTATCCTGAGCCATATAAATCCAGTCCCTGTCCCCCCCCCATCCAACTTCTTGAAGATCTATTTTAATATTATCCTCCCATCTACGCCTAGGTCTTCCCACTGGTCTCCTTCCCTCACATCTCCCCAACAAAACCCTGTATGCACCTCCCCTCTCCCATACGTCCTACGTGCCCCGCCCATCTCATTCTTCTTGATTTGATCACCCCAATAATATTTGGTGATGAGTACAGATCATTAAGTTCCTCGTTATGTAGTCTTCTCCACTCCCCTGTTACCTCGTCCCTCTTAGGCCCAAATATCCTCCTCAGCACCCTATTCTCCAACACCCTCAGCCTATGTTGCTCGCTCAGTGTGAGAGACCAAGTTTCACACCCATACAAAACAACAGGCAAAAGGATAAAATACATTCGTAAGCTATTATAAAAACCCTTACATGTTTCAGTACCAAAGTGCCATCTTCAGAGGGACTTTTGATATAAAGGACTGTTGTTCCAACACACCAATCGGCATGCCTCACCACTGCACAAGACGCACAAGATACGCACAAGATACGCACCACCAGGACGAGATCTTTAAATTGATAGACGCAGATGTTTGTGTGTATAATCCGTGCAGTTTTGAACAAATGCAGCACCTGGAATGCCTTATTTTAACGTCACTGCATTGTGATTTATGCTTGTTAATTTTGTGTATTTTAGAGTTTTAAGGTTCTGTATTCTAAGCACTTTTGTCAAGGCGACTAAATAACTAGACTGGTGTGTTGGATCCACATTCCCTTGCACCGAACGCCCTCCTGAAGATGGAACTTTAGTGGAGAAACATGTAGGGTTTTTTTTTTAATAATAGCTTACGAATGTATTTTATCTAGTGCATGAGTTGGTTGATGTAATGATTACATCTAATGAGGTCTATTGTCCAGTAGTATAGAATGATTTTCCTGCAAATCGTTCCCTGTTAATGTACATTTAAATAATGCAAGTACACAACGCAACAGAAAAACGAAATGTAACCTACGTGTTAGTCATGATGGACTAGTTCGTAAAGGTCATAAGATCAGACCTTACTCGAGCCAAAAATATTTTTGCTTGGAAATGTAAGGATTAAATGTTACTTATTATTATTATTATTATTATTATTATATTCTGAATTCACAGCGTTTAGCAGGTTTTCAAAGAGTATGGGTCTCACTGACCAAGCACTTCTTATTCATTACCCAGCTAAAAACCTCCTAACTATACAGCATGTGCCAAATAGTACTGCTTTCTGCATTAGAATGTATAGACTAGGGAGAAGATTAAGCAGTTGCAAGCTGTTGTGTAGTATTTTTTTTGGGTGGGGGGGATAATACCCGTTGTGGAAGGGGCACGCGGAGACGCAGTTGGTCGAGGCACTGCGTTCCAAGCCGGAAGGTCGCGGGTTCGATTCCCGATGTGGTCATTGGGCTTTTTCATTGACTCAGCTTCTAACACAAATGAGTATCTCCTGGGGGGTAAAGGCGGCCGGCGCGTAGGGCTGACAACCTTGCCACCTTCATGTGTCGATCGTCTAGAAATTCTGGGCGCCTCAACCTCCTGCAGCCCTAAGGGCCTATCCAGGCCTGTAAAGGGATGGCTATTTTACCCGTTGTGGATAGTACTATTGGCACTACATAGGCCGCGTTCAGTTGCCATATTCTTGTTAGGTATTGTCTTAGGTCTGTATACTTTGGAGCTTCTCGGCAAAGGTTGTGATTGTTGGGAATTGCTACACCTACTGAGTATGCTCCTTTGATGGTTTTGTCAAGCATATCTCATCTGGTAACATCATTATTGTTTTTTCAACATAATACGTGAATGAATTACAGTCTCCTATCTTTTCGTTACAACAGAAACTTTATGAATTACAGGCCTATTCACTAGCGTACAGATATGGTTACATTTTGGATAACTAATCGACACCTTGATACACGACGCCATTTTGATGCACTGTTTACAATAAAAGTTCATAACGCTTTCATTACATGCTCTTCGCTTTTATAAACCGCTGACATAAACATGAAAGGCGTCACTGCATTTTTTATGTTTACCTTCAAGTAAATTTTAAAAAAAACTTGTACGCCTAAAAGTTTTAAAAGCGTGTCTTAATACTAATTTATTGTGCTTGAAAATGAGATATTCGCTCTTCTGGGATGTTACGCAGCATAGACTTGTAGCTAGTTACCGACGTTTCGGGACAAACTATCGGTCCCTTGAAGTTGGGACCGATAGGTTGTCCCTAAACGTCGGTAACTAATTACCAATTGAAGATGTGACCGACAGGTTGTCCCGAAATTTTCGGTAACTATCAATCTATGCTGCGTAACATCCCACAAGAGTGAAGATCTTACTAACTGAATTATTTAAATTGGCACAACTGGTAGCACGCCTACTGTATCCGCGGTACTCTATTTTGATAGGAATGGTGTAAAAATTACGTTGTCATTTGTGTTTGTATTGTTCTATTTTCAAGGCTGTTGAATGACTCTGACTGACCATTTGGAGAATGACAAGATGTCAGTCATACAGTTATGTAATGAGACTGCCGGAGAATTACGTAACGAGGGGTTGAGTCAAGGACCTTATTACGGCTTACGGCATATCTGTAAGCAGGATATCGAAAACCGAAATGTGTGCCGAACCACGCGAGATCTGAGGTTCTCACAGCTTGCTGCTGAAGATTCAAGTCTCCTGAGACGTTACGTCATGCCGATGGTAAACAGTTATCGACTTTTCGAAGGAACGCCGTGCCTTCATTTCCGTGTATTGCCTGACCGTGCAGATGAAGGAAACGTCGGTACATTATTTACCAGTCCACACGGTGTAACACCCCACACGGCGGGAATCTTTAACGTTAAAACTACTTGTGTGAAACGTGGTCCATGAGCGAAGGTCAGAAAGTTATGTTAAAGAATCCGATTTTCTGGACATTGGCAATTCGTCACTGGGTAATCGGTCGGCCCGGGGCCGTGCCATGGCTCAGGGGGTTAGTCACCGGACTGTCATGGCGGAAGCCCGGGTTCGATCCTGGGTCAGTCCATGTGAGATTTGTGGTGGACAAAGTGGCACTGGGCAGGTTTTTTCCGAGTTGTCGGTTTTCCCCTGTCAATTTCATTCCACTGGTGCTCCATTAAATTGTAAAACTTGGTAAAAAACTGCTCATCTTCATCACAGGGGTTGCATAAGAAGCCTAAGGGGCTGCGGGGTCCTTCACCACGCAAAAAAAAAAAAAAAAATCACGATGGAAGATGTTCGGAACGTAACTGTAGCAAGGGATGAAACACGCATTCGGAGCACAACAGGTCTTCAGGCGAAATGCTGGCTAACGGTTTTCCGAAATTCAGCATAGCACACCGCGCAGAAGTTCGAAATTAGCCCACAGTTTAGCAGTGCCATAGTCTGCAGCTATCTGAACTTGTGGCATTAGTGCTTACGTGGCACAAGTTAAAACTTGTGCTGCCACAGGCAGAAGCACAATTGATTAAGACATCTTGGCTCCCGTTTCGCTCCGTCATTACTGCCCCTCTTCTGCTCTGCGGCACACTCGCCCTTTTCCTTATCGCGCAATGGACGAAAACGTCCCCTTCAAGTACACGGAAGTGTACATTATTGCCTGTCCTGGAATTGCGAGGGGCCACATTCCTATGATTCGTATTCGTAACTTTCTATTTAAAAATTGGCACACATCACTTGCGATGGGGGGGGGGGGGGGGGGGGAATAAACAACTTTTTGTTGACAACAATCAAATTGTTTGATACTTCCACCAGTACCCACCACTGGCTATGCTGATGGCCAATCTCAGTCCAGTCCACATGCTCACAAATACGAGTAACTAGTCACCATTTAACGTTAGTGCAAAAAAACAATGTTTCGCTTTAAATCTGACAAACTTCAGCGACCAAATATTCGAAAAAATTTGTCCGGACTTAGAATAATGTTTTTTTCTGGGGTATTTTGATTAATTCTTATTTCAGGGGTACACAAATTTTCCAAAAGTCTAGGAGCCACCTTCAAATTCTAGGAGACAGAAGGATGATACAAAGCAAGTTACATACTGAGGACCCACAAATATTACGCGCAACCGTAAACAATTTAGGCGCCCGGGCGACCTGGCCTCAGGGGTTTGTACACCCCTGTCTCATTTCCTTAATTCGTGTGGGAAGTAAGGCCCCATTTTACGTTATTTCGCTGTACGTTACGATGTGCATGAACGTAACCCCCATGTTAAGGACGTCTGCATTTTCCTCTTCCACGTAATCCTGTTGGCAACTACCCAACAGTTTCCCCATCAATATTCTATATAACTGTCATTTCCGTATTCAGTTACACGCTCAGCCACTCGTTTAGTTAGTTACCTAATTACCCTGGGCTATATAATAACTTTTTGCTTACGCGACCCATCTGAATGTCCTTCGCGACGCATAGGTTGAGAACCATTGTTTCACGAAAGTTCTGGGAAAATGCCTCAAAGTAGGCCACGACCCCTTCCTTTCTCATAATTTCTATGGCGATACTGACAGAGTAGTTAAATAATTCATGAAGGAGGAAAGATTATAGAGTGGTCAATATCCAACATGTCGAAGGACATAGTTTACAGATAGAGTGGTCAATATCCAACATGTTGAAGGACATAGTTTACAGATAGAGTGGTCAATATCCAACATGTCGAAGGACATAGTTTACAGATAGAGTGGTCAATATCCAACATGTCGAAGGACATAGTTTACAGATAGAGTGGTCAATATCCAACATGTCGAAGGACATAGTTTACAGATAGAGTGGTCAATATCCAACATGTCGAAGGACATAGTTTACAGATAGAGTGGTCAATATCCAACATGTGAAGGACATAGTTTACAGATAGAGTGGTCAATATCCAACATGTCGAAGGACATAGTTTACAGATAGAGTGGTCAATATCCAACATGTCGAAGGACATAGTTTACAGATAGAGTGGTCAATATCCAACATGTCGAAGAAACATAGTTTACAGATAGAGTGGTCAATATCCAACATGTCGAAGGACATAGTTTACAGATAGAGTGGTCAATATCCAACATGTCGAAGGACATAGTTTACAGATAGAGTGGTCAATATCCAACATGTCGAAGGACATAGTTTACAGATAGAGTGTCAATATCCAACATGTGAAGGACATAGTTTACAGATAGAGTGGTCAATATCCAACATGTCGAAGGACATAGTTTACAGATAGAGTGGTCAATATCCAACATGTCGAAGGACATAGTTTACAGATAGAGTGGTCAATATCCAACATGTTGAAGGACATAGTTTACAGATAGAGTGGTCAATATCCAACATGTCGAAGGACATAGTTTACAGATTAGATCTCCCTTCAGATATCCAACCATACATTGTACTAAGACATAGTTATGACAGCAACTAGATTTCGGTACACATAACCAACATGTCGAAGGACATAGTTTACAGATAGAGTGGTCAATATCCAACATGTTGAAGGACATAGTTTACAGATAGAGTGGTCAATATCCAACATGTTGAAGGACATAGTTTACAGATAGAGTGGTCAATATCCAACATGTCGAAGGACATAGTTTACAGATAGAGTGGTCAAATATCCAACATGTCGAAGGACATAGTTTACAGATAGAGTCGTCAATATCCAACATGTTGAAGGACATAGTTTACAGATAGAGTGGTCAATATCCAACATGTCGAAGGACACAGTTACAGTATTTACCTGACCTCCTACCCTTTTCACCGGAGTGTTTAGTTCTAAGCCCGCGAGTTACTTAAAGTTTGTAACTAAGCTACTTTATAGTTATGCGAAGCAACTAGTATTCCTTCGGTAACACATAACCATCTCGGGCCGTTTGGACTGCCTATCTTTTGCACACTGCTTACAGGATGTTTTGCAGGGGCAGTTTAAGACATTTCTGGGCCCAGGACAAAAACGTATTTGGCTGCCTTACCTACGTGTAAAAAACCCGGCACAGTATTTTTAGTATAGTGACTAGGCTACGGGCTGGACGATCCGGAGCTTGACTCCGGGCAGGGACATGAGATTTTTCCGTTCTCCAAAACATCCAGACCGGCTGTGGGGCCTACCCAACCTCCTATTCAATCGGCGCCAGGAGCTCTATCCCCGGGGGGGGGGGGAATTAAGCACTCACTTCTGTCTAGTGCGGAGGTTAAGAATGGTTGGAGGTGTGCCTCTACGCCTTCATGGCGTGAACAGTATTAACTTTACCTTTACCTGTACGTAATCTTGAACTGACACTGCAGCTAGAACAACGTAAGAATTAACAAACGAAGTGTGTTTAGCACAAAATCTGAAACGCAACCTGCTAGTGCCTTCGTCAGTCGTTCCAGGAAAATGCCGGTCTGGTATTTTAGTCAGTCCAAAGGCTAGTGCCTTCGTCAGTCGTTCCAGGAAAATGCCGGTCTGGTATCTTAGTCAGTCCAAAGGCTAGTGCCTTCGTCAGTCGTTCCAGAAAATGCCGGTCTGGTATCTTAGTCAGTCCAAAGGCTAGTGCCTTCGTCAGTCGTTCCAGGAAAATGCCGGTCTGGTATCTTAGTCAGTCCAAAGGCTAGTGCCTTCGTCAGTCGTTCCAGGAAAATGCCGGTCTGGTATCTTAGTCAGTCCAAAGGCTAGGCTTCGTCAGTCGTTCCGAAAGCGGTCTGGTTCTTATCGTCCAAAGCAGCTTCGTCATCGTTCCAGGAAAATGCCGGTCTGGTATCTTAGTCAGTCCAAAGGCGCCTTCGTCAGTCGTTCCAGGAAAATGCCGGTCTGGTATCTTAGTCAGTCCAAAGGCTAGTGCCTTCGTCAGTCGTTCCAGGAAAATGCCGGTCTGGTATCTTAGTCAGTCCAAAGGCTAGTGCCTTCGTCAGTCCTTCCAGGAAAATGCCGAGTTAGTGCCTTAGACCTTCCAGGCAAATGCCTTGGTCAGTCCACCATACGTCTTCATGACGATAGATCTACCTGCACATCAGGTTTAAAGAAGCTTAGTAATCTTACGTCGAAATATCAAAGCCGCTTACCTGTTCCATACCAACAGACATCCACACACTGTGCTGGACACCAATGGCAGTTTCAAGGGCTAACTGTATACGTCACGTTGCAGGCCAGCACGTATCTCGATTTCCTTCGCTCCCCTCAAATCAATCTTCATTCCCAATATCCTCAGAATAATCTAAAAGAAAAAGTAAACATATAAATATATACATATATATATATAAAATATATATAATATATCCTAGGGACAAGTTCAACACTTTTTGGCAAGTACAAAATTACTTGAATTCTAAAAGGTTTTGACGATGGTATATGACGTTGTGAACCGCTTGTTTCTTGGACTTTGTACATCGTCTTTATTGTGAATAAAGTATAAAATATATATTAATATTTTTTTATACTTTACATTTTATATTTATTTATATTTTACATTTTACATTTTATATTTTATATTTTACATTTTATTTCAACCAATATAAAACGATGTTACAAAGTCCATACAACAAGTGGTTTACAAAATTACTGTATGATAAACAGCCTCTTGTTTAATGGGTGACCGGAGGTTCTTTGCCGGGGTAAAGCGGCCGGGGCGTGAGGCAGACCATTCACCTACATCTAGTGCTCAGGTTACAAAAACTAGAGCTCTGCATCCACTCCACCTAAATGCCCTCATGGCGCATACAGTAAACACTTTAGCTGTACCTTTAACACAGCTTTAGGATGTTCCGGAAGTGACTGGCTGTTAATGAAAGTACGTGAAGTGAGATGAAGGGACACGAATGGCGGAAATACGTAGGCCAGAAGTTCATGATCTGTACTCGTACTCATTACTATTATTTTTCCACCCCGATCCGTAACCTTTAGGGAAAGGGGTTTTTTTTGCACGGGCTGAGGCGGTCGGAACTTCAAGATGACAATATACTTTCATTACATCCGACATTAAGCAACTGTCTACTCTCCAACAGGTTTATATTGCGTGAAGAAGAAGAACGCCCTCCGGGCGGTTCTTCGTGAAATTTCATATTCGGAATATTTACTAAAGCCTGCTGATACATTCCAAATTTGGTTAAAATCGAACAAAAATAACAAACACTGTACATGGAAAGCTATGTATATTTATGAGCTTGCCGATAATGTTGTTCAGATGGTGTTTTCTGCGAGCTAAGAGCAACAACCAACGAATCATGTTCCGGTCTAAACATAAGAGTCAAGCATGACAAACTAACTTTCCCCGTTTACAGTATCACGTTTACGAGCTATCGATTATGATCGATTGTTGGTGTGTTCCTAAAATACGGACAGATCTTACACAGTATGTTGTGTAAAACATGGAAACGCACATGCAAAATATTCGCATTCTCACATTTTTCTTAAAATTATTCACAACTTTAAAACGTATGGAAAAAAAAAACAGAGGGTAGGAGCCAGAAGAATTACGTCTGCGGACATTTCCTAGCTTGTTTTAAATTACTTTTTTTTTACTTAGCAGTCTGTAATTACGTAACAGGTTCAACGCACGCAGTAGTCCACATCGCGATCTATAGGCCCTACGTCATTACAGCCATTAATTTATAAATAATGGATTTTATGGATCAGCAGTGGGCGGAACAAAGTGCAGCCAAAGACACGAGGTGTACTTTTGTATTGCCTTTGTTGATAATTAATAATAACCGAAGGAGTTTAATGAACTGCAGTAAATACATCGTGCTGCAGAGGAAACAAGATGAAGTGGGAAAGAAATAGAGAGACGAGGACAACAGGCAATAACGTAGCAACAGCGACACGAAGTTGACGCTTTGTCTGTCTTGGCGCTGGACGGCAATACGCAGCGGTATTACGTTCTGTGCGCTTTGTCCCCAAGGAATGGCAAATCGATAGGAAGTTGGTTGGGTCCTGGAGCCGTCCTGGGTATAAAAAGGGATAAAGAGAAATTTCTAGCGTTCCTAGAGAGACTCGAATGTTGGGAGTCCAGTCGATCGCCAGTGCCTTCTAAATTATCCAGTTTAGAAAGTGACAGAACCAAAGTGCTTTGTATTTCATTACACTGTTACTACGTTATTCCTGAGGCCGTGTCATGGCTCAGGTGGTTAGTCGCCGGTCTCTCACTGCGGAGGCCCGGGTTCTATCCCGGGTCAGTCCATGTGTGATTTGTGGTGGACAAAGTGGCACTGGGACAGGTTTTTCCCCGAGTACTTCGGTTTTCCCCTGTCAATTTCATTCCACCGGTGCTCCATTACTCGAAAAAAACTAATCATCTTCATCACAGGGTTGCACAATAAGCCTTCAAGGCTGCGGTGCGTCCGTAGCATCTGCTGCGGGGCCCTTCAGCACAAAAAAGTTATTCCTGGCACACCGTTGTTTACTTATGTTAATTCTGAAAAGTTTGCGCAATTGCAAGGCTTTATAACACATTAAAACTTGCGGGGGGACAGGAATACGTCTATTTTCCGTTAGCACTGTTCCGTTACAACATTTTTGAAATTTCCTTTTAAGTGACTGAGTAGACACATTACACTACATTTGAGTCTATAAAGTTGTCTGTTGAAGTCATTTGAAATGTTATTAAATTCTGTATTTAATTTTATTTGTTTTCGGCAATTTAACGGCGCTGCCTGTAGCTCAGAATACAGCGTGAATAGTGAAAGCGAAAGGCTATTGTCGTTTAGTTATATCATCAGACTCGACTATCCCAACAGTTGCCTGTAAGAAGTGAGGAAAGCCAATGAAAACATCAGTAAGGTTAACCGGATTCCGGGCTAATATTTGAAGCCGGCGTCTCCTGAATAGCAAGTAGGAGAGCCATGCACTGGACCGTCAGTTTGGGCACATTGCTCTCATGTTAATTTACTTAATATTACAGACCGAAATCCTGCAGACCGGCTCTGCGGCACACCCAGCCTCCTATTCAACAGGCACCGGTGTTCTTTCCCGGGGGTAAAATGGCCGGGGTGTGAAGTTGACCGCTCAGCCCCATCTAGCACCCAGGTACTCCCACTGTATACCTTCATGGCTTAGACAGGGGCAACTTTGACTTTAACATTTAACGTGTCAAGTGGGTCTGCTCACGCGGCATGACCCTTCCTTTACAGCTGCCGGGCACGGCTTCCAGAACTGGAGTGCAGCTGCGAAAATGCTTATCTACCTCATACGTAGTGATTATAAATAAATATGCCTAATGAACTGATGGGCCGGGATAGCGTAGTCGGTATAGCGACTCGCTACGAGCTGGACGGTCCGGGGATCGAATCCCGGTGGGGGCGAGATTTTCAGCACCCGTCCAGACCGGCCCTGGGGCCCACCCAGCCTCCTGTACAATAGGTACCGGGTCATTCCCGGGGGTAAAGCGGCCGGGGCGTGGCGTTGACCACCCACCCCCATCTAGCGCCGAGGTTAAAGAAAGAGTAGAGCTATACCTCTACTCCCCCTCTGGGCCTTCATGGCCTGTTCTAGGGAGAACTTTACCTTTTACCTAATGAACTCAGAGTATAAAATATATACAAATAGTTTTTCATGAATCGGTATTTATTTATAATCACTACTTGAGACATAATGTATTATTGTTCTTAATTTTTAATTTTATAACCTTATGCATCTATACATTTTAAATATTGTGAGCTGCATAAATACGTCTACTGTAAAACCAACTATCGTGTATTTGGATGCAATACGTACTTGTAATTCTTTGATAGATACCCCCCTGAGGATGGAAATTTATTTGCCGCAACATATGTAGGGGTTGTAAATACATTTTATACTTGTTAATTGTTTTGTGCATTTGTTAGTTTTGACTTAACTCACGATAAAATGCACGGTACATACAACATAAACAATTACTGTTCTCTGTCTACACTTTCTCCGCCCTGGACTGGTCAGATGAGGGGGGCAGGCAGTGCTTACAGCGACCCTTCTTAGATTGTTCTTCTAGGGGGCAGCATCTCTCAGAAAGGGTCAAATGTACTGAAGTTATGCACCTGTTTCTTTCCGAAGTACTCCATTTCAAAATGTAATATACTTCTTTAATGTTATCTAATACTCATAGTTCTAATATTATTATAGAAGTAAGTTGGTAAAAATAATTAAGACAGCATACAAAATGGCCAGGCTTTTCTTAGCGTTTCACGAAACTCATGACACGCGAGGAACCCAGTTTGAAAAACACTGCACTAGAGTTTCTTCATGCGCAAAAAAAAACATCGGGAATGACAACTCATGATTTGCAATTAATTGAAAGTGCGATCAATAATTAAGTTGGATAAGAATAATAATAAAAAAGGATTACGAAATTGAAGAAGATAACTGGTAAAGGAGATGCAAGAAAATTCATTTTAACAAGCACCTTCGTAAGAGATAAAGGCGTTCCTCCAAGAACAGAAACAGCTCCGAGTGAAACAAGACTACCGTCTGCATTCAAGAAAGGACGGTTTTCCACAAAGCCAGCCTTCGCAACGACCATACACACATCAAACGGGAAAAACATTAAAACATGTGGGGACTTATCTCGAAGAGACTGCTTTCGCTATGTCACATGCAAGATGTCGCAACAGTGTCAACATCTTCATCAAACAAAACGTCAAGGACCAATTCTAAACGAAGGCAGAGTTTAACTCACAACACTGTTAATCACGATATTTTTCACGATTCATAATAATCTTCTCATTCATAGAAGTCAAGCACTGTACGTCTATGTTTTATAGTCTGCAATTGTTTGACCTTTTGTTTGAGTAGAATAAAAATCTCTTATTACTCTTTATTTTCCAACCCAAACAAGCCATAATTGGTTTGACGCATTAATGGAGGGTGTTCTTTGGGAAATACCCACTGAGGAAGAAGAAAAGTTTGAGCATCGAACATGGTTGCCATAGTTACCGGGTGTCATTCACTAAGGAGGAAGACAAGCGGAGTTACTGAACAACTATGGTCAGGTATAATCCTCTGTTTCATGTAATGTGTGTCAATTTTCTGCAGTAAAAATCAAGGCGTTCAGGTATTTTAAAAAATACAATAATAACTGAATAACAGCGTAAAGATATATTACGCCATTAACAAATAAAATGATGAAAGAGGACGTAGGGTGGCGCGCCAATATTGTGGCAACAGGCACATGGCTAGTGTTGTATGACTGTGACAGTAAGTTCTGTACGAGGTACAATCTGAGGCTGAAGAAACAGTTGAGCATAGAGCATACAACATCGCACGCAACCAGGTGTCAGCATGCCGATAAATGAAAGTAACGCTTGGTTTACTCTAATGAAAAACGACCAAAGATACAGGCCGTGGCGTATATTACGGCGGTCCGTCGTATGAGGGGCACGTGGCTAGTATATCGTAAGTAGTTTGGGATATAGGGCGGTCCTCCAGTTTGGGTATTGGGACTGATAGAAGAGTATAAAGTTACGAAATAGTACACAGGGCCTTGGGCTTGGCACGGGTAATGAACCGACCGGTTCCATAAAAGGAAGGGAATGTCTTGACCATCTACATGACTACCAGCTTCTCAAGAGGCACTCTCAGTTACAAAGTTGCTGTTGTTTACTCTCAAGGTTCTTCGACCTCGTGCTGCTCTCCCATGGCAGTAATACAACCTAAACATTGCTAACCCATACCGACATGCATCTTCATGAGTGTGTATCACTTCTGCAATGAATTTAGTTAAATATACCACGCCAGTGGATCCCAACCTGTGGGATGAGGACGCACGGTGCCTTATTCCAACGGCTCCGCAAATTCACAAAGATTAGCAAGCCTTAGGGAGGTACATAGGCTGAGGGCATTTGACAATAGGGTGCTGAGGAAGATATTTGGGACTAAGAGAGACGAGGTAACAGGGGAGTGGAGAAGACTACATAACGAGGAGCTTTGTGATTTGTACTTCTCACCAAATATTCGGATGATAAAATCAGGAAGACTGAGATAGGCGGGGCATGTAGCGCGTATGGAGGAGAGGTGCATATAGGGTTTTGGTGCGGAAACCTGGGGGGAAGAGTCGACTTGGAAGCCCTAGGCATAGATGGACGAATGACATTAAAATGGATCTTCAAGAAGTGGGAAGGGGGCATGGACTGGATTGATATGGCTCAGGATAGGGACAGGTGGCAGGCTGTTGTGAATGCGGTAATGAACCTTCGTGTTCCATAAAACGCGGGGAATTTCGTGACTAGCTGACGACCTGTTAGCTTCTCAAGAAGGAATCTGCTCCATGGAGTTAGTTAGTTAGTTAGTTAGTTAGGTAGTTACTTAGTTAGCAAGCCTTGCTTGTATAGCGAACAGTCGGTACCCTCCTTTATGCCCGCTGCACAGGGCCAAGCATCTTTCATTTTTCATCAGATTCCACAACCTAAAACAGCGATGCATACATCCCGGGCGTCTACATTTTGTATGCTGGCGCCTAATATCTTCGGCATAATTATTCCAGTGATGTTTTCCTTACATACAAAACTGTGTTATCAGTTCACATGCACCGAACATGAAGCGCCAGATAATAATGAGGTTCAAAGGTCACTGCAGAATTGTGGGTCCTCAGTATGGATCTTGCGTCATGTCACCTTTCTGGCGCCTAGAATTTGAATAATTTGACCGATTTGGGTGAAATTCAGTACGGAAGATCTTCATGCAATAGCGTTGAGCTTTTGTGAGTTTCGTAAAAATGGGCTCAGTAAAAGCTGTACTTTACTTAAGACCGTAAATGACATTTTGCCAGTATTCTACATATGTTTCATACGATTTGGCCACAGGCCTGGACAGGCCTTTCGGGCTCCAGTTGTTTGAGGCTCCCAGAATTTATAGATAATTGGTACATGAAGGTGGCAAGGTTGTCAGCCCTATGCACCGGCCGCTTTTACCCCCCAGCAAATATTCCTGGTACTCATTTATGTTAGAGGCTGTGTCGACCCCAGGGCCATAGTACGGCAGGAAGGATTAAGTCAATGAAAAAATCCCAATGACATCATCGGGAATCGAACCCGCGACCTTCCGGCTTCTAGCGCAGTGCCTCAACCAAATGCGCCATTGCGTGTCCCCATGTATAAGTGTATGGACCTTAATTTTCCAATTAAAGATACAGATACGTAATAATCACTCCCTTACGCATTCAGTAAGCAGAGAGACAAAGACTGTGCACTACAGACACAGGAAGAAATTGGGCTTGTTGTTACACAAGCATCTAACAGGCATATTCCGCTGTTGTGTCTGCACATAAGTTAAAGAGATGAACTGAACATCGATACACATGGCAGGAATACATTCAAGAGACGACCACAAAACTAGCCAGCAACCAGTTCTCTAAATGGCTGCACGATCTAGCAGGTCAAACAAGATTACCACTATGTGAGTATTTTTATTTGAAATCGGGTTGCTGGATATTTAACCGTTAACCTGTTCTGAAACCTGCCGACAGCCTGCCAATGTCACGTGAAGACTGAACTTTTCAAAGAGAAGAGTGTGTTTAGCGACAAGAAAGTGGCCCAACAAATGCTTCATACTCGTACTGGATGGTTGGTTCGTCTTTCTAGGAAAACGCTTTTTCTGTCTGTATGAATGTGTCTGTCGATTGCTCCCAATGCAGGAGAGCAGAAGCTGAATGTTGATATCGATCTTCCATATTTCCAAACAAGGCTGGGTTACTACCGTGTGTTGGCTATGGTCACTTCTTTCCAATCTACAACCATGAGAAATTTGAGGTTCTCAAAGCGGTATTACTGAAGATTCAAGTCTTCTGGGATGTTACGCCGTGTCGACTAAGAGTCACTGACGTTTCGGAGAAGCGTAGTTCCTCCATATTTGGACTGTTAGACTCTGAAGGAGGCAGCACGCTCCTTCTAAATGTCCGTACCTATTTACCAAGTGGGCCGGGATAGCTGAGTCGATATAGCGACTCGCTACGAGCTGGACGGTCCGGGGATCGAATCCCGGTGGGAGCGAGATTTTCAGCACCCGTCCAGACCGTCCTTGGGGCCTACCCAGCCTCCTGTACAATGGGTACCGGGTCATTCCCGGGGTAAAGCGGCCGGGGCGTGGCGTTGACCACCCACCCCCATCTAGCACAGAGGTTAAAGAAAGAGTAGAGCTATACCTCTACTCCCCCTCTGGGCCTTCATGGCCTGTTCTAGGGTGAACTTTACCTTTACCGTTTTTTACCTATTTACCAGCTGACAAGCTGATATTCTCCCTGGACAATAAAAGTTCATAGCCTATGTAACTGACAGTGTGGTTAAACAGACTAATTGTATGTGTTTTGTTGGGCAGCTTGACCCTACACGAGGGGATATTAAGATTTTCCGAAACGGCGGTAACTATTTACCAGTCGACACGGCGTAATATTTCAGAAGACTTGAAGCTTCAATTATACACCTGCAGGATAAGAAAAAGCCGTGTGCAATGCACTGTACACGTACAAGCTTGTACACACAGCACTTGAACATCAGTACGTACAAACGTACATTCGTACATACTGCAGGGAACCTACATCCCATTTTGGCTTCCACTTCCCACAAAATGCTCAACAGTACAGCAGCTTTTGTCTTAAAACAGATTTGGCAAATCCAGTTACATATACAGTTCGTCGAACTGTATTCAAATTACGTATTTTGTACAGTTTCAGGCTTCACCCAATCTTGTAAGGCGACTTTCTTGTTCGACGTGTCAACTGACAATGAGTGACTATCAGTCAGCGTGTGCGATATGCCTGTAGAGTAACGGGGTTTGCTGAAATGTGATACGGGAATCCTTACGAAGGATTATGAGTTTTAGACCTCGGCACTGGATGGAGGTGCGTGGTCACCTTCGCGCCCGGTTAGGACACTATGAGGGTTCGAAACCCTGCTGGTTGTACTGCCAAAGCGCCTGACGCCGTCTGACCCCTGGCCAAGAAATCCGTAGCCACTTATCTACGTGGATGAGCCATCAAACTTGGTTGATAATTGAATCAGACATATACCTTCGTGATCCTTTGACTGACAAAGCAGAATTTACTCAAGGCATCATTTCCCTTTTCCCCACCAAAATCCTGTATACACTTCTCCCCTCCACCATACGTGCTACATGCCCCGCCCACCTCATTCTTCACCATAAAGTGATAATGCGGACGAATTCACATCCATTAAAATTCAAAGGACTCACAAATCCAATGCGCACTTATGTACGACATCTGGCCCTTCATCCATAATCACATTAACGACAGTTCGTATCCCATTTAGCCACCTACCTACCCACCACAGAACCTAGTAAGTCTTCCTGGCGAGTTTCGTTATATCACGTGATGTCATCACGCGAAGTGTGTGTGGGGGGCGGGGGGGCCACATAGTCAGTCACCTTACATGTGAACTGTCGTTTGTACTGCGCGACGTTCATACGCAAGAAGTCTGGCCAGAACTCACAAAGACTACAAACTTTCTGTCACACAAATGTTGTGTTCCCAGAACAGTTGGCCTAACAGACATGTGTAGATGCCATCACCTGCATTTTTAAACCCAATTATCTTCAGAAAGTTCAAGTCTACTTGCATATGGAAGATACCACGTTGATTATTGAAAAAATGAAACTTCCTCCTGAACATAACTAGAATTCTGGTTGAAACAAGTAGAGGCCGCATTTAGAAAAACGTTGTTTTAATAAAAGACAGTTCAGGTTACATTCTGATTGTCATGTTTTGGTACATATGTCCATGTTAAGACTTATGTTACCGCGTGATACAGTAACGTCGTGCCTTACGCGGTAGTTAGGTTCCTGACAGCGCGTATACCCAAAACCGTGTACAACCAGAACACCCCCTTAGACCCTCTGTTCCCCTCCTTTTTTTTTTCCTATGGCTCGACAGCCCTATATGGGCCTGGGCCTCCTCGTTTCGTCGACGCTTCACGATCACACTCAGACACACCACAGTCGGTAGGACTCCTCTGGACGAGTGACCAGCCCGACGCAGAGACCTCTACCTGACAACACACAACACTCACAAGAGACAGACATCCAGCAGCCTAAATCCGTCACATCCTTGTGCCCCACAATTTCCAACATTTTTTGTCCGGTCTCCCACAGTAGTCTAAATCCGTCACATCCTTCTGTCCCACAATTTCCTACATTTTTGTCCGGTCTCTCACAGTAGTCTAAATCCGTTACATCCTTGTGCCCCAACATTTCCTCCATTTTTGTCCGGTCTCTCACAGTAGTCTAAATCTGTCACATCCTTGTACCCCACAATTTCCTCCATTTTTGTCCGGCCTCTCACAGTAGTCTAAATCCGTCACATCCTTGTGCCCCACAATTTCCTCCATTTTTGTCCGGTCTCTCACAGTAGTCTAAATCCGTCACATCCTTGTGCCCCACAATTTCCTCCATTTTTGTCCGGTCTCTCACAGTAGTCTAAATCCGTCACATCCTTGTACCCCACAATTTCCTCCATTTTTGTCCGGTCTCTCACAGTAGTCTAAATCCGTCACATCCTTGTACCCCACAGTTTCCTCCATTTTTGTCCGGCCTCTCACAGTAGTCTAAATCCGTCACATCCTTGTGCCCCACAATTTCCTCCATTTTTGTCCGGACTCTCACAGTAGTCTAAATCCGTCACATCCTTGTACCCCACAATTTCCTCCATTTTTGTCCGGTCTCTCACAGTAGTCTAAATCCGTCACATCCTTGTACCCCACAATTTCCTCCATTTTTGTCCGGCCTCTCACAGTAGTCTAAATCCGTCACATCCTTGTGCCCCACAATTTCCTCCATTTTTGTCCGGACTCTCACAGTAGTCTAAATCCGTCACATCCTTGTACCCCACAATTTCCTCCATTTTTGTCCGGACTCTCACAGTAGTCTAAATCCGTCACATCCTTGTACCCCACAATTTCCTCCATTTTTGTCCGGACTCTCACAGTAGTCTAAATCCGTCACATCCTTGTGCCCCACAATTTCCTCAATTTTTTGTCCGGTCTCTCACAGTAGTCCAAATCCGTCACATCCTTGTGCCCCACAATTTCCTCCATTTTTTGTCCGGTCTCTCACAGTAGTCTAAATCCGTCACATCCTTGTGCCCCACTTTACACATTGGCCTATATACATACATTAATATGCACGTATACATTTCTTTTAATGCAGATTTTAACAGTGACCAGTGGGGCCTCAATAGTTATTGTTTTCATACCATTACAGCAATTAGCTTACTAAACAAAGAGAGGGAACACGCCAGAATTGTTGCTGTATGCGTACATATCCTAATTACATAGCCTATCCTGGAACACTAGATTAGTTCGTGGTAACATTGTTTATAATGTTTCAGTGTGTTACACTAGATTATTTAGTGCAGTCACTGCGCCAAATATATGGAACTCTTCGTTTATTTACTTCGCACTTATAATTTGAAACAAAATATATCACGATCATT
Organism: Reticulitermes speratus; assembly: GCA_021186555.1. Classification (NCBI taxonomy): domain Eukaryota; kingdom Metazoa; phylum Arthropoda; class Insecta; order Blattodea; family Rhinotermitidae; genus Reticulitermes; species Reticulitermes speratus. The sequence goes on from JAJKFL010000010.1 coordinate 16,333,322, forward strand.
TACTAGGGCAGGAAGGTAACGTGTTGTTCAAATATGGGGTATATTTGGAAATTTTGTAATGAAGAGATATTTTCCTTCTTTTAAGAAAACTCAGCCGAAGGATGGGGGGGGGGGGGCGTTCATTACGGTCTTTTTGATCAATATAAGACAGCGATATTCATAACACTCTCATTATAAATAAAGTACGGAATTTTATGACTTCGATGAAGTTTATTTTAAGAAAACCCTCAACAAATAACAAAAGTTGTCGCTGGTATGAATATAGCCACACTGAGTTAATCCACAATCGCAAGTCACTTCCTTCGCCTTAAAACTCACTGGAACAAAGAAATGTTCGTGCAATTATATTACATTCAAACCATTTGTTTAAACAGTTCCCACACAGCGAATATTTAATAAATTATACCCAGTAATTAATGTCTGTAGTGGCCGCGCGGTCTAAGGCGTGGGTCTGCGTCCGCTCGCTTTCTGGGATTGCGGGTTCGAATCCCGCCGGAGGCATGGATGTCTGTCTGTTGTGAGTGTTGTGTGTTGTCAGGTAGAGGTCTCTGCGTGGGGCTGGTCACTCTTCCAGATGAGTCCTACCGAGTGTGGTGTGTCTGAGTGTGATCGTGAAGCCTCGATAATGAGGAGGCCCTGGCCCAATAGGGGCTGTGGCGGCATTAAAAAAATTAGTCTGTTGGGATAAATATATATAAGTTAATTGTGTTCTCAGCAGACAGCGGCTTACTGAGACACAAAGTGCACAGCAGATGGCAGCACTTTGAACGGCATAATTTGGTGTTGGTAGGCATATTGTTAGATTTAAAACTGATGGCTTGCTGTTATATTTTCGAACTGTCTACTCCTTTGATGCTTATTTTAATTCTATGCCAACGTTGCTAAATTTCACGGTTAAACATAACATTATCATCTATAACAATCAAAGAAAATGTGTCAATTAAGCCTAGACAACTCCCAGAAACGTACACAATTTGTATCTTCAGTTTTGAGTCCGTTATCTTGATGATATTCTTATTATTACAATGCAGTAACACCATCAAACACAACTTATGTTTGCATGTGTGTCTGTCAGATGGAAACGCAACTCATTACCGAGATGTTTCAAACGTCTTAGTGGTCATCATCAGAGGGAAGCACGCATGAGTTACAACAGCTAATATTCTATACAACAGAGTATCATTACCCTTGGTACGCACTTGAACGTAAGTAGCTATAAGTACTGTGTTAAGAAGTTTTAATACCGCACTTTATTGTTGTGTGCATCAGTACGAATTGTACATAACATGTTACATATATATATATATATATATATATATATATATATATATATATATTATGAATACGTACAGAAGACTGAAGAAGTATGCAGGAGCAACTGAAATCATGTGCTTTCTGCTCGCTCCTTACAAGAAATTCTAACAAAATATTTTAATTTCTAAAATATAAACACAAATTAGCAAATTGGACTTGGTTTATTTAACGATGCTTTCAATAATCCAGATTACATGTGTGGTTAAATGGTGGAATGGTTTTAAGGCACGTAGAATGAAGTGGTCCTGCCTAACTGAAGTGGCACTGCGGTCAACCGAGAAACTAAGTTAGGAATAGCCAGCCTAGTAGTTGATATTTGAACTCAGGCCCTTCTGAAAACGAAACAGCGGCGTTAGCCACTTCTTTTTCTTAACCACTCAGTAACTGAAGACTCGATTCTTCTGGGATGTTACGCCGTTTTGACTGGTAAATTACCGACGTTTCGGAGGAACGTAGTCCTTCACATTCGGGGTCAAGCATTCCAAGAAGAGCAGTTTATCATATGCTGTCCAAGTAACAGACATCGACTGCCAAGTTCAGTGACACGGGGCGCCAGCTTATATATAGAATAGCGATGCACAGAACTAGATGAAAATAACTCTATAATGTCTTTCGTTGTCATCATTATCCTTACTGCTATCAAATATTTTAAGGCTCAAAACTCTTTAAGTTTATTTTTTAGGGTTCCCATGCAGGAATTCCGTTAAGGAGGTGCGTGTATTTGTCCGTCTGGCTGCCCACGTATTCACTTTAAAATATAAATATTATATTCGCCAACCAATCGATTTTCATGAATTTTTTATGAATTCAGCGCCATCTTGGTTCTTGGTGCTTCCTTATTCCATGTCACCACCAGTGCCAGTGATTTACGAACTTGTGAGAAAGAAGACTAGTGCATTCAGTTTTATTTTTGGGGGGGGGGGGGAGGGCGGGTAAGCGGTGGGGTAAAAGGTAAAGTATTATCATTTTATTTATTGAAGGGCCCCGCAGCAGATGCTACGGACGCACCGCAGCCTTGAAGTCTTATTGTGCAACCCTGTGATGAAGATTATGAAGTTTTTTCTGCTTTTCCATTTTAATGGGGCACCGGTGGAATGAAATTGACAGGGGAAAATCGAAATACCCGGAGAAAAACCTGTCCCAGTGCTACTTTGTCTACCACAAATCCCACGTGGACCGACACGGGCCTCCGCGGTGAGAGGCCGGCGACTAACCGCCTGAGCCATGGCACGGCCCAAAAGGTAAAGTAAGGTAACCTTATACCTATCCACACCGCGAAAGTGCAAGTGGGAGTTGAGTTACAGCTCCAGTCACTCTTAACTTCGGTCCTGGGTGGATATGAGTGGTAAACTTCACGCTGCGGCCGCTTTACCGCCTGGGAAGAGCCCCGGCACCCACGGAATAGGAGGCTGGGTGGGCCATAGAGCAGGTATAGACGTTAGGAGAAGATAAAATCGCTTGTCCCTTCCAGGATTTGAACGTCGGATCGTCCAGCCCGTAGCCTAGTCATTATACTGACTACGATATCCCGGCTCCTTGTGTGCCTGAGGAGCGGGGGGGGGGGGGGGGGCCTCGAATTTTTTTAATATCTCTTAAAAAAGACGCAGGTTTTGTTAAAGTAATATCTGTACAAAATGGGTACAATACAAAATATTTTAGTTTCTTCGTGACGACAAACTCAACTTCGTAAAGTGGCAAGTTCAGTTGGCATGACGTGATACAGCTCTAAACATGGGAGATGTACCCCGGTGTAGTGGTAACACTGTAGACTTGTATTTTGGAGGTACCTGCTCCAAATCTCAACCAAAACACTGGTTACCCTGGCTGAAGTTCGTAATTTTCTCATTGCCATTCGGAAAAATGCTGGGATAGTACCTCGCTAATGTCACGACCGCTTCCTTCTGAATCCTTTCCAATTCATCTTTCATCAGTCACCCTATAATTCGACGCGGTATATTATTAGACATGAAAACATCGTTCGGAACCCTAAAACGTAGCACACAAACAGCAAGTAGTTTAGTATCGTCGACTAAAGTGAATACAAAAGACAGGCTTTAGGAAGCGACCATAAGACATGTCGTGTAGGAGTAAGACAAAGAGGATTCAGCGTCCTAGTCAGGGTCGATGAAACTGGTGACCCGGGGATGTGGTGCTGCTGTTAAAAGATCCTGAATTTGATTTTATTGCAGTAAGAATGGAAAAGAACAGACCGTGAGGACACACTATACGGGATATGACTTCCGGCCTATACATTCACTGCTACTTTCTTTTAGTCTTCGAGTTTGAATCCCGACGGCTCATGGATGGTTCTAGAGCTTCAGACGTAAACGAAACGCTGGCTTCTGAGCGGACCAAAGTCAATCCATAACGCAAAACTTGAAGTTCTCCCAGCGGTGTTTAAAATTAATGTTGTCTGGTATATGACGTCGTGTCCATCTTCAGGGTGGATGCAATCCGTGCCCCACCTATTCATCCTCCCTAATTTAATTACTCAAATACAGCAAGCCATCCATTAAAGTTGTTTCGCTCTACGTTGCTCAAAATCGCAATGTAGAGCGAAACAACGCACGGCGGAGTGTTTTTACCACAAGAATTATTTAAATTTCCTACCAGTCTGGCCCCCGATGGTGTCATTGGAATTTTTCATCGCCATAATCCTTTCGGTCACACGATGGTCCTGGGGTCGAATCAGCCTCTAACAGAAATGAGTACCAGGAGTATTTCCCGGGGCGTAAAGGCGGCCGGTGCGTAGGACTGACAGCCTTACCAACTTCATGTGCCGATTGTCTAGAAATCTGGGAGCCTCAACCTCCTGGAACCCTAACGGGATTGCTTTACCTTTACCAGCCTGGCCAATGAAGATCTCGTCAGCGACCAGCGAAAACAAAATTAATCGAATCTTTGGTCACTAAAATTTGTCAACGTTAAACAACGACTTCCTGTAATACCTGTCGAAGTGTAAAATTCATGAAGCACCTCACCATGAAATTTCCTGCAGCCTCCTGATACTTATTCCCTCCTAAGTCCTCAGCTTCCTGTTTTCCAATATCCTTAGCCTACACTTCTTCCTTACTGTGACTCATCACACGTCTCTTCCAATTCACGTGACAGCACGTGTCACACTTTTCTTAAAGGTCTGTCAGAAACATATTGAATTTGCTTGCCTCATTTACACCCTCATGCATATTACATATCCTAGCATTCAGGATCGATGTCTTATTGTGCCTTATTCGCATGTATGTGCTATATAACATACAGTATCGATTTCTGTGGCACAAACCAGCGCATTTACCGGCACGTCATTCTAAGAAATTTTCTCATACATTTTGTCTCTTGTCACCAACTATTATTCGGGTGATCAAATCAAGAAGAATGAGGTGGGCGTGGCATGTAGCACGTTGGGTGAGGGGAGAGATGCATACAGGATTTGGGTGGGGAGACCTGAGGGAAGGAGACTAATTGGAAGACCCAGGCGTAGAAGGGAGGATAATATTAAAATGGATCTTCAAAAAGTGGGATGGGGGCATGGACTGGATTGATATGGCTCAGTATAGGGACAGGTGGCGGGCTGTTGTCAGTGCGGTAATGAACCTTCAGGTTCCATAAAACGCGGGGAATTTCTTGACTAACTGAGGACCTGTTAGCTTCTCAAGAAGGACTGCTCCATGGAGTTAGTTAGTTTTGTCTCTTGTTTTAGCAGAATTAACACGAGGTCTTAGGCTCTTATGAAAGTAATTTTAAACCAGCGGCCAAAAGGAACTTTCACACATCCTGAGAAGTCACTTCATACGCCGTTAAGTTTATTTCTGAAATTTCGCTTTTGATTTAGCGTTGTTTGCTCTAATATTACTATTTTAAGAGTAAATAGTCCTTGTCCACGCCATGAAAGCATATAAAGGGAGTAGAGGTACAGCTCCACTCATTCTTAACCTCGGCAATATATGGAGGTGAGTGGTTAACTTAAAGCCCCTGACCACTTCACCTCCGGGGGTAAGAACACCCGATACCCATTGAATAGTGGACTGGGTAGGCCCCAAAGCCAGTCTGGAAAACTTGGAGAAGAAAAAATTACGAGTATCTTTGTCTGTACCGAGAATCAAACACCGGACCGTCCAGCTCGCAGCCTAATCTCTGTAGCCTTGATTTCAGGCTTCCGCCGCGATGTTGATGTAATCTGTGGTCTTTTGGGTGATTACACGGCGTCGTGAGGTAATTATTTACCGACGTTTCGGGACAACGTGTCGGTCCCATCTCGACCCGTGAAGATGGGACCGACACGTTGTCCCGAAACGTCGGTAAATAATTACCTCACGACGCCGTGTAATCACCCAAAAGACCACAGATTAATCTCTGTGGCATTACCGATTACGCTGTCCCCGCTTTGTGAAGAATTTGTGTTCTTTCAGACGTAGTTTCTTTTGTTAAAGTAACAAACTTGTACGTCTGTTTTAAGGTCTGATTCACGCCTACATGTTCTGCTGTTTCCTTCTTCACCAATCACTGGCATTGATGAATAAAGCTTTTCAATAGCGTTCACACGTCTAAAGTTAGTAGTATGGTGTAATAACAATACAGGCCTACAGGTTAGATACTTATGACTTACATACTGACGATCAGAATGTGCTTGTGGGTGTATCACGTTGCTCCTATGCTGTGAGTGGCACTAGCGGTACCCTGAAATCATACAGAAAAAGTCGGTTACTGTTAACACCCTCCAGGCCGTGCCATGGCTCAGGCGGTTAGTCGCCGGCCTCTCACCACGGAGGCCCGGGTTCGGTCCCAGGTCAAGTCCATGTGAGATTTGTGGTGGACAAAGTGGCACTGGGACAGGTTTTTCTCCGAGTTGTCGGTTTTCCCCTGTCAATTTCATTCCACTGGTGCTCCATTAATTGTAAAAATTGGTAAAAAAAACTGCTCATCTTCATCATCTTCATTGGGGTTGCACAAAAAGCCTTAAGGTTGTGGTGCGAGGGCCCCTCATAAAAAAAAAACTCCAGTGTCATAAGGTACCGAAGCAGCCATTCTGAATTATTAGTTTGAGTTCAGTCACTGCGGATGTCAAAGTTTTGAAGTAAAATTTGAGAGTTTTAATATACAGTCGAGCCCGCTTATAACGACATCGGTTTATACGACGCCTCGTTAATAACGTCAGATATTCTGTGGTACCAATTAATTCCTCACTAATAATATTCAGTTTTTGAACCAACCAATGCACTTTTTTATTTTCGTATTTCCGTTCTATTCACCCTACATATGTTTCGGCCGTGACTCGGCCATAATCAGGGGTACATTGAAGTTGTTGAAATCGTTAAAATTATTAAAATTATTATTATTAAAAATTTTAATAATTCAATGTACCCCTGATGATGGCCGAGTCACGGCCGAAACATATGTAGGGTGAATAGAACGGAAATACGAAAATAAAAAAGTGCATTCGTTGGTTCAAAAACTGAATATTAATGTCAAGATGCACGGCGAACACAACGTGAAATTAATTCCTCACTGTTAACCATAACATTATACTACTCGGTTATAACAACACTCGTTTATAACGACACAAAACATTCAGTCCCCTTCATGACGTTATAACCGAGTAGGAATGTAATTTACGTAAAAATTACCGACAGTCAATATTACATGCTTATTTTATTTAATTCATGATTTGTTTGTTTAACGATGTCAGTAGCTGATATCATGTGGCGTCGAATGATAGAGTTATTAGCCAATAATTAATTGTAAAGGGCGTGGAAAGAAATGTTCACGAAGTAATCTGACGTAATAGACCGGCAATTGCCCGGAAGGACTGGGGAAACGACGAAGAAGTCACGATATCCGGTCTTCGGGCCCAGATTTCATTCCGGGGCCTTCCGGATATGCAGCAGAGGTAGTTTACTTCCCCGACACCGATGTTCTGTGATGCAGATTTCCTTCAAAAGAAATCCATGATCTTAACATTGCATTCTTAGCCTTCCTTGAGAAATGAGATATGTGGCACTGTGACTGTTGTGCATAATATCGGAGTTTTTATCAAGGAATTAATGAAACAGATATTAACAATGGGCTGGGATGAAAGAAGATAGGGTAGGAAGGATTACAAGGCAGGAAGTAAGAATAGTTGGAAGGAAGGAAGTGCGCAAGGTTTTTAATTCAAAAGAAAGTAAAGAAGAGCTCTAAAACTGGAACAAAAATGGGTTGCATGATTGCAAGCGAAGAGGAAGTGGTGGAGGAAGGGGAGCGAGAGACAGAGACAGACTGAGAAAGGGAGTGAAGGACGGGGTAATTTAGACGGTGGATGTAGTGGGGTGTGTGGCCGAGTTTGCGCAGAATTGCTGGAATGCAAGTCTGGCCCCCAGATGCTACTGGCCATTGCAGGGTCTCGATGAGTCTTGAAACCTCCTAACCCCACGCACCGCTTGCAACCACCCTCCCGAGAGAGAGAGAGAGAAAAAAAGACTTTGTAGACTACGTAAAGGAACTGCCCAAAACGCTAAGCCAAGTTATACAGGAGATAAACTTCTAAAGCCTTCTCCAATTGAATGGACAGGGCTTCAGTTCAATGACAGAAAACGTGCTAACGCAACGAAAAACATGTTTTTCACTGATCTCTTCATGTTGGGTTACACCAGACAAAAAACACCATAAAACAGTTTACAAAAGTACGTGTCTGAAGTATAATGTACTAGTGTTTTGTTATGCAGACACGTAAGCATAATTATGGATCAGTTCCCTGTAGAAATAGTATGTACATCGCGTCCAGCTTTGTTATAAATGTTGTTAAATGAAGATACAGCCACAGCTATTTTGGAGGGACTGTACAAGCGGTCGATTGTGACAAGCGCATAACCGTGAGCAGGTGTTAACGTATTTCATACTTGGGAAAGAGCAGTCAGTTCGAATCCCGGCAGGGGCAACAGATTTTTTCTTCTCCGAAACGTCCACACCTGCTCTGAGTCCCACTCAGCCTCCTATTCAAAGGGTACCAAGGTCTTCTCCAGGGGATAAAGCGACCGGGGCGTGAGGCTGACCACGCACCTCAATCTAGTGTCGAGGTTAAGAATGAGAGGAGCTATAACTCCACTCCCCCTATATGCCTTCATGGCGTCGACAGGGAGAACATTATTTTATCTTTTATCTCCCTGAAGAGAGATCTGAACAGTAAGATGCTTTTCATAAAGCTTCGCCTGTTTCATGGCCAGTCTCATTTTACAAGCAACAACTCTGTTTTCACAAACAAGCTAGTTAGGCGGTGTGACGATTACATCTAGAAAAAAGAAAATGCAACAGCGAATTTCAAGGTTAAATTGTTTGTTTACTTCGGAGTTATTTAATATGAGGAATGCAGCGAATAACCAAAGCAGAGGAAATCAACTTTAAAGGAGCAAAAGGAGTTAACTTTGTAAACACATAAATAATACCACTGGTCCAAAAAGAAATATAGGAATACCACATACACGTGCCCCTTGTTTTACGCCTTTTTGCTTTAACGTTCCTTGCCAATATACACTTCTTTTGGGGGGGGGAGGGGGGAGAAGGGCTCCGCAGCAGATGCTACGGACGCACCGCAGCCTTAAGACTTATTATGTAACCCTGTGATGAAGATGAAGAAAAAAAATGTTTTTTTTATTTTTCCGTGTAATGGAACTGACAGGGGAAAACCGAAGTACTCGGGGAAAAGCCTGTCCCAGTGCCACTTTGTCCACCACAAATCCCACATGGACTGACCCGGGATAGAACTCGGGTCTCCGCGGTGGGAGGCCGGCGACTAGGTGCCTTGAGCCATGGCACGGCCCTCAATATACACTTCTTAAATTACGTCCTTTAATTTTCGGTTTAACGCCCTTTGGCTGGCTGCTCTCTATTATGCTAACCCGTATGTGTTCCATTATTTCTCATCGGACTATCATTTTTGATTTACGCCCACTTTTTCAGGAACACAACTAGGGCTTACAGCAAGGGCTTGGTCTAAGGCTAATCTCCGTAATGAACTGAGTTAAGATATCAAAACATCAATGACAATGAGAGAAGATACAGCAGGCATTAAAGCGATAGGACAGAGAACGACTTGGGCTTCCATTTGCACACGGGCAGACATTCTTGTCTTGTCACAAGGGACTTGATAGTTGGGACAGAGGACTATCGGTCGGGACGGCCAGCTTTAGCACAACGGGTCTCAGACTCACACAGTGGAAGGGACAAAGGGGCACATTTTAATTTTAATACAGGCCACATGTCATTTCAGGCAACGACATCGGTAAGTATTATCGTTAATAAAATTAAACACACTAGAATACTTCGTACTTTTAATAACAAAACCACAATATATTAAAATTACTGAATCTAAATTTGTATTGTATTTTTATTTCTCCTGATGTATGTTGTACGTTACAGTTCAGGGATAGCTAACATTTCTTAGTGTTAAAGCTCGTGACAAAAGCAATTCTTAAACACTCAGCCGGGCCACAGTCTGTAATTGGAATAAGATCTGCGAAAGTGACGCATAAACATAAAACAGAGGGCTCGCGTGTTTGAGGCCCATCATTTTGAAACAGGGCTGGCCAACATGCGGCCCTCGAGGAAAGTATTTACGGCTCTCGGTCACCTGAATAGTTTCAGTAATACAATTTAACAAACATAATATGTCTACAGAACATAATATAGCAACTGTATTAGCAGATAAAATGTTCACAAACTGTAACTCATCACTTCTAAGACAAGACACAGTAAACCAATCATTCTCTGTGTTTTACCCAGTTCAGTAAGGCCTACTTCCTTGTCATTCAACAGTACTTTCAGCGTAACTTATTGTTTGTAAACAACAGCCTTCTAGCTAATCTAGTCCCCCCTCTTTTCGATATATGTACACACATGTGCAGCCCTCAGGCGAGTCCTTAACGAATTATGTGGCCCTCCTGTGGACTGAAGTTGGCCAGCCCTGATTTAAAATATGTGGCGCTTTTAGGCCCATCCTCCAAGCCTCAGTCATGACTTCATGAGATCTTGGAGGGCACATGGGAACTTTAAATGTCAGTCAATAGAACGAGCGTAGGACTTTGTTACTAGGTCAATGAACTTTCAAATTACGTAAGAACAGCGAATGTTTTATTCATCTGTGTAAAGCCCTTTTCAAGAGACTTGGTTATAAAGCAGGCATATTATCTGGTTGGTTAATATTGGATACTTGATATACAAACATCTCACAGACGGTACTGTAGGTATTTTTAGACATCGGACCACAAAGGCAGAATCGTACCCCAGGATAATATTTATATTTTGTTACGTGTTGCCAGCTATAATTCTAATCGGAGTTTCAAGGCTGTACAATAATTCATTTTACGTCCATGATGGCACTGGGGCACGCGGTGATGCAGTTGGTTGAGGTTCGACTCCCGAAGGTGTCACTGGAATTTTTCATGACTTAATCCTTCCGGCCGCACTATGGCCCTAGAAGCGACTCAGCCTCTAGCAGAAATGAGTACCAGGAATATTTCCTGGTGGGTAAAGGCAGCCAGTGCGTAGGGCTGACAACCTTACCACTTCATGTGCCGACTGTCTAGAAATCCTGGAAGCCTCAGGGCCTGTCCAGGCCTGTAAACGGATTGCTTTACCTTTACCATTACCATGATGGCAGCATTAACCTTAACACTGGTCAGCGAGAAGGTCGTGTAAATTCATTGGCTAGAAGAGACAAAGAAACAACTACGTTGCCTGTGACACGTAGATCTGACGAAATTCCATGACGCAGAGACGACCACTCAAAGAACCAGGTCCTGGATAGCTTTTTCTTTTTTGCACCGCTAGCCGAAAACTTGACACACGATTGCAGGCAAAGCTGAATGGATGGCGGGTCTAACAGAAGAGCTGATAACTGTACAGCTCTGTGGCTCATTTGCCCCACTTCTCTTTCTTCAACAACGGTAGGAGGCCTATGAGACCACCATGTGTGTGTGTGTGTGTGTGTGTGTGTGTGTGTATGTGTGTGTGTGTGTGTGTGTGTGTGTGTGTGTGTGTCCGACTTTGACCTTTTGAACCAACTAACCGACACGAAACTTGGTACGAACGTTGTGCCATAGAAGGCCAATCCAACGTCGCTCTTTATAATTTCCTGCAATCGGTGCTGACATGCGAACTTGTGAGGTGGGAGTGACATAGGTGTTAATTTAGTAACGACCGGTTCGATTCCCGATGGTGTCATTGGAATTTTTCATTGACATAATCGTTTCCTTAAGGAAAAGAGAAGATACTGGAAATTGAAAGAGGAAGCACTAGATCGCACCCTGTGGAGAACTCGCTTTGGAAGAGGCTACGGACCTGTCGTAAGACAGACTACAGAATGAATGAATAATGGTTTCGGTCGCAATATGGCCCTGGGGTCGACTCTGCCTCTAACGGAAATGAGTACCAGGAATATTTCCTGGAGGGGGGGGGGGGGTAAAGGCGGCCGGTGCGTAGGGCTGACAACCTTACCACCTTCATGTGCCGACTGTCTAGAAATCTGGGAGCCTCAACCTGCTGGAACCGTAAGGGACTGTCCAGGCCTGTAATGGGATGGTTTTACCTTTACCTTTACCATGTTACAGACAAATCACCTTAAAAGACGCAGTGCCTGTAAATGTTACTGCAACGGAGTCGCAGATGGCCAGCCACTGCATACGATTTAAATGCCCTTATCGCCCGGGTACATTGCAGCTTACTACGATTTTAAAAATACTGTACCTCCATACAGCACCCAAACCGCTTATTGATGTTGGGCGGATAGGGAACGCAGAGCGATTCTACATTCACTGAAAAACAATTACATTTGTGTCATCTGAAGCGGCATAACTAATTTGACATTTTAATGATTTAACGAAATTAAGCTAAACATATATGCAGTTACATACTTGTACAGTTTGGTACTGTGACTCTCTTATATCTACAGTTGGTCTGCATGATCTTGTAACTTTGAATTGCTCCGTGTTTTGCGAGGTATTTTTGAAACTGAGAAAATTTTACCAGTCGTACGACAACCTCGTCAAAAACCCCCATAATTTTGTTTGGCCGATACGATAATTTTTCGTTGAGAGGTTGGCAACGCTCGTAGTCAGTGGTCTGTGTCATTGTTTGTGTCATGACTGTCAAGCCGACACTGCTAGAATGTGACTACAAGTGATTACATTTACAGAATGTACTGCTATTAATGCACTTGTCAACGTAGTGTGAGTTAGTAATAAGGACATCCACGAAATTATTTCGCGATCCACTGAGAATAGCTTAGCGACCAGTAGAGTGAGGAACATTGGCTTATGGGAAGACTATAAATGGCGTGTCGGTAAGGTAACGTTGTCCCTGTGCTCGCCACGAAAGCATATGTGGAAGTGTAGATAGAGCTCCAGTTATGTTAACCGCGGCAGTATATGGAGCTGGGTTGTCAGCTTCACGCCTCAGCCTCTTTATCCCCGGCGACAGAGACACCGGTACCCCCATTGAATAGGTAGCCGAGTGGGTTCCAGAGCCTGTCTGGACGATTGAGAGAAGATAAAATCTCCTGCTCCTGCCGGGGTTCGAACCTCAATTCGCCGGTCGTCCAGCCCGTAGCCTAGTCACTACACGAACTGAGCTATCCTGACTAATAATGACGTTTGAGTAAAGATAAGTTTTATACTGGAAGGAAATATATACATATCCTGTGGGTTGTGACACCTTGCAGTCTGGTGGGTGGTTTTTTTTTTTTGCGGTGAAGGGCCCCGCAGCAGATGCTACGGACGCACCGCAGCCTTGAGGCTTATTGTGCAATCCTATGATGAAGATGATTAGTTTTTCCATTTTTCCGTGTAACGGAGTACCGGTGGAATAAAATTGACAGGAGAAAACCGAAGTACTCGGGGAAAAACCTGTCCCAGTGCCGTTTTGTCCACCACAAATCCCACATAGACTGACCCGGGATAGAACTCTGGCCTCCGCCTGGTGGCTGGTTACTAATGGCTGTATAGGACAGAATGAAATGGGGCACGAAGGCTAGGGCGAACGACCCATCAACGAAGAACAGGAGGCCCTGAAGAATCACACACGGCGCCAACACCGACTGTCATGCGGACGTACCTAACACGACTCTGCCTGCAGCCACGTGTCACGTAATGACTAACAAACTAAAGGAACAGTCCAGAACACATGTTTTTAACACAACCGCCCACGTACGTCGCAGGCAAGTCTTTAACACAAACGTTTCAACGTCATTCAGAAAAATTGTGTCAATTTAATGACCACTCGTGTTGCTGCTTAGAGAGCTAAGGCGGCGACTGGTGTGTGCACTTCACACATAGTTGTATATGCCATTAGCGTGTTTAAACGTGCCACTACAGACGTGTCTTTTTACACGTTTGGACCACAGAGCTCACCTTAAGGGGGACAGACAGCTTACTGTTGGTCGGTTTATCAGTGCCTCCCGTGATACGCATTCACGGCAGGAAAATGGAAATTACTTTAAAATCCGCAGTTTGTGTTCGCAAGTAAAAATCAAGTTGCTTCTGCCAAAATGATAACACACACAAGCCATAGCCTTTAATTTAAAATACAGAGTATACACAAAAGAATGGTGCGGTTTCAATAGTGAATACTATTGAAACCGCACCATTCTTTTGTGTATGCCCTGTATTGCACTTTTAATTTTTATAAACGAGTCTGACATTGGTGCCTAGCTCTAGCCTATATCATTCATGTCTATAACTATAGGCAAGCTAAGCGTGATATCAGGCTTCTGTCGCGGTCTAAACGAGATCTGCGATCTTTTGGGATTTTACGCAGTGTAGAATGGTAGTCCCGAAACGTCGGTAAGAAACTACCATTCTACGCTGCGTAAAATCCTATAGGTAAGCTGTCCCTGTGTACGCTATGAAGGCACACGCGGGAGCGAAGGTATAGCTCCAATCATTCTTAACCTCGGCACTATATGGAGATAAGTGGTCAGCCTCACGCCCCTGCCTATTTACCCGCCGGGGAACGAGCCCCCCAGTACCCAATGCATAGGAGGCTGGATGGGCCCCACAGCCGGGCTGGACGGTTTGGAAGGGATGGAAATATCTTGCCCTTGCCGGGATTCATCCCGGATCACCCAGCCCGTAGCCTAGTCAGCTACCGACTACGCTACTCCGGCTCCGGAAACGGTACCCAGGCAGAGGAACCCAGTTCACACCCTTCCATCGTATTTCTTTAACATCCCGTTTAATAACAATAGTACCATCTACGCATATCCTTGCAAGTTAGTTAGTTAGTTAGTTTCCTCCTGTCGCTCCTTGCGGAGCATAGGCCCTCCTTTCAGAGGTTTCTTGGTCTGGAGGTGTGCATTCTGTAGTGAGTGACCAGTCCACTGACTGCACAAGTTCTACTCATCCTGATGTGACTGCCAGAGCCATCTAGCAGTCGATTCATGCCCGTAAGGTTCTTTTACATGCCGTAAATCTACGACATGGGGCCGACGGCTTTACTTCCCCTCCGAAGAAAGCTGTGCTACGGATTTTTATCACCCTTAAAAATCCATCGACCTCGGCCGGGGGTCCAGTGGCGAGCACGCTAACCACTAGTCTACCGAGGACGACTATCCTTGCAAGAGCCACGACTATCTTCCACACAGTAATTATCAGACTAAACGCTAGGGGACGATCGGTATATGGGGACGTAACTGACATGCAGGTAAAGATCAGTTGTAATTCTAGGGAGCTTGAAACCATAAAGTATGCGTGGACGTCTGTGGGTAATGCAGAAACTAACGACGTACGTAATTATGGGCAGCAATGCCACGCCCTGAGACTGTACATAATAGGTTTGTGTGTTACGTAACGCATGGTATCGAATATAAACACTGGCGGCCAATGCCTCAGGACTCTATGTGACGTCATGCTACTAGCATGCGAGCGATGCAGGTGTGTAGATTGGAAACGGATGTTTGCGTTTCGTATGTACCTGAAATACGGATATGCTTATGGAAACTGTGTGGCAGTTGGCTGATATCAAGCGAGGGAGAAACAAAAACGTTAAAACGAAAACTGGTTTGCGGCACTGAAAATGTAGTCGGGTCGTTGTTTGTTCAGTACATAATGCCGTACCAACAATTAATGTCACGTAAAATGAGCCATGAATTATATACTGGGAGGAATGTCAGAAGCTTTTGGCTTGTATAAGTCAACATTTAGGAACTTCGTACGAATGGTTAGAAAAGGTACAAAAATAGTTCAGTCACGATAGTTGGGCTTCGATCAGGATTCGAACAGGTTATTACCGAACTGGACCAGCCGCGTACAGATGCGTACATCGCGTAGTATTAGGAGTGTAGGAGGCAGTTGCGAATCCGTGCATGTCGTCAATACATCTGAGAAACAAAGCGAGCGAACAAAGGCATAAGAACGGTCACTGCATCATATTTTAAGTTACGACCACTAAATTACCGTACATGTAATACATTTCGTACAGATTATGAAGCTCCTCATTATGTAGTCTTCTCCACTCCCCTGTTACCTCGTCCCTCATAGGACCGAATATCCTTCTCAGCACCCTATTTCTCAGACACTCTCAAATTATGCTCTTCTCTTACTGTGAAAGACCAAGTTTCACACGCATACAAAACTACAGGTAATATTAGAGTTCCTTACGTATCCGTCTTTATGTTTTGAAATAGCCAAAGAAAGACACAAGGTTCTGGGCAGAATGGTAGATCGCATTCCATGAATGTAAAGTGCTCTTAATTTATCGTTACATTATTTTAACTTTGTCACATTTTCAAAGCATTTACTAGCTGTCTTTCCAGTATAAAAATTACATTGTGAAAATCTGATTTAACTAGCAGTTGTAACTGACACTTTACACATTGCCTATCGTCCCAGGCTACAACAGCCCCACAACGTTTCTTCTTCAGGTGAACCGGGAAAGAGGGAGAACCTAGTGTGCCGGGCCCACTAAAAAGAGCTAGGCTCAGGCCCTGGGCCAGGGGTTCCTAGCCCACCTGAAGATGGAGGAATATCCAGCATCCGAAATGTTATGGGCTCTTTAGCCTCACAGGATGGACAGTGTCCCAAATATCAGTCACGCCGCTAACCATATACCATCATCAGAGTGCTTTAACACTGATTACATTCTTTAACACTCAGCTACTACCATTTGAAGGTCAGAGACACTTCGCACTTTGCCCATACAGCGTACTAATTTGTTTGAAATGATTTTCAGAATAAACAACAAATATTTCCCTAAACTGTGTTAACCGACTGGTCTTTGTAATGGAGAGACAGTGTGCTCTCTCAGAAATAGGAAGCGAACTTAGGCCTTCGCTTTTCTGGGATGTTATGCACCGTAGGTTGATAGTTGGCCACCGACATTCGAGACAGCCTATCGGTTCCTTCAAAATAGGGACGATAGGCTGTCCCGAAACGTCGGTAAACCAACCACCAACCTACGACGCGTAACATCCCAGAACAGCAAAGGCCTCTACTACACCGCGGCGGAAGCCTAAAATCTAGAAGGAAGCAAATTTTAAAATGTAATTTACGTTTTTTTTAATTGAAGGGCCCCGCAGCAGATGCCACGGACGCACCGCAGCCTTGAAGGCTTATTGTGCAACACTGTGATGAAGATGATGAGGTTTTTTCTGCTTTTCCATTTTAATGGAGCACCGGTGGAATGAAATTGACAGGGGAAAACCGAAGTACTCGGGGAAAAACCTGTCCCAGTGCCACTTTGTCCATCACAAATCCCACATGGACTGACCCGGGATCGAACCGGGGCCTCCGCGGTGACAGGCCGGCGACTAACCGCCTGAGCTATGGCACGGCCTGTGATTTACGTTAATATTAGTCTTCAATAATTGATACTCTCAGGCCCACTACAAGGGTTGGCACAAGTACACAGGTAGCCCTCGATTTGCGTCTATTCAGAATAACGCCGATTTTGAAACCAGGAGGTCAAAAAGTGAAAAAAATATATTTTACTATTATTTATAACGTTTTACAATTTTTCTCGTACTGCTTCATATACTAAATCGTAATTCTTACATTGCTGATTCTGAATAAAAATTATAAATACAATCATCTCTGCAATTAAGTATGTTTCGTTAACGCGAATTTGCTCTAATGAGATCGATTAATCAGTAATTAATCGGGGAATTAATAACATCAACGCATCCTGGGAGGAAGTATCAGCGAATTGTTTGAATGTCGTGTGGGGCAAACTTCTGCCACAATTTGTTTTTTTCGCAGGATTCCAACCAGTGGAGAACGTCAAAGATGACGTAAGCAGACTAGCACAAGAGGTGGGCTTGGACGAGGTGACAGATGAAGACGTAACACAACTTTTGGAAAGCCAAGGGCAGCCTCTTTCCAATGAAGACTTAGAAGAACTGGCCGCACAACTGGGCCAAAAGAGGAGGAAAGAGAGGAAGAAGAACTTCCTCTACGTGAAATTAAGACAAGCGATCTCCAGCGCATCCTCTCTGACAGATAAACTCACCGATGAGCTCTGCGAGATTGACCACGACTGGTAGCGGAGTGCTACAGCGAAGAGGAGTGTTATGGCATCCATGAGGCCTTATCATGAAATTTTGATAGAAAGAAAGAAGAATTCACGACAGTCCACACTGCATGCTTTCTTTAAAAAACGTGACGATCCTCAACCAGAGACTTCGTCAGAGAACTAACGCTGCTTCATTACGCCATTGCCGGTTGTAAGTGCATAAAATATATTTTTAAAATTCCCTTTATTATATTTACTTTATTTCAGAGCTTTAAATGCAATGCCATTATATTACTCGTCGATGTTTGGGTGCCGGGAACGCATGTCATTGACTTCCAACTGATTTACATTATAAAATCGTTTCAATTTACGCCGATTCGTCCAGGAACGCATCCCCGGCGTAAATCGAGGGCTACCTGTACTGAATTTCATGAATGCCGTTCATTCCACTTCTGCACATCCATGTGCAGCGCCACCAGCTGTTGCTTCAACCAGCGTTCGGTGCAAGTAATGGAATTAGCAGTAGCACGGACTTTGGTCTTGGCCTGTATGTGTCAAAAATACAAGCTCTGTGGAAAGAATGGCGCTAACCAAGCGAACGTTACCTTCACTTACAAAAGAATGGCGCTAACCAAGCGAACGTTACCTTCACTTACAAAAGAATGGCGCTAACCAAGCGAACGTTACCTTCACTTACAAAAGAATGGCGCTAACCAAGCGAACGTTACCGTCACTTACAAATATCCAAACGAACGTTACCGTCACTTACAAATATCCAAACGAACGCTACCGTCACTTACAAATATCCAAACGAACGCTACCGTCACTTACAAATATCCAAACGAACGCTACCGTCACTTACAAATATCCAAACGAACGTTACCGTCACTTACAAATATCCAAACGAACGTTACCGTCACTTACAAATATCCACGGACACAGTCTGTAAGGAAATAAGCACATTTGCATTTCCATTTATTGGGGGCCCACGTGGAGACGAGCCTAAATAGAGTACAGTCAGAACTGGTGTAACACGATACGTGTGACATCGCGTTTTGGAAAGTCGCGTCAGATCAAAAAAAATTTGGCCGTCATGCAAACTGATATCTTCTCACTGTTCGCTCAATTCGCCCAATAACCAACACGCGTATGCGAAAGTTCGCGTTCTACAAACAGCGTTCACATATTCATCAATCGCGTTATAGCCAATTCGCGTTAAAGAAACTCGCGTAATGGCAGAACTGACTGTATTCAACTTAGAGCGGTAAGCTGAAGAAAATTACAGTACATAACGAAGTCCCTCATGATATGTACAGACCGCCTAGAGGAATATTTTAGCGGGGAGGGGGGGACGGTCAAATGAAGGTGGTTACAATCATGGGCGTAACTAGGGGGGGGGGGTGAGTGGTGTGGCTGCCCCGAGAGGAAGAGTCCACGGGGCGGCAAAATGGAGAAAAAATGAATATTTTCAATAAAAAAAAAATTCGATTTTCTGCGCTAAAGACATTTTAAATTACTGAGCCAAATAAAGGGAAATTCAATAAGTAATTGTGACTTTGAAAGTTTATATCTGTTAGGGACAGCCATTGTGATTACTCGCCCCGGGCGCCAAACAAACCTAGCTAAGCCACTAATTGCAATGCGCTAGATTCTACTGATCAACCTAGCCGATAGACGCGTAACTTGGATGAAGAAAGCACGAAATACATACAGAAGTTTTGAGGGGAAGCCGCCGAATGGAAGACCTAGAAGATCGGAATATGATATGGGTATTATGAAAACACCGTCAGTTAAAACTGGCTTAAGTTCTTTTGACACTACATACTCTGTGCATTAAAAGGTAAAGCAACCCCATTACAGGCCTAGACAGGCCCTGAGGGGTCCAGGAGGTTGAGGCTCCCAGATTTGTAGACAATCGGCACATGAAGGTGGTAAGGTTGTCAGCCCTACGGACCGGCCGCTTTTACCCCCAGGAAATATTCCTGGTACTCATTTCTGTTAGTGGCTGAGTCGACCCCAGGGCCATAGTGCGACCGAAACGATTATGTCAAGGAATTAATTCCAATGACACCATCGGGAATCGAACCCGCGACGTTCCGGTTTGTAGCGTAGTGCCTCAACCAACTACACCACCACGCGCCCCCTTACTCTGTGCATTATTCTTACCAATAATTACAATAACCAACAAATGCACATAAAAGACTAAAAATCATACATAACATATAAAATTCCTACATGTTTCAGCGCCGAGTCGCCAACTTCAGGAAATCCAAATTACAAATGTTTGCAAGTACGAACACCACGTTAATGAAATGTTAAAATGTTGGAATTATAAAGTTTGTTGACTTCAGAACTGACGTAAGTTGAAGATGTAGGTCACAGTCCAAGGTTTTATATAATTAAATGCCATGTATGCATACAAACATCTGAACACTTCAAGTGTGATCCATAAGGATCTAGTCCGTGTGTCTCTTATCGGACCGTGTTGTGTAGCTTACGTACTTGTTGATATTCCTTGGCAGATACCAATTCTGTTGTTCCAATGAGCCAGAAGATAAAACATGTGGAAAAACAGACATAGGACTTTATCTCTTTATAATGTTTTAATGTTGTACTGTTTGCACACATAACGCACACATATTCCAAAAAATTACGGTTTTGAATCCAAATTAATCCCGTCTATAAAAGGTAAAGCAATCCCATTACAGGCCTGGACAGGTCCTTAGGGTTCCAGAAGTTTGAGGCTCCCAGATTTCTAGACATTCGGCACATGAAGGTGGTAAGGTTGTCAGCCTTACGCACCGGCCGCCTTTACCCCCCAGGAAATACTCCTGGTACTCATTTCTGTTACAGGCTGAGTCGACCGAAAGGATTATGTCAATGAGAAATTCCAATGACACCATCGGGAATCGAACCCGCGACCTTCCGGTTTGTAGCGCAGTGCCTCAACCAACTGCGCCACCGCGTACCCCTAATCCCATCTATAACAATGGAAGATTTTACCCACTTTTAACTCCACCAGTCAGTCAAATCAACGGAAAATTGAATCGGCGTGTAGGTGAGCGGACAAACTGGAAGGGCTTCTTGGTGAATTTCACAGAAGTTGGACCAGAATAAAATTATAAAAAAAAAAAAAAATAATTTCATCGCTTTTAATGTGTCCGAATTCCAGCAACTGAAATGAAACGAAGCCTGTATATAAAAATAAGGGGAGATGTGAGTAACACAGAGTATTAACTTATCTGCTCTGGAGATATATCTTCGTAAATATTCCATGAATTCAATTAGTCATCAAATAAATCGTCATGTGATTTTCAGCACCTTCTGCATTTAAACTCTCACAATTTCGCAGCTATTTGCACATACTGAGCATTGTATTTGTTCTGTGCCCGCGCTTATCTCGTGTTGGTTCAATATCACAGTGAATAACCATATTTCAAAGAACAGGTACACATGCAGTGGTTTTACCCATGTTTACATCCACAATTTATGCAGTCAGTATACGTCACAGCGGTGTCTTCATGGAGAGTTACTATTGTAGGTTTGTTTGATTCTTTCTTTAGCTTACTGTCGCACCCTACTATTTGCAGGCAAGCTGAAACATGGTAACTATGACAAACAAACGTCCTGGAGACGCATTTGTTCCCTTTGCAATATTACATCTTTATGCTAAGAAGTTAAAACAACTGTGGAACTATTTATGGCCTAGGGCTGATAACTTGAGACTTGGAAGGTATTTACGGAATGCGGAAAGTAGAGGCTACGAATTTCGCCCGTCGAGACAGCACGGTTCAGCGACTACTAACTGTGTAAAAACATTTATCGTCTACGTACTACAGAAATCTCTTTTCATCTGACTCGCTATACGTTCTGACCTCATATTCCCATCCCCCAGCTCCCTTTTACCTCCTGTTTGCCCCGCTCCCTCATTTCGCAAGTCTCAAGTTATCAGTCCTGTACTGTACTTAAGAATGTCGTCCACGATCACAGGCACTTTCGTGCCTCGCTTCCTTTTCCTTGAAAACTGTATTTGATTTCTCACAGATGAATTTCATTGCATATAACATCTGTTTATAATTA
Source organism: Reticulitermes speratus (assembly GCA_021186555.1). Lineage (NCBI taxonomy): Eukaryota > Metazoa > Arthropoda > Insecta > Blattodea > Rhinotermitidae > Reticulitermes > Reticulitermes speratus. The sequence goes on from JAJKFL010000010.1 coordinate 16,355,186, forward strand.
TTACGTTTGGAGGAAAATTAAATGCGTTGAAGAGTTCAAACGGCTTACGACTAATCCCTTCTCAATCTTCAAGCGCCAAGATATAAAACTGCAAAGAGAACCGAGGTTGTCATATCGTGCTGGCACCCTCAGGATCGGCGACAGATAGATTATCGGCGGAACATTGACTGGCAGGGGAATTTCAAAGCACTCGAAGAGAAACCTGCTCCACTGTCAATTATCCATCACAAATGCTAGGTGAATGGAACTTACGTTAGGCTCACAGTGTTTCTTTTGGTTAATCTGCAGTCATGTACAAACAAATGAAAACAATGGATGCCTAGGGCCGTGCCGGCCTTTCACCGCGGAGTCCCGGGTCAGTCCATGTGGGATTTCTGGTGGACAAAGTGGCACTGGGACAGGTTTTTCCCCCGAGTACTTCGGTTTTCCCCTATCAGTTTCATTCCACCGGTGCTCAGTTACAAGGAAAAACAAAAGAAACTAATCATCTTCATCACAGTGTTACATAATAAGCCTCAATGCTGCGGTGCGTCCGTAGCACCTGCTGCGGGGCCCTAAAAAAAAACTAATGTTCTTAAACACCAATCGGAAGTACCACTGTATGAGCAAACGCTATGCAATAATTATTCACTGAAATGATTGTGCAATTGACTGCCTTCATATTCGATTACGTACGTTCAAGAAGTAATCGATTATATTTCTGTTTTGCAACGCAAAATAAATAAAACTGCACACCCTTCACAGGAGTTCTAATGAAATGGGGTATAGTCAAGATTTCGTTTCAGCTCACATGCATTTTGGGACGTATCTTATTAATAACGGTTTAATGGATACGACCGTCAGGATAAAACTCGCAGAAAAATCTGTCCCAGTGCGACTATTTGGGATTTGTGGCGGACAAAGTGGCACTGGGACAGGTTTTCCTTCGCGTACATCGATTAGTCCTTGTCAATATCATTCCATCAATGCTCCGTACTCAATCATCCATCAAACGTCGACGCTATATAATCTTGCCAACTGACACAGTCGTTAAATAAAGCAAAAACACACAAATTCTGTCTCTCAGTGTACAACGACATATTTTTCCTTCGTGTAAGTTGAACTGAGAGCAAGAAGTGGCATTTTGCCAATTTAATTTTTCTTCAGGCCTACAACAGTGCAATGCACATGCCGACTTTCAAACGCCCTATAGACCCCCCACCTGCCACCTCATTTCGTAACTGTTGCGCACTGAACAGCCACCAGTGTTGAAAGAATGTCACTACTATATACAATGCTCTAACCTTGAGAAACAATCAATAAAAGGACGGTCTTCTCCATATGGAAGCAAGTTCCCAGTACGACTACCTACAATGTAAGTTCTGTAAGCATACAGGTAGCAATGAACAAGGCGGGCAATGTACATATAACGTCACACAGACGAGCGTTCGCGTAACCACTGTTGCAGTGGAAAAGCAATAAGTATTACATATTCTGAGTGTGTGTGTAGCCATAGTTATCCAGCATGCAAAGCGCATGCGCCGTATTATATTGTCATCTGTAGCCTGTCTGACTGAACCATATTTTTTTCACATTATCTCATAAACGGTACGGTTTTCGGAAAAATGTTACTGAACATAAAATATGTGTTTTTGTTTTCTCTACAAATTTGTCTGAAACAATTCCCATTCTAAGAATTCAACAAGATATTATCAGAAATGTACATAGGTCTTCATGTAAAGTACTCATTGTTCTTGTCACAGTAGATTTGCGCACGTAGAATAGTGGTGGTCCTTTTTTTTTATTTGGTTGAATGGACTGCACACTGCAAAAAACCCGGTGTTAGCAGGCGCAGCACCACATGTATTATATGGGCCCAACTAATAGACTAAACTAAATTATTCTTGTCAGAGTTTAACGAAACTTCAATACTTTAGAAAAATACTCAAATATCAAATTTCATGAAAATCCGTCAAGTGGGAGCCGAGTTGTTCCATGCGGACGGACGGACATACATACAGACAGACAGACATGACGGAGCTCATATTCGCTTTTCGCAATTTCGCGAACGCGCCTACAAACGAGTGCGCATCTGTGGTAGATGTTTGCCCGGCTCAGGCTCCTCTGTTGCTGGGACAAAATTCGAACGCTGCTCTGGTGATGAATATTTATCGACATTTCCGTCTTGCTCTGTGATGACAGAGGGCGTATGACGATCTGAGCGGTCAGCCAAATTTATATTGCAGGAAACGGAGGGGGAGGAGGAGAATGAGAGGACGGGGAAGATGAGAAGAAGAGAAGAAAATGTTATGATATTAACAACGATAATGCTAAATATCTGGGCATCGTTGGGGCATGGCTTCCAGAGGCAGACTGCTAGAGGAATATATCGATAGTTAAGTTCACGTGCGATGTCGATCTTGCTGCTTGTGACGTAACGCAGGAGTCAGTTTATAACCGTTATATGTGGTATGAGTGTTGTATTAGGTATCAGCATTTATGTTTGGCAGACAGGGCAGAGTTGTTTAGAATTAGTACTTTAGTTTAAGGATGTAAAGGAAACTGTAACGCATCTGTACAACATCTTAGAGAGGAAAACAGAGAGACAGTTTAGGTCGGGTATAGCAAGCTAGCGTGTTCGCCGTTTGTCAATGTCAAAATTAATGGTTTTGGGAACTTTCTGGAGCACACGGAATTTTATACTTTGACAGCTTTTGGACGTCTTAAATCAAGTGCGGGCGGACACCAAGTTAGTCATGCTCGCACATTAAGAAAAACCGGTAGGATGCGTGTAGGGGTTCGTACGAGTTACGACACGGGAAACATAGTTAAGTCATTAGCAGGCAATGACACTAAAGTATTCAAAATTTTGACTTTAGAACTTATTAGGAAATAGTAAAATTAAAAGTTAGCCAATTGGAGACAAAGGGAAAAATTCGAAAGTGGGATGAATTTAGTCGGGAGACCAGCGACCGCGACACACGCCAAAGAGCAGTTGGAATTTTGACTGTACTGGGTGAATACGTGATTAGGGTCACGCCGATTTAAATAGGTTACAGTTGAAAGTTTATAACTAATGATTTATAAGTGCATTATTTATAAAGGATTATAGTGACTACGATAGTGAAATTGGTTTAAAATTTAACAACAGTATTCATCGCCACGTTCATAAATCGAAAACAATTAACTGTACAATCATTACAGACTGTGTTTATAATACAGCAAAAAGAAAAGAGAACGGCTAAGAATAGTTGTTAAATTTAAAAAAGACAGTGTTAATTATTTATACATGCGTTCCTGCGCCTCCGACGAACCGCTTAGATTCCCTGAAATCTAGAGCATGATCTACCGGCGGTAAGCGAGCAACGGGAGTAAGTTCAAGCAGCAGTCCCTAATGTGACGTCACGTCACTCTGTTCTGGGTTGTATTTACAGCTGTCGAGATTGATTACTCACAAACGCTACACAAAACAGGCAGTCATAAGCCATACACAGCAAATTTAGCACAGGCTTCTTTCTCACGACATATACTGAGCTAATGTATGTAGTTGTAATTATCTACGATGCGTCATTGTTTTTTTTTTCTATGGCTCGACATCCCTATATGGGCTTGGGCCTCCTCGTTTCGTCGAGGTTTCATGATCACACACATTTGAGACACACCACAGTCGGTAGGACTCCTCTGGACGAGGGACCAGCTCGTCGCAGAGACCTCTACCTGACATCACACAACACTCACAAGAGACAGACATCCATGCCCCGGTGGGATTTTTTTTATTATTACTAATTCCTGGGTTTTCCCATTTGATCCATTTTTTTGTTCTGTATTAGTCCTTTTTCGTCCTTTCATGTCACTTACGGTCCACAACCGTCTTTTTACAACACAACACAAACATCCATGCCCCCGGTGGGATTCGAACCCACGATCCCAGTAAGCGAGCGGCCGAAGACCCACGCCTTAGACCGCACGGCCACTGGGATCGGCCTATCACTTACTTAAATTCGAACCCACGACCCTAGTATGCGTGCGGCCGAAGACCCACGCCTTAGACCGCACGGCCACTGGGATCGGCCATCATTGTTTTAGTTTCAGTTAAACTGAACAGTTGCAAGCAGTAACACAACCACACTGCACACACCAGCGCTGCAGGCGGCCATTTCGTGAGTCCTGAATTAGGTTTGCGATCAGCTGCCTTACTGCACAGTGATGTTCTAAAGCAACGTTGTCCCTGTGGTGTGAGCGGCGATTGCTCGGTCGGTACAGACAACGGTTAGGGACTTGATAAACGAAAGGTGCACACGAGCGCCTGTGACTTTTGTCATGTCCGTCTGCCCACATTTATCAATGCGACTCCCACTATACGGACTTTCGTGAAATTTGTTATTGGGGACTTTTATGAAAATCTGTCGAGAAAGATCAAATTTGGTGAAAATCGGGCACTTTGCATGACGCCCTAAGTACGTTTTATTGTTGCCGGCGACATTAAATTACCGTAAAAGCGCACTCTTCGACTGAAATGGTATCAGGCTGTTAGTCCGTCTGTCCGCGTGTATGAGCGCCGCTTCTACTAGACGGATTTAAGTCAAATTTTATATTGGGGACTTTATGAAAATCTGTCAACTATTTCAAATTTTGGCTAAAATCGGGCGAAAATATCAGGGACTTTACATGAAGACTTACGTAAGTTTTACTGTTGCTGGCGACATTATATCCCCATAAAAGCGCTTTCTGGTTGTGGCTGGCTCTGGTATCTGGCTGTTAGGATAGCCGAGGTGGACAAACATTATGCAAACGTGCCACAGTGTTACGTTATACGTTCATTGCCTGTCTTGTTATATTTTTTCTTAGCACGGCTCATTGTAAAAATAGCATACAATGGAATATAAGATACTTTCCGCCTCGTAAGACACATTTTCCCCTTGAAAATGTCCCCAAAAATCACCCTGCTTCTTAAGAAAAGGGTCAAGTTGGATATTAAATCCGCAAATACACTGTGCTAATTATAGGGTGCGTCTTGTTGCTTGTAACGTCTTATGTGGCGGGAAATAGGCCATTTCATTAACGGATAATTGCTTTTATCCGAAACGTTTGTCGATAGGCTTGCGCACATATACACATCATATACATATAACACAGTCCACTGCTGGAAAGCTAATAAAATTGCAGGTGCTACATTACACAGTATAGAGATATATTATTAACATGTATAAATTAATTAATATAAAACAGTACATTGTGTCTCTTGTAATGTGATTACCTTTGCAACAGCGGACCGGCAATACATTGACATTAAGGCCACTACAGTATGCAAAATCGTATTTCGTACTCCAGTCTAAAACAGCGGCAAAGCCTGCGCGAATTCTGACGCCCATTCTGTACCCAGATACACGGAACCCCTGCCAAATTTAAACACACAGTAACGTAAAAATAACGGAACCATTCATCATTAGACCTTGCCTGCGAGTTCACCAGACTTGTTAGAACCTATTTATGAAGTTCATGTTGGAATTTTGGGGTTAGGCTTCTCTCATAACTGACTCATTCGTAGTCCAACATGACGCAGCAATAGCCGGACGAGCTGCCGGTAGGACTTGCGAAGAAGACACCCACCAGGGGGACTGCAATCAGGGACTGTATGTAGATAAGATTATGTACGCGTAAGCACTGTACTAAAAGCATTCAGTGTTATGACACACCGTCAGGAAGTCTAAACAATGTCCAGCACAACTTGTTCCAGATAAAACAAATGACTTTGTTTGACAACGGAGCCACAAGTGTCTTTATGGTGAGGCCACCATCAGACTACTTGTAAACAAAATTAGAGGAAAATGAGTATATTAAAACCAACTAAGATCCCAGTGGCCACCCGGTCGGGCTGGTCACTCGTCCAGAAGAGTCCTACAGAGTGTGGTGTGTCTAATGTGTGTGATCGCGAAACCTCGAAAAATGAAGAGGCCTAGGCCCCCTAGGGGCTGTCGAGCCATAGGGAAAAAAAACTGGTTATTAACATTATTAACATTATTAATTATTAACAGAATAAGGTGTATTTGTAACCCCTACATAAGTTTCGGCAATCAAGTTGCCATCCTCAGGGGGCGTTTGCCAAATGTACATCTGGATGACATAGATGCTTGTGATTAACTTTATGTTATTTGTACCGTACATTTTCTTGATTATATAAAATCGTGTTCCGACAAATGTACACTCTTTATTATCTGTTATTTAATACAGTTTATATTAAACATAGACCAACATGTTTCGAACTATGTTACAGTTCATCTTCAGGGACTCAATTGTTTACTACACCAGCTACAGACGTACGGTACTCATTAAAATATGTAAGTTAGTAAATAAAATATCGCTAAATATGTTGAGTTTGTGGACACTGAAAACAATATTAAAACATTTTTAAGCTAAAATATTTAAGGCACAATCAACATTATCAAAATTATATAATGGTTATGTTTGGTAGAACGGCTGTTGGAATGTTACACTGTACATACCTGTATCTGCTGCTTCGTGTTCACTTCACTTAGTACACCACTAAGAAACAAATGGTAAACACTAGGTAGCAGATACAGGTATGTACAGTGTAACACTTCAACAGCCGTTCTACCAAACATAACCATTATATGATTTTGATTTGTATCTTAAATATCTTAGCTTAAAAATGTTGTAATATTGTTTTCAGTGTCCATAAACTCAACACAGTTAGTGACATTTTATTTACTAACTTACATATTTTAATTAGTACCATACGTCTATAGCTGGTGTAATAAACAATTGAGTCCCTGAAGATGAACTGTAACATAGTTCGAAACATGTTGGACTATTTTTAATATAAACTGTATTAAATAACAGACAAAGAATGTACATTTGTCGGAACACGATTTTATATAATGCTTGTGATTCTTTGACGAACGCCCCCTGAGGATGGCAACTTGATTGCCGAAACGTATGTAGGGGTTACAAATACATCTTATTATGTTACTAATCTTGTGCATTGGTTGGTTTTAACTTAAACTCGCGATAAAATGCACGGTACTTACAACATAAAATGCACGGTACTTACAACATAAAATTAGAGGAAAATATTACAAAAAAATTAGTCGACCTCGGTGGACTAGTGGTTAGCGTGCTCGCCACTGGACCCCGATCCCGACCGAGGTCGATGGATTTTTAAGGATGATAAAAATCCGGAGCACCACTTCCTTCGGAGGGGAAGTAAAGCCGTCGGTCCCATGTCGTAGATTTACGGCATGTAAAAGAACCTTACGGGCATGAATAAAAATGTTGCGTAAGCCAAATTGCCTCCATTTCTCATCCAAGTCTCCTGACTGCCTGCCAGATGGCTCTGGCGTGCACATCAGGATCGATAGAACACTAAAGCGCGGCTAGCTGGCCGGTCACCAGCTGCCATGAATGCGCATGACTTAGTAACCTCGACAAGAATTATTATTTATTATTACAAAAAAATTACAGTTTTAAAAGATCTGGAACTTCCACTAGTATTTTTAAAAATGTAATTCATTTGTAGGTATGTTTTACAACACAGCTACATGTTTCGGCTTTATAATGAAGGCACCAACTGTAAACAAACGCATATGTAGGTGAATATAATGTAGAAGTTATAGTTTTAAAAAAGGCTACTGAGATCTCAAACTTTACACTAGTATTTTTAAAACCGTAAATTCCTTGTAATATTTCCGTCTACATTTTTTTTACAAATAACCTGATGACGATGGCTTCATTCTAAAGCCGAAACATGTAGCTGTGGTGTAAAACGAAGTTAAACGAATGTGCAGGGTCGATTTACCATTGTGTTGACCTTGTATTGTAAACAGAATGAAACGACCCATAACAAGATCGTTAAGCCTTAAATATTTTCACAGTAGGTGTATTCATGCCATTATACTGTGCACGTGCGTGTCATCAAGACTTCACGTATTAAATGACAGTCATTCATCAACCACTAATCCTGACTACACCAAAACGCCACCAGCGGTAGCCATTGCCCTAAAATTACCTTATCCTGTATTCAAATATCTATATCCAGCGAGGTTTAAGCCCCCTTCAGTGTATGTGTTTAGTGCTACACACATGTTAGAAGACACATGGACACCGTCACCTCATACTACTTTCATCTGCAGTTTAACCCTTCTACAAAGGGCATCCTGGTAGAAGGGACAATGTTCGGGTTCGGACTTGGTTCAAACGATACAAATAAAATGTTATACAGAGTTCTGCAAAAGTCACTTAACACATGATGTGTAACATGTTGCCTCTAGCGTCAGTGTAACATGTTGCCTCTAGCGTCAGTGTGAACATGTTGCCTCTAGCGTCAGTGTAACATGTTGCCTCTAGCGTCAGTGTAAACATGTTGCCTCTAGCGTCAGTGTAACATGTTGCCTCTAGCGTCAGTGTAACATGTTGTCTCTAGCGTCAGTGTAACATGTTGCCTCTAGCGTCAGTGTAACATGTTGCCTCTAGCGTCAGTGTAACATGTTGCCTCTAGCGTCAGTGTAACATGTTGCCTCTAGCGTCAGTGTAACATGTTGCCTCTAGAGTCAAATGACTTTTGCGCCACTCTGTATAGAATACTTCGAACTTTCTCGGACCATTATGATTTTTTTAGCTATATATATTATATATATATATATAATATATATTATATATACATATACACACACACATCGTGTCTCTGAATGGTAATTGCAATAACCATTCAGAGACACTATGTACGCTGCTTATGTCTATGTACGATGACTGATGATGGCTGAGATAGCCGAAGCATGTAGGAGTGTATAAACTTATTGTGCAGTAGTTGGTAATAAAACTTACACAATTGATATAGATGTTTGTTGGCAATGGAACGTAAAATATTGTTAAGAAATGTAAAACATTTGTAGTGAATTTATATTTCAAACACCTTTTAACCATTTTAATTGATAATATTGTATTTTAACTCCACACATGCACATCTCCGGCAGAATTTGCTGTATTTGTATTCCTTTGTATACAACGTCCCTGATAGCGGCCTTGTAGAGGCCGAAACATATAGGAGGCACATCATATATGACAAATGATTATTTACTACTGAAGATGCAATTTGTTGGATTAAGTACTACATATTTCAGTGCTTCCTACTCAGATGCGGTATCTGTCCTTGGTATTGTTAACCTTAAATGAAATATTTTAGGATTATTGTGAATTATGAATGGACGTGGAAAAAGATCGCGGCCTATTTAAAATATTATGCCAGCAGCCACCTGTTAGTACTAGGACAGTCATGACACACATCGACCAGAATAGGTAAATCCCAGTTTGGAATCAAAATGGGCGAAATCCCAGACGCGATGCAGACGGGAAATCGCTGCAGCTGCTCTCTCCCTCCACCCTCCACCCCCCCGCCCAAACACACAAACACGAACACACTCACCACAGCAAGCCCAGCAGGTCACGTCACTGTAAAAGTACTGGCATTGGATACGTTTAGGCACTGAAGGCCTTGGATTTTCTGCAGAATGAGTTCATGGGTGGTCAATGTTTTATGGAATGACACAGCCTTCGGGCTCTACACATTCCTCAGCGTTTATAATTCCGAGGTATATGTAGAAAAAAAAAGGGTTCATTGAAAAACACCAGAAACCCTGAGTTACATTACTTAGAGGAGAAGGCAAAACAGTTAAAATGAGCCTACAATTAATCCTGCTATGGGCCTATGTTTAGACAGACGAGCAACACAGTCTGTAGGGCTACAGTGAATATGCTACGAGCTGTAACGACCGAAGGATAGAGTTCGATTCCCTTCTGGAGCCCAAATTTTCTCTTCACCACCGCGTCATGCTGGCTGTGCCGTCCCCCTCCAGAACCTTCTATACACAGGAGCAAAGAGGAAGTGGCGTGATGCTGCATACTGCCATTTAGTGCCGAGGTCAGGAATTAGTGGAGTTACACATCCATTCACCTACTCCTTCACACGAGAAACATTTTCTTTACGTTTAATCGGTAGCGTGTGCGTGGAAATCTGAAGGACAGGAAGTCCTACCTGCTTCTCATTATTAGCGCTGTTAGTCTGAAAGGGCGTCAGCTGGACCAGATAATATCTAAATTAATATTAGGAGTAATTAAGGCCATGTAACAGACTTCTTATTCTGTAACAAACACTTCATTTTTCACGCAAGTGGCAAGATTTAATGGATGCCGAGGTTCTTTTCAGGGAGTAAAGCGGCCGGGACTGACGTTAAGAATGAGCGAAGCTGTACCTCCACTCCACATATACGCCTTCATTATGTGGACAGGGAAAAACTTCACTTTTTTAAAATTGAAGTGGTCAGATTTCCTTTCACTGACAGAAAAAGTATAAATGTTATGAATGTCAGTATAGAGAAATGGATGCGATATGATATCGAGTCAAATAATTTGATGTCGATATGTATTCAAAGTATGTGTATACGGCAGAATTTCTTTGTAGCCTAAAACCTGTCACTGTACTTTATATTCAATTAACATGACAATTTGAAATGCAAATAAACGCATAAAAATGCTTAAAATTGAAGTTAATTAAGTGCATGAGCACTTTACTATCCCCATACCGATAAAAGGTTCGATACAAATACCAAAGTCTATCAACACGACGTTCCATCTAGACTGACGTCCCTAACAAACTGACCGTGACCAGGGCAGGTTTATAGTTATTGCAATCTATCAGGCTGCATGGGGACCCGCCGTTCGAGGGTTGGGGGGGGGGGGGGGGTGGCGAAAACACTGGTAGTATTCCACATTTTGTGTGAAACATATTTAGTATGCAAATTCCTACACTGCTGTATCTGCAGTGTCAGTGTCAGGACTACAAGCAGACGGGGCAGACAAAATTACGGATTTTTGCATTGGGTCCAAGAATATCTTAAACTGACCCTGACGGTTCGAATCTCGATACGTGCAAGAGATTTTTTTCTTCTTCGAAACGTCCAGACCGGATCCGTGGCCTACCCAGCTTCCTATTCAGTGGGTACCGGGTTTCTTTCCCTGGGAGTAAAGCGGCCGGGGCGTTAAGTTAACCACTCACCTCCATCTAGTGCCGAGGTTAAGAATGAATGGATCTATACCTCTACTCCCCCCTACATGCCTTCATGGAGTGGATAAGGAAAACTTTACTTTTTTTTTCTGATGCGGTATGCCGATACAAACTGGGACATGAGCCAGTGAAATCTCGCTTAACATCTGGACCAATCACGTTTTTTGTGTCACCGCCAAAATATACGATCAGTTGCATGCTTTCGCACCAAGTTGTGGCAGATATGTAAGGGCCCTGAAATATACCAGGTGGGACAAAGTCGCCGTCTGGCAATCGTGTGCAGCTTTAAGGCTAATGCAGGACCGTAATCTGCACAGTAGGGCTTAGAAAGGCTTAGTGTTTTCAGAGAACCCGCTGACAGAGCAAACCGAAGCAAGAAATGCTGAGATTTGTCTTTCAAAACTTGACTTCTTTAATCTATTAATGCCTATAGTGAAGCCTCAGAAAAGACCCTAATTTTATCCGTCAGAAGCAGATGGCGTGTTGTCACAAAACTTTTCAGAGCCGTAGTTATTGCGAACTTACGTGACGCTGTCTCGCTAAACCGGATCTTGGCCGGTCCCAGTTTACGACCTTATGTAGATCTGTACCTGCTAAGTGTCTTTAATATCTATTTACCAGTATACATGACTCGCTACGGGCTGGACGGTTCGATGTTCAAACCCCGGTGGGGAAAAAAGATTTTCTCTTCTCCATACCGGTTCTGACCGGTCCTAGGCCCAGCCTCCTATGCAATGGGTACCAGGGCTCCTTCCTGGGGGGTACAGCGGCTGGGGCGTGACGTTGACCACCCACCCCTATCTAGTGCCGAGGTTAAGTATGGTTAGAGTTATATCTCCACTCTCCTTCTGTGCCTTCATGGCATATTACGGGATACCTTTACCTTTACCACTAATATAAACATCCAGGATTTAGTTTCTGATGCGGATTTTCTTTGTAAAAGAAAGTACCTCAGAATAATCTAACCGTGTAATTCACACAGGCATAAATGTTCGTCCTGTTTCTACAAATCTTCCTTTTGTGACTGAATTTTGTCAAAAATTAATATCTTTCTATGTCATCCGTTAAGCTTAAAGGACAAGAGGGGAGAGGGCGCGTTGCTTCGGACCCTTCACAATTATGCAACAGTATGCGAATATCTGACAGACGATACCGCGAGGTAACAAATTATAATGTGGCAGACTGCGCATACGAGTGAACCCAACATTGTACACAGTTTCTGTACCTCTACATATGTCCACAAAATTCTCGAGATAAATTTATTCGTCTCCACAAAACACAACAGGTGGAAAATGATCATCTGGGGCACGTTAAGGGAGACAACATTGACATTTACAAGAGATGTCACGTACACAGCGAACAGAACTCCACAGCAAGCTAGGTGATTGGTTATAGCGTTTCGTACGTAACTGCTTTTGGGTTTCGGCCAGTTCTCCTACTCCTGTGCGAATTCCACATTTTTTTCCCCCAATGACTCGACAGCCCCTAGTGGGCCAGGGCCCCCTCATTATCGAGGCTTCACGATCACACTCAAGAAACACTACACTCGGTAGGACTCCTCTGGACGAGTGATCGGCCCGACGCAAGGACCTCTACCTGACAACATATAACACTCACAAGAGACAGACATCCATGCTTCCGGCGGGATTCGAACCCGGAATCCCAGCAAGCGAGCGGCCGCAGACCCACGCTTTAGACCGCACGGCCGACGGGATCGGCGAGAATTCCACATTAGTACCCTAAAACAGCACGCTAATTACGTTGTTCCGTATTGTATTCCCCAGTACTTTTTCATCTTATAAAATCTTGAGACACATCACATTAGCCTGTTTGGTAAAGTCTCAGTTCACATTTACACTGTAACGTAATGTGATCAGCAAGCCACACCCCTAGGACTAACATATTCTGAAACACACCACAACTTCGTGCACTCAGTCAGCCCCCAGGCAAAATAACAAAAAGCTCTCGTGTTTAGAAACTTTGAATAGTTGCATAATTAAGCCATAGTAAAAAATAACAACTTCCGTTATCTGAAATTATAATAATTTTAATAACTTAATTATCTTAATAATATATCTGACCAACTGACGATGACAGTACGGTCCTCTGATATACAGTGCAATCACGATAGTTCCGAGTGCCGATTGTTCGAGGTTCCGTTTCGTCTGAACCGATGCGCGTGTAGTCACGGTCGTTTGTATGCTGGGTACAGACTTCGGTTGAAATGCTTGTCTCTGTGCGCACAGGTGTCTTTCAGGCATCATGGCACTGCCTTTCAGCCCTTTTCTTTGTGCATTCTTTTGTATTATTACGTGATTTAAGTACGTACTTTAACGCACAGTAATAATGCTTGCTAAAAACAAGAGAAAACTGTCGTTACCCGCGTATTCCGAGCTTTTCGGTAATTGGAGGTCAACTCGAACTGTCGAGATTCTACTGTAATTGTAAAACTGTGACCCAAATAATTATTTCAAATTCAATGTATACAGCATTACATGTTTTTATGTGCATATAATTGTTAGTACAGACTGGTGATGGCTTGCGCGGTGGCGCAGTTGGTGGAGGCACTACGCTACAATCCGGAAGGTCGCGGGTTCCATTCCCGATAGTGTAATTGACATAATCCTTTCGGTCGCACTATGGCTCTGGGGTCGACTCAGCCTCTAACAGAAATAAGTACCAGGAATATTTCCTGCGGGGTAAAGGCGACCGGTGCGTACGGTGCCTATTGTCTTCAAGCCTGGGAGCCTCAACCTCGTGGAACCCTCAGGGCCTGTCCAGGCCTGTACAGGGATTGCTTTACCTTTACCTTTTTACAGCCTGGTAATGGCGTAGTGGCAATCAAGTGGACAGATGGAGCTGTCACACTCACGACAACAGTCATGTGTTCAATGACAGTCATGTTCGACGGTCCTTACCACTCAGTTGCACATTTTTTAAACCTGGTCACTCCTGAATCATGTAAGACTTACGCAGCAGGAAAAAATCTGGTGAAAACAATTGGAAATACAACAGTAACCGATGTCTGCTCATAGTTACTGGCGAAACACTGTTTAGCGCACGGGTCCGCAACCTTTTTATGGCAAAGGCCACACCCGTTACTGTGGGCTGTTTCACGGGCCGCACGTGCAAAAATAACAGTAAGTGGTATACATAATAACCGCCTCAATTATTGTATAATTTTTGTAGTATATACACAATTGACAAATGTAGCCGCGGGTCGCTTAAGACAACCTGGCGGGCCGGGGTTGGATACCCATGATTTAGTGCATATGACGAGTAAGAACGGACACAGTGGCCAAGAAGTCGTCAAGAAGCATAAGACACAATCGAAACAAAATTCGAGGCTGGATACTATGCCAGGAAACTCCATTGAGTAGCGTCCTTCTTGAGAAGCTAAGAGGTTTCTCAGCTAGTCAAGAAATTCCCAGCATTTTATGAAACCAAAAGGTTCATTACCGCATTCACAACAGTCCACCACCTGTCCATATACTGATCCAGATCAACCCAGTACATGCCCCTCATCCAACTTCTTAAATACCCATTTTAATATTATCCTAGTAGTACAGTGTGCTTTACCGTACTACTTACATCACAACAATATCTCTTGAATGGTGAATTTCTAACTGAAACCTTCTACGTGTACCATCCAATCAAATATTAACGCATTCTTATTGTAATAACATATATTTATGTACTATTTTTAAACTGCGGGTTCTTATCATTGTAATTACACTTACGGATTGGTTCTGACACTTTTATAATTTCATTTTATACTTTTAATGTATCTAACCTTTGTATTTTACATCCCTGAAAATGGCCACATGGTTGGCCGAAACATGTAGGATTTCGTTGTGTATATAAACTAATCTCAATATATTTGTGTACATTTGCTGGTACCATTATTGTATATAAATATTCTCCCATCTACGCCTAGGTCTTGCAAGTGATCTTTCCCTCAGGTTTCCCCACCAAAACCCTATATGCACCTCTTCTCTCCTCCATACGTGCTACATGCCATTGATTTTATCACCCAAATAATTTTTGGTGAGCTGTACAAATCACAAAGTTCCTCGTTATGCAGTCTTCTCCACTCCCCTGTTACCTCGTCCCTCTTAGGCCCAAATATCCTTCTCAGCACCCTATTCTCAAACACCCTCAGCCCTTTTTCCTCCTTCAGTGTGAGAGACCATGTTTCGCACCCGTACAAAACAACAGGCAACATTACAAGTTCGCTAGCTAATAAGATCAATATTAAATTATTCTCTGCGATGCTGACTTTGAAATGCCGTATGTCTAGCGGAAGACCTTGTATTTGTCATCGATGTAATATTAATGCATTTCCGCACATAAATACATTGCGAGAATCTATAAATAACATGAATAGCAACTCTGGAAAAATTCCAAGTGCTAAAATTAAAAGTTTTTCTTTTTAGAGATTCTGAAGCCAGTCACACAGAGGAATACAATTTGCACATATCCATTTGTGCACTCGTTGCATAAACACAGTGTATGTGACCTTCACGGCAAGGCGTGAACTCGAGGACATGTGGAACGAGCCGACTCTATTCTTTTACACATGCGTAAGCTCGAGCGCCATATCTTACACCGAGTCGTATAAACTTATTTTTATCGGTATTCAGAATAAGGCAACAGAAAACATATTGCACTTTTCACACACACACATACACACACACTCGCGCGCACGCACGAGTACAGATGTATAGTACATTATTATTACATGTAAATCACGAGCCTAGCCATACGGTAATTTAACAAGGCAGTACAGTCTGTCTGTACAGAACCAGACTCTATATACAACTGAGATACAAAATAGAACACGAATGTTATATGCGAAAATGTATATATTGCGTAGGAATTGTCTTACGTCTTCCATACTGCAGTATAGACGGACCTGGCAACTGTCAGATATATCATATACTTACTGACAAACGAAATACAATTATGAAACACTGACGAAATATGTTTTTTTTACGAAATTTTTATTCGAAACAACCCTGAAAGTTTTTAAAGGGAATGGCTTACGATAACTTCACTTCTTGACCTTGTTTGCGTACGGTGACATCCACGTTCTTGTGAATCCTTTTCTTGACTTATATAAGTGGTCTATATTTACTTTCTTTAAACCTTTAAGGCCCAATGGTTACTTTATATACACCTAAGTTTAACATTAAAAAATTGTACACACCATCCACAGAACGCATTTTTGTGTTTTGTATGTATCTCAGAAGAAACAGCGATTACTTCCTTATATAGCTTTAACCACTGGTTTTGAAGACCGAGGTGGAAAGTGTTTACTGCGAGGTACGAGCTGAACGTTTAAATATAGTTCAGGTTATTATTAGTCTTTAAACAGCCAAGAACCTTCTGATTTTGTCACCGGAAAGGATAACGTAAAAGTGTTTTCAGTACGACAGGTGTTGCAAGGAAATGTCATATCCCCTTTAACGACGACGGCCATTTTGTAGATCCTATGGTACTGCTACCAGCGTGGAAACCACGAACTACGCTTAGTCATTCTGCTGAGATCGCTTCGCATGGGCGGATGTGTATGTGTGAGAGAGAGACTGCACACGTCCGACGCCATCTGCTCAACATACATATAAAAATAACACTTAAATTATGCGTCATGCTAAAACATACAGGACCCGTAATTTTCAGCAAGTATGCCCTTCATTCCGTCGTTTTGAGTGACACGTAATCACTGATACTGAATACGATCACCAGTCGGGTTGTATAAATTTGAGCATTAATTGCAACGAAAAGAGCTTCTTGGGTGGCAAGAAATTAACGGGGTCTTACAAGTGTCCGTCCACTTACATGACCGGGTCGTGTAACTTAATTTGGGGGGAGAAACCCGTTTCTGAAATGATTAGTAATAAAACGTGCACAGTAAGTTACATCCTGTACTAAACTATTCTATGTAACTGAATATCATTAATGTAATACACTGTAGCCCAACGAAATAAATGTCACATGATATTTAAAAAGACTATTCATCAGATTTTCTGGGCCAGTTTTGCTTTGTCACTGTTCAATCTACTGGAATGTGTACCAAGGTGTCGGCCTCAGATACTAGTGACTAATTATCTAAATAAGGTAATCGCAAATGAATACATTTGAGCTCATCGTAATTTGTGACAATAACAACACCTTATGCTGTTATAAGACGCCATCTCAATTACATCTTATTAGCTTTGAAGTTAACTAAATTCCACGATGAATTCTTACAGATAACATTGCTTGACTACAAAATGGGCAACTCTCGATGTAAGCTGTAATACTGTGTCAGGTGTGACCGATCACAATACACTTTCCAGGCCTTAATGCAGAACCACCTACCGACTGACTTGACTGACATCCTACCAGTTGTTTCTTATTTTCGTGTTCAACAAATTAGACACGTGACAAGGTCGGAACCTTCCCAACAGATGTGGCACCTTTTCACTGAATATCGGATCATTAAAATTTTACTTTGTCACACGTATAATCGACAATTGTGACGGAAGCCACATCAAATCCTAGGAACTTTTAATCGACCAACAATGAAAAATCAGTATTTGTTTTCCGGTCGCATTTACCCTTCTGACGAAACAAAACACTGTGATTCTCCTGTTCGGGGTGGGGGTGGGGGGTGGTCACTAAGGCAGCAAATAAGGCGTTGGTCAAACGCACCAAATGTGTCGGCTAAGTGGTTTGCCCTCACGCTGAATTTTGGGGAGGTGCCTGGCTCAAAAACCCGCACGCAGAGCGGCTGTTCTGCCTAGCTTCTTTTAGTTTTTCCAGGCCACAGTAAGAACCTTACATCAGGCCACGACCGCTTCCTTGAGAACGTCTTTAAATAAACCATCAATAAATAACCCGCCTATGTCAGTGGCAGAATTATGTAAAAGGTCACTGTGTCGTTCTAAACATGAGATGGTGGTCTGCTTTATGCATGGACTTAGTGCTGGCAGCTGTCAGGTCTGCACAAACGTCTCGCTTTGTTGTGTCTCGCTCACCCCACTGTGAGGTCGCGCATAGGGCAGGTCCCCTGGTGTGTGCATGCAGGATGTCATGCAGGCCTGTACGTCTGCGGCGCAATTTTTGGCGCCTTCGCAATGAGAAGTTGCAAAAATGCGTCTGTTACCTCCGTCATGTCTGTCTTTCTTCCGCCTGCACATAAACAGCTAGACAGCAAATGAAGAGATGTGCGTAAGATTTGACGATGGGGATTTTTACTAAACTTTGCCGACATATTACAACTTTACGTAAAATCGATTTTACGTGAGGACCTGCACGTATTTATGCGCGTATTTAGAGCGTAACTCTCTAAATATTTATCGAGGCGAAACATGTTTCAATAATATTTACAGGAAGACATCCAGACCGGCTCTGGGGCCCACTCAGCCCACATGTCAATGCGTACCAGGGGTCTTTCCCCGGGGGTTAAGCGGCCGGGGAGTATAATTAAGCACTCACTTCTCTCTACAGCCGATGTTAAGAATGAGTGGAGGTGTACCTCTATTCTACTTCCATTACTTATACTATGGTACCTTCATTGCCAAATATTTTGATACGTAAATGTTAACTGGCCTAGCTGCTATTAGGGCCACCCACGCCGGCCAGATTTTGAGCGAGGCGCCGGACAAAGAGAGATGCTTTGCCCTCCAGGTTGGTGTTTGGGCGTGGTGCTAACATCCTAGTCTCGTAAAAACTCAATTGTCTCGAAACCTCGGCAAAGAGGAGGCCTGGCTCGAAAACGGGTCGAATTGCCATATAAGAAAGAGAGAAAAAAAACTGTAACTGAAAAGATCCATTGAGGTCATCCCTGATGTTTCAGGGGTTTGAATTCATAAGCTGTCCTCTAAATACGACATTTACACTAACTTGTGGCCTTAGCTCAGATAGTTAGTGTCTCTGCCTGCAGACTAATCTGCCGGATTTCAAACCTCGTTCGAGCCGTCACAAAGCCTTCGCTATCGCCTCCAAAAAACGGCGCAATGCTTTTATTAATTGATTCATAGACTACTTAACTCTATTTTGAACTACATAGGCTGAGCAGGGTCGAAGGAATGGTGATCATGAATACTGAGGAATTTGGAAGGAGTCAATCAATAACGATGTAGAGATACTATCCTGGATTTCGACTGTAGATGCTGAGGAAAGCCACAAAACACCTCAATCAAGAAAAAAACTGAGGTTGGTACCTCTTGACTGCAACAAGATAAAGTGTCACATATACCTGCCGGGGCAGTGAAACAGTATTTTGCTGCTCTGAACATGGGCATTTTGCACGGGAAACGTCTCTAAGCATTTAATCGTTAATTTGCAGTTTCTAATTTCTGGATCCCTGGCAAATGCAATAAACTCAGATGCTGATGAAACCAGCAGATGCAGGCATGCAAGCGACCTGACGACACTTCAACCTTCTTTCTCTCTCTCCATCACAAACCGTCCCTGGATCTCCCCATCTACCCTGCTCTGAGCTCAGACCAGCAATGATTATCCTCCCGGACCTCCCCCCCCCCCCACTTATTCAGCCCTTGACACCGGGGCAACACGACCCCAGTCTACAACATGCAGGGATGATATTCTTCAGTTTTATCGATTTAAAACCTAGGAGAATCTTGAAAGAGCAAGTTTGGTTGCTTGCAATACCTACTTCAAAAAGGGGCGCGCGGTGTCGCAGTTGGTTGAGGCACTACGCTACAAACCGGAACGTCGCGGGTTCGATTCCGATGGTGTCACTGGAATTTTTCCTTGACATAATCGTTTCGGTCGCACTATGGTCCTGGGGTCGACTCAGCCTCTAACAGAAATGAGTAACCAGGAATATTTCCTAGGGGGTAAAGGCGGCCGGTGCGTAGGGCTGACAACCTTACCACCTTCATGTGCCGATTGTCTTGAAAGTCTGGCAGCCGCAACCTCCTGGAACCCTAAGGGCCTGTCCAGGCCTGTAATGGGGTTGCTTTACCTTTTATTTACTTTAAAAAGCGTAGCCCAAAGATGCAACACAGTACGAAAAGAAGGAAAGTTGTTACAAGATGCCCTAGCGAATCAAAATGTGTTAATCGCATTTACACTATCACCACAAGCAATAAACAGTCACAGCCTACACAAGATTGAAGCAACTGTATTGGTAAACGATATTCAATAACCACATTTCTATTAACGTTGGTAACTGAAATGAAACATTAAAATGAAAACTGACTTAGGCAATGCAGCAGCATTAGGCGTTCAGAATCTTAATGAAATCTGTCTTGCACCTGAACACAAATACAAGACCACGCCTACATACCGCGAGCAAGATGCCAGACTTTTACCAGTCAAAAACAGACTGCGTAGCCACTGTGACTGACTTCTTAGCGGGTCCTCCCACTGGGCGATACTTAAGATACGATGGAGATAAGATGGCGATACGATTATATTACGATACGACACATACAAGTGTGACTCCAACACTGCACAAAGCAAGTTTTACGCTCCTACATGTTTCGGCAGCGTAGCAGAAACACGTAGCAGCGTAAAAACTGTTTTGTGCAGTAATTTAAGTACAACGTGTGTGTGTGTGTGTGTGTGTGTGTGGCGCGTAAGGTAACTGAACGATGAGTAACATTAAGTATACTACGATACGACTCAACTCTTTGTTTCAAATGGGACCTCGCACACTGAAGACGATACGATAACGATACGCTCACGACAGGCCAATACAATACGATAACGACTCACCGGCTGGTTGCGTTGTGCCAGCCGGTGAAGCACACAAGGCACAACACGTAACAACATAGCACAGAAAGCTGCAACATCTCCGTGAATACTGCATACAAGACCGGACTGCCACTAATTTTTAAATATAACAACGTATATGTAATTTTAACTTTTATGTAACAAATTCCCTAGAGTTTATAATTGAATCCATTGGGAACCAAAGTTTTATTTTCGTTTTACTGTTAAGTGGATGTACCAACTTTTAAAACAGATGTATAGTCTATGTTAAAGTACTCTGACCCCCTTAAGATGGCCTGTAACAGGCCGAAACATATGTAGGGGTGAATGACATCATTATAAGAATATAGTGCATATGTTGGTATAATAAAACTTTTAATTAGTAACAAGATGCGCGGTGAATACAACATGAAATAATTAACGAGATTCACATTGGCATGGTGTTTACTCTCTCCAACATCGGATTCGCAACGAATGTACAAAGGACTACGACTTAAAAAGTGCTTTTGAAACGAATAACAACTGACACTATCAGCTTGATGACTAAAATGTGCATTTTCAACGAGATACAAGGGCCGTCCTATAAAACACCGGTACACGTCTGTCTTGAACACGAAGGAGATCATTGTACGGCTCGTACACATAGGGCCTCAGTGACTCAGCTACTTTACGGCGACTTCATAGGTCGTCGGCACTTCACTCACAGATACAGACAGACAGAAGACAGACAGACACACACACACACACACACAGCGGACATCTAATGGCTTAGGCATTTAATAGAAACTTTATAATTAGTCACTTCACAACCAAACGGTTGCCACTTCACGGCCACTTCATACCAGTCCACTTCACAGAGGACCTCTACGCCTCAGTTACTGCATGACACTTCACAAAGGACACCCAATGACGCAGTGATTTCATAACCATTATTACTCGTACGTTTGCTTATAACTTACAGTAAAACAATGCCTTCTCTGCTCTAGGGCGACTTGCAATTTCATATGACTGTCAGCCTCCTTACGTCACTGATATTAATGCCTTGTTCGGCGCATTTAACCGATTTTCTTTTAGTCGTCCTCTTCTACCTACTCCGGTTTTCCCGTTTCAGTGTCGAGGTTTGTAATTTCTTTTGATCACACTGAGAGACACACCACAGTCGGTAGGACTCCACTGGACGAGGGATCGGCTCGACGCAGAGGCCTCTACCTGACAACAACACACAACACTCACAAGAGACAAACATCCATGCCCCCGGTGGGATTCGAACCCACGATCCTAGCAAGCGAGCGGCCGAAGACCCACGCCTTAGACCGCACGGCCACTGGGATCGGCTATTTAACCGATTTAACTTGGCTATATGAAGTCGATATGAACTAATGTTCGGTAAAGCAATGACTTACAGAATGGTTCGTATTACTACAGAGGTATAGAACTCTCAAAATAAACTAGTCCTTACATCATAAAAAATTATATGGTTAATAATTTAGAATGAGTAGTACGATGGCCAGAGATTTGTAGCAACCTTTAAACTTTGCCGGAAGCCGGGATTAAACCACAAATTGTTACAATTTTGGGGGAAATTCGCAGATTGACATAATGCTCTGAATGTGCGCCAAAGACAATCAGAGGATGTACAGTGGAGGAACGCTGCCTTACCTAGTGCCTTCCCTGTTCCAGTGACAGAGATGGCCCAAACATCGGACACAGCTGGTCTACAACGCCACACTTCCTCGCATTATATAACTCTAAACATGTACAGTTATTTGATCTGCCACATAAAGGGGCGGAACAGCGCCACGTTAAGTTCAGCGCACGGACGTAACACTAAGCAGATCTGAATTCAAGTACCTGACAGCATATGACGGGCACGCGGTGGCGCAGTTGGTTGAGGCACTGCTCTACAAGCCGGAAGGTCGCGGGTTCGATTCCCGATGGTGTCACTGGAATTTTTCATTGACATAATCCTTTCGGTCGCACCTGGGGTCGACTCAGCCTCTAACAGAAATGAGTACCAGGAATATTTCCTGGGGGGGTAAAGGCGGCCGGTGCGTAGGGCTGACAACCTTACCACCTTCGTGTGGCGATTGTCTATAAATCTGGGAGCCTCAACCTCCTGGAACCCTAAAGGCTTGTCCAGGCCTGTAATGGGATTGCTTTACCTGACAGCATATGACAGTACAGTGCGTGAAGCTGATTTCTCTTGGGTTTGTTTAGATATTTCTGCTACTCTTGCAAGGACGTGGCTATGAGGGGGGGGGGGGGAGGAGTGGCGCGGCCGCCCCGGGCGGCAGAATGCTAGGGGTGACAAAATGGGTGGCAAAATGAATATTTTAAGTGAAACATTTTGATTTTCTGCCTTCAATTTTTTTAAAATTATTGTGCCAAATAACAGCAAAGTTAATACGACGGCGACTTTTGTTAAAGTTCAGAATGTCTGTCAGGAGTGGCCCTTGTGATTACTCGCCCCGGTCCCCATGAAACCTAGATACGCCACTGATCCCTCCTTTCACAGATGTTCCTGTATCAATGGACATGTTGCTGCTGAAGTCTGAAACCCGCTGTTTCATGATATCTGCTTATTTGATGAAGTACTGGACACTTGGCCCCAGTTAAAACCCAGAATGAGACCAAAACAGAATCAGCAGCAACTGGTAAAGCTGTCTCTTTGCACGCCATAGACATAGAGGGGGGGGGGCGCGGGAATAGCTCCACTTATTCTTAACCTCGACACTATATGACGGTGAGTGGTCAGTTTAAAACTCCGACCGTTTTACACCCAGGGAAAGAACCCCCAGTACGCATTGAATAGGAGGCTGGGTTGGCACCAGAGCTGACCTGGACGTATTAGAGAAGAAAAAAAAAATTTTTACCCCTGTCGGGAATGGACCCACGATTTCTCGGATATCCAGCCCGTCGTCTGGTCACTATACGCCGGCTACGGTACCCCAGTTTAAGCATCAGCAACAGGAAGGATTTGCAGCAGCAGCAGCATCAGATGCCAAGAAAGTGGTGTGATACATTTACATTACGTTACAATAAATGTTCAACGTATTCCGCGATTGTACCTGGATTGCGTGTTGTGATGACTTATAAATGTCTTCGACGATATCGGCAGTGATTCGGATTTACAATCAGAACTCACTGCTGGTAAGACGGAATGGCTACCGATGACACATGTGTTATGTAATACACATCTCCATTACACTGTTCACAAGAGCCCATCAATATACCATATCCTGAGCCATTTGAATCCAGTCCACGTATTCACAACTGCTTTTTAAAGATACATTTAAAAATTCATATCAATGCACGAAACTCGTCTTACTTGAAAACTGGAGTTGATAAAAATTCTCCATTTCTACAAAGCACATGCAAACCAAGATACAAAAACAATTTAAAAAAATTCTGATGGATTCTCCGAAACCAAATTTAAACATTATGATTGGGGGAGGGGTGAGGAGGGGGGATAAATTACCCTCGCATGGCGACACACAACATCTTACCCTTCTAAAGAACCCTATGTTATAGTAGGAGTTTGTCCCAAATTTAGACCACAAAGTTTCTGGGACGGTTGAAATTCGCGTTGCCCGCCCTACAACTTCTCATTTTGAAGTCCTTAAGCAGTTATTCCTTTAATTTTGTCTCTGGAAGTTGCAACGAAATAGGGTAAATCCGAATTCACATAAACGACAAAGGATCCGTTAAAACGAGTTTCTACAATTTTCCGTTGAAAGGCTCCAAGGAACTTTGATCTCGGTAGAGTTTGATTTCAATATTAGACGTTCTTTTGTCCAGCATGTAATAATAATTTAAACCTTCACGTAAGCTACTTTGTGATTTGATAAGCTACATACCTTTACGTTCTCTAGTCTTCTAAATTATATAACAGAGCACGTGAGTCCCACCCTGAGTGCGAATCTCACGTAGGTGTGTGTGTCACACTTGGTTGCCACGGTTACCGGTTTCCATTGTTGCCAGGTCGTAACTTCACGATACGGAGACCTCTTTTTGGGTGCAAGTTACATTTAAGAGATTATTAGGATTGTACAGTATTTAGTGAGTTTGTTGTTGTGACTCTTTTCACCAGCAAACTGGACTTAAATTTAAGGAAGAAACTAGTAAAGTGCTACATTTGGAGCGTAGCTTTGTGTGGTGCTGAAACGTGGACACTTGGGAAAGTGGATCAGAAGTATATGGAAAGTTTTGAAATGTGGTGCTGGAGAAGAATGGAGAAGATCAGTTGGACCGATCGCGTGGAGAAATGAAGAAGTATTACACAGAGTCAAGGAGGAGAGGAATATCGTACATACAATAAAAAGAAGAAAGGCTAACTGGATTGGTCACATCTTGCGTAGAAACTGCCTTTTAAAACACGTGATTGAAGGAAAGTTAGGACGGACGGATAGAAATGAAAGGAAGACGAGGAAGAAGGCGTAAGCAGCTAGTGGATGACCTTAAGGAAAAGAGAAGATACTGGAAATTGAAAGAGGAAGCACTAGATCGCACTCTGTGGAGAACTCGCTTTGGAAGAGGCTACGGACCTGTCGTAAGACAGACTACAGAATGATAATGAATGAATGAATCAATGAAGTGTATTATTCACAGAAGGTGGTTAAAAAAATTCGTATCTCATAATGAAAAACGTTAATGATGAAGAATGGACTAAACACGGTGGTCAACGTTATGACGAAAGTGATTACACATTGTGTTGAGATTAGTGGGTCTGAAACATTTAAAATGTAATAATAACTGAATAACCATTAACGCAATGAGCGTGAATATTATGCCAGCTCGTCTTAAGACGGGCATGTGGCTAGCATAATTACAAAAGCCAACGTGTGTTCGTACAATATTGTGTTTGCGATAGTTCTTCGCTTTAGTTCAGAAGAAGTTCACTTCTCGGAAAACGCTGAAATAACACAGCACGTAACATCTCATTTGGTAACGGCGTGTTTTGAGTGTAAAGGACGAGAAGGAGAATAGGTGAAAAAGGAGATAGAGGTGCCCAGGCTTATATGACAAATGAGACTTCCTCATTGACTTTTGAATGGGCATTACGCTGTTATTCAGCGTTCCTAACGAGCCCCAGGTTGAAGCAGAAAGGTGGGAGTATAGGAAAGAGAAGCTTATACATACGTAACCTTCAAGCAACTTCTTACGAGTATCCAGGAAGTCATATAAAGTGCACAACAAAAGGAAACGCACTAACGGATGGGCAGGAGATGGCGATATGAAAGGTGAAGACACAAGTCACTGCCGCTAATGATGTGCGCTAGGCAGGCAAGCAGTTCTGTCAGCAGCATACCTGGTCTCAGCCGTTGCGTCATGCAAGGTGGGTATTTCAACACCGAGATGGGGTTAGACGCGGATTTATAGTTTTGGGTCAAGCCGTTACCTCTTGAGAAAGAAGTCAAAGGTTAACGCTGTTGCCACATTTGAGGTTCTCACAGCGGTATTACTGGAGAGTGAAGTCTTGTGGAATGTTACGCCGTATCGACTGGTAAATAGTTACCGACGTTTCGAAAGTTGGTAGTACCTTCATCTTCAGGGTCGACAGTATTAATTATTATTGTTCTTGTTAGTATCCGTGTTTTGTTTAAAGACGTTCTGTCTGTAGCA
This sequence comes from Reticulitermes speratus, assembly GCA_021186555.1. Classification (NCBI taxonomy): domain Eukaryota; kingdom Metazoa; phylum Arthropoda; class Insecta; order Blattodea; family Rhinotermitidae; genus Reticulitermes; species Reticulitermes speratus. The sequence goes on from JAJKFL010000010.1 coordinate 16,381,593, forward strand.
AAGAGCTTATACAAAATTTTATGTTAAATTAAAATTACACGATGATTGGTCTGCGTTATAAGTTGATACGATGAAAGTCAGTCGTCATGACCTAGTTTAAATCATTTTATAGAAGACAGAATGAGTAAGGAAGCGACAGATACGGTGAGCGCAGTCTGTCTCTCCACTGTCCAGCAGTACAGTACTTACAGATACAAATAATTAAGCAAAAGAAATACGAACCTACAGTATACTCAGTTTCGTGGACTTTCTCCATAGTCTAATGTATTAAAATAATTTAATAAATACAACACTACATTTCGTGGACATTTATTAATTTAAGTTTATTTCGAACAGTAAGTAAGTAGTAAGTAAATAAGCAAGTAAGTACAGTAAGAAAATTCAGTAAGTATTAAGTAAAGTAAATAACTAAGTAAAGTAAGCAAGCAAGTAAGTAAATTAAGTAAGTATAAGTAAAGTAAATAACTAGTAAGTAAGCAAGCAAGTAAGTAAATTCAGTAAGTATTAAGTAAAGTAAATAACTAAGTAAAGTAAGCAAGCAAGTAAGTAAATTAAGTAAGTATTAAGTAAGTAAGTAACTAAGTAAGTAAGCAAGTAAGTAACTAAGTATTTTTTTATATGGTGAAGGGCCCCGCAGCAGATGCTACGGACGCACCACAGCTTTAAGGCTTTTTGTGCAACCCTGTGATGAAGATGAGCAGTTTTTTACCAAGTTTTACAAGTAATGGAGCACCAGTGGAATGAAACTGACAGAGGAAAACCGACAACTCGGAGAAAAACCTGTCCCAGTGCCACTTTGTCCACCACAAACCCCACATGGACTGACCCGGGATCGAACCCGGGCCTCCGCAGTGAGAGGCCGGCGACAAACCGTCTGAGCCATGGCACGGCCTAAGTAAGTATTAAGTAAAGTAAATAAATAAATAAATAAATAAGAACCGACGATTTCAACGCCGCCAACAGCAAAGCCACTACTGAACATGACGCCTCCATTCGCCCCCGACCCTCCACGCCATCTCCGCCAGACCATCTTCATGATATTCTCCCATCTGTCTGTGTGAAACTTTTGCAAGAGATTTTCCCACCAAGATGCAGCTAGCCATTTAACAATTCCGTATGGCCTGACTGATTGGTGGGTTATTTGACAACGCTGTCTCAACTGCAGTTTTTACATGTGTCGAAATAGATCTGAGTCAGTATAATCGCTAGTCCAATCGGTATTCGAACAGGGTACCTTCTAAATAGTAAGAAGGTTCTCAGTTTGTTTAAAAGCGCGTTTCCAACTGCACAGAGTATGAGATCTGCGCCCTTGTGGGATAATACGCGGCGTCGTGTGGTGTTTACTGACGTTTCGGGACAACGTGAAGATGGGACCGATACGTTGTCCCGAAACGTCGGTAAACAATTACTACACGACGCCGCGTTATATCCCAGAAGAGCGCAGCTCTCAACATCGTGGCGGAAGCCTGAAGTCATTCTTGTAACTTGCTATAATCCTGGGGTCTAGCGTACAGTAGAGCCAGGCGTGCATGTTGATGCCGGGTGTCCTAGTCAGCGGACGGAACGTGAAGACGATTACTCACCTATATCTAGTGCACAGAGTATAGTAAGTAGAACGGGGGAGTGATTTTGAGCGACGAATAAGAAGGATGCAGATGGGATTATCAGAGACTTCCTGTACTGGGAAAAAGGAACACTAAGTACAAATATCACGAGGCTATAGACGATCTGCGAGTCGTGAATCGAACCTGGGAATTTCCAGCAGCTAAAGGCTACACATTTATGTCCGACTGTGAAACTGATGACGGAATATATTTCTGGCTAGAACCTGTTCTGAAAGAGTGTAGAAATACGTTGTCGTTTTATACCGGTTTTAAAGGGAAGGGTGGTACGTTGCATGTTTACTTTTTTTACAAAAATAACTGAAACAGGAATGTCTAGGATGCAGAGGCTACGTCACAGCAGCAAGAAGAGTCAGCCTTGGCGATGACCAAGAAGCTATATGAACGATTTATACGTGTAGAATATACAGAGGAAAGGTAGATAGCATCAAGGAAGGTTCCTTGCGCTTGTGACCCAAAGGAATCCAAGAATTATGGACAGCTTTCTAGAAGAAAGTATGGAGCGAAGCGCGTTACTTAGAAATGCATATTCTGTGACGAGATAAACAACACCTTGTCACGTAATTACATTGAACAATATCTTGTCACGTAATTTACACTGAACAATATCTTGTCACGTAATTACACTGAACAATATATTGTCACGTGATTACACTGAACAATATATTGTCACGTAATTACACTGAACAATATCTTGTCGCGTAATTACACTGAACAATATCTTGTCACGTAATTACACTGAACAATACCTTGCCACGTAATTACACTGAACAATATCTTGCCACGTAATTACACTGAACAATATCTTGCCACGTAATTACACTGAACAATATATTGTCACGTAATTATACTGAACAATATCTTGCCACGTAATTATACTGAACAATATCTTGTCACGTAATTACACTGAACAATATCTTGCCACGTAATTACACTAAACAACATACTGTCACGTAATTACACTAAACAGTATCTTGTCACGTAATTATACTGTATTCAGAACTGTAAGATTCGAAATACAATCTGGGCACATTCCACAATATGGAATTGGAAATGGCTGTTCGTGAATGTTTGCGAAGGTAAGATTTCTACAGCGATAGAATTTTCAAACCCGTGCCAAGAAGAGATAAACGCATCACGATCGGGGATTACAATTAAAAACAGATACTTCACTGGAATACAAGATATACATTTTACGTTGTAATGGCTTCTCATATAATTTTTATGATCGACATAACCTTACTTATTGAATATCCTTCGCAGCAGCCATTAGACTTTTTAATGTGAGACTCTTCTCTCGTCTAGCGATTGTGTTTTCAAACATGGCCTTGTCTAAAATTCATACCAGTCAAGCTACCATGCAAACACACGATGCACTGCTGGTGTTCAGCATGCAGGTTTCAGAAACACGTGGCTGTATTCAACATCTATCACAACAAGAACTGAATGCGGTTGCAAATAGACTGATTTACTGAACGCGGAGCGCTACTGTGTATCCGGTTATTTCAAGACAGAACAATGGGCAAATACTGGCTATACAAAGTGTTACTGATTTTTATAAATGCATCCAACCGAAAGTAATTAAATGAGGTGTCAACAAGTTATCCTTGGACACGTGGCATGATACCAGCGACAACAGCAGGTGCTAAGTATCTTGTTTTTTACTTTGAAAAGGCCAAACAAGATGCAAAGTTTCCAGTGATGCTTATATATAGAGCCCAACTTCCAGACTGTGGACTACCGAATATAATTCTGTAACGAGAATGAAAATTATGAACTAAGTACATTGATACCTCGGCTAACGAAGATAATTCGTTCCGGAATCACATTCGTTAGCCGAAATCTTCGTTAGCCGAAACGTGATTTCCCGTAGGTTTCTATAGAAATCGTTTAATTCGTTGTGGATGCTGCCCACTATTTAAAGATAAGTTTTATAAAATAGTGAAAAGCACACTATAAAAGGGCAAAAACTCACCAAAGGCTGAGATGAACAGCTACCGAATTGGATGAAGGAGAGTGGAAAGTAGAATGAAAAACTGACGATCTTTACACTATTATACTGAAAATATGTACAGCTGAAATATGTCAGCTCATTTCTTTGTCACACACATACAGACGGAAAAGATAAGCTCCTGGAATGGCCCGACCGTTCATGTTTGCTGCTTTATGTTAGCGCGAGCATCCACTAAAACATTCGTTAGCCGAATCCATATTCGTTAGCCGAGTCCGAAAAACAGCGAAAAAAATCTTCGTTAGCCGAAAAATTCGTTAGCAGGGTCACTCGTTAGCCGAGGTATCACTGTATAGGCAATTTAAAACAACTATCATAGCTTACTACACCGTTACAAAAAAAAAAAATTAGTAAAACGTATGCACAAACTCACGCACGATTTTGAAGGGGAAACATGAAGGAAAGAGACCACTTGGAAGATCTAGGCATGGATGGGAGGTTAATGTTAAAATGGATCTTAAACTGCATTGAAGGGCGTGGACTGGAGTCATCTGGCTTAAGATAGGGACAAGTGGAAGGCTGTTGTGAATACGGTAATGAAACTTTGGATTCCACAAAATGCGGGGAATTTCTTGACTAGTCTGAGAAACTATTAGCTTCTCAAGACGGACTCTGCTCTATGCAGTTCGTTAGCTAGTTGATATGCACGAAGTCATACAGATAAGGCTCCGTGTTGAATTAGGCACTGCATTCAATTCAAGTATGGACAGTTTCACACCATGGCTTTGCTTTACATCTGATAAAAGAAACCTCTCATAATTTTTAAATAAGAAGTTCGGCGGCCCTAAGAGCCGTTCTGAGAATTAAGACACGAAAAGAAGAATTCCTGACAACCTTCTGAGAACTCAGACGGTTAGTCGCCGGCCTCTCACCGCGGAGGCCCGGGTTCGATCCCGGGTCAGTCCATGTGGGTATGTGGTGGACAAAGTGGCACTGGGACAGGTTTTTCCCCCGAGTACTTCGATTTTCCCCTGTCAGTTTCATTCCACCGGTGCCCCATTACACGGAAAAACGAAAAAAAAACTAACCATCTTCATCACAGGTTGCACAATAAACCTCAAGGCTGCGGTGCGTCCGTAGCATCTGCTGCGGGGCCCTTCACCACCGCCACCCTCTGAGAACTGAACAGCTTATTGTTCAGCCAGTTATTCTGACTTAATAACATGTATCCTAATTAAAGTAAGTTTTAGACTAACTGATGCACACTAAAACCACTTTTATTGTAGCTTTATTATAATTGTTAAAATTGTTAAAATGACGATGATTCGAGGATCGAAACACGTGTAGGGGTGTAATTTTAACAATGTTAACAATAATAATAAAGCTACAATAAAAGTGGTTTTAGTGTGCATCAGTTGGTCTAAAACATAATTTAATATGACGAAGATGCACGGTGTCATCAGTGTGAAAAATGTATCCTGTTATTATGTCAAGACTGTTAGGAGACGCAGACATATATCAAAAATACTATTGTGACATCACAAGGTCGCTGTGACGTAATTCGGTATTGCAGCAATAGTCTCTATTTATGCGTAATTGTGAACGAGCAACAACCTGTCATTAAGACCATTACCGACATGCGTAACCTCGGGATTACAGACGTGGACTTCCATAAATCACTGGGTTAGGCGTGCTTCGGTCTGGCGCACAGAGCTTCTGAATGTGCTCAGTGATTGATTCTTTAATCACATGAATGCGCTTTGCAACTGCATGTTAAACAAACAATAAGCAGACGCAGTAACAACTACAGTAACAATTTAGTAGCCATTATAACTGTAACACTAGGTTAAGTCAGAAAATAACTTTACAATGCACATATTTCGTCTTCTTCAATTTTAGCTTCAATAAGAACACTCCCGATTTCTTTTTATTGAAGGGCTCCGCAGCAGATGCTACGGACGCACCGCAGCCTTGAAGGCTTAATGTGCAACCCTGTGACGAAGATGATGAAGATTTTTCTGCTTTTTCATTTCAATGGAGTACCGGTGGAATTAAATTGATACGCCAAAACCGAAGTACTGGGAGAAAACCCTGTCCCAGTGCCACTTTGTCCACCACAAAACCCACATGGACTGACCCTTGATCGAACCCGGGCCTCCACGGTGAGAGGCCGGCGACTAACCGCCTGAGCCATGGCACAGCCACACTCCATATTTAATTGCAATAGCATCCCCCTACATTTCCACATAGTCAGCTCCAGTCCCAGTTTAGGCATTCGTCTTATCGTGGGATCAGCTTTTCTGCTTCCCTTTCATAGAATTCCGTGTCCTGTGTTATCAGCCATCGTGTCACACCCCTGCCACAATCACGATCTTATATAAATCTGTGGCCGCTAAGATTTTGCTTCAGCTCTGGGAACATATGACAATCATTCAGCGACGAATTCGCGTGATATAATCACAATCAGTGTAAATTCCTTAGTTATGATACCACATGCCATGTAAACTTGTTTCGTGCCCGATTCTCAGTTTTTTTTTGTGGTGAAGGGCCCCGCAGCAGATGCTACGGACGCACCGCAGCCTTGAGGCTTTTGTGTAACCCTGTGATGAAGATGATTAGTTTTTTTTTTTTTTTGTGTTTCCAAGTAATGGAGCACCGGTGGAATGAAATTGACAGGGGAAAACCGAAGTACTAGGGGGAAAAACTGTCCCGGTGCCACTTTGTCCACCACAAATCCCACATGGACAGACCCGGGATCGAACCCGGGCCTCCGCTGTTGGAGGTTCTCAGTTTAGTAATTCAGATTTTCAACATATTAAGCCTGCAACAGAAACCTAATTCCCGGTTCACTTAAGAAGTCTTGTAGACTTGTTTGTCACGGATAAATAAGCAAAAGATATTGATTGACATCCCTCCAGTTGTCAACATGCAAACTGCTTGACTGACTTTCATTAACTACGTGCCACAATAACACAGTCACAGAACTTTGTAACTTCGCAGACAGTGCCGTTAGATATGCATCTCTAATTCATACACATTTTTTAACATAATTGACCAACTTTTGCCTCCATCTCGTTGTCTGTTTAATTTTTTTCCCTTTTCGAGAATAAAGCCTACTTCTTAATTCGTCTTTTTACCCAGTTTTTTTTCAATTGATTTCTTTTTCAACTCACACTGTCAAGTCAGAAAGTTATTCATTAAAAGCTATTGTGAACGGAAGGTCAACGTGGAAGAGTAAGGGGAAACCACGAGAGAAGTTAAAAGGAACGACTTTATGCTTCGGAATCGCGTGCAGAACTTTATATAAGCAGATGGAAGAAATAAATCTCATGACGATGCATTTCTACCGTGTACGTCCTTAATCAATCGTAAAAATTACAGCCATCCACGTACACTGCTGCTGGAGCTATGTACATGGCTGGTTGTAATTGTCACGATTGAAAGGCAAAAAAACTGCGCTACACACGGAAGTGTCTCTGGTCTCATTCAAGTACAATTAACATGACCAAGAGTGGTATATCTTTGAGGTTCAGTAATGGTATCACGTATTAACCATGATTTGGCGCGTTTGTAATGAAAAGTTACATAAACTCATATATTCGTTTCTCTGAGTCAGTCTGTTCGTCTATCGTTTGTATCAACTCAAGGATCACTGAATTCATTTTCATTAAATTTTGCAATCGACAGTTTTCAATTAAAACTTACCAATGTGCTCCATTTTCGATTAAAACCGGACACACTCTACACGCGTAACGAGCTAAATATTTATCGGAAAGAATAACGCATTTTTATCATTTTATTCTGTACGCACAGTCCACTGCGTATACAGTGCGTAACCTACTGTTATAGTCCGGTGGAGCCTCTTGCAAAGCAAATACTTATATTATCAACCACGCAATCAGCTAGCTAACTAACTAACTAACTAACTAACTAACCAACCAGGTAACTAACAGACTGACTGACTTTTTTTTCCTATGGCTCGACAGCCCTATATGGGCCTGGGCCTCCTCGTTTCGTCGAGGTTTTATGATCACACACATTTTAGACACACCACACTCGGTAGGACTCCTCTGGACGAGGGATCAGCCCTCGCAGAGACCTCTACCTGACAACACACAACACTCACAACAGACAGACATCCATGCCCCGGTGGGATTCGAACCCACGATCCTAGTAAGCGAGCGGCCGAAGACCCACGCCTTAGACCGCACGGCCATGGGATCGGCGACTGACTTACTAACTAAATAACTAACTGACGAATTAAGTAACCAACGGACTGTCTATCTTACAGACAGACGATGACTGACTGACTGAGTGACCGAACGACCGACCGACCGACAAACGAAAGAAGAAACACAAGGCATAGCCCACGTGAACGTGCAAATAATCAGGAAGTGTGAGCAGAAACGTTACGCTATGCGCACTTTTCCCGCAATGCCTGTTCTTAGTTGCGAAATACTCGTGCAGTTTGTGTTCTGAAATCGGCAATTTTACAGACACGCCAAAAGTCTGCGGTGTCGAGTAAAAAAAGGTAAAGCAATCCCATTACAAGCCTGGAGAGGTCCTTGGATTCCAGGAGGTTGAGGCAGTAACAACAGTCCAGTAACAACAAATAATACACTTCGGAAATAAGACGGTACTTCCGTCTTCTGAAAGTAGACAGACGGCCGTGCTCTGTCAAACCGTAAGTAGCCTCACTTCATACTGTTGGATCTGCCTGCGCTGAGTTATGCCCAACGGACCAAACGTCAAGAAATGTCTTTACAAATGCTGATTGTCTGTTACACTTCGTCTATAAAAGACTGTAAATATTTTGCATAGTTCACACCGTGCGCTGTCGACAGTCAAATCACACAACATTCAGTCCAATAAAATGCACTGTATTGTTTCCAGATATTCTATGTTACAATATCTTGTTAATCGATCCTACATGTTTCAATCCCATGAGAATATCTGAAAACTATACAGTGCAGTTTGTTGGACTTAATATTGTGTGACTGGAAATGTTATTTACTTCATTTACAATGGAATTACTTACAGCTTTAATTAATTAGTTCATTCCAACAAATGCACTACACTATTTTAGTGTTTTCTTGTCCCTACATATGTTTCGGCACTCCTTGTGCCATCATCAGGGGTGTCGTCGACATTCACAGTTTTCAAACGCATCCAATTCACTTTCACAACATAAATTCACTATCACTTAATATCACTTATCTTCTTGTTCATGGCGGTCAGCTTGTCTTGTTTGGTGTTTTATTAAAATTGAATAATTTAAAACTTTATAAATAAACTTACAGCTTGTTAATTTTACTTAATGGCTCAGGCGATTAGTCGCCGGCCTCTCACCGCGGAAGCCCGGGTTCGATCCCGGGGTCAGTTCATGTGGGATTTGTGGAGGTCAAAGTGGCACTGGGACAGGTTTTTCCCCGAATACTTCGGTTTTCCCCTGTCAGTTTCTTTCCACCGGTCCTCCATTACACGGAAAAACTTACAAACTAATCATCTTCATCACAGGGTTGCACAATCAACCTCAAGGCAGCGGTGCGCCCGTAGCATTTGCTGCGGGGCCCTTCACCACCAAAATAAAAGTTCACTTACGGTCTGCTTATACAGTGCGGTTAACTGTGTACTGCGTTGCATAGATATACATGAAATGTTCACTCACAGTCTCAATTAAAGGGGTGGGTAGGGTTGCTGTGGATTAATACGGCTATAAATCGGAACTGCCCAATCACTGTAAGTGAAAATACCCTGTATCGAATTTTAAGAAATGTGGAGCCATTCAGGTCACTACACCAGATCACAGTCATGGATGGACAGACACAGACATGACCTTCGCCAAACTTGTGTAAGAATCTCCGTTATACTGTTTAATCAGAATCAGTCCAACTGTTCTCGAGTTACGTGATGACCAACAAAGAGAAATTTTTCGTTGAATTACCTCGATAACAATTCGAAGCGCTTAAAAATTCCAAACCCCTAACAAGGCGCGGTTTTGGCATTGTTGAGGCTGGCCCAATATCTGGGAATTATGACAGTGGAGTTGGTACATGACTGACATTAACACTCTAAAGAGTAACACGACGGCCAATGTACATATAATGTAACATTGAGGAGCGTTCGCGTAACCATTGTTGCCGTGGAAAAGCAATAAGTATTATATATTCTGAATGTGTGTCTGTAGCCTTAGTTATCCAGCATGCAAAGCGCATGCGCCGTATTATATTGTCATCTGTGGCCTGTCTGGTTGTACCATATTTTCCCACATTATCTCATAAACGGCACGATTTTCGAGAAAAAAAAGTTATTGAACATAAAATGTGTGTTTTGATTTTCTCTAACAACTTTTGTCTGAAATATTTCTCATTCTAAGAAGAATTCAGCGATATGCTATCATAAATGTACATAGGTCTTCATGTAAAGTACCGTTATTCTTGTAAACTTTTAACGAAACTTGAATTTTCTCGACAGGTTTTCGAAAAATACTCAAATGTCACATTTCATGAAAATTTTGTCCAGTGGGAGCCGAATTGTTCCGGACGGACAGACAGACACGACGAAGCTAATAGTCACTTTTCACAATTTTGTGAACGCGCCTAAAATGAATCTATACTATATTCAGTTCGTACGTTACAGAGAACACCTTGTTTCTATGAGAAAGGCCAGTCAATGGACTTTTTTTTTTTAATTCAAAAGGAACAAACAAATAACTTGTTAAGAAAAATTCGGCGTTTTCGGTGTTAAATCTGGCCGTACGTATAGTAACCACTAGGCTTTAAAAGGGTAATACGAATTGGTACATAACCCTTTCGTACATCAGGCAAAGTTCTGTGACTTATGACACGTAGTAATATTCCAGAGATGGTGAATTCGGTACTGTAGATCTACACGTCATGCTGTTGACAGCTGTTGAAATACATTAAAAACCATGCTGTAAAATCCATACTTTTTTTTATTGAAGGGCCCCGCAGCAGATGCTACGGATGCACCGCAGCCTTGAAGTCTTATTGTGCAACCCTGTGATGAAGATGATAAAGTTTTTTTCTGTTTTTCCATTTTAATGGAGCACCGGTGGAATGAAATTGACAGGGGAAAACCGAAGTACTCGGAGAAAAACCTGTCCCAGTGAAACTATGTCCACCACAAATCCCACACGGACTGACCCGGGATAGAACTCGGGCCTCCACGGTGAGAGGCCGGCGACTAACCGCCTGAGCCATGGCACGGCCTACTCCATACTTTACTGATGGGCGTAAATGATTTTCTGGCGTCAATTTAATATTTCTTCACCGATTTAGGTAACATTTGGTATTGCAGACCACTGCCGTTGCTATTACGACATTTTGTATTTGACTACAAGCCGCACTTTACCTAAGGGCCTAAAAGAATTCCTACCCGTAATTTCCTCATTCTTTCCCCACGCGAATGACACTCAGTATACCAGCAATCTGCACATAACGTTGTTAAGCACATATGAGTTTGATGGAAATCCGTTTAGTGAAAGCCGTGCTTTACGCAACGGTGGAAATGGGAGTGTTATTGCTTCTAGATTTTCAATTTGTGAATGTCAACTTTTTATTTCTCTTGCAAATAGCGCAAAAAAAAAAACTGGTAGTGGGGAGGTAGAAAAAATCAGTCCAACAGATTTCGACTTACGAGATGAGATAGGAACGAAATTAATGGCCTCGAAACGTCTGAAACCGATCGCGCAGTGACACGACGTCATATCCCACAGCAATGAAATCCTCTGCTACACCGCTGCGCAAACCTGAATATTCGCACAGGAAATAAATACCCTTTCTTTAATTAACTCGAAACCATAAGACTTACGGGAAAAGTGACTGAACGTAAAATTTTTCAACAACAGCGCTCTTTGGCATTTTATGAAATTTGGTTACGGAGGGAGATTGTAGAACAAAAACTATGACTTATATTTTTCTTCTATTCGGTACATAATATTGCAAACCCTCCGTTATCCAATTTAATGGGGTGGGGTGGGGGGAGGTTAGGTCGCAAAAGCTTATCAGTGGGTTGCTCGGGATCCGCTTCTCAAAGCCATGTAGCTGTGTATTTAAAGGTAAAGCAATCCCATTACAGGCCTGGACAGGCCTTTAGGGTTCCAGGAGGTCGAGGCTCCCAGATTTCCAGAAAATCGGCACATGAAGGTGGTAAGGTTGTCAGCCCTACGCACCGGCCGCCTTTACCCCCAGGAAATATTCCTGGTACTCATTTCTGTTAGAGGCTGAGTCGACCCTAGGGCCATAGTGCGACCGAAAGGATTATGTCAATGAAAAATTCCATTGACACCATCGGGAATCGAACCCGCGACCTTCCGGCTTATAGAGCAGTGCCTCAACCAAATGCGCCACCGCGTGCCCCTTAGCTCTGTATTTAGGAAGCCAAATAACCGAACTCAGGCAATGTTTTAGCACAAAAGCGACACATATAAGTATAGCATTAATTTGATACAGAAGAAGAATATGCCCTAAACATATTGTACGGCCCAAATATGGGCCAGGAGCTTCCGCACTTAACGAAGTTTGACCTGTGTTCGTGTAGGCCTAAGTAGGCATAGGCAAGCCGAAGTGTCGTCTCTTTATACGTGTAGTTCTGTAGACTGCATTGTTGGCCTTCACAAAAATACACTATAATAAGTTACCAAATGCCAAATTCAAGTTTTTACACACAAATCATTCGGAACCCTCACCAGTAATTGCTCTGCGGGTTCGGAATGGCGGGTCGATTAATGCTGGTGTCGGTTGATCGGAGCCGTATTACCGAGGGTTCACTGTACTCTGCTGTAACAGAACACTGACTGTTGTGAAATGACTGACTTTAATTAAATTTTGAATTATAGAACGTCGCTGAAAAGGTCTGAAGTCCCGGGTTCAGATCTCAGCCCGCAGAATGGCAACCTTAATGTCATTCGTGAGGAAAAAACAAAAGTCCTGGGTTCTATGTTCGTACGGGACCTACTGCAGTAAATATGTAGGGTTAGCCGCCCGTTATGGTGAGTTTTCTCGTACAAATCTCGCGCTAACGGATAATTAACATTTTAGCTCCCTGTGGAACACTGAGCAGAGAACAAAGAAGCGCATAGATTTCCTTTTTTCCAAGAAACGCGCCCATGAAAGGGGCGTAAGCTACAATACGGCTTATTCATTTCGAAATCCAAACAGTCAGCTAATAAGGAATATCAACTTCACGTATATACATACAAATCACGAACATTTACTTGAGTCAATAAAATTCGAAGTGTGGAACATTCGTTCCTCGTCATCCATCCTGGTCAGGTATCAGTGTGGCCGACGTCCCGCAAAATACTGACACTCAGCAATTCACGTAGTATACAATGTCCTGTTTATAGCTCGACAAAATGGTCTGAAACAAGGAGATACTTTATCGGCAATGTCCTGTAAATTTGCCTCAGAATACTCAGTTAGGCAGGTCCAAGAAAACCAGGAGGGACTGAAACTCAATGGAACACATCACCATTCCGTCCGTGCTAATTTATTTAACCTTTAAAAGCCTAGCGGTTACTTTACTTACCACCAGGTTAGCATTCAAAAATTCTACACGGTTCTCACATTGTGTTTATGTGTTTTGTACGGATCTCAGAACAAACAGCGACTTTTGTCTTATACAGCATTAACAGATTGGTTTTGTAAAACAGAGGTGAAGCGTGTTTACTGCGCGGTACGCACTCAGTCCTTATATAAAACAGACACGTTTCGTCTTTAAAGGGTTGCAGGAATACAGATATTTACCAGCGAAGAGCGGTATAACAGTCGCTGGTAAGGAGGCTGGACTGTCAGCAAATGCAGAGAAAATAAAGCACCTGTGTCTCTCGTGAACAGAACGCAGGGGGAGATCATAACATGGACACAATGTGGCAGAGTTGAAATATTCTGGAACGACAGTGACAAATGAAAACTGAATTCACAAATAAACTAAGATAAAAAAGGTACAGTTGCACCTACACAGCCCATGAAGTCATACAGGGGAAACAGAAATGTACCTCCACTCATTCTTACACTCGGCACTATTTGGAGGTGAGTGTTCAGCCTCACGCCTCGGCCGCTTTACCTCCGAGGAAAGAGCCCCCGGTACCCATTGAGTAGGAGGCTGGGTGGATCCCAGAGCTGATGTAAACGGTTTGGAGAAGAGAGAAGTCTGTTGCCCCTGCCGGGTTTCAAATCTCGGATCGCCCAGTCTTAGCCTAGTCACTGTACTGAAGGCAGTATCCCGACTCCTGCAGCGACGTTAAGTGCATTTTGAAGTCACTGAGTTCAGTTCATAACTGAAGTGTCCAGTCTCACCTTCAATTAGTGGCCATCAAAGTATTTTAAAAATCTGTTGTACATGCTCATGGAATGGAAATTAATGTGGAAGAAACTAAGGTAATGAGAATCTCAAGGCAACCATACCCATAAAAATTATGATAGATCAAAAACAGTTGGAGAAGGTGGAATATTTCAATTATTTGGGCAGCATGATAACAAATGATGCAACATGTACACGTGAAATTAAATCCAGAATTTCCATGGCAAAAGCAGCATTCAACAAGAAGAAGACTCTTTTCACCAGCAAACGTGACTTAAATTTAAGGAAGAAACTAGTAAAGTGCCACATTTGTAGCATAGCTTGTATGGTGCTGAAATGTGGACACTGCGGAAAGTAGATCAAAGTATCTGGAAAGTTTTGAAATGTGGTGCTGGAGAAGAATGGAGAAGATCAGTTGGACCGATCGTGTGAGAAATGAAGAAGTATTACACAGAGTCAAGGAGGAGAGGAATATCCTACATACAATAAAAAGAAGAAAGGCTAACTGGAAAGAAACTGCCTTCTGAAACACGTGATTGAAGGAAAGTTAGAAGGAAGGACAGAAATGACGGGAAGACGAGGAAGAAGGCGTAAGCAGCCACTGGATGACCTTAAGGAAAAGAGAAGATACTGGAAATTGAAAGAGGACGCACTAGATCGCACCATGTAGGAGAAGTGCTTTGGCAGAGGCTACGGACCTGTCGTAAGATAGACTACATAATGTACGCACATGTTTGCACGTCTGCAGTCAGGCGGTGCCAGTGGGTGCACTACAGATGTAGCTGTACCAGCTAGGAGTTTGCAAAATACAGTATGAAAGACAAACATGCTGATCAGAAGTGAGGTCTGTGAAGACTATATCCAGAAGCCGTTCCATGAAAAAAAAAGCGCCGTTGCGATTGGCAGAGAGCGCGAGCAGCAAACGATAGATACGTAATTGGTCCACACGTCAAAAATGCGCTATCACTCTGGTTAGAATACTACGGCAAAGCGTGGGCGCGTTGCTTGCAGTGCTGTAGTGTACTCCACTTCTGTGAAGCTTTTCGTCTGAGCTGACACCTCGACTCTTCTGCGTATTATAGCGTAGGGTCTGGCGCCGTCCGCTACAGTTGCAAAACTGGCGCCGGGTGCTATCATCAACGAACCATACTACTATGACATGCAAAGTGCTGATTTCAAAAAATTTGCGTATATGCAAGATGTCTTACGCAATGTTACAGAGCGCATTACGCAATTCATGTGTTCATTTTGAGGTCCCAACAAAGGCGATTTTTACCTTATGCATACACAATATATACATATATATATATATATATAATAGAGCATTATATACGTACATAAACGTACGTACATATGTGCACACACACTGAAAGCCGCTGCACCCACTTTGTTCATGGTCTGGCTACTGGCCTGCACGTTTCGGTTTTACATAAACCATCCTCAGGGCAACTATCGGTATATGCGGAAGAAATATTACGAAAATCTGAATAGTTGGTTTCATTAAACGTGGATTAGAATTATTTTATGACAAGTTGGCAGTCACGTATAACTAGTGAAACCCTATGTCCATTTGTGTTACCCGCCGAGCGCCCACCGAACGACATTGCGAATGACGTGACGAGCGATCCAACACGTGACTTGGAATTGACAAGTCACCTCTATAAAAACTGTGTTAAATGAATGTACTGTCGGCGCCACTTAATGTGGTGTCGTAAAGGTGAGAACCTGTGACGTAGGAAGGTGCCTATGAAACACTCTGCACACTGTTCAATAGGGCTACTGCTGATCGAAATATGAATGCTGGGCTATACGCATAGAATGTGCAGTCTAATAATGGAATTAACACCGACTAGCAGAGGCAATACAGCAATCCGCAGCAGGGGAGGGGGGAAGGCATTTTTGTGGTGTGACGAGGAGAAGAAAATTAAGAGCCTGTTGGAGCCTATAAACGGCCCCAAAAACGTGAGCCAAATACAGGTATATCGGCTGTACCAAAAGCAACTGTGAAATCAGAGAATCGAGCATACAGCACACCAACGGACTTCAAATTATTCCTGAAGAAATGAAATATGTTATAAACAGGTGGACAAACAAGTTCGCTTAACAGTTCTGTCGCCGTAAATGGACAGCCCTATTGGATGACAATGATATCTTTCACTGGTCAAGCCCGGTGTCTTTTTAATGAGTACTTACAATCTTTGGTAGTATGTTGGTACAACTGCTTTCACTTGAACTTTATTACAGAAAGTAACAGATTTATATTACTTTATAATTGGCAACTGCCGCTTTAAAGTAGTTTTTTGTTTCAACGGCTCGACAGCCCCTTGGGGGCCTAGGCCGCCTCATTGTTCGAGTCTTCAGATCACACACATTTAGACACACCACACTCGGTAGGACTCCTCTGGACGAGGGATCAGCTCATCGCAGACACCTCTACCTGACAAACACACTCACAGGAGACAGACATCCATTCCCTAGGCGGGATCCGAACCCACAATCCCAGTAAGCGAGCGGCCGTAGACCCACGCCTTAGACCGCGCGGCCACTGGGATCGGCGTGTTAAAGTAGTACGTCAATATATTATTAATTGTTGGTCATTAGGCTGCAGAATCAGTACGTGAATAAATAAAGAACAGAACTAAATTTAATAATAATGATGATGATGATGATGATAATATAATAATAATAATAATTTCTGGATTTCCAGGCAAATTTTGTGAAGATAATATGCGTGTCAGAAATAAGTTAATATTTGGGTTATTAAAACTGGCTGTTCACTTTTATTAGTTAGTTTGTATTCAAGAAACTCTGATCTGATATCGTTAATCCTTCTAATTAGATGGATCTTTTACTCACTGTTTCATCTGAGGCACTTGGGCATATTTCTGTATAAGGTTAGATGCAAGTGGGAGCACCACACGAGACAACCAGAAGGAGAAGAGGAGGCATCATCACGGTTGTAAATACTAGTATATTGGTGCAAATAAAGGTAAAGTTCACTCCAGAACAGGCCATGAACGCCCAGATGGGGAATAGAGATATTGCTTTACTCTTTCTTTAACCTCGGCGCTAGATGGGGGTGGGTGGTAACGCCACGCCCCGGCCTCTTTGCCCCGTGGAATGACCCGGTACCCATTGTATGGGAGGCTCAGTGGGCCCCAGGGCCGGTCTGGACTGGTGCGGAAAATCTCACCCCCACCGGTATTCGATCCCCGGACCGCCCAGCCCGTAGCGAGTCGCTATACCGACTGAGCTATCCCGGCCCCACCAGTGCAACTAGATAAACGAATTTTTTCTAGGTACAGTATTAAGGTTGAATCGGCTGTGCATTGATAAAAACATCCTGGTGTTAGCAGGAGCTGCACCATATGTATTATACTGTAACAATATGTATGCTTGGCTCAAATAACATCCCGGCTCTCTATTCACTGTTTCAATTATGTCTTTCCATGCAGGCCAGAGAGCGGGTGGATGTTTCTCGATTGGTGTATACATGCCTGCCTAGCCGCTCCGTTGAACGAACCACAACGCAACCGGCCGCGCCAAATGCTGGCGCCGCGATCTAACGCTGACTGGCCGAACGTAACGAGAACCACTGTCACGTGTGTGTTGCTTGTTACTTGCTCTGTGTCGCCATACTGTAACCTGCTCTAGTTTTGTCACCAGCAGATCACGCGTCATGCAACCATGAGAGACGACCCTGATTTTAATATTTTGTTTGTGTCTTTAGTCGAGGAGCACAGATGTCTCTTTGACTGCAGTAGTGCTGAGTATGGGAACAGAAACATTCAAGAGAGGGCGTGGGATAAAATCGCACGCGAAGTTGCTGCTACAGGTAAGTTTACACTGCACAGTTACAAAATATTATGCAATTATTTGGTTACTAGTGGTGGTGCCAACTTTTAAACACTGCTGTTATAAGTAAAAGCCGATCCCAGTGTCCACGCGGTTTAAGGCGTGGATCTACGGCCGCTCGCTTACTGGCATTGCGGGTTCAAATCCCGCCTAGGGCATGGATGTCTGTCTCTTGTTAGTGTTGTGTGTTGTCAGGTAGAGGTGCCTGCGACGAGCTGGTCACTCGTCCAGAGGAGTCCCACCGAGTGTGGCGTGTCTAAGTGAGTGTAATCGTGAAGTCTCAAAAATGAAGAGGCCTTGGCCCACTAGGGCTGTCGAGCCATTGGGGGGGGGGGGGGGGGGTGAAAGTAAACATTCAAACGTTTAAAGGTGCTTAAGTGGTATATTATATTGCCGAGGTAGGTAATCATTATGGTGTTACAAAATAATGTTGCAGTCTGACGATTATTACTGTAACGCCGTGTAGTCTGGTAGAAGTTAACCGACTTCGAAGGATCCTGCTGCTTCCGAAACGTCAATTTATATCAGATTATGTTGCTTCATGTCCCATAAGAAAGTAACTGCCGGTATCCATAACGCGCAGTGTCAGTCAGTCAGTCAGTCAGTCTGTCTGTAATAATGCAACCGATGCGACAGAAACAGCAGATAACAGGAAGTATAGACTCTGAGTCTTGCGGAATATGAAGTCGTGTCAATTGGTAACGTTACTGAGATCTCAGAGGAGCTTTCTGCCTCCGTCTTGTGTCAGTGTAGCCCAAGAAAAATTTTTTCGCGGTTACAACAAGGAGACAGTTCGTTTAGTGTACGGCAAGGATATGTTCCAGGAATGCTGAATTCGTAGTACTTCTTCAGAAGAATCGCGAGGACAGACACGACCAAAGTTTCATAACAAGACAATCTCTCGACGGTGGAAGCAGATTCCATTATTTTTTGTCTGGCAAGAATTCAGTTTGAATTTTTGCCAGCTTCAAAAAACGATGTCATAAAAGTTCCAACAGTTGTTTCCATCAGTTTTTTTTTTGCCACTACTTGTTAAGCCTCAGTGACCATCTTATTATGACTACCGTCACAATCTCACAAATCAACTAAATCTCTTGCCTTATCCGTGTATGCTGTACTTGTTTACGCCATTTTGTTGTCATTCCATCTTATTATGACTACCGTCACAATCTCACAAATCAACTAAATCTCTTGCCTTATCCGTGTATGCTGTACTTGTTTACGCCATTTTGTTGTCATTCCATCTTATTATGACTACCGTCACAATCTCACAAATCAACTAAATCTCTTGCCTTATCCGTGTATGCTGTACTTGTTTACGCCATTTTGTTGTCATTCCATCTTATTATGACTACCGTCACAATCTCACAAATCAACTAAATCTCTTGCCTTATCCGTGTATGCTGTACTTGCTTACGCCATTTTGTTTTCATTCCATCTTATTATGACTACCGTCACAATTTCACAAATCAACTAAATCTCTTGCCTTATCCGTGTATGCTGTACTTGTTTACGCCATTTTGTTGTCATTCCATCTTATTATGACTACCGTCACAATCTCACAAATCAACTAAATCTCTTGCCTTATCCGTGTATGCTGTACTTGCTTACGCCATTTTGTTGTTATTCCATCTTATTATGACTACCGTCACAATCTCACAAATCAACTAAATCTCTTGCCTTATCCCTGTATGCTGTACTTGCTTACGCCATTTTGTTTTCATTCCATCTTATGACTACCGTCACAGTCTCACAAATCAACTAAATCTCTTGCCTTATCCCTGTATGCTGTACTTGCTTACGCCATTTTGTTGTTATTCCATCTTATTATGACTACCGTCACAATCTCACAAATCAACTAAATCTCTTGCCTTATCCCTGTATGCTGTACTTGCTTACGCCATTTTGTTTTCATTCCATCTTATTATGACTACCGTCACAATCTCACAAATCAACTAAATCACTTGCCTTATCCGTGTATGCTGTACTTGCTTACGCCATTTTGTTTTCATTCATCTTACGTGCTGTTGCCAACTCGTTCTTGAAATTTGTTTTGGCTTCCATTCGATGGGTCGATGGATTTTTAATTACTTTAAAACACCTCAATATCATGTATGATCCGGCAGTGTGTGTAGCAACTGTTTGTGCGGAAGACAAACAGGTGCAAAATCAGGCGAAGGCCAACACGGTGAATGAGGAAATTGTTTGAAGAGCGAAAACAGTTATGCGTGTCAGTTCATGACGCAACTGAGCAGGATTTAAAAACTGTTAAAAGATGTTTTCCTTCGCCAACGCGTCCAGACCGGATGTGGAGCCCACACACCTTTCCGTTAAAAGTGTACCGAGGCTCTTTCCCACGGCATAAAGCGGCCGGGGCTTGAAGCTGACCTCCATTTAGTGCTGCAAGGTTAAGGAAGGCTTGAACTATATATCTACTCCCACATACGTCTTCATGTTGTAGTGCTTAATTACAATACGTTCTAATCAAAACAACGAAATTAGCTCGCGTTTAGAACTAATGACTGTCAAAGTTCCGGGTACGTAGAGGCCTGATGATAAAATGCTACGGATATTAGCTATAATACGATGAGTTAGGAAATCAAGGGCGCACCCAAGGGGGGCTGCCGGGCTGCAGCCCCCCCCCCAAACCCCCAAAACCGAAATTTAAAAAACACAGATTTTGTAGCTATTATGATATCAAAAGCTTTACGTGATTTCCCCTTCAGCCAAAATCAGCCACTGAAGTCAGCTGATGACTAGTACATTAGAATTTTGAAAAATAAATTAATACAATTAAAAAAACAAGACGATAGGACACTGTGATTGAGTCACGGAACATGTAGTTGTGTTTGTATGTATATAAATGCAGTTGTAAACAGTGTTATGTTGTACTTACATTATGATTTTTATAACATAACTTTTAAAATAAAACATAAATTATACGTAGCCTCAGGGTCAGCCCTCCCCCCAAGGAAAAAGTCTGGGTCCGCACCTGTAGGAAGTGTTTGCATAGCGTAACAATTTCGGGGCTTTCGCTGCCCTTTTTTGTCCCTAGATTTCTTGAGTCAAGCCTTTAAGATGACACAACACAAACGTCCATTTTCTTCAATTAGGTCTACAATCGTAAATGTAAGGAAAACGTTTAATTAGACTTAATCTATTCATTTCTATCTACAACTTTCGTCCGAAACATTTTCTGTCCGATGAATACTGAACGAGTTACGTTCGGGGTACGCGCAGACACGCATAGAGGTCTTCATGCAAAGGGTCGTTTTGCCCAGTTTTAACCATAAGTGGACAGGGTAAATATCAAGTACAGCTAACCAATACAACGTGTCCACGCCATGAAGGCATATAGGAGGAATAGAGGCATAGCCCCACTCATTCTTAACCTCGACACTAGATAGAGGGGAGTGGCTAACATCACGCACCGGTACCCATTAAATAGGAGGCTGGGTGGGCCCCAGAAACGGTCCGGAATAAAAGGCAAAATCTCTTGCTTCTACGGGGATTCGAATCCCGGACAGTCCAGCCCGCAGCGTACCGACTGCGCTACCCCTGCTCTAGAACTAACCAATATCAAATTTTATTACAATGCTTTCAGTGGTTGTCGAGCTTTACACGAACACACTGTTGAGCAGACAGAGTAATTTTTCGTGTTTAACGTGTTCAAGAAGACAACGTACGTATGAATGTACAGTGGTCTTTTGCTAATTTTCTGACCGCTGATGTCATGTTCCCATACACGTCCACACTACATACGCCTATTTTGTACGTACAAATCTTGTTTCATCTTCAAAGCTGCTCTTAACAGAAGGACGAAGGGCGAAGCCTGGGGGCCTACCAACATAAGTGATGTCTTTCGGAAATCGAGAAGCATGAAGAAAGAAACAGAACTTTCAGAATGGGGAATAAACATTCAAAATCCTGTCTTTGAACTGTTTCGAAACATAGTCTAAGCAGTCTCTATACAGTATTTTGAATGCATGCAATTCTGAATATAGCCACGGCCAGTCTCCAACTTCTAGGCATGTACGATTAGGCAACAAGACGGAATACGTGGTTCGTAGCATAAAATTACTCTATGGAAAATAACTGCTTCAGAATGCAGAGTCCGAACTTGAAAGTGTTTCTCTTCGCATGTGTCAACGGTACTTACACAATTAGACACGTTCTACAGGTCACTGAAAAGGTCTGCAAATTCCGCCATCTTGTTGAGCGAAGTGGATAAGTGTCCTGTTTTAAAGCATGCCAGATGGACAGTCACGTGACTGTTACAAGATCCCAAATCATTGCCTGATCTCTCAAAATATAAAACGCCCTAAATGATAATCCAGTTTTAAAATATCGGAAAAGTAAAAATGTTACATAACTTGTACTTTTGTTACTCTTTAAGTTACCCAAAGCTAAATCTGAGGAATGTAATATAATTTTAAGAAGATGCAACTGAAAGCAAACGTTTCATTTTGTTTGTTATAGTGCTGGAGTGTAAAGAACGCTGGAAGAATTTAAGGGCGTCGTTCACAAGATTCTTGAAGTCGACTCAACTGTCGTGCGGTTCTGGCACCAAATATAAGAAACCTTACTACTTGGCAGAATATTTACATTTCTTGAAACCTTTCACTAAGTCGAGAAAGCAAAGTGGCATATTACAGAGCGTATCGTTGGAACCAGACACAGAAGTGCAGGGCTGTGACAGTGAACCTGAGTCAGCCGAATCGGCGTCAAAATTGGAGCAGGACACAGAGCAAGTGGATGAGGTCCGCCAGAATGGAGACCATAGCATAAATACCAGCAGCTGGCAGGAAGTAACACCTGAAGAATTCATTACACCACCCAGCAAGAAAATAAAAAGGACTCTATCAGTCGAAGATGTAAACAGATCTGCATTTCAGTGCTGCCAGGTCAGGAAGCGCTTGTTCAAAATGAAGATGAAGACCCCGATCTGTCATTTTTTAAAAGTGTTCTTCCAGATATGAAAGAGATGAATGCCGAACAAAAAAGCGTTTCAAAATTGGAATACTGAGCTTAGCCCAACAAATACTGGCAGAAAACAGTGCGTCCTCGGTATCAGATACTGCCAAGTCTGGCAGTTATGCTTAAGGTAAGGCGAGACTTTGTAGACCTTGAAGATATTTGGACTCTTGCGAGATATGACGTTCTGACAGCGGTCTTACGTCTCGTAGACTGATAAATAGCTGTCGACGTTTCGAACGATCGTAATGTACCTTCCTTCATCTTCAGGGTCAAGCAGCACAGGAAACAGCCGCGCCGGAGGATACGAGCATATCTGCGATCTTCTTTTCCCGCACCTCGCCATTAGCGGCAGCACTGTGCTTCCGTTTCCCCCCACTGCAGGCAAGCATATGGACAGTGTGTGAAAGCAGCTCAGTGAATCGTGTTCGTGTCGTGCTGTTACCGGCAAACGATGAAGTTCTTTGTGGGGTGATTCTGCTTTCTCTTTTATCGTGTTAGGAGGAAAGAAATCGCCGCGCACCGTTAGGGTTTCATCTTAAAACAAAGAGGGAAGACACAAAATACTTATGTGTATCTTGTAATGCAGCTTCTGAAATACAACCTGCATTGCTGCAGCATTCTTGTAATAATTTAGCCGAAATGCAGTGTCGTAACCACAATGTCCTATAGCCCGGATAATCGAACCACACTTTGTAGCTTCCTTGCGCTGTTGCAGCATATGTAACGGAGTACAGTGACTATGCTATGAACTCGACTATCCGGAGTTCGAATCTCGATAGGGGCAAGAGATTTATTTAAAAAACGTGCAGATCGGCTCTGTGGCCGGCCCACTAGCCGGGGGGGGGGTGCAAGTGAGTGCACTGCCCCCCACAACAAATTTGGATGCACCCAGTTGGAATTTGCAAAATATCAAAGACAGACAAACACGCTGATCAGCCCGCTATAAAACGTGCGACACGTACCGCATCCACGTGTTGCCTCTGTTGAACCGCCGTGGTTGAAAACAACTCATTTTCAAAAGTGTGTGTACATGCACGATGTTTTGTGCAATGTTACAGAGCGCATTATGTAACTAAATGGTTGACTTTGTGGTCCTGACAAAGGCGCTTTTTACGTGTATGCATGCACAATATGTATACACAGTATTGTATAGCCTATGTATAACAGAGCATTATATACGTATATAAAGGTCTACATATATGCAGCCACTGTGTTAATGGTCAGGCTATGGGCCCGTCTGTCGCCCAGCCAGCCACCTATTCAATGGGTAAAGGGAGCTCTTTTCCCGGAGGTAAAGCAGACGGAGAATGAGGCTGATCGCTCACTTCTGTCTACTCGTAGTACCGACGTTAACAGTGAGTGGAGCTATACCTCCGCCCCCCTTATATGCCTTTATGGCGTGTATAGAGATAACTTTCCCTTTGTTTTGAATATAGATGGTTCGAGTATACCAAAGGCAGAAGTGGGTACAATCAGATGTGCACAGCCTGGCGCTACGCAGAGCACCGTACCTGTCACGGGACGGTACGACGGATGACAGCCTTCTGCGACACATGCCGTGCTCTGGCCAGGGATAAAAGATACTCTCGACATATAAAGATAATCTCTCAAAGCTGAAGAATTGCATAGAATAAGAATGTTCAAGGTTTAATGGGTTTGTTACGCCAGTACTCTGTCCCTGTGCCATGAAGGCATGTGGGGGAGTGGAGGTATGACTTCACATATTCTTGTCTTGGGCACTGGAAGAAGGCAAGTGGTCAACTTCACGGCCCTTCGCACTTTATTCCTACAGGAAGAGACGCCAGTAACCACTGTACAGGAGGCTGGGGTTCGTCTCACAGCCAGGCTCGTCGCTGTGGAGAATAAAAAATCTGTTCCTGCTGGGAACTGAACCCGATCATTAGCCCGTAGCGCGCTCGCTATATTAACTGGACCAGTCTAGTGCTGGGTTGTGAAGTAGTTTTTTTTTCCCAATGGCTCGACAGCCCCTTGGGGGGCCTATGCCGCCTCATTTTTCGAGGCTTCACATCACACACCTTTTAGACACACACACACTCGGTAGGACTCCTCTGGACGAGTGACCAGCTCGTCGCAGAGACCTCTACCTGACAACACACAACATCACACAGACAGACATCCATGCCCCAGGCGGGATTCGAACCCACGATCCCAGTAACGCGAGCGGCCGTAGACACACGCCTTGGACCGCGCGGCCCACTGGGGTCGGCGCATGTTCTGTTACTTCACTAAATAGCCGTCAACGGTGAAAATGTTAAAGACACGGGGATTCTGGCCTCATGTACACAGTTTTCGTATGACGAGACGTTTTCCAGAAGTCTGATGCGTTCAATTTGAGATTCATGCAAAACAGCGGCTACAGTCGACAGACAGAGCACAAAATTACATTCACTCCATAAATTCTACCACACAACGCGCGATATCAAATTTAACCAAAACCCATCACGTGATTTATGTAAATAAACAAGTTACGTAGCACTTACAGGCCCCAGCAAACTGCATTCAAGGACCCACAGCTTCGACCCACGGACCTTCTGCATGGGCGGATATCGTGCTGTCTGCAAGACGAGAGGAGCCAAGAGTCAAGGAAGCTGCAACAACAACACAGACCAAGGTGACGTGTGTCGTAATGACGTCACAGCAGTGTATGTGGTGTGCATTAGCGCGAATTAAATTATTCAGAGTCGTGATTTCACTGCCTTGTGCGTAGGTGTGCCGGTCATACGTGGAGTGGCCCACAGCTCGCTGTGCTTCCACACCCTTCAGCAAGCAGACCTTGGTAGTTGCAATTCATACAGCGTTAGTTACACAATGCGCACATTTGAAATACACTGAAATTACCTTAGCTAAGACGAGAAATAAGTAAAACGGTGAAACAAAGGTGTAATGACACGTAAAGGTAGAACGTGGTGGCAAAAATGACCGAAAAGATTCATTAGCCCTTAGTTTTTGTTTCTATGGCTCGACAGCCCTATATGGGCCTGGGCCTCCTCGTTTCGTCGAGGTTTCACTATCGCACACTCATTTAGACACACCACAGTCGGTAGGACTCCTCTGGACGAGGGACCAGCTCGTCGCAGAGACCTCTACCTGACAACACTCACAAGAGACAGACATCCATGACCCCGGTGGGAATTTTTTTTTTGTCTGTCCGGGGTTTTCCCCCTTTGATCCATTTTGTACTGTTTAAATCCTTTCGTCCTTCATGTCACTTTACGTTCCATAGTACCGTCCTTACAACTAAAACAACACAGACATCCATGCCCACGGTGGGATTCGAACCCACGATCCCAGTAAGCGAGCGGCCGCAGACCCACGCCTTAGACCGCGCGGCCACTGGGATCCATTAGCCCTTAGTACGGACAAGAATTTTAGTTGGCGTAGGAGATGATACAGGCTTGCAGATTGTACAAGGAAGGAAAGAAATGCGATAGCATGGTAGATAACCGGAGTTCGGAAACTGAGGAAGTAGAACAAAGTAACGAGATGCCAAACATACACTGTCGAACTGGGCCCCCCCCCCCCCCCCAATACCCTCAAGCACACACCAGGTCTTGTCCTATCCTCATTTTTTCTGTACGTTAATACAAATGTAAAGGTAAAGTTGTCCCGTGTACGCCATGAACGTATATGGGGGAGTGAAGATACAGCTCTACTAATTCTTAACCTCGGCAGTAGGTTAGGTGAGTGGTCAGCTTCACGCTCCGGTCGCTGTACCTCCGAGGAAAGAGCCCTCAGGGCCCAATGAATAGGAGGCTGAATGGGCCCCAGAAGCTGGTTTGAACGCTTTGGAGAAGAGAAAAATCTTTTGCCTATGTCAGGATTCGAACCACGATTCCTCGGACGTCCAGGGAGTATACATATTTACCAGTAGGCGCCAGAAGGGCGACTTGAAGCAAGTTCCACACTGCCACGGTACAAATTTTAATCGCCCTGGCGAGCTGGCGCTCGGGAATTGTGCACCCCAGGTCTAGTCACTATGTCGACTGAGCTATCCCGACTGTAAGGTGTGCAAAAACAATACAAAATTAACTGATGTTAAGGACATACAAACGTTCCTAATACAAAATTAAGGTAACAAAATTAATTATGGTAATTATTACAACGGTAATACAAAATAAAATAAAATTACTGAATGAGAAAGACAAACTTGAAATGTTGTCTCACTTTGTCAGTACAAGTTCCACATTCCTTTCTGCGCGTTTCGTGTCCTAACTCTATGACATATCGCCAATTTGGCCTCTCCGAACGGCGGGCCTAGCGTCTGACCTGGCCGAGTTTGCTTCTAGGTGATATTCTTGTTTGTTCTGAATTTTCGGTACTGGTTCTGTCGAACCGGCTACATCACACCCCTGGCTGAAACAAACTGGCAGTAGCTACAACTCAAACACACTGATATTAATTAACCACCTAACTCGATGGAGCACGGCTGATAAGCCAATATTCATTCAGCTAGTCAAAAAATTCCTCTTATTTTTTTTATCAAACCCCAAGGTTAATTGCCGTGATCACAACAACATGTCACTGGTCTCTATCCTGAGCCACATTAATTCAATCCACACCTTCCCAGCCTTTCCCTTTAAAAGGCCGATGTAATATTATCCTCTCGTCTACACCTGTGTCCCAGTCGTGCCACATGTCCCACCAGTCTCACCCAAATTTACTCGATCACACTAATAACATTGTCAATTAGCACAAATTTGCGAGCTTCTCTTATGCTCCCTTCTCCAAACTGTAACTTCATCCCTTTTAGGTCCCAATATTTTTGTCAGCATCCTGTTTTTGAGCACCTTTAGTCTATGTTTGTTCACCTCAATGTGAGAGACCAAGCATCACAAAAAGATATAGTAACTATCCTTCTGCTGTTATTTTGTTCTGCAGGTGTCGAGAGATGTTCGTACACTTAATCTTCACTGCTCTTACTTCCAAATCAGCCTCATTACTAGCAACTAACAGACCTCCTGTGTTTTTCTGCGTAGTGGTTTTTCCCAATAATTTATATCATCTGCTACAAGAGAACCTGATGTGTCCCATTACGTTTCAATCCACACTGATTTTGTTGGACATTCCTAATGCCATATTTTAGAACAAAGTTGGAAAGCAATGGCGATAAAGCACCGCCATATTACGGGCCATTGCGAATAGGAAATGCGTCAGACAAATGATTACGTATTATAGTGTTCATTTACAAGCATTTAAGGAACCTAACTAGTTTGACGCTTATATCGAACTCGGTGAAGACTTTAAAGAGAAAACTTCCCTTCTAGCCAAACAGTAGTATGCTGTCTTGAAGTCTACCAATAGCTGATGTACCGCCACATTTTTTCTTGTATTTTGGTTTGTGGTGAAAGGCCCCGCAGCAGATGTTACGGACACACCGCAGCCCTTAAGGCTTATTTGCAATTCTGTGATGAAGATGATTAGTTTTTTCCGTTTTTCCTTGCAATGGAGCACCGGTGGAATGGAAGTGACAGGGAAAAACCGAAGTACTCGGGGAAAAACCTGTCATAGTGCCACTTTGTCCACCACAAATCCCACATGGACTGGCCCGGGATAGAACTCGGGCCTCCGCGGTGAGAGGCCGGCGACTAACCGCCTGAGCCGTGGAACGGCCTTGTTTATAGTCCACTCTCTGACGGGGAATATCTAAGCAGCCGTTTGATCTGTTGCGTTGAAGTCCACCACTGGCGATCCACAATAACTTCGTCGGCATATAGAGTTAACCTTGACAGAGGAATGTTGAATACTTGTATGCGGTTGATAAGTGACATGCCTAGATAATTACTGATAACAGTGCTATCGCTCTTGTTATAAATAGGTGCAATGACTCCTTCACTGCCAAGGAAATTCTCCTTATTGGACACAGAATTAATAAGCTTATGGATCTCAAAATGCAATGTTTCACTTCGTGTTTGCATCAGTTACGCCAACATTCCGTCAGTACCTACCTCTTCGATGGCAGTCAACCTGAAAGGCACTAGACTCAGACATTGGTGGCTCAGTTGTATTTATTTCAGTCTCCCTAACATTACATTCAATAAGCTGCAGAAGTGATTCTCCTGCCTATTCAAAATGTTGTGGGAATCTTACACTTATGAAGTTTAATAATAATAAGTTTAATAATAATTCTTGGCTCAACAGCCCTATATGGGCCTGGGCCTCCTCTTGCCTCCTCTTGTCGAGGTTACTAAGTCATGCGCATTCATGGCAGTTGGTGACCGGCCAGCTAGCCGCGCTTAGTGTTCTATCGATCCTGATGTGCACGCCAGAGCCATCTGGCAGGCAGTCAGGAGACTTGGATGAGAAATGGAGGCAATTTGGCTTACGCAACATTTTTATTCATGCCCGTAAGGTTCTTTTACATGCCGTAAATCTACGACATGGGACCGACGGCTTTACTTCCCCTCCGAAGGAAGTGGTGCTCCGGATTTTTATCATCCTTAAAAATCCATCGACCTCGGTCGGGATCGAACCCGCGAACCTTGGGTCCAGTGGCGAGCACGCTAACCACTAGTCCACCGAGGGCGACCTTCTTGCCTCCATACAAGACTAATATAATTGTCTCACTGTTTGTTTCTGGCCCATTAATTTTGTCTCAGCTTTTCTTCCCTGCTCCCCCGCCCCCCTTGAAATGTCCCCAGTTCCATGTCTTACATTGCTCAGATTATCTAAATTCGGCTAGGATCCCGTAGCACTTGCAGTTTGTCCTACTTCCTTTAATCTAAACAGGTTGAACATTCTTCATCAAACCACGGTTCACGCCATTTCACTTCATAACAACACAGACTCTGCGTGACTTCAGGCTTGCGCCGCGGTGTAAATGAGGTCTTCGCCCATCTGGGATGTTACACAGCGCAGATCGGTAGTTAGCTACTGACGTTTCGGGACAACCTATCGGTCCCATCTTCAAGGGACAAGCAGTCTTCTTGGACTGCTTGACCCTTGAAGATGGGACCGATAGGTTGTCCCGAAACGTCATCAACCAACTACCGATCTGCGCTGTGTAACATCCAAAAAGAGCGAAGATCTCAACATAGGCTCTCCTTATCTCAAAAGTTTATACTTCCCCCGAATAATTGTCTAAGCTCTACTGATGTCACCACAGCAGGCGCGTCCTCAGGTTGCGGATGGAGGAACGGCCTCCGGATATGGAGGGTAGCTGCGAATACATTGAATAAGCAGTCGCGGACAGCCGACAAGGGGTGGTCCTCCAGCTTGGGGGTTGGGCGAGGTGCTAAAAACTCCTCATCGTAAAAAATTACCATGTGACGAAACATATCGCAAAGTGTACTGATGTCCTTATCGTGTACGTGTCTAAAGTTGCAGTCCTGTTTGAGACATTAGTATTAAGACGTTATTAAATTGTAACGTCGTTCAGCCTCTTGAGGTTGCATTCCCCACATCACAGGTCTGCGTTTCGTGTTCACTGACGACGACGTCCTAATTTGCACAGCCACCAGTCACCAGAATCACAGCCGCGCATCTGAGCGACTGGTTGGTCATGCGAGTGTACCTCGTTCAACATTACCTCGAGTAACGATAACCTTGACACTAAATGGAGGTCAGTGGTCAGCTTCACGCACCGGCCGCTTTAAATTGCCCTTCATTATTGACCGATTTCAACCTTACTTGCACTGTTTGCAGACGATACGCTTTCAGTGCCAGGTACGATGTTTCTGTTATATGGCTCCAATGGAAGGGTTTCCTACTGACACTGGCTGATTTCAGTGATCAAACATTCGACGGACGTTGCCCGGACTCGCATTAGCTTTGTTTTGTCGGGTATTTTAATTAATTCTTGCGGGAAAATAATTTTTCGTTCTGCGCTGTTTCGCTCGACGTTGCGATTTTCATGAACGTAACTCCAATGTTAAACGAAGGCTGGGTGTACCTGAATGCCGTCTGTCAGTATATGACCAATGTGACAGATTGCCTCCTCGTGACGATAAGTTCTGGTGTCAGAGAAACTAAAACCAACAAAGTACACTTTATTTAGGGAGAAACACCTAATTGTCTATAATTAGTCTTCTACATGTTTCGGCCCTCTTGGGCTGTTATCATGGAGCTTCAAGTAATAACAAAGGGAAGTGTATTATATTTATATTTTCAATACAACAGTCATAACTGTTATATAACAGTTATGACTGTTGTATTGAAAAGTGGATTGAATTTAATTCTGGAAGATACTGACAGATATTTTAGTCAATTATTAGCCACTTTAATTTTATATATTGTTAAACTTTTATATTTTTATGCACTTCTCTTTGTTATTACTTGAAGCTCCTTGGTAATGGCCCAAGAGGGCCGAAACATGTAGCAGACTAATTATGTTATAAACAATTACAGGTTTCTCCCTAAATAAGTATATTTTGTCGGTTTCAATTGCTGTGATTTCATAAAGAAGTTCACGGTCATATGCAACGCTGTAAGAAAGTTCACGTGGAAGGCCGTGCCATGGCTCAGGCGGTTAGTCGCCGGCCTCTCACCGTGGAAGCCCGGGTTCGATCCCGGGTCAGTCCATGTGGGATTTGTGGTGGACAAAGTGGCACTGGGACAGGTTTTTCCCCGAGTACTTCGGTTTTCCCCTGTCAATTTCATTCCATCAGTGCTCCATTACTTGGAAAAACGAAAAAAAAAAACTAATCAACTTCATCACAGGTTTGCACAATAAGCCTTAAGACTGCGGTGCGTCCGTAGCATCTGCTGCGGGGCCCTTCACAAAAAAAAAAAAGTTCACGTGTATTTACAAATGTTTCGATATAAGAACATTGTTCTCCTGACGGTCAGATTTTTGGATGGTGGCAAAGTGTAAATGTTGTCATTTATACTTTCATTAAAACTGCCGTTAGCAATTATTGGTGTGAACATACCTGCTCTGCCTAGTTTTGCACTGACTGTCCTAACTAAAATTTCAAGTAAGACGCTCTTCGGCAATTGATCGGATACTTGCTGCAGTTGCTCATAGAAGCTGTCCTTCGTGTGACCCACCATATTTATCCTCACATTCGAATGTACACTCAGGACAACGTCAGAGCAGCATCCACTTTGTTCTATATGCGAGATCACATCTCTCACCACCTCCGCGCTCTTAACGGCTTACAGTATATGTTGCCCTTACGTACAAAAAATTCTGGGGCCGTGCCATGGCTGAGGCGGCTAGTCGTCCGCCTCTCACCGCCGAGGACCGGGTTCAGTCTCAGGCCAGCCCATGTGGGATTTGTGGTGGAGAAAGTTGCACTGGGACTGGTTTCTCTCCGAGTACTGCGGGTTTCTCCTGTCAGCATCATTCTGATAATGCTTCATACTCATTCATCTGTCACCGACGCTATATAATCTTAGCAACAGAAAGCGTTGCCAAATAACACACATATACAAATGTGTGATGCTTTTCGTTCCATTTTAAATAGAGTAATATCGATTCCTCTTGTAGTTCACGCCATCTTTGTCCTATTTGACCTCCCGTATTCCACACCAAATTTAACTGACATTTGGATAATTTTTTTGAGTGAACCTGAACTACAGAGACCCCCGATATTGCACGCTGACGGTAGGTGTAGTCAATGCACAGTAGCTACCTGTACACAACTCTGTTACACGCGCTGCAGAGGCAAAGGACAGCCTGATGAAAGTGCAGAAAGTAATATCGAGCGAGTCGCACACCGGAAGTTCGTAATTGCTCTTCGGAACTGGAATTCGAGAAACGGATGTTCAGTTCCAAAGCCAGACCTCAGTAGCCTGTTTACCCAATACTTACCTTAAACATAACTGAGACGTCCTACAGGTTGCATTCGAAATGAATGATGGTGGGAATAGGCTACTGCTGTAATTGCCGGTGGCGAAGTACTGCCGAACTACAACGGACATGGACAACAGCCACTGTCGTGGTTATTGTTATTGTACTATTGTTATTTACTTGAGTGCTGCAACTGCTTTCCTATTGTAAATGGTGGTTCTTGGTGGGCCGGGATAGCGTAGTTGGTATAGCGATTCGCTACGGGCTGGATGATCCGCGGATCCAAACCCGGTGGGGGCGAGATATTCCGCACCCGTCCAGACCGGCCCTGGGACCCACCCAGCCTCCTGTACAATGGGTACCGGGTCTTTCCCGGGGGTAAATAGGCCGGTTCTTGGCGTTAACTATCACCCCCATCTAGCGCCGAGGTTAAAGAAAAAGTAGAACTGTACCTCTGCTCCGCCTCATGTCTTCATGGCCTGTTTTAGGGTGACCTTTACCTTTCAAATGGTGATTCTTGAGCAGGCACACTGCCACAAAAGCAGGAAATAAAACAGGCATATATGCGTTACACTCCGCCACGCCAAGTACAGTAGAACCTGGTTATAACGACATCGGTTTATGCGACATCTCGTCTATAGCGTCAGATATTCTGTGGTACCAATTAATTCCTCACTGTTAACCGTAGCATCATACTCCTCGGTTATTACAACACTCGTTTATAACGACACAAAGTATTTAGCCCCCTTCATGACGTTATAACCGAGTTTGGCTGTAGTTGACGAAAGCGACGATCTTATCGTACGTACTGTGACGCAGTTGTTACAGTATTAGCACATGCAAATGGTTCATTCGTATGTAGGGTCCACGTTTATTGTCGCTCTCATTGCACGCTTGGTATGAAATATTTCTCATGGTTTCTACCCTTCAGGTAAAGGTAAAGTTGTCCCTGCCCACGCCACGAAGGTATATAGAGGGGAGAAGATGTATAGCTCCACACATTCTTAACATCAGAGACGGAGATGAGTGGTCAACATCACGCCCCGGCCGCTTTACCCCCGGCACCCATTAAATAGGAGGTTGGATGGGCAACACAGGCGGTCTGGACGTTTCGGAGAAGCTACGCTGTAGTGAGTGTTACACAGTATTTTAAAATATTGAAAGTGGCATCGGTTGCAGTTCGAACGTGACGTCACATGCCTTGAATGATTTTATTATTTGACTTAACTACACGATTGTACAGTACAAAACATACGGTACTGCACCTGCTAACACCAGGCTGACTTGTGCTGCCACCTGCTTCACATCCTGAATAAATCGTCACAGGTAAGTACGACGTCAAAACGTTGATTAGAAGTGGCAGGCTGTGTGAAATAAGGGAAAAGACACAGAAATAAAGGAAGAAGAGGTGAGTAAAATAAAAAGCAGAAAGAAAGAATAAAGGAAGACAACTTTAATCCTTTCAGAAACTTAACATGCAGTTCATCTACGGCACTGCTTCCCAAACTTTTTCTTTCATTACCCAAAACCGCTTATCAGAAAGTCCTTTTTACCCAATGTAGGTAAAACACTAACTGCACAGAAAACATATTTGACAAGTGAAGAGAGATCGGTAAAAAATAGGAATCAAACAATATGTTTGATGCAATGTCGTTATTTTAAACATCTCTAAACATTTTAGCAGCCACAAACAATTCGGTAAGTATTCACCATGCATATTTCATCACCCAGGTCCCAGCAGTCAGTATAATGCCACTGTTAGACTGTTTTAGAGTATCGGTGCACACTGACTGATCACGTTCTTCAGAGTACTTCTTCTTCTACACTTTTACGGTAAATTTTAATGTGTATTCCGAGGTGTGTCTTACCCAAAGAAAAACCACTTTTACCCAATTTTGGGTAATTTACCCAGGTTTGGGAAGCACTGATCTACGATCTACCTGTAGTCATCAATGTCGAGTTTTGCCAACCCCTGTCGCAGAGCATTTTTATCGATTTCCTAATGTCCGGGTGAGAGGCGCAGTTAATGGCTTGCGATGTTTGTTGGTACAGTCAACATTTCGGCTTTTGTTATAACGCGCATGGCGGCGATGGGTGCTGAACTGGCATGCAGTGGAGGAAGTATCGGAGTCGTCTGCGTATCTGGGCGGACTAACGAAAGGATCGGTCAAGAAAGTCGGTCTGTGTGCAGATTTCAGGTTCTCACAGCGCCATTGTGAAGATTTGCGTCTTATGGTCAATAGTTCCCGACGTTTCGGAAGATCGTAGTGCCTTTCATCTTCAGGATCAAGGAAGGAATCATAGTCCAGAAGTGCGTGCTTGACCCTGAAGATGAAGACACTACGTTCCTTCGAAACGTCGGGAAATACCAGTCAACACGGCGTAATATCGCAGAAGACTTGCATTTCCAAAGTCGAGCTAGTTCATATATTGAATCAATGGGGTAGATATGGCTCCCACAAACCCCGCGGGGAGAGGGGGGCCCAAACGTACAGAATACGAAAATTTGTTGTGGGTTCTTTCGGAGTTGATTCTGTCTTACGACAGAAGACAGTATTCTTTATTACGACAGAAGACAGTATTCTGTTCTTACAACAGAAGACAGTATTCTGTTCTTACGACAGAAGACAGTATTCTGTTCTTACGACAGAAGACAGTATTCTGTTCTTACGACAGAAGACAGTATTCTGTACTTACGACAGAAGACAGTATTCTGTTCTCGACGAAGACAGATTCTGTCTTACGACAGAAGACAGTATTCTGTTCTTACGACAGAAGACAGTATTCT
Organism: Reticulitermes speratus; assembly: GCA_021186555.1. Taxonomy (NCBI): domain Eukaryota; kingdom Metazoa; phylum Arthropoda; class Insecta; order Blattodea; family Rhinotermitidae; genus Reticulitermes; species Reticulitermes speratus. The sequence goes on from JAJKFL010000010.1 coordinate 16,416,863, forward strand.
GGATCCCTGTTAAGAGATCTGGGAGTAACTGTAATAATAATTATAGCCCCCCCCCCCCCCCGATTATCGAGTCTCTAGTGGGAAGGGGGGCCACCGGTTATCTACGCTACTGCATTGAACATCCGATATACGAATCACAGACTGCGAGTTCCTGTGTATATGAGGTCTGAATTGGAATACCCATGACGATTGCTAGCATACGACGAGAATCACAGCCACATGATAATCGTGTTATAATGCTGCTGTCAGTATATTCCTACAACGTAACAACAACAGCCTTCATTGCACAACTGTCAACACGAGCGTCTTGTAATAGGGCCCACGTGTCTACGTCCACAGCAGTTCCCCATTACTGTAGTCAAATAATCCTCGTGCTGCACACTTGCTTTGTGATCATCGTGTACACTAAAAGATATTAAATATTGTTATAATTAATTTTAAAATATTTCAGTGAACACCGTACACACAATCATCTTCATGATGACCATTGACCTCGAAACGTACCGATTATTAAGCTCCTCATTATGTAATTTTCCACAGCTTCATGTCACGTCCTTCCTCATAGTCCAAATCTTGTCCTTAGCACCCTGTTTTGTAGCATTCCCAATCTATAAGAAACTAGTAAATGTAATAGTCTAAGACAGTGGTTCCCAAAGTGGGCGGTACCGCCCCCTGGGGGGCGGTGGGATTACCGAGGTGGGCGCTAATAGGTACGAGAGGTGGAAGGGAGCGCTGTTATTATCACAGGGGGGCGCTAGTAACAAGTAATGCATTTATTTCTATAATAAAATTCAAATAAAGTAATTTTTGTGTTAAAAATAAAAAATAAACTAAATTTCTTAGTATTTTAAGTTATGAATCTTATTCACGCACATATTATTTTTTTAATAAACTATTTCTAGATGAATTATTGTTAATCATAAAAAATACAATAAAATTAAAATTATTAATTAACACATAAACATTAAATTTAACTCTCATAATTTTATTTAAACGATTTTTTAAATATAAAATAAAAGTAGAGACAAAAGCGCATTTATGTTTTTTAAAAAAGGTAGGGGGGCGCTGTGGGTGTGTATATGGAACCAAGGGGGCGGTTGACCGAAAAAGTTTGGGAACCACTGGTCTAAGACAACATGTACTTTTAACCAACAGCTACATGGTTCGGCTTTACAAACGAAGCTGTACACAAAGAAAAAGATGTCTTGTATATTAAACCTTTATCTATTTCTACAGCCTGACGGCTTGTTTGTAAAGTCGAAACATGTAGCTGTTGGTTAAAAGTACACGTGTTCGCCTGTTACATTCAATAGCTTATTGTATATCAACACAACGGCATGAATAACGTGAATACGATTCTCAATCTTTGTCCTTTCCTTAATGTAACAGACCAATTTCGCAACCATTTTTAGGCGCGTTCGCAAAATTGCGAAAAACGACTGTTAGCTTTGTCATATCTTGTGTGTCTGTCCGCCTGTCAGCGTGCAATAACTCGGCTCCCACTGGACGGATTTTAATGAAATTTGATATTTGAGTATTTTTCGAAAATCTGTCGAGAAAATTCAAGTTTCATTAAAATCTGACAAAAATAACGGTACTTTACATGATGACCTATGTACATTTATGATAACATCTCGCTCGATTCTTCTTAGAATGAGAAATGTTTCAGACAAAAGTTGTAGAGAAAATCAAAACACACATTTTACGTTTAATAACTTTTTTTCCGAAAATCGTGTCGTTTATGAGATAATGTGGAAAAATATGGTACAGCCGAAGAGGCCACAGAGGACAATATAATACGGCGCATGCGCTTTGCATGCTGGATAACTAAGGCTACAGACACACACTCACAATATGTAATACTTATTGCTTTTCCACGGCAACAATGGTTGCATAAACGCGCCTCAATAGTTACGTTATACGTACATTGCCTGTCTTGTTTCTTTCTGTGGCACTACAGCCCAACTCAGGCCTAGGCCGTTTCATTGTTGAGGTTCCTAGATCACACACAATTAGACACACACACACACACCCGGTAGGACTCCTCTGAACGAGTGATCAGCTCGTCGCAGAGGCCGATACCTACATAACACACAACAAACACATGCCCTCAGCGGGATTCGAACCCGCGATCCCAGCAATTAAGCGACTTCATACCTACTTAGACCACCGGCCACCGGGATAGGCGTTTCGCGACTGTTCAAAACAAAAACAGGCAAAATGAGGACATCGCGGTAAAAGACATCAATAAAGTGCCTCCTAAGCACTTCCCGTCCATGAAGCAGCAGTATGAATTTCAAGCTTCTCGCTTTACTTAACTAATGGTTCTATTCGCAGCACGCCCCCTTCATAGTATTGGACGCAAGCTGTCGAAATGTGTTCATCGCGTTTACTTGCCGGTATCGGTGGAAGGTCGCACGGCAATCGCGGGGTCAATTCTGATTAACCCACTGGCATGCTTTGATGAATCTGAGACGTTTGCGATCTAATTACCTCAGCTACTTTACCGTCTGTGAAACGTCGAGTGATGAAACTGAGATAGTTCACTTACATGACAAAAGATGCAGTAAAGTTTTACCTGTGGTAATTTTTTGGTATTTAATTGGAAATCTCTGAACTAATTTCACACAGAAGTTTTGAATACCGTAACGAGGTCAATGGGCTCATGACTTTCGTACAGCTATTTAATGCCATGTACCTATTTCACGATGACCCATTTTTAGGCGTTCTTAACGAAGTAAGAAAGAAGGAAACGCCTTATGTGGAGACCACGTCTTTCCGTCTGTGATCTGGTATCAGCGGCTAAACCGTTTGTCGGATTTTCATGAAATTCTGTACAGGAGTTCTTCACGAGCACGCTCGAGTGTTGTGAAAATAGGCGTAGTGCCAGTCATACTTTGCTTAACAGCGTGAATGAACTTATACAGCTGAATTGCGTATTTCTCGACAGATTTGGGTCACACTCGGTACAGAAGAGCTTCACAAGTTGCCGCTGGGTAGTTAACGAGTTTCCTAAAAAAATCGATGCATTGAGAGCCATACTTTACTGTGGAGCGCCAATGGATTTATATTCGTATTTTCCGCATTTATTGTCCGATTTGCGTGAAATTCGGTGTAAGACTTTCGTGAAAATCGGCGCAGGGAAGGGCTGATTTTCTTATGGGCGTACGTGAAATTACATTTACGCGTGTACCATGAAATCATATGACATTAAAGAAGCCTTGGTAACGTCTGTGTACTGCGTCACTCAGTCACCATTTGCAGTCTTATTCAGACAAATCGGTAAGTTCGATTCAGAGGTTCAAGTGAAATGGAGCCTTGGTCTGTATCTGCACTGATATGAACTTGAATCAAATCCGCCCGACATCTTAGACACCACAATACAAAGATAAAAGTCCGTGAAACTGTTTCGTTCGCCGACATGAAAGATACAGACAAAAACAGACGTTCTGTCGTATATGCGTTCGCATGGCACACTTTGTGCAAAGAACACATCGGCTCATCTGAAGTTTATAAAATGTATACAGTGTAAGAGGGCCGGAGCCCCATCGGACAAAGAAGAACAACAACAAGAACAAGAAAAGTTAAAGAATGATTATGGTGGTGGTGGTAGTGATAATGGTGATGAGGATGATGATGAGAGACGACGACGACGACGACGACGACAACAACAACAACAACAACACCAACAACAACAACAACAACAACAGCCTCTGCTATACCAGAAGACAGTCGTAGAGGGAGTAACAATAAAGACTAAGGTACATCGTACACACCGAATACACCTGTTTTTCTATGCACGAGCTATCTGAACCAGTTTGCAGAGTTCGCAGTGTCCCTGAAGCACAGACAACTCAACCTATTCTTCCTTGTACGACACAGTCTGCCAGAGATACTCGTAACGATGCAAGCCGTAGTATTACCATAAACAGCTTCCAGCATAAATATGATGTTCTTGAAAATACAACCACGTTCAGAAACAGGTGTCACGCCTTTTTGCAGTCAAGTCAGTTCTGATATCAGCCTTGGGATGGAATTCCTGCTGTGTAAGATCAACCGAAGCATTTTCACCTACGTAAAAACATTGACCGTGAAGGTCTGGCGTTCGCTTCTCTGCTTTCAGGATGGCACCTTGAGATCGGCCAACATGGTTTCCTCGCCTCATAATTTATCATAATTTCACAAGATGATAGCCTTGTCATGGCTCAGGCGGTTAGTCGCTGGCCTTTCACCAAGGAAGTCCTGGCTCGATCCCAGATCAGTCCATCTGGTACTTATGGTGGATAAAGTGGCAATTCAACAGGTCTTTCTCCCATAACTTCGGTTTGCCCGTCAGTATCACTCCATCAATGCTCCAACTTCATGCTTTTTGTTTTTTTTTTCAATGGCTCGACAGCCCCTTGGGGGCCTAGGCCGCCTCTTTTTCGAGGCTTCACGATCACACACACCATACTCGGTAGGACTCCTCTGGACTAGGGACCAGCCCGTCGCAGAGACCTCTACCTGACACCACACAACACTCACAAGAGACAGACATCCATGCCCTAGGCGGGATTCGAACCCACAATCCCAGTAAGCGAGCGCCTGTAGACCCACGCCTTAGACCGCACGGCCACTAGGATCGGGGACGAACTTCATGTTACAGTCACCAAATGATCTTAGACATTGATAGTGTCATTAACTAAAACACTTCTCTCTCTCTCTCCGCTCTCTTCACATGATGACTAATAGCCATCTCGGATGATAGAATTAAAAGTTCTGTGGTTATCTGATAGCCACGCAAGTCACATACAGTCCACGGACTGGGCATTGGACACCCCTCGATCCTAACAGGTTTTGTTAAGCATGGGGTCCCAGAATAAACGAGGACACCAAAAGTGACATGAAAGTGAAAGTAATTAACTTTGTACTGTTACTGTACTGCCTGCTGTATTGTCACCAAGCTACGATGAAGTGTAATATGTATCACCGTAGCTCAAATATTTTCAACCGCCTGTGGGTAGCGTGCATCGCAAAGTTAGTCGGTAATTACATTATGTTATATTTTGTCTGTCGCCGAAAAGAGTAGGCAAAAAGTGACTCAGTAATTAATACTTTTAGTGGCTTAGTATTATTGCTCACACAGATACGAGCACACGCGCTTTTGTCATGCTAATCTTCATGCCACAGTTAAGAGTGCGTGTTTTGGGTTACCGCTCGAATATCCTGTCAGTTGTCTGGCGTACGTTAAACTGTAGGCAAGTCCGCTGTCCGCTAGAAGTCTGACTAGATTTATTCTAAGGTTATTTAATGACAATGGAATAGCGACTAGCTACCGGCTGGACGGTTCGGGGTTCGAATTCTGGAATGGAAAAGAGACTTTCTTTTCTCCAAAACCGTCCAGACCGGCTCTGGGGCCCACCCAGCCTCCTATTCGGTGGGTAGTACGGAAGTACTTTCCGGGCGGTAAAGCGGCCGGAGCGTGAAGTTCACCACTCACCTCCATCTAGTGCCGAGGTTAAGAATGAGTGGAGCTCTAACCCTACTCCCCCTACATACCTTGATGAAGTGAACAAGGACAACAAAACGTTTTTTTTATTTAACGACCATTTAGCTGCAAACTTTATGATTCTTTTAACAAGATCTGAACATGATCGTGTACATGTAAGGTAAAGTTCTCCCTATAACAGGCCATGAAGGTCCAGAGGGGGAGTAGAGGTATAGCTCTATTCTTTCTTTAACCCCGGCACTAGATGAGGGTGGGTGGTCAACTCCACGCCCCGGCCACTTTACCCCGGGAAAGAGACCCGGTACCCATTGTATAGGAGACTGGGTGGGCCCCAGGGCCGGTCTGGACGGCTGCGAAAAATCTCGCCTCCACCGGGATTCGATCCCCGGACCGTCAAGCCCGTAGCGAGTCGCTATACTGACTGCGCTGTCCCGGCCCACGTAACATGAATTAGTAAGGAATTTTAAGGTGAAGACTGAGGCATGTTTCAAGACAGCATTCGAAATTGGCTGTCATAAACTGACAATCATGACAGCCGGTAATACGGTCGATTTGCAGACTGGGGTTCCTTCCAATTACAAATTTAATGACATTATCGTCACACTAGTCCGTTCGGTGAGGCGTCTGAAGATCTGCTGATAGACGCAGACGGACACAACCTCTCAACACCAAATAACTAGCTAGTTTAATTGACTGACTAATCAGTTGACCGAGTGACCAACTGCACGGGACAGCGTCCTTTTCGGGAGGCTACTAGTTCCTCAGTTAATCAAGAAATTCCCTGAATTTTACGGAACCAACAGCTTCAGTAGCGTCTTCACAGGAGGCTCCCACTTGCCCGCATCCTGAACCACACGAATCCAGCAGACACCATCTCATCCTATTTCTTTCAAGATCTAGTTAAATATTATCCTCCTGTCTTCTCCAAGGCCTTCCAAGTGGTCCCTTTCCTTCAGGTTTCTCCACCAAGGGCCTGTCTGCATATATCCTCTCCTCCTTAATGCCACATGCCTCTAACCATAATAACATCTGGTAAGAAGGTACAGGCAAGGCACAAGGCACAAGGCACCCTACCACGACTTATTTCTGCAGAAAGTCTCTGTATATCCCCCCTCCCTCATCTGTCCCCATCACCTTATCCAACACCTCCTCAGACAAGCAGTAACTCCTGTCACACCTGGTTTTACCTTCTTAAGGTCACGACTAAATCCCGGTGGCCGCGCGGTCTAAGGCGTGGGTCTACGGCCGCTCGCTTACTGGGATTGTGAGTTCGAATCCCGCCTAGGGCATGGATGTCTGTCTCTTGTGAGTGTTGTGTGTTGTCAGGTAGAGGTCTCTGCGACGAGCTGGTCCCTCGTCCAGAGGAGTCCTACCGAGTGTGGTGTGTCTGAAGTGTGTGATCGTGAAGCGTCGAAAAAATGAGGCGGCCTAGGCCCCCAAGGGGCTGTCGAGCTATTAAAAAGAAAAAAAAAAGGTCACGACTAAGGAAACCAGATTATATTATTTTATGTAAGTATACTGTTTAGGTGAAAAACACTATTCCCGTATTACATTTTAGGTTCTCTCAGCGGTGTTGACGCTACGTGTATTCCCACACTCTTTACCGATAGTCAGTATAGTGATTAGGCTACGGGCTGGAAGATCCGGCATTCGAATCCCGTCACGGACAAGACATTTACCTCTTCTCAAATCGTTCAGACTGGCTCCGCGGCCCACCCAACCTCCTATTCAATGGGCACCGGGGAGCTTTTGCACGGGGGTAAAGCGGCCGAGACGTGACACTGACCACTCAACTCTACCTAGTGCCGAGGCTAAGAATGGGTGGAGTTATATTTCCATTCCACCTATATGTCTTCATAGCGTGTGTAGGGACAATTTACCAATTTTACCTTTTATATTTTGTAGCCACTGACGGATTTTATGTGGAAAGAAACATGAGGGGAAGAAACAACTTTAGGTGCCTGTGCGGTGAAAATGTGTACTGTGGACCCAATTAATATGGCTCAGGATAGGGCAGGTGGCAGTCTGTTGTGAATAGTGGACTTTCGGGTTTCATCAAATGCGGGGAATTTCTTGAGAGCCGAATGATGTTCACTTCTCCAGAACTTTGCTGTATGGATTCAGTCTGTTACAACTGCAAGAAAACTGATGAGATTGTGGGCCTATACCCAGTAGTGTCGATAACCGATCGGAGCCCCCTGTGACTCGATAATAGGGACCCCCTACCCCCCCTATAATTATTGGCGAAGTTACAGATTTCTTAACAGGAATCCAGAATACTGGCTTCTGTCATAAGAACGGAATCCATTTGAAAGAACCCACAACAAACTTTAGTATTCTGTACCCGAGGCGCGGGGCGTGCAGAGGCCTCATGTACGTCATTGCCTGTACTGATCCTTAGGTCAGCCTAAAAATGAAGTTCACGGCTAGGACAATCGGTACTTTTAGCTTACTTGCGCTAGTTTGTAAGGAATGATAATTGTACCAGCCGATCCCGGTGGCTGTGCGGTCGCTGGGGTTGCGGGTTTGAATCCCGCCGGTGACATGGATGTCTGTCTCTTATAAGTGTTGTGTGTTGTCAGGTAGAGGTCTCTGCGTCGGGCTCATCACTCGTCCAGAGGAGTCCTACCGAGTGTGGTGTGTCTAAAGTGTGATAGTGAAGCGTCGTAAAATGAGGCGGTCAAGTCCCACCCAGGGATGTAATACCATTGGAAGAAGAAGAAGTTACGGGTGGTTATGCTGACACAACGACACAGTGTCACATGACAGATGACATGAACCTTCGGTAAGTAATTTAATTAGAAATGAACACTATTAAGAATATGCCAATCTTTTAATGACAAAGTCACATTACATTATAAATGCTGAACGTAAAACTTTACTGCATTGTTACCTCCTTGCTGACGTATGTTGTGCTTTACCATACAGAGTAAGCAAACCTTTATGAGCCTCAATGAAAAATCATTTTAAATTAGAACAGACTTTGATCCTGAGCCAGCCACGTTCCATAACTGGAAAAAATACCCATGACAGGGCCATACAGGACGAACTGGAGGACTGCGTTTTTTACACTCTGTGTATAGACTTTATACTGTTCGTTCCTTGCACTGTCCATAACCAGATCGCAACACTCAACCCACAACATGCACAATACTGTTCCTTAGATATTTATATATAATATCACACTGAATGTTCCTACATGTTTCGATCCACAACGGATCATCATCAGGGAACCAAACCAAAGCAATACAGCATATTAGCCACTATTACACACATATACACTTCTGTATGCATAGTGCAGCTTCGTATGCGTCGTTGTATAAAAGACAAAATGCGTTATAACTTAATAAATAATGTCGATTACTTGTTTCATGTAGATACAGCAGTCGGTAAGCATTTAACACTGTGAATTCCTACCGGAATCTCTTATGGAATGTAGTCAAATCGCTGGGACACTTGTTATACTGAACATAGCGCTTTCCTTGACCACTCAAGTTATCCAATACAGTGCGAGGCAGTTATGGTTTTCGAATCTTCATATCTTATAAACGCCAGAAATTGCAACGGACTTCCAAACCCGCTCCACACCCCACCTCGCCCCATCCTATAAGTTGTCTCGGTAATTTTCACGATGACGCACTTAGGTTCATTACAAAGAACAACAATGTAATCATCAAGCACAATTTAGATGTCGTTTAACACGTGGAGGGCCGTGTCATGGCTCAGGCGGTTAGTCGCCGGCCTCTCACCGCGGAGGTCCGGGTTCGATCCCGGGTCAGCCCATGTGGGATTTGTGGTGGAAAAAGTGGCACTGGGACAGGTTTCTCCCCGAGTACTTCGGTTTTCCCCTGTCAATTTTTCTTTCCACCGGTGCTCCCTTACACGGAAAAACTTACAAACTAATCATCTTCATCACAGGGTTGCACAATAAGCCTCTAGGCTGCGGTGCGTCCGTAGCATCTGCTGCGGGGCCCTTCACCCAAAAAAAAGAAAAAGTGTAAAATGGCGAGACAAGGAAGGACTCTTCTCCTTCAATTGTTGGCGACATGCGCCTGCAATCTGACATCCATCCTACCCGCAACATACAGGAACCAGCGGGGTTGCATTTGGTCTCTTACCCCACCTTCATCTCCGCTGCCATCCCTGCTGCGTTCGGTCGATAAGGGAAATAATTACGGACAGTTTTAATTTCCGCTGCTAACAAAAGAAACAAAGCGAAAAAGTCGCAATCCAATGCGGTATCATTGGTGTGTCCTGCTCAACAGCAACACTTCTGACTCTGCTGTTCCTTCCCGCTGCTTGTACAATGACAATAACTGTACTTGCAGGCACACATGCTTCTGAAAGGCATTTTCACCCATAAATAATATTAATTAAAAGTGATAAATGGTGGCATTCTGCGTGCAGTAGTTTCCTGTGTCCATAATTAACCTACTGAAACAAGCAAAGTTCAGAGGATTCCCTTCTTCTGGGATATAACGCAGCGTCACTCAGTAATCGGATCTCGACATTTCGAGGCCACGTAGTGTCCCCATCTTCAAGGGACGAAATTTCTTCTTTGACACTTCGACCATTAGGGTCCTTTACCACTGCGTGTTTGTGGCATGATGAAAAGTGGCGCTCCTGAAACGAATCGTTCTTCTTGGACTGCCTGACCCTTGAAAATGGGACAGATAGGTTGTCCCGAAACGTCGGTACGGAACTAACATTCTACGCTGTGTAGAATCCCAAAAGAGCGCAGATCTCATTTACACCGCGGCTGAAGCCTGAAATCACGCAAAGCTAACATTCTTTAACATAATCCATAAATTCGCAAACGTTCGTTACCGTGCTCACAACAGCCAGCCACAGGTCTGTGTTTGGTAGGTATCGTGTATTAAGCAGCCAACAAGGGGTGATCTTCCATACTGGCGCGTTTAAAGGGGGCTGGAACTCCTCACCACATGTTGCGAAATGTAACACAGGGCTTCCGCCTACGTACGAACAATAACTACTCTCCTATAATGCGACGTCGTGTTGTCTGGTAGACGTGTACCGACGTTTCAGAGGAACCTGCTGCTTCCATTACCAGGTTTCTCTACAGGTCTATACGACGTCATATACCCGAAGACAGTCGTGAGAACCTCAGACGTCAGACGCTTGTAATTTCTACGGGTAACTGGTCAGCCATTCCTCTGACAGCTGAGTTCTGAGTAGGTGAAAGTTGCCCCTGTGCACTACGCCATATTGGAAGTGGGGGAAGCATAGCTACACACATTCTTAACTTTGGCACTAGATTAAGGTGAGTGGTAAGCTTTGCGCTCTCGCCGTCTTTATCTGGATAAAGATTTTTCGGTACCCAGGCGGATATGGGGCTGGATGTAACCCAGAGCTGCCCTGACAGTGCAACTAACTCCATGGAGCAGAGTCCTTCTTGAGAAGCTAATGGTTCCGCAGCTAGTCAAGAAATTGTCCGCATTTTATGGAACCCGAGGTTCATTACCGTGTTCACAACAGCCCACCACTTGTCCCTATCCTGAGCCAGATAAATGCAGTACACGCCCTCCCATCCTATTTCTTTATAATCCATTTTAATATTATCGTACCATTTACGCCTAATCTTTCAAGTGGTATTTCCGTCTGGTTTCCCCACCAAAACCCTGTATGCAGCTCTCCTCTCCCCCATACATGCCACATGCTCCGCCCATCTCATTCTTTTGATTTGATCATCCCCATTAATATTCCGCGAGGAGTACAAATCATGAAGCTAGTAATAAAAAGTTAAAAACGTGACATGAAACATGATCATGTAGTTTCGTCCAGTCAGTATGGTAAAAGTCATTGCGCCTGCCAGATATCAAACCTGCACTGTGCTGACTGAGCTATCCCAACTCATTTGCTGTTCTTGGTCTTAAAGATGCGTCAGCACAAGGCTCAGTGCGTCGTCTAATGCAGTGGCTCCCAAACTTTTTCGGTCCACCGCCCCCTTGGTTCCATATACACACCCACAGCGCCCCTCTGCCTTTTTTAAAAAACATAAATGCGCTTTTGTTTCCACTTTTATTTTATATTTAAAAAATCTTTTAAATAAAATTATGAGTTAAACTTAATGTTTTATGTGTTAATTAATAAATTAAAATTTATTATATTTTTTATGATTAACAATAATTCATCTAGCAATAGTTTATTAAAAATAATATGTGCTTGAATAAGATTCATAAATTAAAATACCAAGCATATTTAGTTCATTTTTTATTTTAACACAAAAATTACTTTATTTGAAATTTATTACAAAAATAAATGCACTACTTGTCTACTAGCGCCCCCCTGTGATAATAACAGCGCTCCCTTCCACCTCTCGTACCTATTAGCGCCCACCTCGTTAATCCCACCCCCCCCAAGGGGCGGTACCACCCACTTTGGGAACCACTGGTCTAATGTATCGCCGTTCTTATTGTGCCTGCTGCTTAAACTACAGTCCAGTTGCTGACATTGTAAGGATATGCAGCGTCTCGTAATGCCCTTCGACTACGTAACTCATGCGTTTCATTTTCAGAAAGAAGACTACATCTACCGAACTGAGGCGGTATAAGACGATTTGTAACGATGGATATGCGACTGTAACTAATTACTGAAGTCCCAGTCATGGCGGTATAACAAATGGATGAAACTGGTTTACTAAATCAAAGATGCATTATGTCTTACGTCACATGTGTACCAGGAATTGTGACTCAGATGGTAATGTGGTTACATCGTGAAGCCAATGGCAATACTACGTATGGTGCTGAGGCTAAGAATGCCCGTTCTCTTTCGACACGCCTTCGTCAGTGTTGAAGTAAGGACCTTTGCCATAGAATTACTGACTCAGTTGCAGTCTAGACCAGCGTTTCCCAACCAGGGTCCGTGAGAAATCGGAGGATAAACACATAAACATTTTTAAATACCATGAAAAATTCCAAATATACCTCGAAAGACATGAAAAATGTTTCAGCTTTTTCTTACAATATTATCCGACATATAGTCTATATCTATATAGATACAGCAGTTCTTTATAAATAAATTTCCTGACAATAACTTAGCAGTACAGGTACTCACCGACGTACGGACAGGATACAGTCTGACACCTGGTCGTAAGTCGCTTTGGTCGTGATCGAAAATACGAAATGGGTGGAATATACACCCTCCAGCGGGTCGAGGGGGATTCCAGTAAGTAGTCCTGCTGATTGCAAAATAATAAAAACAGAGTTTCTTCAACGAAATATAGTCCGAAATGAAATTTTAGTGACATTTTTATTGAAGTTTGAATTGAAATTTTCTTAAGGAAATTTTCGTCGTAACTTCGGTTGTCGTAACTCGGGTTTGTGGGTTCGAATTCCGCAGGAGGCATGGATGTCTGTCTCTCTTGTGAGTGTTGTGTGTTGTCATTTAGAGGTCTCTGATCACTCGTCCGAGGAGTCCTACCGAGTGTGGTGTGTCTAAAGTGTGATCACGAAGACTCGAAAAATGAGGAGGCCTAGGCCCCCTAGGGGCTGTCGAAAAGAAAAAAAATATATATTGATCTCGGTTAATTAATTAGTTAAGGCGTATCTCATATAATATACGATCGAATGGTACGGTCACTAGTGAATAATGAATTGAAAGGGGCGTAGAAGGAATAGGTCTTGTCCTACTTCGGGGTACCGCCACGGCATTTGTCTGACGGGGGGGGGGGGGAGACGATAGCTTCTCTCCGGACCGAAATTTCACCTGGAGACCTCTGGAATGCGACGCAGAAATGCTACTGACTCAACAACGGCGTTCGAAATTACGTCAGTTCAGAACAGAACTATTTTGAGAAACAACTGGAACTAGAATATTTCTCGTGCGAAGTTTTATCCCACTCCGATTACATATTTGGCCCAAAACACCTCTGCGCATCGTCTGTGGACATCCTCTGTACGTCGTTTGAAGACGACAGCAGTAGCACGTACATGTAAGCGCGGCCCAGATGTCGTTAGCAGCGGACTTCTTGTTGCTCCTTTACTCTCCCACCTCATTAAATCGGAACAGTAGTTATGTGGCTGCAGAGTGTATAAGTAGGTTCTTCGTGCCCTTAGGGAGGATATTTGGCCGTTGAGGTTTTGTCTGATGCTCATGAGGACCCCAGCTTTTCAACTGCTGTGGGTCAATAACACTTCTACCTAGTCACAAATTCTCACAACACAAGTCTTGATTAACTGGCCGCCTGTTTCATTATGCTATGTGTCATTCAGTGACAGCAGCGCGGTCTTGGGATGCAGCCTAGGGGCATGAATGCATGTCCACCATCCGAATCCTACAAAATGCTCAAGGACATACCACATGCAAGACGGCCTAATTCATGGCAAATTAATAATAATAATAATAATAATAATAACAGATAGAGAAGTTATGGCAAAAAGGCCAGATATAATAATTAGAAACAAAAAAAGTGAAAACCTGCACACTGATAGATGTGGCAATACCAGCGGACAGAAATGTCACGCAAAAGGAAGCAGAAAATACACTAAAATACAACAGTTTATGTATAGAGAAACAGCGAATGTGGAACATCAAATGTATGATTATACCAGTAATAACTGGAGCCACCGGAATAGTAACAAAAGGTTTAAAGAAAAATTTGGAAGCCACACCAAGAAAACATTCAACAGATTCACTACAAACGACAGCTGTACTTGGAACATCACACATAATACTGAAAGTACTGCAGTCTGAAACTTGAAGCCTGAGCGGTGGGGATCACCGTTGGTTCGAGAGAAGTACGAGGGAGAAAATGCCTGTGACAAGAGACACAATAATGATGATAATAATAATAATAATGACAACAACAAAAGTGTGAGAGACAAGTATTTTATTTTACGACGCTGTCAATTGCTAAGATGGTGGTAGATGAATGAAATGGGCTTGGAACAGTGGTGGAATGATACTGACAGTGAACAAGACAGGCAATGTACGTATAATGTAACAATGGGGCGTGTTCGCATAACCATTGTTGCCGTGGAAAAGCAGTATTACATATTCTGAATGTGTGTCTGTAGCCTTAGTTATCCAGCATGCAAAGTGCATGCGCCGTATTATATTGTCATCTGTGGCCTGTCTAGCTCCACCAAATGTTTCCACATTGTCTCATAAACGGCACGATTTTCGGAAAAGAAATGTATTGAATGTAACTGTCATTCCAAGAAGAAGTCAGGGAGATATCATAACTGCACACAGGTCTTCATGTAAAGTACCCGTTATTCTCGTCAGATTTTAATGAAACTTGAATTTTCTCGACAGATTTTCAAAAAAATACCCAAATATCAAATTAATGAAAATCCGTCCAGTGGCAGCCAAGTTGTTCCATGCGAACGGACAGTCATGGCGAAGCTAATAGTCACTTTTTCGCAATTTTGCGAACTCACCGAAAAGAAAAAAAAACCTATCCGAATGCCACCTTTGGCCATCACAAATCTCACATGAACTGGCCTGCGATCGAACGTGGGTCTCCGCGATACGAGGCCGGCGACCAACCGCCTGAACCATTGCGCGACCAGTACTACTACTACTACTACTATTACTACTACTACTACTACTACTACTACTACTACTACTACTACTACTACTTCTACTACTACTACTACCCTCACTACCATCACCACCGACACTTGTTATTATCATCATTATATACGTAGATCCCCACAGATTCTCAATCTCCGCACTGTGCACTAAATACTCACTAAGCTACCCCCGTTCAAGAATACAGTAACCTACAATTGGTCTACTGTCCCCATACGTTACTGTATAATGTGCTGGCCTGTGCAAAATGTCGCTTTCTGTGGGACATCTGAGGAGAAAGCAAAATAGAAAGCGGTAATTAATATTAACGAATGAATGCAAGTAATTCTGCACTCGCCGGTCTTCATTTTTCAGTCACCATAACGCGGACTGCGTGTAGTCTGTCTTACGACAGGTCCGAAGCCTCTGCCAAAGCGGTTCTCCACACAGTACGATCTAGTGCTTCCTCTTTCAATTTCCAGTATCTTCTCTTTTCCTTAAGGTCATCCAGTAGCTGCTTACAACTTCTCCCTCGTCTTCCCGTCATTTCTATCCTTCCTTCTAACTTTCCTTCAATCACGTGTTTCAGATGGCAGTTTCTACGCAAGATGTGACCAATTCAGTTAGCCTTTCTTCTTTGTATTGTATGTACGATATTCCTCTCCTCCTTGACTCTGTGTAATACTTCTTCATTTGTCACGCGATCGGTCCAACTGATCTTCTCCATCCTTCTCCAGCGCCACATTTCAAAACTTTCCAGATACTTCTGATCTACTTTCAGAAGTGTCCACATTTCAGCACCATACAAAGCTATGCTCCAAATGTAGCACTTTACTAGTTTCTTCCTTAAATTTAAGTCCAGTTTGCTGGTGAAAAGAGTCTTCTGCTTGTTGAATGCTGCTTTTGCCATGGCAATTCTGGATTTAATTTCACGTGTACACCTTGCATCATTTGTTATCATGCTACCCAAATAATTGAAATATTCCACATTCTCCAATTGTTTTTGATCTATCATAATCTGTATAGGGGCTGGTACTTTATGAGTAACACTGTTAATGCAGGCTGGTACTTTATGAGTAACACTGTTAATGCAGGCTGGTACTTTATGAGTAACACTGTTAATGCAGGCTAGTACTTCATCAGTAACACTGTTAATGCAGGCTGGTACTTCATGAGTAACACTGTTAATGCAGGCTGGTACTTCATGAATAACACTGTTAATGCAGGCTGGTACTTCATGAGTAACACTGCTAATGCAGGCTGGTACTTCATGAGTAACACTGTTAATGCAGGCTGGTACTTCATCAGTAACACTGTTAATGCAGGCTGGTACTTCATCAGTAACACTGTTAATGCAGGCTGGTACTTCATGAGTAACACTGTTAATGCAGGCTGGTACTTCATGAGTAACACTGTTAATGCAGGCTGGTACTTCATCAGTAACACTGTTAATGCAGGCTGGTACTTCATGAGTAACACTGTTAATGCAGGCTGGTACTTCATCAGTAACACTGTTAATGCAGGCTGGTACTTCATGACTAACACTGTTAATGCAGGCTGGTACTTCATGAATAACACTGTTAATGCAGGCTGGTACTTCATGAGTAACACTGCTAATGCAGGCTGGTACTTCATGAGTAACACTGTTAATGCAGGCTGGTACTTCATCAGTAACACTGTTAATGCAGGCTGGTACTTCATGAGTAACACTGTTAATGCAGGCTGGTACTTCATGAGTAACACTGTTAATGCAGGCTGGTACTTCATGAGTAACACTGTTAATGCAGGCTGGTACTTCATGAGTAACACTGTTAATGCAGGCTGGTACTTCATGAGTAACACTGTTAATGCAGGCTGGTACTTCATGAGTAACACTGTTAATGCAGGCTGGTACTTCATGAGTAACACTGTTAATGCAGGCTGGTACTTCATGAGTAACACTGCTAATGCAGGCTGGTACTTCATGAGTAACACTGTTAATGCAGGCTGGTACTTCATCAGTAACACTGTTAATGCAGGCTGGTACTTCATGAGTAACACTGTTAATGCAGGCTGGTACTTCATCAGTAACACTGTTAATGCAGGCTGGTACTTCATGAGTAACACTGTTAATGCAGGCTAGTACTTCATGAGTAACACTGTTAATGCAGGCTGGTACTTCATCAGTAACACTGTTAATGCAGGCTGGTACTTCATCAGTAACACTGTTAATGCAGGCGGGTACTTCATGAGTAACACTGTTAATGCAGGCTGGTACTTCATCAGTAACACTGTTAATGCAGGCTGGTACTTCATCAGTAACACTGTTAATGCAGGCGGGTACTTCATGAGTAACACTGTTAATGCAGGCTGGTACTTCATGAGTAACATTGTTAATGCAGGCTGGTACTTCATCAGTAACACTGTTAATGTAGGCTGGTACTTCATGAGTAACACTGTTAATGCAGGCTGGTACTTCATCAGTAACACTGTTAATGCAGGCTGGTACTTCATGAGTAACACTGTTAATGCAGGCTGGTACTTCATGAGTAACACTGTTAATGCAGGCTGGTACTTCATCAGTAACACTGTTAATGCAGGCTGGTACTTCATGAGTAACACTGTTAATGCAGGCTGGTACTTCATCAGTAACACTGTTAATGCAGGCTGGTACTTCATGAGTAACACTGTTAATGCAGGCTGGTACTGCATGAGTAACACTGTTAATGCAGGCTGGTACTTCATGAGTAACACTGTTAACGCAGGCTGGTACTTCATCAGTAACACTGTTAATGCAGGCTGGTACTTCATGAGTAACACTGTTAATGCAGGCTGGTACTTCATCAGTAACACTGTTAATGCAGGCTGGTACTTCATGAGTAACACTGTTAATGCAGGCTGGTACTTCATCAGTAACACTGTTAATGCAGGCTGGTACTTCATGAGTAACACTGTTAATGCAGGCTGGTACTTCATCAGTAACACTGTTAATGCAGGCTGGTACTTCATGAGTAACACTGTTAATGCAGGCTGGTACTTCATCAGTAACACTGTTAATGCAGGCTGGTACTTCATGAGTAACACTGTTAATGCAGGCTGGTACTTCATCAGTAACACTGTTAATGCAGGCTGGTACTTCATCAGTAACACTGTTAATGCAGGCTGGTACTTCATCAGTAACACTGTTAATGCAGGCTGGTACTTCATCAGTAACACTGTTAATGCAGGCTGGTACTTAATCATAACACTGTTAATGCAGGCTGGTACTTCATGAGTAACACCGTTAATACAGGCGGGTACTTCATGAGTAACACTGTTAATGCAGGCTGGTACTTCATCAGTAACACTGTTAATGCAGGCTGGTACTTCATGAGTAACACTGTTAATGCAGGCTGGTACTTCATCAGTAACACTGTTAATGCAGGCTGGTACTTCATCAGTAACACTGTTAATGCAGGCTGGTACTTCATCAGTAACACTGTTAATGCAGGCTGGTACTTCATCAGTAACACTGTTAATGCAGGCTGGTACTTCATGAGTAAACACTGTTAATGCAGGCTGGTACTTCATGAGTAACACTGTTAATGCAGGCTGGTACTTCATCAGTAACACTGTTAATGTAGGCTGGTACTTCATGAGTAACACTGTTAATGCAGGCTGGTACTTCATGAGTAACACTGTTAATGTAGGCTGGTACTTCATGAGTAACACTGTTAATGCAGGCTGGTACTTCATCAGTAACACTGTTAATGCCGGCTGGTACTTCATGAGTAACACTGTTAATGCAGGCTGGTACTTCATCAGTAACACTGTTAATGCAGGCTGGTACTTCATCAGTAACACTGTTAATGCAGGCTGGTACTTCATGAGTAACACTGTTAATGCAGGCTGGTACTTCATCAGTAACACTGTTAATGCAGGCTGGTACTTCATCAGTAACACTGTTAATGCAGGCTGGTACTTCATCAGTAACACTGTTAATGCAGGCTGGTACTTCATGAGTAACACTGTTAATGCAGGCTGGTACTTCATCAGTAACACTGTTAATGCAGGCTGGTACTTCATCAGTAACACTGTTAATGCAGGCTGGTACTTCATGAGTAACACTGTTAATGCAGGCTGGTACTTCATGAGTAACACTGTTAATGCAGGCTGGTACTTCATGAGTAACACTGTTAATGCAGGCTGGTACTTCATCAGTAACACTGTTAATGCAGGCTGGTACTTCATGAGTAACACTGTTAATGCAGGCTGGTACTTCATGAGTAACACTGTTAATGCAGGCTGGTACTTCATGAGTAACACTGTTAATGCAGGCTGGTACTTCATCAGTAACACTGTTAATGCAGGCTGGTACTTCATGAGTAACACTGTTAATGCAGGCTGGTACTTCATCAGTAACACTGTTAATGCAGGCTGGTACTTCATCAGTAACACTGTTAATGCAGGCTGGTACTTCATCAGTAACACTGTTAATGCAGGTTGTCCCCGTGCTTAATTAGTCAGTACGCTAGTGAAGACGTATGTAGAGTAGAGATATTACTCCACGCACTAGACTTGATGGTCAGCTTCATGCTCTGCCGCTTTGTCCCCGAGGAAGCAAGTCCGGTACACATAGCACAGAACTATTCTGGGTGCTATGGAGAACAAATGCCTCAAAGGCCTAGCGGTTACTTTACGTACCAACAGGTTAGTATTAAAAAATTCTACGTTCTGCCACACAGTGTATTTATGTGTTTTGTGTGGATCTCAGAACAAACAGCGTTATTTCACTGTACAACAGGTTTGTATAACTAACGATGGTTTCTGCGCTACACTGTATTTATGTGTTTTGTGTGGATCTCAGAACAAACAGCGATTATTTCACTGTACAACATTAACTGACTGGTTTGTATAACTGAGACGGAGTGTGTTTACTGCGCGGTAACGGAACCTGTATTATATGGTGTTTTGTGTTTGGATCTACCAGCACAAACAGCGACTTTTGCCTTATGTGGCATTAGCAGATTGGTTTGTAAAACAGAGGTGAAGAGTGTTTACTGCGCGGTACGAACTGCGTCCTTACATAAACAGGCACGTTTCGTCTTTAAACGGTTAAGTAAAGCAAGAATTGACAGCTTATCGTGCGACAGTCAAACGGTTAGGCCTGTTTGAATCCAGCATCTGTCTTATTTTGCTCATCAGCATGAGATTATTAATTTTACATTTATATTATTTAATCTAAATATTTTTCGTCCTGAAAATTTCATTCTCCCCAGACAGTGACAAGTTATTTAGAGAGGATTATGTTGATGTTGATGTTGATGTTGATGGGTGCAACTGGAAGATGGGGAACAGGAAGAGCATCAGGGAGTTTGTGCCAATGCAATATTATCCGACACAGAGGACATACAGACAGACTGGGTAATGTTCGTGCTACGCTGGGCGGGGGTGTGGGGGTGTGAGGGGGGGGGTGTGAAGGAGTGGTGCTGCCGCTCGTGGCAGCAGAGTCCAAATTGGGAGGCAAAATAAATACATTAAATTAAAAAAAAATTAATTTTCCGCACTCGAGAAAATTTTAAATTATTCAGCCAAATAAAAGGAAAATCAAATAAACAATTGTGCTTTTTTTTAAATAAATCGTAATTTCTGTTAGGGGCAGCCATTGTGATTACTCGCCTCTGGCACCAAAAAAAAAAACAGTTACGCCACTGAACACTTCAATGGCCTTATCCCAAAGGGGCAAATGACATGCAAACATTTGTTTTAATTATCCCTACGCAAATTGTACGTAGAATGAGAGAGAGAAGATGTTTCATTTAACGACGCTGTCAGGGGCTAAGATTATATAGCGTTGGTTGCGGATAAATTAAATATGAGTATGGAGCGTTGATGGATAGATACTGACAGGGGAAAACCGCAGTACATGCTCGGCTCTTCGACTTACGCAAATTCCATTCCGGAAGGTACGGCGCAAGCCTAATTTTGCGCACGTCGGCATTGAATATACGAATGGTCAAATATACATATATATATATATATATATATATATGCATAAACAAGGGGATCCAGTTCAAATCCAGTCCAAAACACTGGAACCGATCGGCCGCAGCATGTCCGTCCCGTTGCTGTGTTATCGCCCAGCAGTATTCTTGCGCCACCTTCGTCTGTTGCTCTTTAAACCCTTTAAGGCCAGTGGTTACTTCACGTACCACCATGTTTAACATTCAAGAATTGTACGTTGCTAACAAGCGCATTTGTGTGTTCTGTAAGAATCTCAGAAAAACAACAAGCATTTGCCTACACAGCATTAACTGATTAGTTTTTACAACCGAGAAGCAGTGTGTTTACTGCGCGGTACGAACTGAATCTTTAAATATAATTCAGATTAGTCTTAGTCTTTAAAGGGTTAATTCCTGTAAGGAAAACTTAGGCGCGCGTTTCAAAAATATTATCATCTATTTTTTTTTAACTTTATAAAATTGCGTAAGTCTGAAATTGCGCAAGTCGGGGAATGTTTTGTACTCGGGAACGAACCTGTCCCAGTGCCACTGTGTCCACCACAAATCCCACGTGGTTTGATCTGGGACCAAACCAGTGCCTCTGCGCGGTGACAGGCATGCGGCTAGCCGCTTGAAGCACAGCACGGCCGACAATCAACGAGAAGGGGAAACCTTATTCTTCATTACCTGCACTATGAAACTTTAAAGACAGCCTGTCGGGAATCATAAAGTTCAATTTTTTTTTTCCAATGGCTCGACAGCCCCTTGGGGGCCTAGGCCGCCTCATTTTTCGAGTCTTCACGATCACACACCATTTAGACACACCACACTCGGTAGGACTCCTCTGGACGAGGACCAGCTCGTCGCAGAACCTCTACCTGACAACACACAACACTCACAACAGACAGACATCCATGCCCCCGGTGGGATTCAAACCCACAATCCTAGTAGGCGAGCGGCCGCAGACCCACGCCTTAGACCGCACGGCCACTGGGATCGGCAAAATTCAAATACCATCGTTAAACAACCCAAGAACCAAACATTAATTACATGAAGACTGACTGCAATATCGTTGAATATCGTATGTATTACAGCGGGTTCACAGCAGACCTCATAAAGCCTACTTACCTTCTTACACAGACTTCCGGTCTAACAAACCCTGCGCTCCTAATGCTGTATGTAGGTAAATTTACATTAAGACCCAGAGGTTAAACGCAATTTAGTTCAAGTGATAGCGTGCTGGGCTCGTGTGTATACAGTCGTAGGATCGATCCTGAATTTATTCCTGAAGTAAGCCTACAGCCCAAACCAATTCCATGAAAGATATATTTCAACATAAACCAGTGTTGCCAAAACATAGTAATTCAAGACAAAACTACGAACACCAACCACAACCGCAGTTCAAATGTAAGCTGATAATCAGTTCAGATCTGAAGATATGTTGATAATCCATCTCCATAAAAAAATTTTCTTGTCTAGCTGCAATGATTATTACTTATCACTATCAAAACGAAATTTAGCAGTTCACGCAGCAGTCATTTTTTGCTTTACATCCTTCTCCCCCGCCCTCCCCTAGCCCTTAATGAACGGTACTTTGGAATATTTTCGTAACACCATTTAGACTGACATTTCGGTGGTACCTGCTACCTGCATCTTCAGTGCTGTTGCATCTGAAAGGATCTATTCAAAGAAGGAGGACGTTTCCAACATTTACTCTACCATGCGGTGTTATTTATGAGGAAATGAAAGGCCGTTAAGCTTGCCATGCCTCTGGGTTCCTTTTCAAATCAAATTCCTGTATACATGCCACTCACACCTCACAATTTCGTGTGTCAGCCATGTTGCTACTGCCAGTCGTCGGAAATTGTTAAG
This sequence comes from Reticulitermes speratus, assembly GCA_021186555.1. Classification (NCBI taxonomy): domain Eukaryota; kingdom Metazoa; phylum Arthropoda; class Insecta; order Blattodea; family Rhinotermitidae; genus Reticulitermes; species Reticulitermes speratus. The sequence continues at coordinate 16,439,717 of JAJKFL010000010.1, forward strand.
TATGACGCTCGGATGGCCTCGATTGGTATAACGTGTATACCAAATTTCGTAAAAAATCTACAAGTTGGTTCAAAGGATGAAACAGGTGGACAACAGTCCAGACTCACAACTGCACAAACAGCATGATTACGTCCACTGTTTTTCCTTATAACAAAGGAAAGATGGCTAAGAGGCTGCATAGTCAGAACATGAAACCTACCATTAGGTGTGAGAACAACGAATTTATGACGAACCGTATGTGGTCTTTTAATGGAATAGACTTTCTTTCAATTTGGTCTCAGTTTTAACCACGGTCTTCCACAACTAATTCGTTACGCGATAATTTTTACAGCAATATAATTGTGCCAACAGTCTCAGCAAGCTTGCTGTCACCAAAGCTTTTAGCGCTGCAGAACACAACACACGAAACCGTGCATTAAATATAATTTAGTGCAAGCTAGGACAGGGTGAGTATACACAAAAGTCATACATATAATTTTTAATTTGTGGTTTAATCAAAATTATGGAAGGAAATTAAACCAGAATGCCTCAGGTTACTCTCGTCAAAGACAGAGAACTATTTCATCTGCTTTGCGTTGTAATGAATTATAATTACAGGCCGTATTGTACAGAGTTTAACCTACAGTATAAGCACAGTCATACACATGCAACAGACCTGTCTTATACAACCAAATGGGGGGGATCTCATCCAACGAAGAACACTTTTAATACTTATTTCCATTTTAATTGATGCTAATTAATGAAAAATTATGTAGCGTAAATTGAACGACGCGCTTATGAAAACGTTGTTACAAGGCTCATCTCATTCGGAATATGAAAAGTTTTATTATATTACTAAATAAATTACGTTTTACTGTTTAAAAAAATTCAGTTTCTGTCCATTCTGGTAACCAGACATGCTTTATTTTTGTAATAACATATACCACATAGCTACATTCTACACAGCAAATGGTAGTGAAGTTATTAGTTTTTAACTATGAATTTGTATATACGTTTTAAATCAAATATTTCATATGTTAGTCTAGCACAATTTTCGGCCTTTCCAAAATATTCCACGTGCCTAATGACCATTTTCGATGGTACTGGTAAAATTCATTATATATATATATACTGTATATATACTGTATTTATATCGGCATTCGTGTCGGAAATTTATCGTTTATTGTTTTATTTTATTTGTAAGTGTGTTATTTAACGACGCTGTCAATTGCTAAGATTATTTACCGTCGGTGACAGATACACGAATAAGTATGAAGCCCTCGTGGAATGACACTGACAGCGGAAAACATAAGTATTCGGAGAAAAACTTGTACCAGTTTCAAACTGTCCACCATAAATTCCACAGGGACGATCCTGGAATATTAAATTTAATGAAAATTCGTTCAGTCGTTGTCGATTTGTTGCGGGCAGACAGATAGACGGACAGGTATGGCGTAGCTAATACACATCTGCAGTGCTTCGTTGAGAACGCGCTAGCAATGAATTTAAAATTGTGTATCTTAATATATATTATTATTATTATTATTGAAGGGCCCCGCAGCAGATGCTACGGACGCAACGCAGCTTTAAGGCTTATTGTGCAACCCTGTGATGAAGATGATTAGTGTTTTCTTCGTTTTTCCAAGTAATGAGCACCGGTGGAATGAAACTAACAGGGGAAAACCGAAATACTCGGAGAAAAACCAGTCCCAGTGCCACTTTGTCAACCACAAATCCCACATGGACCGACCCGGGATCGAACCCGGGCCTCCGAGGTGAGAGGCCGGCGACTAACCGCCTGAGCCATGGCACGGCCTCAGGTTTATATTAATCGACAAAGTGTGTATCAGCAGTTCTGCCCCCACATTAAGGGTAAAGTAAAGCTGATGTCCCTGTACATGCCAGGAAGGCACATGGGACATTGGACATATAGCTGCACTCATTCTTAACTTCGGCACTAGATTGGGGTGAGTGATCAGCTTCACGCTCCGGCCGCTTTACTACCGGTGATAGAGCCCTCATTGGTTAGGAAGGTGGGTGGTCCTCATGGCGGGTGTGGACACTTTGAAAACGAGAAACGTCTCCTGCCCCTACTGGGAGTCGAACCACAATCCGTCGGTTGTCCACCCCGGAGGCTAGGCGACGTTACATTAATATTACCATAAATAATTGTGGTTTGGGAAGTGAAACGGGCAGGCATAACCTCTGAGGGAGGGCGCGTGCATTCATTTTATGCACAGAACACAACACAAACAGCCCTCTCCATAAACCTTTTGCTACAGTGCACAAGAAAACCAATACCGCCCTGAGCTCATCATCATCATCATCTCATGCTCTCACATAAATAACTGAGAACATGGACTGGTTGTCATGCAGCAAGGAGCTAAAATTAAACTAGGGTTGATAGATTTTACTGGGCTCCAACCATATAATTGCATGCCAAGATGCTCTATTTAACTCTAAATTCTGATAAGTTAATGAGACGCATACACAGTTCCAAAGTGACGCTAAACCGGTTATCTCATTTATAGACACATGACTGCAGCAGACAATGATTCATAATATTGTATTTTGTATTTCAAGGAAGAATCCACTGTTAAAAGAGAAACCGGTTTTCTCTCTTGTTCATGAAACCACGTGACCTCAACTTTAAAGTATCGAACACCAGACCAATAGATAAATCACTTGTAATTGTATGCAAAGGGTCAACACAGCGGAAGCTGAACCAATTAAATTTGTTTTAATTCTGCCGTGTATATTAATTAATCACAGCATGTTACAGGTGAAACTGTTAGTCCTTTTGCTTTCTTTAATATTATACCGAAAGATTATAGATATTCAAGGGAAAAGCTTACCGACAGATTACAGATATTCAGGGAAAAGCTTACCGACAGATTACAAATATTCAAGGGAAAAGCTTACCGACAGATTATAGATATTTAAGGGAAAAGCTTACCGACAGATTATACTCGTAGATATTCAAGGGAAAAGCTTACCGACAGATTACAGATATTCAAGGGAAAAATCTTACCGACAGATTATAGATATTCAAGGAAAACATACCGACATATTACAGATATTCAAGGGAAAAGCTTACCGACAGATTATAGATATTCAAGGGAAAAGCTTACCGACAGATTATATATATTGAAGGGAAAAGCTTACCGGCAGATTACAGATATTCAAGGGAAAAGCTTACCGACAGATTATAAATATTCAAGGGAAAAGCTTACCGACAGATTACAGATATTCAAGGGAAAAGCTTACCGACAGATTACAGATATTCAAGGGAAAAGCTTACCGACAGATTACAGATATTCAGGGAAAAGCTTACCGACAGATTACAAATATTCAAGGGAAAAGCTTACCGACAGATTATAGATATTAAGGGAAAAGCTTACCGACAGATTATACTCGTAGATATTCAAGGGAAAAGCTTACCGACAGATTACAGATATTCAAGGGAAAAATCTTACCGACAGATTATAGATATTCAAGGAAAAAGCTTACCAACAGATTACAGATATTCAAGGGAAAAGCTTACCGACAGATTATAGATATTCAAGGGAAAAGCTTACCGACAGATTATATATATTGAAGGGAAAAGCTTACCGCAGATTACAGATATTCAAGGGAAAAGCTTACCGACAGATTATAAATATTCAAGGGAAAAGCTTACCGACATTACAGATATTCAAGGGAAAAGCTTACCGACAGATTATAGATATTCAAGGGAAAAGCTTACCAACAGATTACAGATATTCAAGGGAAAAGCTTACCGACAGATTATAGATATTCAAGGGAAAATCTTACCGACAGATTATAGATATTCAAGGGAAAAGCTTACCAACATATAATAGATATTCAAGGGAAAAGCTTACCGACAGATTACAGATATTCAAGGGAAAAGCTTACCAACAGATTACAGATATTCAAGGGAAAAGCTTACCAACAGATTACAGATATTCAAGGGAAAAGCTTACCGACAGATTATAGATATTCAAGGGAAAAGCTTACCGACAGATTATAGATATTCAAGGGAAAAGCTTACCGACAGATTATAGATATTCAAGGGAAAAGCTTACCGACAGATTATAGATATTCAAGGGAAAAGCTTACCAACAGATTACAGATATTCAAGGGAAAAGCTTACCAACAGATTACAGATATTCAAGGGAAAAGCTTACCAACAGATTACAGATATTCAAGGGAAAAGCTTACCAACAGATTACAGATATTCAAGGGAAAAGCTTACCGACAGATTACAGATATTCAAGGGAAAAGCTTACCGACAGATTATAGATATTCAAGGGAAAAGCTTACCAAAGGATTACAGATATTCAAGGGAAAAGCTTACCGACAGATTATAGATATTCAAGGGAAAAGCTTACCAACAGATTACAGATATTCAAGGGAAAAGCTTACCAACAGATTACAGATATTCAAGGGAAAAGCTTACCAACAGATTACAGATATTCAAGGGAAAAGCTTAACGACAGATTATAGATATTCAAGGGAAAAGCTTACCGACAGATTATAGATATTCAAGGGAAAAGCTTACCAACAGATTACAGATATTCAAGGGAAAAGCTTACCGACAGATTACAGATATTCAAGGGAAAAGCTTACCGACAGATTACAGATATTCAAGGGAAAAGCTTCAATTTGTGCTGCTGATTGTAATTAACAGCACATTTCCTCACACCGTGCCTCATTGTCCAGATAAGCAATGGCACTGAGTGCTCCTAACAACATTATGTTTCGGCGTTTATGGTTTAGAAATCTCGTTTGTACGGAAACCAAAGTTTCATTACCGATTTCACAAAAGTACCGCATTAAACACTACGCAGTTTTTCTTTTCTTAACCTGCTTTAGAAATATTCTATTCTTTTGGTAAACGAAGTTCTATGGCTGAGGACATAAAATCTCCTCACGGGATCCATGATATTCATGGTTATTCATCCGGTTTAAAGATCCGCATTTTCTATAGAAACCGACGATTCATCGCCGAATTCATAAAAACCCGTCATTAAACTCTGTTCTGAGTTCTATTCAATAGAGTTCACAACTTCACAACTTACTTCGCTGAGACCTCATTTTATTGTTATTTTCCACTTCACGCCCAGGTAGAGTGTTATGACAGTATTAAACTCTTTCAAAATATACTGTACGGAAAGAAATCTTATTAAATACGACGCTTTGTGGTTTGCAACAATATTCCAGCCTTGAACTCCTTGACTATAATAGTGATTTGTTAATTCCTTTTTCAGACACGTAAAGTAAAACAGGTCATGAAGGCCCAGAGGGGGAGTAGAGACATAGCTCTACTCTTTCTTTAACCTCGGCGCTAGATGGGGATGGGTGGTCAACGCCACGCCCCAGCCACTTTACCCCCGGGAAAGAGACCCGGTACCCCTTGTACAGGATGCTGGTTGGGTCCAGGGCTGGTCTGGACGGGTGCGGAAAATCTCGCCCCCACCGGGATTCGATCCCGGACCGCCCAAACTGTGGCGAGTTAGCGACTCGCCACAGTTTGGGCTGCTGACTGCTTTTTCAGACAGGAGGTAGGGTTTTCTAGATAGGGTTCAGATCATCCCAAGGCCTCTACCTACACGGTGCAACCCACAAGTACGATGGCATATCCTCGCCTTGTGCGGGATTCAAATCCGCGATCTAGTGTTGCGCGTACACAGACCGTACGTGTAGCTACGTGACGCTCGCTCTGTGCACAGACTTCCCAGACGTGCTTGACGTTCTGCGTTGCGATTTCATTCAACTGAACACTGCTGTAGTGTAACTCGACTGACGTCAGAATCCACCACTAGGCACGATCGTGAGCCAGTTCCATTTCATTTAACTGAACACTGCTGTAGTGTAACTCGACTGACGTCAGAATCCACCACTAGGCACGATCGTGAGCTAGTTCCATGTCATTTAACTGAACACTGCTGTAGTGTAACTCGACTGACGTCAGAATCCACCACTAGGCACGATCGTGAGCTAGTTCCATGTCATTTAACTGAACACTGCTGTAGTGTAACTCGACTGACGTCAGAATCCACCACTAGGCACGATCGTGAGCTAGTTCCATGTCATTTAACTGAACACTGCTGTAGTGTAACTCGACTGACGTCAGAATCCACCACTAGGCACGATCGTGAGCTAGTTCCGTGTCATTTAACTGAACACTGCTGTAGTGTAACTCGACTGACGTCAGAATCCACCACTAGGCACGATCGTGAGCTAGTTCCATGTCATTTAACTGAACACTGCTGTAGTGTAACTCGACTGACGTCAGAATCCACCACTAGGCACGATCGTGAGCTAGTTCCATGTCATTTAACTGAACACTGCTGTAGTGTAACTCGACTGACGTCAGAATCCACCACTAGGCACGATCGTGAGCTAGTTCCATGTCATTTAACTGAACACTGCTGTAGTGTAACTCGACTGACGTCAGAATCCACCACTAGGCACGATCGTGAGCTAGTTCCATGTCATTTAACTGAACACTGCTGTAGTGTAACTCGACTGACGTCAGAATCCACCACTAGGCACGATCGTGAGCTAGTTCCATGTCATTTAACTGAACACTGCTGTAGTGTAACTCGACTGACGTCAGAATCCACCACTAGGCACGATCGTGAGCCAGTTCCATTTCTTTTAACTGAACACTGCTGTAGTGTAACTCGACTGACGTCAGAATCCACCACTAGGCACGATCGTGAGCCAGTTCCATTTCATTTAACTGAACACTGCTGTAGTGTAACTCGACTGACGTCAGAATCCACCACTAGGCACGATCGTGAGCCAGTTCCATCCCACACCCACAACCCATCCGCCTACGATTCGCCTTAACCCTTTACAACAATGTGGTAACCATACGGTCCACCGCCTGCTTATACATCGTAAGAGATTACGTTTTTGTCTACAGAGTGTATTTAGTCTACATGGTTTTCGTATGATTTTTACAATAAACGATTATTTCCATAAACAAAATTAAAGAGTTGGTCTATGTAATGAAGAAGCAATGTTTTCTGTGAGGTAGAAACGGAATTTGTATTTATTACTTATACGAGTTTCAGGCTCCAAAGCGTTGTTTTCTGCCATCCCCTTTCGGTCTTCGGAGTGGGCGTTTTCCAAGAGCCTTCTCCACCAAACTTTGTACGCAGTTTCAAGTTTAAAATTGAATTCCAGTTTTGTATAAACTAGTCTGGATCATGTTAAATGTTTAAAGCCCAGTGGTTACTTTATGTACAACCAGGATTAACATTCAGAAATTCGACATTCTGCACACGGAGTGAATTCTATGTTTTGTATGGATCTCCGAACGAACAGCGATTATTTACTCATGCAGCATTAATTGTTTGGTGTTATAAACGTGACGAAGTATGTTTACTGCGCGGTACGAGCTGAATCTTTAAAACACTACAATCTTAGTCTTTAATACCAAAGGACAAACAGAAGAAGCCTGGGAACTTAAAACTAAACTTAAAATTGAAAAATAAATAAACAAGATATGCTGTTTCGGGCATCAGGGAGCACTGGACAGAAACGGACTTTCATTTGGTCTTTAAAGGGTTAAACACATGTATAAAAAGTTCTGCTTGTCATAAAGGCAACGTGGGGGCTTTTCATTTGCTCAGTGTCCGCCAGGAGGTAACGTTACAGAATTCAGCCCGGTTATATTTTATCTGTGATGGGGCTCACCTGCTAAATCGTTTCAAAGAATGCCTAATCTAACACAGACACATTCTAGCAACGCAATACTATGTGGCTATTGCTCCTACTGCCTAGGGGTGGGAACAGAGGTCCCGCACATTTGGCAACGTCGCCCCGCGCTGTGTGTAATCCATGAAGCAGTAGTTTTCATGAGATCGATAACTTCGTTGCAGTTATTTCAGCGTTGCCAGATCGCCGCGCATAAACGTGGCAACGTCGTTGCCTTGCCTGCAGTTAGTTCAATGACTCTAATAGGTCTTGCATGTGGCTAGCAATAACGTCGAAGTGTGTGTGTGTGTGTGTGTGTGTGTGTGTGTGGAGGGAGGAGGGGGGAAGGCGCAATCAGTTTCAGGTGAAGTGGGAAGGTGTTTGGGTTTAACGATAATTTGTGTGGTGTTTACACGAGGGAGATATTAATTTAAAAGGAAGTTAAAACAGATAAATTTCCTCTATGATTTAATTTTTCAGTGTAATTTGTAACGTGAAACAAGAGTTATATAATAAGGCCATCATCCTTGCTGTGTGTATACAGCAGTATTCATACGAGGCGTGGGTAAGTGGTCTGGGTCAGATGCTTGAATGAATGGAGAAGGGGCAGCAATCATGAAAATACCGTCACGTGCTACAGCCAGCTGTCCTCTCTCACAGCACGAAACAGGAAGACCATTTGACAGGCGAAACAGTGAGATTTTCTCACTACATTTGAAGGCTGCATATTAGTCTACATGTTTTTCTCACCTTTTGATCTCTCCTAATTCCTGCAAGTATTCTATGTTTTACATTCTAAATTACCAGCTCCGAGGCCGACCCAGTCTCCTCTTCAGTGTGTATCGACGGCCCTTTCCCGGGGGTAAAGCAGTGGTGACGTGAGGCTTAGCACTCACCTCCATCTACTGCCGAGGTTAAGAATAAATGGAGCCATTGCCCCCCCCCCCCCAAAGCGAAATTTAAAAATCACGGATTTTGTGTAAGTGATATCAAGGTTTAACGTGATTTACGTTTCAGCCTAATCAGCCACTGAAATCTGCTGATGACTAGTACATTGGAATATTGAAAAATATAATAAAAAGTTACGAATATATAGATATTGCTTCTTTTTCAGTTAGTTTTAATTTTTCCTGTAACCTAACTAAATGTCGGCTCGGAGATTTTGACATGACTTTCATAACATAGTTTTTAAAATCAAACAAATTATATATAGCCTCAGAGTCAGCTCTCCCCCCCCCCCCCTAAATAAACATTCTGGGTGCGCCTACATGCTTTCATGGCGTGTATAAGGACAACGTATCTTTCACGTGCTGAATTAACTCCAGTCTGTTTTTAAGTACGAAAGCATTAAGCCCAAATAAAAATGAAATGAGTGCATGAAACCGGAGTACCAGATCACGTATGAAGGATTTATGGGTTTTTAAGTCTTCAGTGAAAGTAATGTCACTGGTCTTTTAACAAATGCGACAAAATGAAAAGACGGCTGAATACAGTCGTGAACAGCTAGATCTAGATCTGCATGAACAATGTTCTGAACAGGCGTGTTAATAGAATGGATTTAGGCGCATTTATTATTCAACATCGCGGAATAATTTCGCAGTTGTGTTATAACACGTGCATTTTGTTATTCTTGTCTAGTAAAGGCAAAGGTAAAGTTCACCATAACAGGCCATGAAGGCCCAGAGGGGGAGTAGAGGTATAGCTCTACTCTTTCTTTAACCTTGGCGCTAGATGGGGGTGTGTGGTCAACGCCACGCCCCGACCGCTTTACCCCCAGGAATGACCCGGTACCCATTGTACAGTAAGCTGGGTCAGCCCCACGGCCGGTCTGGACGGGTGCTGAAAATCTCGCCCCAACCGGGATTCGATCCCCGGACCGTCCAGCTCGTAGCGAGTCGCTATACCGACTGTGATACCCCGCCCCACATTCTTGTCATTAGCTTCGAACTTAATTGAAAAAGACAGATTTACAGGCAATGAAATACACATTTACAAAATCTACTTTCAGAGTCCTCATCACCATATCACAGTAATTACCGAATAAGGCTACACGACTGTCCGTAAATCAATGAAACACTAATGTCCATATTAGTGCCGTTCTGTTCGTGCATGGTGCTGAATATTTCTGTAGCGTTCGCCCTGATGGTAGCCGCAGTGCAATATGCTGTTCCTGTCCTGTGTTGAAAGCACTGAATACGTGACGTCTCATTCCGAAGCGGAACTTGACAGAATTAATACACACGGAGATAAGATTAACGCGTTGCGCTGAGGTCGGTTTTGAGCACCACAGCTGGGGGTCATAACCACTGGAGCTGGCGCCATGCGTGTTCAGAAGATTCAGGTCATCTGGGACGTTACACCGTGTCGACTGGTAAATACTGTCCCCTACTCGGGAGACTGCAGTTGACGTGCACAGTGTGGGTAGAGTCTTGCGCTCTTCTGGGATATTACGCAGCGTCGTGTGGTAATTGTTTACCGACGTTTCGGGACGTGTCGGGGGTCGTGAAGATGGGATCGAGACGTTGTCTCGAAACGTCGGTAAACAATTACCACACGGCCCCGCGTAATATCCCAGAAGAGCGCAGATCTCGTCAACATCGCGGCGGAAGCCTGACATCATGGGTAGAGTCCCTTAACAATCGCGACGACGGTCGGGGGAAAAACAGATCCTGTCAAATACGTAAGTCTATCACTGCATGACCGTCTTTCCACTGGTCGCCATTTCTTAGTTATTTCTTTCATAACAAGCCTAAAGTCAGTTTGACGCACAGCTCTAACCACACAGAACACGACAGAAAATAACTGTATTACCTCACACGCACAAAACACGACCGCACTTCAGCCCAATGTATTTTTAACTGGAACACATACGCTAATGGTCACAAACAAGGGACAGTCGGCCTTTCCCAGCGCAAACAACTGCCAAGGTCAACTACGAAATTCTGTCAGTTTCAGCAGTCACCGACGTTTCGAATGATTTCAGTGTCTTCATCTTCAGGGTAAAGCAGTCCCACAAGAAATCCTTCGAACGATCGACGGACATGACGTCACATCTCACAAGACTTGAACATCAACACCGATACGAGAACCTCAGATCTCGCAAGTGTGTTTTTAATAATCACGTGTCTACGAGTCTAGATAGCGCAGTCGGTGTGGTGACTTAGCTACGGACTGGACCGTCTGTGGTTTGAATCCCGGCGGGAGAAACAGATTTCGTCTTCTCCAAAAACCGTCCGGACCGACTCTGGGGCCCAGCCAGCCCCCTATACAATGGATATCGACGTTCTCGCCGGGGAGTGAAGCGGCCGCGGCGTGATCATAACCACTAACCACCATCTAGTACCGAAGTTAAGAATACGTGGAGCTATGCCTCTATTCCCCCTATATGCCTTCATGGCGTGGAGAGGGACAAGTCTACTTTTAACTTTTTATCACGTGTCTGTTTTACAAAAGGTTTTATGCCCGCTTTGGCGACTCTCATGGTTGAATGAAATAACAGGTATATACTTATTAGGGCGTGCCGTGTCTCAGGCGGCTAGACGCCGGGTTCTTGCCGCGAAGGCCCGGATTCAATTCCAGTGCAGTCCGTATCTAATTTTAGGTGGGCAATGTGTCATTGGGACAACCTTTTTTCCGAGCATTTCTGTTTCTGCCTGTCAATCATTATTCCACTGACGTTCCATGTTCATTTGGCTAGCATCTGGCGGACGGACATTGGGCCCATTAGTGGCCGCAGTTTCACGAAATATAATAGCCTTACCCCACCCCGAGAATTTATATATAATGAAGGTCAGAGTACTTTGGCAAAACGCTGTTTGTTGCTGCAACAAAGTAGACATTTGAGTCAGTCGACTGTGTCAATACACTTAACGCAGCAACACTGATGTTTATAGAACAAATTGAGAGTCGAGTCTTGGGTGCCGAGCGGTGAAGCTGATGCAGGTTGATACAGTGTCACTAGGAAACGAACAGTAGCGATCATTCCATCTACTTCCGGCTATATCTGTGCACGTTAGTCACTGGTTTTCTATACCTTTTTAGGCGCGTTGGCATAGTCGCGCAAAGCTAGCTTCCTCGTGTCTGTCCGTCAACTCGGCTCCCACCGGACGGATGTCAGTCAATTAAAGAAAATCCGAATTCTGTTAAAACCGGAAAAAAAAAATTCGGACCTAAGTACGTTTTATTGTTGCCGGCGATATAAAATCGCTCAAAGATATTAAAGAGAAGAAACTGTTACGTTCCCATGGTAACAATGGTTACGAGAACGCGCCACAATGTTACGTTATACGTACATTGCCTGTCTTGTTGAATAAACACTGCCACAATATCGATGGGAAAAAATGGCTTCCTTCAAAGTCTGTTGTCTGAAGAAAAAAAAATCGAACGGAAGATCTGAGATCGAGGTTCTCACAGCGGTGGTGCTTAACAGCCAGATTTTATGCGATGTTACGTCGTATATACTGGTATATATGTACCGACGTTTCGAAGGAATATAGCACCTTCATCTTCAGGGTCAAGCAGTTCAAGAAGAATTCCCTCTTCGAAATGTCGGTAACTGTTTACCAGTCTACACGGTGTAACATCCCAGAAGACTTGAATCTTCATCACCACCGCTGTGAGAACCTCAGATCTCGCAACTGGGTCTCCCAGTTCGACGCAATATAGGCCTAACCTACAAAAATGGTAAATTTGTCCCTTTCCACACCACGGCGGCGTGTAGGGGGAGTAGAGGTTTTGCTCTACTCTTTCTTAACTTCGGCACTAGATGGAGGTGAGTGGTTAACTTCACGCCTCCCACCCCGTTGCCCCCGGGAAAGAATCTCGGAACCTACTGGTTACGAGGCTGGGTGGGCCCCAGAGCCGCTCTGGACGTTTTGAAGAACAGAAAAATTTCTTACCCGTACCGGGAATCGAACCCCGGACCGTCCAGCCTGTAGCCCAGTCACGATACCGCCTATGCTACCCATGCTCTCAACACCTAACCTAAGCAGTTACATAAATAAATAAACTATACCACACCTATAATGATATTTAACGCTTTCACGGCGGTGAAAATATATTTTTTGTCTTCTGGGTTGACAGCGTATAGTCTGGTAGGTGGGTTCCAACGTTTCGGAAGAATACACTGCCTCCATCTTCAGTTCTGGTAATCAATTACCAGAACACACGGTGTCATAGTCCAGACGGCCACAATAAGAACACACCTATCCAAGAACGCGACGTTCCCAAACTGGGTGATATCACTGCATTAACACTTCTTAATTAAATCAGGCGCGTTCATAAAGTTGCGAAAAGCGACAGCTAGGTTCTGATATCCGTCCGTTCAATGCCACAACTCGACTCCCACTGGCCGGATTTTCTTGAAACTTTATACTGGTGACTTTTACTAAAAAATGTGGCGAAATTCAAACTTTCCTTAAATTCGGACAAAAGTATCAGGCTCTTTAAATGAAGAGCTAGGTGTGTTTTATATTATTTCAGCGACATATGTAGTTCAATAACACAAATAAATCACTGCTCAGTTTCCGTGACAACAATTTAAATCTTCGTCTCCGTTTCGCAGACCTTATTCAAGCAAAATGGCTAGACTGATACGTGCGTTGAGGATAGCAAAGATCCGAACGCGCCACAATGTCACGTTATACCAACAGCACGTTGCCTGCTACGTTTCATTTCTAATATTTTCCGTTATGCCGTACGCGAACAAGAACTGTAAAAACAGATGCAATATTTGTGACCTAAAATAAAAGACCAATCGCTCGAACTGAAGGCTCCGAACACCTGCAGATGGAAGTGGCTGGTTGCGGTCTGTGATCGTCGATCCAATTCCACTTTGCCTACAGACACTGTATCAACAGAAAATAGTAGCCTATAGAAGGAAATTTCATGATACGTTTTGACGTACCAACACAACGTACGAAAAATTTCAGTCAAGACAAACAGGTTTTCCCGTGTGTGACGGATACGAGACTGCTCTGGAGATTATACAACGTCGAATCAGATGGTAGGATAATCATGAGTTATTAGTATATAAGGATTTGTAAGGAAGCTGTCGAAGCTTATTCTGCCTGGAATGAATTACAATAGCCAGATAAATTCTGTCAGCTAAAGTAGCTATCCCATTACAGGCCTGGACAGGCCATTAGGGCTCCACGAGTTTGAGGCTTCCAGAATTTCTAGACAATCGGAAAATGATGGTAAGGTTGTCAGCCCCACGCACCGGCCGCCTTTACCTCCCCGGATCCCTGGTACTTCTTTCTGTTAGGGGCTGAGTCGACCCTAAGGCCACAGTGCAGCCGGAAGGATTAAGTCACCGACCCCATCGGGAATCGAACCCGCAACCTTCCGGCTTGTAGCGCAGGGCCTCAACCAACTACGCCACCGCGTGCCACAGTTCTGTCAGAATAGCCAATAATCCCACTGAAGCAAGATCCAGGTACCGCAGAACAAAAGTATACAGCGTAACTGCTATGTAATCCTGAGAAAACATGGGTCTGCTATACGTGTAATTGGTTTCCATAGTTCTGTCCCGACGTTCCTATGGATACTAGAAGATAAGGCTGTTTCAGAGGACAATCTACCATGAAGGCCCGTGGGACAATAGGTACAAAAGTTCATTTGCGATGGAACTCGGCACCACACGAAGTGAAATGGTTCTGGGAACAGCTGTTACAATGACAAATGTAGGAGCCGTTCGAATGTAGGTGGCACGTGTATAAGAGTACACTGAAATTATTTATTTAGTGGTTACACAAATTGCAAATTGTATGTAGCGTTGAGTGACAGGGATCAGTAAGGAAGCATGGGCACAATGCGAAAGGAAGGTGTCGCGGCATGCTTAAACAGGATAAACCTACCAGACTTCGTGAAATACCGTATTTCGTGATACAGCAGTCTAAATTCGACACTAAATTACGCGTGCGTGTGTGTGCGTGCGTGTGCGTGCGTGCGCGTGCCATAGATAGTTGTAACAGCCTGTATAAATGGCTGCAATATGCAAGTGACAACTTGTATAGCAAAGATCCTGAATTTCTGAAAAGGAAAATGAAGGTAGATAGATAGAGGAACGAGACGAAGAGCGGAAATGGATATTACAAGGCGCCTGGGCGCAGTCTTGGCAAGGCGTACCTCGCCTCGCCCTAGCTTGTGAAGGACGTAGGCTTACTTCACACAGACGTCCATTTGGAATGCCAGTGGACGTGTCAAACACGCCTTCGTAATGCAGGTAGTCCGTCCGTCCGTCCTCTCCTGATGCCTATTGTGTTTCACAGCACCTCACCTGCTAATGCCGTTTCATTTTGTAGTTGCGGGAAAACTCAACTTCCAGACAAAGACAGAGGTCCGCGATTATTCCGTAGCAGAATACTCTAAATTGGGATCCGGGGTAGCGTAGTCGGTATAGCAAGTGGACTACGGGTGGACGGTCCGGGTTGCAATCCCGGTACGGGAAAGAGGTTTTTGTCTTCTCCAAAACGTCCGGACCAGCTCTGGGATCAACACAGCCTCCTATTCAATGGGTAGCGGGTGTTTTACCGGGGGGTTAAGCGGTCACGGCGTGAGGTTAACCACTCACCTCCATCTAGTGCGGAGGTTAAGAATGAGTGGAGCTATAGGCCTACCTCTGCTCACCATATATGCCGTCATATGAATGGATAGGGAAAACGTAACGTTTACGCTCTAAGTTCGGAGCGAAGGAGTTCCACAGTTGAGGCCTTCGCTCTTCTGGGATGTTACACAGCGTTGATTGGTAGTTACCGACGTTTCGGGACGACCTATCTGTTCCATCTTCTAGGGTCGAGCGGTCCAAAAAGAATTCCGGGAACAGGTGGATGCGACATTATATAGCGGATGGTGCATTATGAAGCCATCTATGGACAACAGTAGAGTAAACGTGGAACACACCTATTGTCATATCACGAAATACGGCACATTATGTGCCTGTAATACCACGGACTAGACGTACAGTGTCTATGCGTGCATGCAAACACGCACAAAAGCATACCTTACTAATTCACAAAGAATCCGAAGCTGTTAACAAAGAATTTGCAAAACTCTGAGCGACTGCTAACTAAAACACAATTAACCGCCTGTCAATGATAATAACACACTTCAAACCCGATAACAGCAAAGCCCGCCATCTGACATGATACGCAACTACTCCGATTCCATCCAATTGACACTTCCACAACTTATTTCTCTCCAGATATCTCCAGCAAACGCATAAAAATCGTTGTTTTTTACGGTTTCCAGTCATATGATATGACGTTATAAGCATAGATTCGCTTTCATTTTAATTGTAGCGCGTATTTCTGAATTGGGAGCATGACAGAACTTATGCCCTTCTTATAAATAATGCCAAATTATGTCCTTCTTGTGCAAAACCCAGAAGAAACTCAATACGGCAGCGATAAAGGACAGCCAAAAACGTGCATTTAGTATTACGCTCGACTCACGAGAACGACTTTGACCTTCACGACACAGAACAAAAGAGAAACTGATAATATTAACTCGCAAACACAAGACACTACCGTAATTCTACAGAATGTATTGTTAACTGGCATACATCGGTGCTGCTCATACTAAACTAACGTCTGACTTCCTCCTGCAAAACCACTGTCAACCTCGAAGCTGTTCTGAGTCGACCACAGCAGTTAGCTATAGCGAAGTACCGGAGAAGCTACACTCTCATTACTTTTACCGGAGTTAGGAAGATGTATAAATTTAACATCACGAAAAATTTTACGATACCTAACTTCAGGGGTGCACAAATTTTCAAAAAACCTAGGAACCGCTTCAAAATTCTAGGGCCCAGAAGGCGGACATGAAGCAAATTCCATACTGACGTCCCACAAATATTAGGCGCTACCGTACAAAATTTAGTCGTCTCGGCGACATGCAGCTTGGGATTTGGACACCCCTGCCTAACTTCCATGAATAATGTCAGGATATTCTGGCCATACTGACGACCCACAAATATTAGGCGCTACCGTACAATATTTTAATCGCCTGGACGACTTGCAGCTTGGGACTTGGACACCCCTGTCTAACTTCCATGAACAATGACAGGATATTCTGGTACTTAGAGGAGATATGTGTCCGGAGATCGCACGTGGACGTCGCACATTTGAAGCTTGTCATTAGCAGATGCAGCTGAGATGTGATCCTCACGTTTCCTCCCTTTACCCCGCATGAAAGACCTGCGGTACTTGTCGGATAGGAATGCCCCATCAGCCACCGAACAGCGACCATCTTCACTTTACTGACTGCGATCAGGGGTCCATTACGTTGCACAAAAATACAGCGGAGGAACTGAGACAGAAATGTTCTTAATGCCTCTCAACACAACATAATTGACAGAATTCAAGGGGAGCAGCTGAAATAGCAAATGCCAGGCTTCCAGATGCCCATCAAAGTTGAGGACCAAATCAACTTAAACTTAGCAGATGGCTACAGTTGGGAGGGGCGGGGGGCGGTAGGCAGAGACACTCTGAGCATAGCTCTCTCCCGATTTTCAAATGGAACTGCCTCCAAAACATAAAACCAGTTGAAAACAGATCGCCATAGGCCAGTTATTTTTCAGCGTTTCTTGACCGCGAAACTTTTCTGGTTTCAACAAATACGACGCATTTTCTCCCCTCCCCCCCAACACGATTACACACACACACACACACACACACACTAACTAACTTCATGGAGCAGGGTCCTACTTGAGAAGCTAACAGGTCCTCAGCTAGTCAAGAAATTCCCCGCGTTTTATTGAACCCGAAGGTTCATTACCGCATTCACAAGAGCCTGCCACCTGTCCCTATCCTGAGCCATATCAATCCAGGCCACGCCATCCCATCCCACTTCTTGAAGATCCACTTTAATATTATACTCCCATCTACGCCTGGGTCTTCCAAGTGGTCTCCTTCCCTCAGGTCTCCCCACCAAAATCCTGTATGCACCTCACCCTCACCCATACGTGCTACATGCCCCTCCACCCCATTCTTCTTGATTTGATCACCCCAATAATATTTGGTGATGAGTACAGATCATTAAGTTCCTCGTTATGTAGTCTTCTCCACTCCCCTCTTAGCTCGTCCCTCTTAGGCCCAAATATCCTCCTCAGCACCCTATTCTCGAACACCCTCAGCCTATGTTCCTCCCTCAGTGTGAGAGACCAAGTTTCACACCCATACAAAACAACAGGCAAAATTATAGTTCTGTATATCTTAATCTTTGTATTTTTGGATAGCAACTGGAAGACAGAAGATCCTGTACCGAATGGTAACAAGCATTCCCCGACTTCAATCTGCTCTTAATTTCTTCCTGAATGAAATTTTGATTTGTTAGGGTTGTTCCCAAATATTTGAACTGTTCCACCCTTTCAAAGGATTTTTTATCTATCTTTGTGTTGTGATTTTGTCCTGCATTCTGATTGCGAGACATGACCATGTACTTAGTTTTCTCAGCAATTTTCTTCTAGACCAATCTCCTCTACTAGCGACTACTAAAGCTTCACACACACACACACACACACACACACACACACACACACACACAACACAAACACACAAAATTGGAAAGGTGCCATCCGTACGGGATTAGATGACAGGGGATATGCGTTTGATTCCAAGTCGCACTACTGTAAGTAGAAGGGCTAGATGTGTCGTTTCAATCACCACTCTGCCATGTCTGTCAGCTTACTGTGCAATGACCCTTTGCCATCTTCATGGAACCAAATAGTTGCATGTTGTTCAAAACCTACCACGGCACAAAACTTAAGAAAATCTACACTGAAATTTAATGTGTTGCGTACGGAATGACCTACTGTTTTTCCGAACTCACAACTTCGCATAGCCGCCATATTGGTATTTTAAACAATGGCGTTAGGTACCAACGACCATCATCGACCACTAACACGGTAAACAATTGTGAGATATAGGTTCTCACAGCGGTACTGATGTAGATTCAAGTACTGTTGTGATGTGACGCCCTATCGATTCGTAAACGGCTACCAACCATTTATCAATCGACAATACCGTTAAGCAGAGCTCTTCTACCATACAGATTCCTCCGAAACGTTGGTACCTCTTTGGCAAACAACACGGTGCCATCCCACAAGACCGTGTTTGAACATCTACCGCCTTAAGAATGCCAAATCATGTACTTCCAGTTCAGCGTGTCATAAAGGTCAAAAACGTCCTGCATACGAACTGCAAATATGTGACGTTTACATGCATGTGGAATACAAAGGAATCTTGAAAATATTTGTGCATTTAAACCTAAACTTGCCCGACACGATACACCAAAACGAAGAAAGTAAATTGTTCAACTGTTTATTCGTTAATAAACAGCGTGGCCTGTTCCAGTTCAGCGTCAAAGAGAAAGAACGGATACAGAGCTGTGGGCAATGCATTTTTTATAGCTTCTCCCCTTCTTCCGCCGAGTTTTGGCCTAAGCTTGGCGCATCTTTCCTTTCAACTAGATCTATTCAGTCCCCCTTTTTTTATTGTATAAATTTAATGCCACCCACCCTGCTCTTGGCGGTCTCTCCTCGGCACAGGCTTTGATGCGAAGGACTGAGAGCCCACGAGGCGCGGGCTGGCGGGAAAGGGGACTGCCACACATTTATAAACCAGAATGCCGAGGTCAAGAAACTTTCTGTCGTAGTAATTGAACAGCTCCATAATGGTACGTTTTAAAGTCCACATGACCCCCATTCCATACTCATTTTTAGAACCATCTTCGCGTACCGGACTGCATGAAAGAGAGAACACAGCAACTGACTACGGGTTCGAAGACCGGGCTACTGTTCCCGGCGGAGACATCCTGAACATTACAGCCTAACCAATCTCCAATCCAATGGGTCTAGGGCAGCGTTTCCTACACCATGTTCCGCGAGACGTGAATAGGTGTTCCGTGATAAAATCGAGAAAAAAAAATAGGTTATGGAGTGCCAAGTTCATTACCGTGTACACAAAAGCTCTCCACTGGTCCCTATCCTGCGTCACATTAATCCAGTTCACACCCTCTCATCCTATATATATATATATATATATATATATATATAGAAGATCTAGCCTCAATTTCTCGAGTTCCTCAGATGACTCAAAGCAAACAGCAGTAAACATTACTTCAAAATGACAATTTTGATAGCGTTGTCTGCAATTGATTTCTTCTACCCAGAGACGGTGTGTCGAAAGAAAAGTCGAAATCCTACCAGGGACCACAGCCGTTACCGTGTAGAACTGAACGTCCCCTGTTGCTCCCCCCGACACAGCAAGGCAATTTTCTGCGGTGGCGCGTTCTAAGTGCGCACGCACAGAACTGAGACTAGGACTGCGGGTTTCGAATCCTGCTTGAGACACGACTGTTTGTGGTCGGCATTATGAAAGTAGACAGGCCTTGCGATGTCCTATCCAAGCAGTCTTTGGCCGCTATGAAAAGGATTTAGACATGAATCAGATATTTACAGGCAATTCGAGGTCGAGGTTTGACTCGTGCTGTACAGCCGATGGTCGTGATGCAATAGGAACACCAACGACAGCATAGCTTAACATAATGACTATGCTACGGGTTGGCCGGCCGAGGAATCGTGGTTCGATTCCCGGCAGAGGCAAGAGATTTATCCATTCTCGAAGAGGTCCAAACCGGCTCTGGGTCTCAATGGATACTGGGAGCGCGGGCGTAAAGCTGACATTTCACCCCAATCTAGTGCCGAGGTTAAGATGCCGTCATGGTGTGCACAGACACATCTTCACCTTTTAACTTCGGGTAAGCACTGAGAAAATGACGTTGAAACTACGGGAAGAAGTACGGAATGAAAAATACAGTTGAACTCAGTTATAACGTCATGAAAGGGACTTAATACTTTGTGTCGTTATAACCGAGGAGTATAATGTTATGGTTAACAGTGACGAATTAATTGGTACCACAGAAAATGTGACGTTATAGACGAGGTGTCGCATAAACCGATGTCGTTATAACCGGGTTTAATTGCATTTAATAACGAACTGCAGTGTTTATAGGCTAAGCGTTTGTTGGAATTACTGGAGTAGGCACTTACATCGACAGAAGTTACAGTGACGTAGGCAGACAGCACGATGCGTTAATATGACGACGCTTTATGCATCGTAGATTACAGTCTGGGGTACTATCAACCTGTGTAATTATACAGCGTCAAACGGTAGGTTGTTTTCAATAAGTAATTGGAAAGAACGAGGAAGGAAGCGGTCATGGAATACTTTAAGGCAATATCGTGGAACGTGCCCGGAGGACATAAGAAAAGCTATAAAAAGATATGAGTCAGAATAGCCGGTAGCCGGTTGGTAACATTAACCTGGGGACGCCAGAAGACGCTGCAGCAATGCCACACTTTTCCTTTCAATTTTCTATTTTATCTTTTCACTTTTTGCTCAACCGCGAAATCTTATCGCATGGGCACAAGAATGATATACATATATGCTGGTGCATGCTCCGATCTGGTCACTAATATGCTGCAGACAAATCTCGTCGAATATAAAGATACATTTTCTTGTTTCAGTAAAAGCTGTAAAATATATTTATTCAAATCAGTTGTGGATCTACGTGTTGTGTTAACTTACAACCAGCAAGGTTTCTTACCTTCACGTGGCCAAGTCAGGGAAGCGGGTAGATTAACTGCTTGACTGGGTGTGCCGAAATGTACTTTCGCGCATGCGTCGCTGTGAAAAAGAAAGAGAATACAGTAATATAGTAGGCTGCTGTCAGGGCGTCGTTTTTGGGTGACCTGACGTTTACGCCAGGATTTTAACACTGTTGGTGGGAAATCCCAGTGCAAAAATTCCGGCGGAAAACTAACATATGCACATACCAGCACATGCACATACTGCATGTGCATATGTTTACCAACATATGCACATACAGTATGTGCATGTGTTGGTTTTATTAGTACGAAATATAATCTAATTTCACTTAATGAATAACGTTGAGATGTCAGTGAAGTGATTTTGTTTTAACTGTTACGGTCATTTGAATCCACACTAAGTCACAATAGACTAGGGTGTTACTGGGTGTAGATAATTCAACAATTGACTATCAGAGGCTATCATGTGACGAACGGAAGTTACTTTGGCCTACTAGGCTCAGGCTCTACGTACATATTATGAAGGGTCTCTAAGATTTCGCACTCCGAACTTACATATACTTCAAAATAATTTTCAGGCGCGTTCGCAAAATTGCGAAAAGCGACTATTAGCTCCGTCATGTCTGTCTGTCTGTCCGTCTGTCCGCATGGAACAACTCGGCTCCCACTGGACGCATTTTTATGATATTTGAATATTTTTCGAAACTCTGTCGAGAAAATTCAAGTTTCATTAAAATGTGACAAAAATAACGGGTACTTTACATGAAGACCTATGTACATTTATGACAATGTCTCGCTGAATTCTTCTTAGAATGAGAAATGTTTCAGACAAAAGTTGTACAGAAAATCAAAACACACATTTTACGTTTAATAACTTTTTTCCGAAAATCGTGTCGTTTATGAGATAATGTGGAAAAATATGGTACAGCCAGACAGGCCACACATGACAATATAATACAGAACATGCCCTTTGCATGCTCGATAACTAAGGCTACAAAAACACTCAGAATACGTAATACGTATTGCTTTCCTACGGCAACAATGGTTTCGCAAACGCGCCTCATTGTTACGTTATACGTACATTGCCTGTCTTGTTTTACTTAACGACCAATCAATTGTTAAGATTATGTAGCAACTCATATCATGCTTTATTATAATAATATAATAATAATAACCATGGCTCGACAGCCCTATATGGGCTTGGGCCTCCTCTTTCCGAGGTCTTTGTGCATTTGCGGCAGTGAGGGACCAGCTCACTGGCCGCGCTTTTCGACTCGATCCTGATGTGACTGCCAGAGCCATCTGGCAGTCAGTCAGGAGACTTGGGTGAGAAATGGCCGCTTGAATTTAGCTTACGGACATGGTTCTTCTTCATGCCCGAAGGTTCTTTTACATGCCGTAAATCTACGACATGGGACTGACGGCTTTACTTCCCCTCCGAAGGAAGTGGTGCTCCGGATTTTTATCGGTCGGGATCGAACCCGCGAACCTTGGGTCCAGTGGCGAGCACACTAACCACTAGTCCACCGAGGTCGACCATGCTTTATTATATGTGTCTAAAAAATACACATGTTTGGTTTGAAAACATGACATACCTCGTATCTGTCCTAGACATGCCTTTGTAGTATTTATTACATTATGGGTATTTAAAGAAATATGAGAGGATAAAGTTTATATTTATTTCTGCCAACAACGGATTCATATGTACAATAGATAACAATCTTCTTAATTGGAAATACGGGTAGGCGGGAAGTGTATCAGTATTCCAGTTTAACGCTGAATTGGAATGGGGTTAATTTCTATTGGAGAAATCCAAGCACCTGAACTTCAAACAGTTAACGAGCTCTCTCTTCACATAAGAATAGAACTGTTATATCACTTACACAAAGTTTTAATTGGAAATGGAGTTCAGCCTATTATGTTACGCAGTTTGCATGAATACATTACTACAGTGTACGATCAACGAAATCATTATGACTGTTGAAAATCAGCGAAAGGGAGGGCTGCAGTCGGTGGATTCTGGACCGCTGATCCCAGGTTATGTATGGGCAGATAATAACAGCCCTTGTTGAAAAGTTGCATTCTTAAGCTACTGAAGAACTGTCCAAACTTTCATGGAACAAGAAGGTTCATTATCTAGTTTACAAGAACCCAACAATGATCCATCTCCTGACCCAAATTAATTCAGTCCACACCCTCTGAACCTAGTTCATCCTCACCTAGGTCTTCCCACGTCTCTCTTAAAGGTAAAGGTAAAGGTAAAGTTCTCCATATAACAGGCCATGAAGGCCCAGAGGGGGAGTAGAGGTATAGCTCTACTCTGTCTTTAACCCTGGCATTAGATGAGGGGGGGGGGGGTGGTCAACTCCACGCCCCGGCCGCTTTACCCCGGGAAAGAAACCCGGTATCTATTGTATAGGAGGCTGGGTGGGCCCCAGGGCCGGTCTGGACGGCTGCGAAAAATCTCGTCCCCACCGGGATTCGATCCCCGGACCGTCCAGCCCGTAGCGAGTCGCTATACCGACTACGTTATCCCCTGCACTTCTCATCGCTTCCATGCATACTATATGCCTAGCCATCTCATCCTTGTTCGTTCGATTAGCCTAATAATATCCGATAAAGACTACAAACCCCCATCACGTGATTTTCTGTAGCCACGCGTCACTTCTTTTGTCTTAGGTCCAAATATCCTTTTATACAAC
The DNA here is from genome assembly GCA_021186555.1 of Reticulitermes speratus. NCBI lineage: Eukaryota > Metazoa > Arthropoda > Insecta > Blattodea > Rhinotermitidae > Reticulitermes > Reticulitermes speratus. The sequence goes on from JAJKFL010000010.1 coordinate 16,463,717, forward strand.
CTGTCCGCAACACTCTTTATACAACCTGTCCGCAACACTCTTTATACAACCTGTCCGCAACACTCTTTATACAACCTGTCCGCAACACTCTTTATACAACCTGTCCGCAACACTCTTTATACAACCTGTCCGCAACACTCTTTATACAACCTGTCCGCAACACTCTTTATACAACCTGTCCGCAACACTCTTTATCCGTGCAGTTGGGTATGGCGCCGCGTCAATGGTTGACCGGTGCCCGACGTTTCGAGAGACGGTACTTGAAGATGAGAGTACCATGCTGTCACGAAACGGAAATTTCGACCCTTAAAAATGAGACCACAGCGTTGTCTTTAAACATCGGGCAAGTATCACCTAGCAACGCGGCGCCATATCCCAGAAAACCAAAGATTTTACTATCAGTCTACGTTCTTTCCTGAATGTGACAGACCAAACAGAACGGCAGGTAACATTATGTAGTTTTCTATAGGTTAAATATTACGCTTCTAGACAGCAGGTGGGAAGGCAAAAGATTCGAAAGTGAATGGTAGGAAGCATTCCCCAGATTTAATCTCATCTTAGTTTTTCGTGAATGCAACTCGAATTTCTTACTGTCGTGTGATGAAAAGTCTAAAATAAGGAGGTAATGTCTGTGACAAATATTAAGGACGCTCTCAGCATTTGCTTAGACGAACCAAGGAAAACCGTAACACCTGTCAGGATATTCGGCCCCCGGCCAGACACTTCATTTATCAATACAACAACGCACTGCAGGAAGTAGTTCAGAAATAACTTCTTTAGTATTCTTTTGCATGAACAGCATAATGTGTAACACACACTGGGGAGTTCGTAATTGTTAAGTCCGTCCAAATCCATATGGGATGTTCAAGATTTCGATTAAATTTGCAATTAAAAGCAGACAGGTGAATTTAATTTAGGTCCGTATCGGTCCACTACAGTTCCTACTATAGAAGAATAGAAAATGATCTTTAACTCAAAATAAACAGTTCATTGTGATATAAAGATATAACATGTAAATCCCATTCAGATATTATTTGAAACATTTTTTTTTTTCACACAGTCTATCGGTAATGAAATACGTACGTACAAGGCAAAGTAATTTAGCCTGTCTTTATGCTGTAAATTTATTATCTACTGTTCACTGGCTTTCTCAGCAACCTAATTCATATTACTTTACTGAGGGCAGTATCTCTATCGTTCATTAATTTTAACAAAAGAGTGTATGTAATAGTGAACGTTCATCGTCACCAATTTGTATCCGAGATTGGACTAGCCTGCACATTTGTATAGAACAGGCAAGCCAGTGATATGGGTCATGCATACCCCTGTCCCTCCAATTTGCACAGTAATGAAGGATTAAGAACGCACTATTATGTTCCGTATAATTTTATTTGGATTTAATTTACTTTCAGAAGAGAGCTGGTACAGGATTAGAAGCATCAATTTTTCAGTGAGCTCTGAACTGACAGCTGTAGAGGCCAGCATTGATCATCACGAAAACCTCCAGCCCTGGAATCGATATTCCTGACGGAGAAGGGGGGGGGGGGGGGGGGGGGGGGGGAGAGGGGGGAAGGGGGAGGGGAGGACGACGACGATGACGACTGTGACTGCGATGATGGTGATGACACAGTCAATGTTACATTTTGTACGACTTGAGTCACGAGCATCCTGAAATATTCCAACGTTCCTGGTTCAGTTCTTCCTCAAGCAAGCTTTCCTAGTGATACGTTCTTGAGCACCAAAGTTATTTTGATTGCTTTAGCCAGCAATTATCAACACAAATGTAAGAACTTTATCCATAACACGATAACACGGGATTCCCAAAATATAATCCGCAAAACAGCGGGGTTCATCGAAGGGTTTTATGGGGTTCCATAGACACATTTTTTCGAATCGCAGACTTAAATATACCTTATAAGCCCGAACATAAAACGACTTCATCTTTCCCACTAGGGTATTCTAACTAACTAACTCCATGGAGCAGAGTCCTTCTTGAGAAGCTAACAGGTCCTCAGCTAGTCAAGAAATTCCCCGCGTTTTATGGAACCCGAAGGTTCATTACCGCACTCACAAGAGCCCGCCACCTGTCCCTATCCTGAGCCATATCAATCCAGTCCATGCCCCCCTCCATCCCACTTCTTGAAGATCCATTTTAATATTATCCTCCCATCTACGCCTGGGTCTTCCAAGTGGTCTCCTTCCCTCAGGTCTCCCCACCAAAACCCTGTATGCACCTCTCCCCTCACCCATACGTGCTACATGCCCCGTCCACCTCATTCTTCTCGATTTGATCACCCGAATAATGTTTGGTGATGAGTACAGATCATTAAGTTCCTCGTTATGTAGTCTTCTCCACTCCCACTAGGGTATTGAAAGAGAAAAATCAGAAAATTTATAAAACATATTAAAAACATCAATAAAGTTTCAGAGAGGCAGACATAGAACTGAAAGCAATACATATAGCTGATTGCTGACCAACCGCAATATAGATTTCAAACTACAGTTGTGTTAGACGGCCATTTATATTGGTTAATGTATTTACACAAACTGACCTACTGAGTGAGAAAGAGGAGCGCTATAGCACAACTTGCTGGTCACTGCGTACTGGAGATGCTGTGTTACTGGGAGATGCCATAAGTATTATTAAGTGCGACATCCCGTTGTGATACAAATAGACAAAGGTAAGGAGAGTATCGTCAGTCACAAACAATCTTCGTATAATAAGTTGACATTTATTAAGCTATATGTTTCGGCTCCCTTTTAAAAACGACCCTTACTTTTCTGTGCGGCTATTTCCAGGAGAAAAAAAATCGCCTTATGTTCGGGTTTATACGGTAAACGCCAACTTAAAAAAAAAAACAATTTCTGTAACATTGATAATATTTTTAAATGAACGTATGATATTTGTGTGCATTTGTTGGTTAATGTTACAGAAACTGAATTATAATACACGGAATGGACAATATAAAAATCTACAAAAGACTCTCCTGTTAAAATTATAAACTCGGAAACTGACTGTGTCTCCGCACAAATCACAAGTTAGAATAGTTAGTGCAGATAGTAAAGAGTTTCTTTAATCCTTCCAACTGTAGATGACTTTTGTGCTTTGTATAAACTGAACGTTGAAGGCATAGTGGATATGAGATATTTGTACTACTACGTGGCGGATTTCAAAGGTATGATATTGGGGGAGGGGGCGGGGGTGTCTACACTAAAAGTTACCGAATGAATTTAATTTTGGCTCATATCGGTCCAATATAACCTAACCACTGTTCAAAATGAAGGCCAATCTGAACATAACGATTTTATCACAAACTCAAATGATAGTCCACTGAGTCAGGGGTGCACAAATTTTCCAAAAATCTAGGAGCCACTTCAAAATTCTAGGCGCTAAAAAAAAAAGATGATATGAAGGAAGTTCCATACTGAGGACCCACAAATATTAGACGCCACCGTACAAAATTTGGTCCTCCGGGCAACCTGGCATCCGAGATTTGTGCACCCCTGTTCTGAGTTATTACACTGTGTAGGATAATAATTTTGTTCTGACGTTTTAGAGGAACGTGCTGCCTTCATCTTCAGGATGATTGAACTAGGTTAAGGTGGCAGCTAACGATGGAGGCAGCATGTTCCTCCGAAACGGCCGTAGAAACTTATTATCCCACATGGTGTAATAACCAGAAAAATACTTGCTAACACCCGACGCGAAAGCCTCAAGACTTACACCGTCAAAGTACTTTCATGCGAGTTCGCAAGTTGTGGAAAGTGATTATTAGCTTCGTCATATGTCTGTCCGTCCGTCTACCCGCACGGAACAACTCGGCCCCAGCTGGATGGATTTTCATAAAACTTTATATTGTTTCTTTTACCAAAGCGTGTCAAAAAAATTGAAGTTTGGTCAAAATCGGAGAAAAGTAACAGACACTTTACATGAAGACCTACGTAAAGTCATGATAATATCTCGTTGAATTTATTTTGGGTTGAGGAAAGTTTAAAATCAAAGTTGTAGAGGAAGTAAAAACATACTCTCATGTCAAAAAACATGTTTTCTGAAAATCGTGCCGTTTATGAGGTAATTACAAGCAATACAACAGAGTAAGAGAGGGCAAAGAAATAATTATGTACATAACCATTTGAATATTATCTCGTTTCTAAGCTAGGTATTCTAAGTGACCTCTTTCCTTCAAAGTTTCCGACCAACATTTTGCATGTACATCGCTTCTCTATCCTCGTGCTACATGTTTCGCCCATGTCTTCCATCATGATTTGATCATCCTAATCAATATATGTTGGAGTATAAATTATGATGCTGTACACTGCGCAGGTGTCTACAACCTAGTGACAATACCCCGTCAGAAGTCCAGATACCCTTCTTCGCGTCCTGTTCATCAACAAACTAACTAATAAACAAGCAAAGTTAATGTTTCCTGTGTTCTGACGTTCATGTTTTCTGCATAGCACACAAGACGACGACAGACAACTGATCTGAGTGCAGCAAGCGTTCCAACAATTTAAACTGCTCTTAATTTATCCTTGACCGCAGTTTTAATTCGTTACTATACCTCCAAAACATTCGAAATCCGCTATATTTTCGAAGGATTTGTTAGCTGCCTTAGTTAGTTAGTTAGTCCCCTTGTCGCTCCAATCGCGGAGCATAGGGGCCTCCTTTCGGAGGTTTCTATGGTCATGTGCGTTGATGTAGTGAGTGACCAGCCCACTGACCGCACAAGTTTTACTCAATCCTGATGTGACTGCCAGTGCCATCTGGCAGGCAGTCAGGAGACTTGGGTGAGAAATGACCGTTCAATTTTGCCGACGGGCACTACTAGTTCTATTCATGCCCGTAAGGTTCTTTTACATGCCGTAAATCTACGACATGGGACCGACGGCTTTACTTCCCCTCCGAAGGAAGTTGTGCTACGGATTTTTATCACCCTTAAAAATCCATCGCCCTCGGTCGGGATCGAACCCGCGAACCTTGGGCCCAGTGGCGAGCACGGTTAGCTGTCTTGATGTTACAATTTTATCCTGCATTCTGCAGACGAAATATGACGATACAGGTCTACTTCGCTTTCTCTGTTGACTTGCAGACTACCTCAGACCTACTTCGTTTTAATACATCTCCTGTACTTCTCTTCATGGTACACGTATCTGTGCTTTTGCCCAACCAATTAACGATACCAGCGTAGAGCAGAAGCTGTGTTTCTTTCAGATCCACGCTCTCTGAAGTCTGTTGGACTCTTCTAACGACAAACGCTAACACACACAGTTGGCTCTCTCGTGGACAACTGTTACAAACCAATGCGGAGCATACTGCTCCAGTTTTGTAGAAAATTAAGAGTTTCACAGCACGAAATAAAGTAGGCCATGTTGCTTAAAAGTTTTTGGGTTGTAGCCCGGCGTCAATTTTTGGTGTATAACCAACGTTTCGGGAACACTTGTTTGTCCCATATTCAGGGTCTTAGGTAAAAAGGATGCCAGGAGGTAAGGAACGTGTGTTTATATAGGAGTGGGGTCCAATGGATAGTACTGAATGGACTACAACCCAAAAAACTTTTAAGCAACATTACGACCACGGCGGAAGCCTTCATTTACATAAAGGGAGGCCATTCTCACAATGTTTGGTAGATTTATCCTAAAATATAATAGGTCTCAATTTATGTAGCTTCGCTCTGTTAACATTGCTGTTTTCACAGTGCGAAATCGTACCTTCAGTCACATGCAGAACGACGTCTAGCTATAACCTTGAAGTTGGTGAAGTTGTACAAAAATGTTTTCCTACTTACGTATTGCAGGGGAGGAGGGGGGGGGGGATAAAAGGCTGCGGGGACAAATCAATAGTACTGAAAACATCGATATACCACAAATAGATAACCTTACAATAACACAGAGAATTTACCTATAAATAAGTTAACGTTAGGTTCATTTGCTTACAAACGGGCCCCAGTACGATTCGATCAATACCCAACAATCTCAAAATAGCATATGCTTACTCCACTATAGACTGACAGGAGTCCAGTACAATTTTGCTCACCTGTCTTTTATTGTTTCCTCAGAACTTTTCTTCATTTAATATCAGTAGTGTAATCAAATCAAAGAGGAAGTGATAGACGGGGAATGTATTGATGGTTACTCAGGAGTACGACTTTGACCTTAATAGTAGCTTCGCAGGGGAAAGTCGGACCGTTAGATGTTAATAACCAGTGATCGATGTATTCCAGGTACAAATACGTTGGACTGAGGTGCATTTGTGACTTGTGAGTGCGAGTTAATTCTGTTATGCCAGGCACAATTTTCTGTAGCGTTCTATGTGGTCAGAGATGGTATAAATTTGATTCTAGGCTTGTTATAAACTGAACACCTAACAAACGGCGTCCCGTGGAAAGTGACAGAGACTTATGTTTGTGACACGATCTATACGTTTTCTCTGCAAGCTTCGCCCGGAGACAGGGACCCCGCCCACGCCGTCAAGGCCAAAGCTTTACTCCTGAGTAAAGGTAGGTATTACGCATGACAGAAAAAAACATAAAAACTTTTAGTCGAAGAATCTGAAGGGAAAACACCATTTTGTAGACGTGAAGGCACGTGTCAAAGGGAGGATAATGTTAAAACGGATCTTACAGGAATTCGGCGTGGACTGAACTGATTTTGTTCAGGACAGTACGCAGAGAAGGGATCTTGTGAAACTTCAGGCTCCGTAAGAGCCGAGTGACTGTCAGATTCCCATGGACTCAGCTCAGTTCAGTTAGTTTCTTCAGCGCAAGTACGAAACATAACAGACTGCTTCCTTCTCTTTTGTTCAGAACAATCACCAATCATCTCTTGCCTGACGTAACACATTCATTTTGAAGAATATCGTACATTTGTATTCAGTCTCATAAACAATTTGATTGCATTTTTATGAGAGAAAACATAAAAGAAATTCAATCATAGACGACTCGCGTTCATTGCGGCATGACACTTCCACGTAACGGTGTATTATGAACATTTATACGTATTCTTTGTATTCAATGCACAAAATGAACCCATAATGGAGAGGAATGAATGCACACTGTAAGTTTGAAAGCGCTAACACAATCGTCTTTTACATGAGTCTGACCTGGAAGTGCTTTAGCCGGTATAGCGACTAGGCTTTGGACTCGGTGCCGTCAGTTGGGTGGGTACCGGGATCTTTGCTCGGGACGAGCAGCTATTAGCTTCATCTGGAACTTAGGTTAGGAATGCGAAGAGCTACAGTTACACCTACACACTGCCATACGTTTTCAAGGCACGGCACTTAACTAAGTAGCCTACAGGGACAACCTCTTCCCTTAGCAGTGTCTTAAGCAGCCTCTTACAGGGCTCTCTTCAGACCGGTAGCGTCGTCCGGGATTCCATTTCGGAAGGAAGCGCGGTGTTTTTAAAGGACAATTAACCAAAAGTATGTTTTATGACGTGCAGTGCCCGTAAAGTCATGGGGGGTTTGAAATTTTGCCATTTCGTAACCACATACGCCATAAACCCGAATGTAACAGCAATAGAAAGACGAAGTCGCGGTTTCACCTCTGTGCTCGGTGAAGTTCATGGCGAGCGCCGTTCGTTACTCTGACCTCATAATCCGGATGTTTTAGTAGGCGTGTGTCAATAATTGGGGGTGCTGGATGTGCGCAGGACAACAGACGGTATGTCCGTAACACTGACACAGCGCATACTCTAGCTAGCTCCGGCAGAGTCTACCGTTTTGTACGACAGCCGTGAGGGGAGAGAGAGAGATAGAGAGAAGAAAGATAGGAAACGTTCGCAACGCGAAACGCTTCTAGCACGTTCGTGTAACCATCGTCGTCGTCGTCACCGTCACCATCACCATCACCATCACGCTTTCAAAGGCTTAGACCTCGCGGCCGGTTCTGGTCTCTTTAACGGACTTCTAGGTTGCTTTTGTTGGATGGTATTTCATAACAGCCTGCGTGAGGCCTTCACTCTTCTGGGATGTTAGGCAGCCTTGATTGGTAGTTAGTTACCGACGTTTTGGGTCAAGCAGTTCAAGAATGAGCCTGGGTCTGTCCATTCCACTAACACGTTGTATCCACTTATTCTTATATCAGCTGATTTTTCCTAATGGTGGTTGTGTTTCAAGTTTTTTTTTTCAAAAATCTTGATTTCTTTTCAGACCAAACAGCGTTAATTATGCTGTTCTCCTCACAAATTTAATTTCTGATGCTGTGACTCCAGATTTGCCTTGTTCCTTTAGTGTCCAAGATGCACTGTCGTATAGTAGAGTGCGCACTGCTAATGCTACACGTTTTGAAACGTGCAGGTAGGTAACCATGGTACCAAAGGTAACCATAAGAACATTTGCAACTTTGGTAACCAGAAAATCAATGGTAACGTTAGTAATCGTAGTACCACGGTTACCACATTAACAATATAAATTTGGTAACCTTGGTAATAAAGTCAAATATGGTAATATTAGTAACCAAAGTAGCCATAAAGTGGTTAGCGTGCTCGCCACTGGACCCAAGGTTCGCGGGTTCGATCCCGACCGAGGGCGATGGATTTTTAAGGGTGATAAAAATCCGGAGCACCACTTCCTTCGGAGGGGAAGTAAAGCCGTCGGTCCGATGTCGTAGATTTACGGCATGTAAAAGAACCTTACGGGCATGAATAGAACCAGTAAAGTCCGTAAGCAAAATTCAAGCGGCCATTTCTCACCCAAGTCTCCTGACTGCCTGCCAGATGGCTCTGGCTGTCACATCAGGATTGAGCAAAAAATTTGTGCGGTCAGTGAGCTGGTCACTCACTACAGAATGCACACTTACCGACCAGGAAACCCTCGGGATGCCCAAGCCCACATAAGGGCTGTAGTGCAAAGGAACAACAACAACACATACAACAACAAAGTAGCCATAAATGTGTGCAGATCTTTATGTAAAGTGCTTTGTAATTTTGCCCAATTCTAACTGTATTTGTACTTGTATTTCCTCGACATGTTTTACTAAAGCCCCCCGTTATAAAGTTTCACAATTCGTTCACGGGGACCCAGTTGTTCCACGCGGACGGACAGACGACAAACAGACACAACGAAGCAAACAGCCAGTTTCGGCAACTCTGCTTACGTGCCTGAACGCGGCTGCTGTCCCTTTCCTCAGTAAGTACACATCAAGGTCAACGTGGCACGCAAGGTCATAAAGAACTCACCTGCACATATAAGCACTTAAAATGTGACAACTGATCCTGCAATGTCTGACTTTAAACAACCTTCCGACAATAAAACCGACGCTGCCAGAACCTAGGCGGAACCTAATTTGTGTAAAGTCGAGTGTTAATGTATGGCTACGTGTCCCAGCTGAGTCATCACGGTAAAGGTCACGCCATGAAGGCATACAGGGGGAGTAGAGATATAGCTCCACTCATTCCTAACCTAGGTACTAGATGGAGATGAATGGTTAGCTTCACGCCCCGGTCGCTTTACCCCCGACAAAGAACGCCAGTCCCAATTGCATAGGAGGCTTTGTGGGCCCCAGAGCTAATCTGGACTTTTTCACCGCTTTACAAAATCAAATATAAAAAACGAATCTGGACGTTTTTGAGAAGAAAAAAATATCTTGACCCTACTGGGATTCGAAACCCGCAACGTCCAGCCCCTAGCCTAATCGCTATACCGACTACGCCACCCTGTTCAAAACACAGGCTTTGAGGCATTTCTAAAATTCAGAATAAAGACATGTTAATAAACCAAATAAGTGCAAATTACTACTACTACTACTACTACTACTGCTGCTACTACTAAAACTACGAAGACGTAAAATTATCCCAGAATCGAAGCACAGTGTGATTCATTATTCCAATAACATGTTGGGCATATCTGCGGTGATTGATATTTATTGTTTTGGAAGTTGTGTCTCTAATCCCCTCGTCACGTGTATTTTCACATGCGTCACGTTAAGTAAGAATTACACGCACAGAGCTGGAAATAGGCGTAGGTATTGGTAGCCGCCGTCTGCTTAGTTCCAGCTATTTGCAGTGACTTGTGACGTCATAACAATAGTTCCAAACGTGTGGGAACGAAGTGCAGAATCTGCATTCTAAAAATTTCGTTTGTGCTGCTGGTTACTCATTCCCACGACTTTTCTAACTGATCCGGACCGGACCGCCTACCTTGCAGCACGGATCACCCTGAGCCCTGAACTCGAGTGGCTGGCCACCGAGACAGTACTTCAGAGGCTCAGCAAGGCGCACCGCAATTTAGGCGGTGTTAGGCTGGTCCTTGGGGCTGTATTTGCTATTGTAGGGGGTTAGTTTTCGTTCTGCAGTTGCAATGGACTGGTAATTTAGTTTTAAATTTCACTATGGGTACCAAGAACACAAACTGTTATGATACTACCCATAAATACTACAGTGGTCCCGAAAAGGAATGACGTGTGTGTGTGGAAATACCAAAGAAAATTAATGCTGATGTGGTAGAGTTGAAATAAAAAACTGTCTGTTGACATCGCATCGGAAAGTGCGGTAGAATTAAAAAAAAATCACGAACAGAATCTTACGATTGTCTCCAGCACTCGTTACTACAATGTCTTCGGCCATCATTCTGTATACCGATCACAGCTGTGACGGATCCTACAAACCAAGGTATCTTAGGTTACTAAACGAGCAGTCTGTGTCCACAGCCAGAAAAAAGAAATAATCTCGAGCTTCACGAGCGCGAGCACGAGCAGTGTGGACGCACTAGACCAGTGGTTCCCAACGTGGGCGGTGGGATTACCGAGGTGGGCGCTAATAGGTACGAGAGGTGGAAGGGAGCGCTGTTATTATCCCAGGGGGGCGCTAGTAGACAAGTAGTGCATTTATTTTTATAATAAAATTCAAATAAAGTAATTTTTGTGTTAAAAATAAAAAATAAATTAAATTTCTTAGTATTTTAATTTATGACTCTTTTTCAAGCACATATTATTTTTTTAATAAACTATTGCTAGATGAATTATTGTTAATCATAAAAATACAATAAATTTACAATTATTAATTAACACATAAAACATTAAGTTTAACTCTTATAATTTTATTTAAACGATTTTTTAAATATAAAATAAAAGTGGAAACAAAAGCGCATTTATGTTTTTTAAAAAAGGTAAGGGGGCGCTGTGGGTCTGTGTATGGAACCAAGGGGCGGTGGACCGAAAAAGTTTGGGAACCACTGCACTAGACGAACAGTCCCGAGACGGCTGCATCTTATGTGTATCACTGCGCAGTGTGTCCACGTTTTAATACTGGTGTTACGTTCCCGAATATCGCAACAGAGAGCAAAACAAAGCAGAACGAAGCATTTCTCCCATAAGAATTAAAATACCTGAAACAAGGCGTTAATCTAAATCCGGGCAACGTTTGTCGAATCTCTGGCCACTAAGATGTGTCAACGTTAAAGCGAAACAACGCTGCTCGGGGTACTGCCTGTAGTACATAGTGGTGCTTGTCCGCGCCATGAAGGCTTATGGGAGGAGCGGAGGTATAGCTCAATCTTAACTCGGCACTAGAAGGGGGTGAATGATCAGATTCACACCCCGGCCGCTTTACCCCCGTACCCATTGAATAGGAGTCTGGGTGGGCCCGAGAGCCGGTCTGGACTCATCGTTGAACAAAAAAACCTCTTGGACGAGCCTTGGCACAGTAGTATGTAACAGTGCCTTAATCTGACTCACCGTACCAAGATGTCACGTGACTAGGCATTCATGGGAAAATCGAACGAGTCATCTCGTCCGGAAATGCTGTACGTACTAGTCTGACGTACCATCCGAGACCGTTGCTAGTACTGTGGACATAACCTGATGCCCATCAGTTGTAAAGACCAGAACAGTAGAGGAAATTGACATATTGTATACAAACCAGGCGCGTGATACGAGTTCCATTACGGAGAGTGAATTATTTGAAGACGCATTGTCAAGTACATTAGTTACACGACCTCAAATGTTAGGCTGATTTTGAACTGGAAGCAGGCGGTTATGACTGTTCTTTTAGGATACGTTTAACATGCAATCTTAGCATTTGCATGAGGAGAGTGAGGAAGAGTACAAAATATTTAAGAGAAGCAGTCTCTGACCCACGAATCGAAATCCAGGTCTCCTGAATACGCAAGATACATCGCGATGATTTAGGCGTCAATTTGTTGAATATTAAGGCTTGTGAGTGTACAAACGTCTGTGGATGACTCTCATGACTTACTACACATATTGGATAGCAGCCTGTTACGGCATCAGCTTCTTGTTTTACTCCCGTATCGTCTTCCCTTCGGGTAGCACTTCAGAACCTATCTACGGCTGGGGTCAATTCCCATTATTTCTACATAGGCTGATCACTATTTTCTGCATTATTACTGTTTCAGCAATGGAGAATGTCAGTACCCCCTGTCGTGTATCTCCATTTGTACATCGTTTTACTTACTGATCACTCAACAAAGCTTTTAGGAACTTATTTACATAGTGTCGAATGGTAGGGCGATTAGGGCGGCCAGGTTACGTGGCGGGGTTAACATAACATTCACGCGTTAATCCACGGCTAATCCATTAAAGCCTTCGTTTTTCAAGAACCCCGCATCCGTGAATGAGTTATTGCATGATTGCGCGATGCGTGATAGTGGTTTTTAATAGATGCGTCTTTTGTGTGTGCGTCACAGCGTCACGTTCATTGCAGTGTGTTCGATTCCAGTCTTGTGAACTGTGTAGTAGAGGAAGACACAAGCCATGTGTGTGGGAAATGTGGTTCAGGTTCTAACTTAATCAGTAAAGCTGGCTAAGATTCGACTCCCTCACACCACGGTCTCGTCATTTGTTCCATACCATATTAACTTCTATGACCCAACTGGTAGAGAGCAAGATGCAATCTCACTAAATCAAATTTTTTTCAACCAAAATATCGTTAAACAATTTATATTCCATTGCTGAAAAAGAAGCGGTTTATACCAACAGCTCTGCGTGGCACGCAAGAGTCGACTGGAAGGTAAGCGGCGCGTGACACGCATAAACGACAAAGCAAGCGGGATCACGTAACAATCACGCACGTGGCTTTTAACAGACCAAAACCATGCAGCAGGCAGCGGTGAACTTTTGTGGTATCAAGGTGTGTGGTTCTTGAAAACCAGGACGTAACTGATCGCTTCGTATATGTTACATAGCCTGAGAGGAACACTGTGAAGTCGCCGACGCTGCAATGCCGACCGAAGCATGGGTACCGTCTGACTGCTTAATAAAGATGACTGCCATCTGGCACGCACTCACAAACCCAGCGCATTGCGTAAAACAGACGAATTAGCAAGGACGTGGAAGGAAGTGACAGTGACCAAGTCTGAGCTTGTGTCCCGGAATTTGCCTAGAGGAGGATAGTCGACGTACCGGCCAAGATTCGAACCTAGCACTTCCTGAATACAAGTCGGCGACGGCGCTGTTGCAGCACTGTTCGTGCCAATTTAATACGTCACTCTTCATCACGTTCTTCTTATTATTGCAATATTAACATCTGTCAACAATCAGCAGACACGATGCCCAGACAGACAGACACACACCAATGGCAACACTCGCAACTATTTCGATTACTCCCTACTACCCTAGCGCAAGTCACTGCGGGCATACTTAAACAGGTGGGGGGTAACAGAGGTCTAACACACCCAATTATAGAGATAGTGTTAATGAATTCTGGGTATCTGAGGAAAGGACATGTGTAGTTGATGTCACCGATCTTTTATAATTATCACACGGTATGTTTGCAGTCGCGCCGATCCCAGTGGCCGTGCGGTCTAAGGCGTGGGTCTGCGGCCGCTCGCTTACTAGGATCGTGGGTTCGAATCCCACCGGGGGCATGGATGTCTGTCTCTTGTGAGTGTTGTGTGTTGTCAGGTAGAGGTCTCTGCGACGAGCTGGTCCCTCGTCCAGAGGAGTCCTACCGAACGTGGTGTGTCTATCAGTGTGATCGTGAAGCGTCGTAAAAAAAAAATGACGAGGCCTAGGCCCCCAGGGGGCTGTCGAGCCATAGAAAAAAAAAGTTTGCAGTCGCATGAGACAGCTGTGTGTGTGTGTGTGTATACGTCGGGATTCATAATTTATGCTCTTTGAACGAAGCGAATAAGATAAACGTATGATGCAGAGGTCGTGGCAGTATGCTCGTAAGCTTAACCACCGGGAAGAGTACGAAATCATTTTGTATTGAGGGTTTAAGTAAAAAAAGTTTCGGTTCCTTTCAGTCCAGTATGATACTGATTTACACGAAACTCAAAAATCTACGGGGGTTTTGAAACAAAGACTTATAGTACAGGTCATTATGTTATCTCACAAATACCATTTATTACTTCCCACCGCTATTCTGCCGCGCGGGGTAGGCGGTCGGCTTATCGTATGAACGTAGTTCATACGATAAGCGAGCTGACAGGCAGCGACCAACGATATTTGTCAGACAAAATAAAGACCCTGTATAAAATACGTAACTGGTATATGACACACGAGTTATTTTGCGAGCCTGCACTGAGGAGAAAGAGACGGAATCATTTCCAATAAAAGAGAAACAAGGCGGAAAAAGTACCATCTGATTAAAAGCAAAGACTGAAATAAAATAAAATAACACAATCGCTAAAAAAGGTAATAAAAAATGTCTGAATAAACATGTAAATGGAATGGACTAAAATAAAGGTACACGGACACACAACGTATAAGTTTGCCAGCGCTACCTAGGGAAGTCACAATACGTGCCTCACTGTCAATCCAAATATATTGTGACATGGCAAATATTTGATGAAAAGTAGGTAAAAACATATGACTGTGATATTTGTAACCTAATGCAGGCACTATAAACGACAGGCACACGCCGAGCTGAAATTAACAAAAGCATAGACCCTTACATGATTATCGAATTTTATCAAAATATACTCTGTGATTTCAGAGATAAAACATGTGGATAGGCAGGCAGAAACCCCCTATTGTACGATAATTTTGTGCACTCTTCAAATAACGAATAAGGACTGTTGTCCCTGTCAGAACGTAGTAGGCGTACTGAGACATATTAGTGCATTGTGGTACGTGGTATACAGCCTTTACTTTCAGTTTACATCTACCTACCACACCACATGGTGTCATAACCCAGAAAACTGCAATACAAATCCTGCTGATGTGAAACCTCAAACATATCAGAGCTAGACATAGATATTGTCAAGCTGGTGCATATATGCCTACACACAAGAGGTTTTATGCTCAGCTGCAGCTTGCACATTAGAACATGAATTACCTCTTAAATTTCCTGTCACCAGCAAGCTCTGCCCACTTAACAGGTGATTTGATTTCCTCACCTAAATCCTATTCCTAGTGTGTAACAGCATATTGCTCATCACTATGCATTTTCATTCGATCACACATTTCTTAAACCAACAAAATGCACACTTCTTATTTATTATACAATACAACTTTTTTACAGTAAAATCAGTCCAACATGTTTCGGATCCCTATTTTGGGACCATCATCAGGGACCCGTATCGTGAATTACACAAAATCACAAATCAACAAATAATGGTACATATTAAAACTTCCAAGAGGTAAAATGTAGGTTTTCTCAGTCGTACTGTCCTAGCCTTCCATAGGTAAACACAACTTCTGATACACAGCGGACCCACAAACAACGACTGATAAAAACTACATTTACCTCTTGGAAGTTTTAATATGTACCATTATTTGTTGATTTGTGATTTTGTGTAATTCACGATATGGTCCCTGATGATGGTCCCAAAAGTAGGGATCCGAAACATGTTGGACTGATTTTACTGTAAAAAAGTTGTATTGTATAATAAATAAGAAGTGTGCATTTTGTTGGTTTAAGAAATGCGTGTGTAACAACAATTTCTATATAAAACTATGATACATATTTATGTGCTCGTTCAGTGACAACCTCACCCGGTCTATCATCTTTTACTCCCAGTATACCTGAAATTTCTTTTTTTTAAGTCGTCCTCTTCTACCTACTCCGGTTTCCCATTTCAGTGTCGAGGTTTGTAACTTCTTTTGATCACACTTTAGACACACCACACTCGGTAGGACTCCTCTGGACGAGGGATCGGCTCGACGCAGAGGCCTCTACCTGACAACACACAACACTCACAAGAGACAAACATCCATGCCCCCGGTGGGATTCGAACCCACGATCCTAGCAAGCGAGCGGCCGAAGACCCACGCCTTAGACCGCACGGCCACTGGATCGGCATATCTGAACTGTACCTTGCGAATTCTCTTGCTACTGTTTTCGGCGAACGTGACCTACTGAGATTCCTGGCATTTCAGTACCAAACTTCATGTCCATTTTCTGTTACTTTTGTCATCCCAGAGATTCCATTTAAGTCCGAGACCCCGTCTAACGGCCCCTCCCCCGCGGTGAGGAGTTAAGTCACCCGACCAACCAAGACGGATGGCCACCACTTGTCGGCCGTCCGCGACCCGTTTATTCAATACCATCGCTGCTACCCTCACATCTGCAGGCAAATGTCTCCACCTACATACACATTCCTCAAATCACTGTGCAAGTCCAACAGCAAACATGTTTGATGTTTGAAGTAATTATTTGTGTCTAATTAGATTTTCTACTTTCACCTTGGGCTACTTTCCCCCTACTCTACTCCTCTTGACAAGTCACACAAACGCAGCTGAAAAAGTGAACATACCCCAAATTACTGGAGGAGCATGGCATGGGAAAGGATGACGGAGATCAGCTACAAAGAGAAAATGACACAGAAAGAGAAGAGAGCAAAGAGCAAAGCGAAAGAACACGAAGGTTAACAAACCAGTTATATTTTGTTGGTTGTCTAGGAAACCTGAAATTCAAGTCTGTTACTCAGTCACTAGTTTTTCTTAATACATAGTTCCTCTACTCCGTGTATTATACAATGAAAGCAAACAAAACCAATATATGGTATTTAAAGCACAGAAAAAAAAAAGGACAAATATTCGCAAGTTCCAGACAAGGCCTTGGGGACAATGATTTTGGCCCTGGCCTCCAAACGGCAAGAAACACGATCTGAAGGACTTGCAGGGGAACAATCCTAGTTGCGCCTTATTTTAAAGAAACTCTGAAAACCAGAATAGTTAGTTTTCAGCACGTTTCTTTAGCCAACAAAAACTAATATAAAATAATGAGTAAATACAGATGACAACAAATACCATTTTTCTTTCGAAATAAGACAGGAAATGTAAAGCGGTTGGCAAAAATGGATACAAATGAGACCACAGATACTTAAAATCCACGATTAGGAGGAATCAAGGTTGGTGAGGGACCTCTGTATATATGACATGGGAACATGAAAACATCGTACATCTTTGGCCATGTGCGCCCCAGGCAACCACAACATGAATCTGCAGCACAATGAAATCCTAAACGCTTCAAGAAATAGGTAAATGTAAAGCTGCCCCTGTCCACATCATTAAGGCATACAAGGAGAGTGGAAGTACAGATCCATTCATTCTTAACCTCGGCACTAGATAAAGGTGAGTGATGGGCCTACGCCCTGACTGCTTTACCCCCAAGAAACAGCCCCCAGTACCCACTGACCTCAAAATTATATAACTAACAAACCAAACAAAGACCCATTGAGTGAACTCCCAAGATTTTTCCACAGGGCACTTGAAACCAATGCAGTTCCTATTTATTTACGACCCATTTGAATACTATCTTCCCAGGTACGCCTAGTTCATCCAAAAGGTCTCTTATTTCGTTGCTTATTCCAACAAAAAATCTGTATGCATATCTCAGTTCCCCTATGCATATACAATTCTCATTCTCCATGATTTGCCCACTTTAATAAAATTCAGTACAGAATACAAGTATGATGCTCCTAATTATGTAATTCTCTGTCCTGTCGTCATTTTCTATTGGCAACACTGAATTTAGTCCTAGTTTTGAATATAAAAATTGCATTCCGTACCTTTACTGGATGACAAGTTACTGATGCCCATAACTGTGACACAAGAGTGGAGGAACATTAACCGTCTTTCTTGTTGGTCAGTTTCTGAAAAACCATTGAATGTTCACATCCCTATGCCTCATCTGCCCACTGTACTTCCAATAATATGTTGCGAGCTAACAAGATGTACTCTGATGTAACAAAGAATGTTTTGTGGACGTGTGATATGGCAGATAATCCTTCTGATGCAAATACATACAACAAAAGTCCATCGTAACAAGAGTCTACAATGGCACAGGAAATTACTATAGCGAATACTCATTTGAGCCAAACTTTCATTTGGCAACATAAATGTCACATCCTAGAAACAAATCTTACGTTAATAAATTAGATCCAACACGCCACAGCAAAACTACCATGCGAGTTTGATAATCTTCAGAATACCTGAGCTACATCGCAAACACGATTGTACAAACTGATCGAACACACGTCACGTGTGTATACCGTTTAACAAACATGGCATCTGTAAGGATGTATTGATATATATCGTTAATGATTTACTTCATTATTAATCTGTGATTATTACACTTCCACAAACGTGGCAGCAAAGTGTGCAATATTTAAATATAGGAGAAACAACACAGGAAATGTACGTACAACGTAACACTGAGGCGCGTTTGGATTCTGCATCCTAGACCCTTCTCAGATGATCATACCATTTAATTCCCTGGCAGGGGAGGCCTGTCATAGGCAAACTACGCGGTCGCCTTCGACGCCACATTAAGGGGAAATATCAAATTCAGAAAATTAAAACTGTTTTAAGTTCTTACTACTTCGGCTAGGGCTGAACAGTTAAAAGGTAGATTGGTGCAAAAGATTCTTGCTCGCCAAAAACCACAGTTAAGGTACGCTCTTGGGGGATGTGATGGCAGTCGAGTGCGTAATTTGCCTAGGCGCCAGTTCCTAGCATCTAGTCTAGGGCCACTCCTGTCCACTGTGGTCACTCTTTTTGTTACTGTAACACAACTGTGCATATGTTATAAAATGTTATTGACATTATTAGGATACGTTATTATATATTTTGTAGAACTTATTAATGTCTACGCTGTTGCTAAATTTAACAGTCCTACATAACCTCAAATCTTCACCTCGTCCAAATAATGTACAGTATCTCGTAGCTGATGATTTACGAACAATACTGCATACGTAATTTGTAGGTATATTCATAATCCATTTACAGACTAAATTCCATACTTCTAGGCACATTAGATATTATGACTACACACCTTATTTACCTTCACCATGCATCATGTACACCGCACGAAAAAATAAGGCAGATCAATATCAAACACTATCGATCATTATCGTTATCGATTGCTGTCGACGGTAACCATGGACCAAAGCGTTCGTAAATGTGGGTAGGTCGTCATGTACAGTGCCTGTTGGTTTCGTCCATTTCCAAACAAACCTGAATTTTCTCGGCAGATTTTTGTGGCCCCCCACACCCCCGCCCCTGTATAAAATTTCACGAAAATCCGTCCAGCGGGAGCCAAGTTGTTCCATACTAACGGACGAAGGGACGGGCGGGCATGGAGCTAATGTAAATTTAACAACCTTGCGAAAGGCCCAAATTAACTGGATAAGACGTATCATGAGTGGGGGCGAATTGTCCATACTATCTGAAAATACACAGGATTTCCGAATGCACTTTTTGCAACTACGTGTGAATAGTCTTGAGATTTATTCATAGTAGCTGAGTTTGGCTATAAGTTTTGCGAAAAAGAATGCTGTGTGAATGCAGCACTTGTTGTGCCTGTACAATACTGTATTTACTCTAATCTGAGATTTTTTGCGTACTTTATCCTGTAAAACACAGGAGGCTGCCTTATAAAGACACACCAAGTTACATATGTTTTATGTGGGTACTTCCCTGTAACTTGGAGACTGAAGAAGAGGGGGCCTAATATATGGGTAAAATGGTGTATATCTTCACAGAATATCCTATGTATGTCTGGAAAAATGCTATTTCCAAGAACAGAAAGGAGGAGGCAGAACAAAAAATAATAAACAACAACTATAAAGAACTTGGGTTCAATTTTATGGCACCTAAAACTTAGAAATATTATTTGGGTATCCCAAGGCCAGTCAACTTGGCTCTGTAGTGTTTCAAGGCAACTGGTTTTTGGATCCTGCCATTAAAAACTGCCCCCCCATCACCCCTGCAGCTCTACCATACTGTTTATTGGGGAAAAAAAGTATTCTTTTTGGTCCACAGTCATTAGTAATGCAGTGTACCATATTCTGGGTGGCATGCTGCCTTTATGGGAAGGGTTATGAAAACGTCTAGTGTCAGACACAGCAAAATGTTTATCGTAACTAAAGCAATCACCAGTTGCTCAAACTGAAGCAAAGGTAGGGCCAGAGGAAGAGAAACAGGCAGCTGGGGGGTGGGGTGAGGGTTATAGTTTGTAACTTAATTTAGCAACTGAGAAAACATGTGGGAAACAAGCTGTATAAAGAAGCAATAAAGAGACAAGGACTCAAGCTATATAAGTCTGCACTGGAGAAGAAAGATAAACAGAAAAACATTCTGCTAGCAGCATCTACACATTTGTAATAAAAGTAGGAAATTTCAAATCCATAATTTATACCAGCCTACCAATTCTCCCATTATGCCTCAAAACCTGTAATGGATACAATGTTGCAGAATAATCATAGTGACAAACATGAAATTCTGAACATCTGAAGACTCCAGACTTCTGGGGTGTTAGGCCATGGCAAACTTACTGACGCTTGAAAGAATTGTAGTGGCTTCATGTTCAGGGCATGCGCACATATGCACACATGTGTTCACACACAAAGACCTGCATGCATGTGTGTGCCTGTTTTATCACATTTGGTAATTCTAAGTCATGGACAAATGGTTATTTCTTTTCTCTAAAATGTATTTCGAATTACTGAACTGACATACCATGCTACGGATTTGGTGAAAAATCTTAATCATTATAGTACACTAAAACAAAAGAATGTTACACAATTACAAACTAAATCTCTCTGTAATAATCCATCCCTGACAAAAATATTTTTACACTGTAAATTCTTTTTTACCATATTGCTGTTCTTCTATTCTGCAATTAGAAATCAGGTGAGGAATGATGGAGTGAAAATCTAGCAGTACTTCATCAGTCTAAATATACAATTTTCTTCATGTTTAATTTCAACCATATTAACAATGCTGGAAATGTTGTATTACCAAATTCAATGGAACCTGGGGACAAACTGGGAGGGGTCAAGATTACAAAACATGATGATGATAAAGGGAGGTCGGGGGGCAGTGGGGAGTCCCACAGAAAATGGATTGTCAAGTTACACTAACACAGACAATACCATAACAAAAAATCAAATTTATTATGAAACACTTATGTATGAGATCTGATAGTACTTCTTCTGCACACCATTTTGTGATGAGTTCTGTGCCACGTAATTTTGTACAAATGTTGTGGCAACTACAAGTACAAAGATATATAAAGCAATAATTAATACATCTTGTGCCGTCTGTAGATGTGAGACAGCATGGTAAATCACCCCTGTACCTATTTCACCTTTTTAATGAATTAAAAACTACCCTGTGCCAAGATTCATTCATGTTTAAAGCCAAAGAAATAAATTTCATAGAACAAGATAATTTGTTGGTATCAATGCAGTACTGTCCTGCACTAGTTATCAGACATTTTGTAGTGCGTGGATGCCCTATGTTAGTTTTACCACTGTTTTATGCTGAAGGTATGCATGTCACGGATCTTGAGAAACGTGCTATGCATTACTGATCACTGACTCCATGTAGCAAGATTCTCCATGACAGTTAATAGTTCCTCATTTTTTAAATATTAATGGGGACGTCTCATTGTGCTTTATGGATACGATCACTCGATTGTACTAGTTCTTCAGCTAGTCAAGAATTCACTGTATTTTATGGAATCTGATGGTTTATTACAGTGCTGGTCCCTATCCTCAGCCAGATGAATCCAGCCCACATTCTCCCATCCTGTTTCCTTAGGATCCATTTTAATATTATTTCTCATCTATGACTACATCTTTCAAGCAGTCTCTTTCCTTTATGTTTCCTCACCAAAACCCTGTATGTATTCCTCTTCTCTCTCTTGCAAGCCAACATGCCCAATCCATCTCATCCTCCTTTGCTCACCCTGATAACATATGGCCAAGAGTATATACTGTATATCATACAGTTTTCACTATGCAGTTTTCTCCAGCTTCTTGTTATTTCCTTCATCTTAGGTCCAACTATTCCCCTCAGGATCCCATTCTTGAACACCCTCAATCTACATTACTTCCTCAATGTGAGAGACCAAGTTTCAGACCCACACACAACAGGCAAAATTACAGTTTTGCATATTTTCATCTTTATGTC
This sequence comes from Reticulitermes speratus, assembly GCA_021186555.1. Lineage (NCBI taxonomy): Eukaryota > Metazoa > Arthropoda > Insecta > Blattodea > Rhinotermitidae > Reticulitermes > Reticulitermes speratus. The sequence continues at coordinate 16,486,039 of JAJKFL010000010.1, forward strand.
TTCTTATAGCATACAGGAAGACAAAAGATTCTGAACTGAGTGGCAGCAAGCATTATCCAAATTTAATTTGATCTTAATTTCTTTGTGAGTGCAGTTTTAATTTGTTAGCGCCCTTCAGCAATATCTGAATTTGAGCACATTTCCAAACTGCACTACTGATGACATATTTAATTAAAAGCATGATAAGATGTAAAGTAACTGACTGTATCATACCTCACAGCCACAACTGTATCCTGAAAGTACTGCCTGTACCAATTATCATGACTCCAGTCCTTCCCGAGCCTTCAGCATTCGTTCTCGTGCTCGTCTGAATGCAATGAGAACAGCATTGACACTGTTAACTAGAGTTGCTGCACTCAGTCTTTCCAACAGGAATGATGAATATTTACTGGCTCTGGCATCACCTCTGCCACCATCAGCTACCATGTTGGATCCAATAAGAGCTTGTGAATGGTGCACAATGTTGAACTTTACTGTAACATCTCCGCATGTTACTGTACGCAGTCCGTACTTACTCAAGAGGGTGCCCTGCATAGAAAGAAATATTTATTGCTACAAACATACATACATGTATAACAGATACCTGAATTCCATATGCTACAAGACCATACAAGTTTCAGAGTACACAGTGTACCCTTGATTATCCATGTGCGGATTATTCGTGCATGATTGTAAGTTACTAATGACTAATTACGAAGGTGGAAAAATAACATGATTTAATGCCATGTGCTCAAACGAAATCCTCAGTCCAGCAGTCGGGATCTTTCGTGTATGTTTACATAAAGAGTACCTGTCAGCTATGTTTGTATTATGTATATAATAAATAAATTAGTTTTATTTTTTTTTTGTTTGTGGCTCAATAAAGTATATGTTTTGATTGTCTGTGTTTCTCAATTACTCATGCACCCTCTCTCCACCTTTACCCCAGATAATCGACAGTACACTGTAATTTATTTTCAATTTCTGCCACATAATGATCTGGGATATCATAATCAGTACAGTAACTAGGCTATGGCTGGATGTTCTGGGGTTCGAGTCCTTGTGGGGGCATGAGGTTTTTCTCTATTTCAACGCATCCAGACTGGCTCTGGGGCCCACCTACCCTCCTATTCTATGCGTGTGGGGGGGGGGATAGAATGGTCGTGGTATAGAGCTGACCACTCACCCACATTCCATACTGAGGTTAATAACGAGAGAAGCAACTTCAAAAATTTCTTCAGTTCTGGCACTGTTACTGCATATCATGTCTGAAATAATGGATATTCTAGAAAATGACACAATACAACACTGTAACTTAATTTGCATACAAAATGGTTTGGTCATGAACGTATGAAAAATCTTCTGCAATGAATAACTTCACACGGTACAATCCATCAGTGTCAGCATTCAGCACTATGTATATTACAAATGAAGGCAAAGGTGGACAGTATCTTGGCAGTGAACTCTGAAATGTCATGTGTCACTGCACTTTCAGGAGACTGAGGTCTTTCACTGTCACCTGATTCAATGGAATTAAATTGTCTTCAGAATCTTCACTGAAGAGTACATCCATTATGCGAACAGTATTCTACCTTACTTGCTAGGGTGGCTTCCTTATTCAGAACATATTACACAGTGCAAACAGACTCAATGGCAAATTACACAAAATAACTGTGAAACAGATGGTCAAGGGCGAAGAAATATTCGTTTGTCTGCCATCTGCAGATACAGTAAATAACTGTATGTATATATTTGTGTGATCCTGTCAGACCTGGGTAAGATATGCTAGGGTAGATGGCAGAATAATTATCCAAGCACCAGATGGATGTCGAAGCAAATGAGTTCAAGTTGTATGTTAGAAGCTAGCTACTATTTGAGACCAATGCTTAATCTTTCCTCAGTAAACAGTCTAATACACATCCAAGGCATATGGTTATTACACACCTGGAAATCAGCTGGTATGCCCACAAAGTCTGGATCCTTCAGTTCAGATGAACCTCCAATAAAGAACCTCCGCATTTCCCCAGTGGGGTTTGTAGACAGTGGTCTCCATGTTGACACAACAACAGTGTGCAGACCAGGAGAAGGTGGGAGAGATACATAACCATAACCTTCTGTCCTACATCGGTCCCAACTATCAATTGACAGAACTTTGATAAACATCTGTGGCCATGACAGCAAAGCATCTGCCAAGAAAACATAACACTTGAATGAAAATACATTATTTCAAACAACAGATACAAACTCACAGAGCCATTAACCATACACGTGATCACAGCCACACTAATGGAAATTATATACTACTACTACTACTACTACAATAATAATAATAATAATGATAATAATAATAAAAATAATAATTTGAGTTCATCTCTTACAATTCTTGAGGTTACCTACTGACTAACCCCAGACTGTCACAGAGGTAGCCCTCATCATTTGATGCTTATATTATTTACACTTCATTAGTTTTATTAAACCATTTATATTTAACTGTGTCTAAATATCTGCCTAAATTTCTTATCTGATCTTTATTAGTGCATCTTAATATTTTCCTGTGAGCTACCTCTTTATTCATATTTAACCACTTTTCATTTAAAAATTTAATTCTCCAGTTGCCATTTTCCAAGCAATTCATTAACATGTGTTTAACATCCTCTTCACCTAAACATAAATGGCACCTTCCTTTATCTGTGTTTCTTCTTATTCCTTTCAATTGCCACACCCGTATTAGCAAGCATGCTATTCCACTTTGTTCTTTCCTCAAACACCAGTCTATATACGATCTTTTACCCCACAAAAAGTTCATTTCTCGATATAGTGTTAATGACCTTTTCTCTGACAATTTTGACAAAATATTTTGTCTTTCAATATCATTACATCTATCTTTCAATATCATTGTTATTACTCTCAAGTTACACTCTTCTTGTTCCCTCCACATGAATGCCAGGTCAATATTAGTGTTCCGTTTCAACTTCGTAGCCCAACTTCTCACACTCATATTACTCTTCTGCCATTCGTAACATTGTTTTGCCAGATCTTCTATATCCAAACACATAATCTGATAGCAGTACTTTACAATCTGTCCTATGCACTTGCTTCTCGTACTCTTTCTGCCAAGTTCCATCTCAGCAAAACCATTGGCTGCACAATTTGGTATACCCAACAATTACTTGCAAAATCTACTATGAGCCTTATCTAATTCTTTCTATGCCTCACTCAATTCCATACACACTCTTTGATTCACATACTATTTCGTACAAATAACATCTGTCCCTTTATATTGGGGTTACTGATATACATTTGTCTATAGCTACAAGAGCTTGATATCCTTTAGTTTTAGCCAACATTTTCTGTTTATTCCAACCTCCTGTGCTAATGGAAATACAATGGCATACTTAAAAGAGTAAATTATGGTATAAAATAATAGAAAAAGTTATTGCTTTTATACAGGGAATTCATTAGTCTCATAAAATCAATCTCCCTCTACTTTTAACACACAGTCACAGGGCAGAAAAAGTACTTAAATGTTTGTTTTATATAAACTGCTCCTTATACTGTTACATGTAACATCACATTACTGTATACAATTTATTCAGCTTTTGACCTTGGGACTGGCCAATAGGACAGAAAATGTATCTATTTCGAGTACTGACTAACTGATTTATTGATTTGAAGTCAATTTGACTGAATCAGTCATTTGTGTCAACATACCACCACCGCCACCACCACCACAGTCTGTCTTGTGACAGGTCCATAGACTCTTTCAAAGTGAGTTCTTCAAAGAGTGCAAACTAGTGATTCCTCTTTCAATTTCCAGTATCTTCTCATTTCCTTTAGGTCATTCAGTAGCTGCTTATGTCTTCTTCCTTATCGTCCCTTCCCTTCCTATCCTCCCTTCTCCAGCATGACATTTCAAAGCTTTCCAGGTATTTCTGATGTCCCACTAGTCCTGGCATTGTTATCATTTAAATGACTGTCAGGTCACAACCGTACTTTGAAGTAGAACAGAAAATTTTGTTTTATTTTGTTACCAACCTGTTTCACTTTGCAGTACCTCTAAACTGAAACTCAGCTGCAATTCAAACAGATGGCTGAAATTTGCTACTCCTGTGCGCCATGCACTGCATGTTTGTGTAACACCTGATAACTGTTTGGTGGTCTCACAACTCCAGCCTGCGAACAGAAACACTTCACTGAAACACAAAACACACAACACTGCTTGTAGTTACATACTATTTACAATACTACTTTCTGAAACAGAAAGGCAGACTTCCAGATGATACACACTCTCTTCTCAATGTGTCTGTTCTCGTGTGATGACTTCAACTTCATGGCAGTTTTTTAAAAATGTACACAATTTTCCTAAATAAATTTATGCATTTGTTATATTTATTGCTCAGTAGAGGGGCCAGTGCAAGGCTCTTCTGACAACAAAAGTAAACCATCATCTGTCACTTAAAATTAAATATTTAACTTAGGTAACAACTTTTTTCATTACAGAACCAAAGCATTAGATACAAGAACAAGATATACTACTACTATTACTACTACTGCTGCTGCTGCTGTGTGTACTATATTTAAAAAATGTACCTGGGTCAGAGAAAACGAGGTCCACTTATTGAGAACACAGTTTTAAAATATGAAATGTTTTACGAGGGCATTTTGGTCTAAAACAGAACAGAAATATGGGGAGGGAGCTGCTATGCTTTGGTATCATAATGCAAAAATGGTAACAGATGAAACAGTGTAGTGGCAGATTGTATTTGTTTAAGGGACGCAATTATTATTAGGGGTTCATGTCCAGAAAACTCCCTGACCTCAACTTATGTTACTTATGTTATCAAACACGCAATGGAAGGACTGGAAGAAAATATCAAAGGTAAGTTAGCTGCATTTCTCAAAAACTTCCAATATGTTAAGGACAAATTTTTTGGGTCACTTCATGCAACAATGAAGTATACTTAACAATGAGTTTTGCATGCTGTTTCTTTTGATCTGGTAACATTACACATTCCCTTTATGTGACCACTGTCAGTGATTTGATGTTCAAATACCTGAAGAATATTTACCATGCATTTCTCTCAACATATTACAAGTTATGGGTTGTTGTTTCTTTTGAGTGCCACACTGAGTATAATATTCATATGAGAGACAAGATACACCAGGAGTATCCAAGTTTATTTCAATATCTGGTGTCACGATCAGAAATCTGTATGTTTACCACACGAATTTTTGTTAATAAAAGTGGCCAAATGTAGCCTATTAGCTGCTGAAAAACATACATTTTTAGCAGGAATACAAAAAATCCCCAAAACAGTTTAATTATCTCTTATTCATATAAAAATGTACAGTTATGGGCCTAATGCTAGTCACAGATATTCAATAAAAATACTGGTGTTTAACAAAGTGAACTATTGCCTACTGGCGTACTAGTTCATGCATGTAATTAGGGGAAAAAGAAAAAAGATAAGAAAAAGAAAAAAAATCTTTGCCAAACATCTCAGCCAGGTCACACCCAAAATCAGGTGGGTTGCATGTGGATCCTCAGCAGTAGACTGAAAAAGCTTTTTTTTGGACAGTATGTTAATGTCATGTTAAATGATAGGCTATGGAATGAATGACCAGGAATCAAATCCTACAAAGCTTTTGGATTTTTTCTCTTCACCAATTTGTACAAACCATGTATAAATTCACCATTATAGACAGCAAATATGTGATAGTTTCTTGCTTTACACAGTTCCACAATAGGAATAAAGAATAATAGAAATAAAATTCCAGTGAAACCCTCTTACAACATTTTTTTGGGAAAATTCAACAAATTAGGCTTATTAAGCCAGAAAACGTCTTAAATGGGAAATTCTGACAACACTATTTTGTAATTCTGTATTAATATTGAAATTCAATTTCCTGGAATAATACTCCACGTAAATCCTGCATGAAATTATTCGTTGCCAACATCAAACGGCATTTTAAATCTCTACTTCTTTGGCAATTTTAACACATCTTGAATGCAAGACAACATACTCGTATATTTTACAAACACAGTTGGTAGATGGGAAGCCCGGATTGCATAGTCAGTATAGTGACTAGGCTATGGGCTGGATGATCTGGGGTTTGAACGTTGGCAGGTGCAATAGACTTGTCTCTTCTCCAAAAACATCCAGACTAACCCTGGGGCCCACCTTGCCTCCTATTCAATGGGTATTGGGCCTCTTTCGCGAGGATAAAGCAGAGAGGGTGTGAAGTCGACCAGCACCTCCATCTACTGCCACAGTTAAGAATGAGTGGAGCTATACCTCTGCCCCCGCTTTGTGCCTTCATGGCTGTGGAGAGGAACAACTTTACCTTTACTTTACAACTGATGCACAAAGAGCCAATTTTTGCCAGAAAAATTCCATAAACACTCATTCTACATTAATAAATTTTGCTCCTCTCACCTTTTTCTAGCTCAGCTGTGAAATTACAGCCTGAGTACTGTGTCTCGTTACTTCAAGTTGACACAAAAATGCCAGTTCATCAGTGACATTTTTTTTAACTGACAGCAGCTGAATTTTTAAGCCAGTTCTTGATATAGTAGCCATGATATGCATGTGTTCAATAATTAACAACTGTACAGGATGAAAACTGTACATACATACACAATTTAAAATGAATACAAAAATATATACAAAATTTCCACAGTTAACTTAGAAGTACTGAAATTAAAATAAAACGGTTAGTCACAACGTGCGCCATTAACCTCAAAAGTTTCTTCATGCCTTCAAATACACCTGTGGAAATAGATGACAATTCAATCGGAATGTGACATCATTTTCACTGCAGTTCCGCGAATTAACATCCAATTACTTAAGCCTTGGTTTTTAAGAACCCTACATCCGTGAATGCGCAATACGTGATGAGTGATAGTACAATACGGGATAGTGGTTTTTAACAGATGCGCGTCTTATGTCTGCATCACAGTGCCATTTTAACTACAGTATGTATGTAAACAAAAATATTCAACAGGTCTACTTTGATTCCAGGCTTGTGAACTGAGATGAAGAGGAATACAAAGCCACGTGTGTGGGAAATGGGGTTCAGGTTGTCACTTCATCAACAAAGCTAGATGGAGTTAGACGCCCTCACACGATGGTGCTGAATTTGTTCCATACCATACTAACTTTTATGACCCAACTGGTACACAGCAGGGTGCATTCTCACTAAATAAATTAAATTTTCCAACCAAAATATCGTTAAAGGATTTACAGTCCATTACTGAAAATCAACCTGTTTATACTAACAGCTCAGCGTGGCTTTTAACAAACCTACAGAATCAACCAGTCAAGTTTTGCATGACTTTGGTGTCATGCATCGCGCTTCACATATTCAATTCTGTGATCGCACAACAGCTGACTGTGGGATAATATATCACTGTGGTTGGTCAAAAACAACGTGCGTGGTTCACATGATAATACATGTGTTATCACTGATCCGTGTCATGCCCCACTTGCCTTCCAATCGACTTCTTGTGAGCCATGCAGAGCTGTTGGTATAAACCGGTTCATTTTCAGCAATGGAATATAAATTGTTTAACGATACTTTAGTTGAAAAAAATTATTTAGTGAGATTGCATCCTGCTCTCTACCAGTTGGGTCATAGAAGTTAATACGGTATGGAACAAATGACGAGACCGTGGTGTGAGGGAGTCGAACCCTGGCCAGCTTTACTGATTAAGTTAGAACCTGAACCACATTTCCCACACACATGACTTGTGTCTTCCTCTACTACACAGTTCACAAAACTGGAATCGAACACACTGTAACGCACGTGATGCACAGATAAAAGACGCATCTATTAAATACCACTATCACACAAGTGCAAATGCACATTATGGATTCATTGATGCAGGGTTCTTGAAAGCCAAGGCTTTATCCAAACCTCTCATCCAGGTGGAAATGACCTTGGAAATTAACATTTACAAATTAGGGGCATTATTTTATAACTGTATGATGGGAGCAAACTAAATGAATGGGAATTTGGGGAAATTAAGATCTCAAGTGAAAAACACATTTGAAGGGTGAAAAATTCATTGCATCATGAAATTTTCATACTTCTTAGGCAGTAGACACATTAAAATGTTAACATATATGTTGATCATGTAGGAACTCTTTTGTGCTATATTATCTCAGAATAATAGAGCACCAAAGTCTTAGGCAGAAAAACTTAAGTGTCGTCATCTTAAGCAGGTTTCACTGTATTTTTTCAACATACTGCCAAATTCTGTGAAGAGATTAAATGAGGAACAGGACTTGGTGAGTTTGTACCTATGGTGCAAAAAGTTAATAGTGTGACAGAATAAATAAACCACTAACCTTTTGGTAATTCAAAGAAGTAATGTATGAACAAACTGTCATATTCAAAGTGTTTTGCAGATGACACCTCACCCAAGACGTAAACTTGTAGTATGCCATGTCGAGGCATTTCAAATTCTGACCCAACCTGCATCTGTCTAATATTCAAGTGATGCTCATACAACTGGAAAACAGAATTATAAATGTCATCCTTACCAGCATCCCGACAAGCTTTCTTTGAGTAGCATTTCCTGAAATATTGTACCCTTCCCCTCCTTTCTGGTTTACAGTTAAGATGCTGTGAACTGCCCTAAATCATCCACATGATACTCTAATCTACTGTGTAACAGTTCACTACACAGAAAATTACCAGCAGTTCTTCTACATATACAATAGACCAAACATTATTAAGTAATTGTTTTATGCAGCGACTGATGTACTCTCTGATGACAGACCAGTAAGGTCCAAAACATGTAGGAGTGTAGTGTGTTTTTGAATATATTATTGTGAATCTGTGATAATTTGAGTGCATTTATTGGTTAATATTAAAAAATCGAACTATAATGCATGGTATTAAAAAAAAGTGTATGTTTCTAGAACAACATATGCACCCCATATATACATACTTCTAGGTCACTTTGTACATATGCTTTATGTCATTTGCTGTTCCTCAGTTTACAATTAGCATATTGTCAAATTTCCTTACTTTTATCAATATTATTTTCTTCAAAATTTTCCTCCAAATTATAATTCATACCTAAACTTGCCTTGCACATAAGCTATGGTAATATCTGTCCAGTATTGCTAAGTCAAAATATGTGAGTACTGTACGTTATTTTAAACTGGCTGATGACAATAAACATATTTGTTGTTTACTTTTGTTCTGGCACTTCCTCTTCAAGAGCTGAAAATGTGTAAGACAGTCCAAAAAATTACCCTGGCATTTGAAACCATGCCACTTTTAAAACCTTTTTATTTTTGGGGACTAAGTCATGGGCCTTTATATGTGCATTGAGTTTCACATTTTAGTTGTGGTATGAAATGCTTTAAAAATTAATAACAAACAGAGAATACACACGCACAATCATAGGTACCTTGTTGATAACAGCAAACTCCTTATCCTTCTGTTCCTGACTCAAGTCAGCCGAGGCTTGTTCAATCCAGTAGTGATATGTGTTGCGTGCATCACCATCTACCTCAACACGGTATGGATCTGCTCTGGTTGTATGCTTAGTTGAGGATGCAAGTGATGTAAAGTCTGGTGTCACCATAAGCACTCCTGTGACAGAGTCCCAGCGAACTGTACACAGGATATACTCTGACTTCCCCACCCAGTTTTCATCACTGTTATAAATAAATAGATTTAAGTACTGATTTTAGTATATTTAATGCATTTATTTTGCTATAATATAATTATGAGGTATGATCAGAAAGTTCAGGTAAAGTTGGTCCTGCACATGCCGTGAAATTATGTGGGGGAGTGGAAATATAGCTCCTTTCATTCCTAATGTTCGCAACAGATGGAGGAGAGTGGTCAAGTTTGTGCCCCAGCCACTTTACCTCCAGGAACAGTGCACCCACCCTCCCCATACCCAAAGCAACAGGTCTTGACACCTAGGAGAAGAGGAAAATCTTTTGTCCTTGCTGGGAATTGAATGATTCCTTGGTTGTCCTGCCTGAATCTACTATTCCATCTTCTCAATAGCAGTTTGTATCTGCAGTATATGGGCATCAGGGCCAACGAGCTACACAAAATATCGAACAACATATCTGGAACTAAAATACACCTTTCCATATTTTATTCTATAATCACCGTGCATTTTTCACAATTATTGTTAAGTCACCAACTGAATGCACTATTTATTTTAAAAAACACTACATGGTTCCTTAAAATATTTTGGTAAACACCCTGCATATGTTTCAGCTTCCTCATGAAGCCATCCTCAGGGAGTCAGAAAACTTGCTTGTATAAAAACACGTCTATACATTGGTCATTGTGTAAATGCTAAATAGTGATTTAGCATTTATACAATAACCAATGTATAGACGTGTTTTTTATACAAGCAAGTTTTCTAACACCCCTGAGGATGGCTTCATGAGGAAGCCGAAACATATGCAGGGTGTTTTACCAAAATATTTTAAGGAACCATATAGTGTTTTTTAAAATAAATAGTGCATTCAGTTGGTGACTTAACAATAACACCATTCCATATTTGCTATAAGCATTAATATTATATTATAATATTTAAGCATGCTCAAAACAGTTTGATGCATTATTAAAATAAATACCTGTGTTTTACACTCAGATCAGCTAAGATATAATAGGTTTGGAATGGAGTTTGTAAAAGATGGTTTTTCTTTTTAAGTTCCATGTTAGGATTGTAGTCTATTATATTTCTTCTTGAGAAATCCACATCCTTCCTGTGAGGCTTCCCACGGCCAAATTTATGTCTGCGTCGAAGCTCAGCCATTCCTTCGGCCAATGATGTCACTATGGGCTTCACATCTGTCGTAACACTCTGATTTGTGTAGGAAAAATGCCAGAAATTAAGTTATTATGTGATAAAGTTCAGAAAATATTTCTTAAAAGTGTAAATAAATACAGCACAAACTGTGGAAAAGGAACCTGTATTCAACACAAATGTGTCTTGCATAGAATATTTTTGTGTTCCTGAGAATATAAAGTGAAAAGTAATGTAACACACTCTCTAATAAATTTCAACCATTTAATGTGGAAACAGAAAGTAACAATGAGTTTCAGGCAGAACTGATTGATAACTTGTGTGCTTAAAGTGTACTTTCATATTGAACCAATTTCCAGTCCTACAAAGCTAGTGATGCTGATGTCATATTTAGATGATGTACATAAGGGGTACGCAAATTTTCCAAAAGTTTATGACCCACCTGAAAATTCTATGCACAGCTCACAAACTGTTAAGGACATAAGATTAGGGAAATTAAAAAAAGACCATGGTGTTTTGCTGTTAATCTCACATTATTTAATGCTTTTTATTTCGCTACTATATTTCAATTTCAGACATTACATTTCACCATCCAGAAGAGATTTTTCATAACCAATACCTTCAGACTTGTATCCATATCCATGTAAGTTATGATTATATGCATACCCTGGAGGCTCACCTAAACAAGCACGGTTCTGCTCCATTTATTTTGGAAGTATACCACTTGGCTTTTTATAACTTATTTACAAGATCTGTGAAGTACATGACATGTTTTTATAATTTACTTGTATGATTTTACCTATTTTGGCTTCCATTTTATACATTTCCTTGCCAAGTTGAGATATCAACTGCATATTATGTATTGCACGGGATGAGCTTTCTTCGAGTATTCCATACTGCCTGATGATGGCATTGTAGAAGAAGCCAAAACATGTAGTAATGTGAGATTAACAGCAAAACATTGTTGTGATTGTCTTTTTAGTTTTCCTAATCTTGTGTTCACATCACAATGGGATGTCTCACACAAAAGTGTTAAAGATATAGGCATAGCATGGATTTTGGATTCATGATATGGATCATAAATAATATGCCATTATTTTAGTCTGGTTTTGTTTGGTTGATGTCATATATGAGTTCACACATGTTCACCAGGGCATGCTAAATGGGAGTAAGCTGTACTGTTTGTAAGTCAACAATTACAAACATGGAAATGATGCTAAGTTTATTAGATTATGTTCTACAAACTCAGCATTAGACAAAATCTGTGTTTCAGTGGCAAGTTCCTCCAATATAATACTACTACTAGTAGTAGTAGTAGTAGCAGCAGCACTGGCAGCATCACCACCGCTGTTGCCGCCGCCACCACTACTACTACTACTACTACCACCACCACCACTACAGGTATCTTACAAATGAATGTAATACAAAAATGCTGACTTCATCCAATGTGGTTGTACAAACATATGCATGAACTGAGATGCTAACCAATCAGCACACCTGTATTTTACTGTTGCATTAAAATTTTCATTATTTCAATGTGACATTAACAACAGAAGATGTGTAGAAGAACAAATAAGTAGGCTTCATGACTTCTACCTGATACTGCTAGAAATAAGTAAATGTATTAAATATAAACGTGTTTAAAGTGAAAAGATGTCCGAGTCCCTGACATTCCATTATAAGCAGGTTTTACAGTACAATATTTTTCAGATAATGTTACCTCTTCCGTGTCAGTGAAATTATCAGCATCTGTGTAAGTGAAAAGACGATTGTTTGGAGTATTTTCTCGGCAGAGTTCTAATATATCTTTGTGGTATCTTTCCTCAAGTGCAGTGTGACAATTCCCAGCATACCGATAATACGATATCTCGAAAGGACTGAACACCTTCTCTTGCCATGAGAATGTTCTTTCCTCTGTCTCTAATCCTTCAGTATTAAAATGTGGCATGGGCTGTACATCACTTTCATGTTGTTGAAACTGTGGCAGAGGAATGAATGATGATTTGTCATGCTGAAGTTGAATCCTGCAGAATAGAAAACAACGTTATTCGTCTGCATTTTTAGTCTGTTTATGCAGTAATATGAGATGTATCCTTGGGATGTCAGGACAATCCCGTGGCCAACTATCTCATTTTACACTGATAGCACACAGGCAATGGGTGGAATGTAACAGCTCCACACACACACACATACCAACTGGAAACACACCTTACAGTGTTGATGATGGCGATAAAAGATACAGCTTGGTCAATGATTAGGTGGAGTCAGAAATAAAATAGTTACTAGTAAGATTGTTTTGGGATCTGAGAATGAAATTTCTGCCTCAAGCACGTATGATGTGTGGAAAAACCAGTAAGGAAGAACGATCCCTAATGTGTAACCAGGCATGTGAAGTGTTCGAGCACAGCCCCAACTTAAAAAAAAAAACTGAAGAAATAATGTGCCACCTGATCAGAACTGATGAACACTATTGAGCAAAAAATATGTGTATTTTCGAAATGAAATTACTCCCAGATCGTATTTACGTGTTGTTTCTACTTTCATTCTAATATAAATATAATGGGTTGGAGGCTGAGAAAAACCCCCGCTCTTGTACAAAACAGAACCCTATATCGTTCAGTTCATAAGCTTTTCTCGTTAGTTATCCACGTTGCATGTATGCAAAATTAGCATTTCTGAACGAAACATCACTAGTACATTGGTAATTAATCAAACGGTCTCAATATCCCGCTTTACACGTCATACCAACATTTCACCAGGTGGACAGCACTATAAAAATTTTATCTAAATTATTATACTTTACCTAATCTTGAAATTCTTAATACAATCTTTACATCGGTACACCCCTGTTACATAATCGCTTTCTTCTTTGTGAAACATTATAACATTTCCACATTTCTGTCAACGGCTTCCTCTCTCATGGAACAATCTACTGTCAGCATCATGGATTACTAAGCCAACATGTGTGTCCGTCTCAAGGTACCTCTAATCCGTGATACGAATGAACAATATTAAAACAAGAAAAATACACCACCTGCTACTTTCGCGGTGTGGTACCATCATGCGGATAAATTGCGGCCTATCGACAGATATGAAAGTATATTACACAATTGTTGTCAGTGGACATATTCAAACTGTCACTTTGTTTAATCTCAAGAAATCAAAATTCTTCGTTTCACAGTTTCATCTAAGAACTCTTTATACGAAATACGAATTAGAAGTAGACACACGAACAGAAATGGTATGGGAAAAGTAAATTGATGTAAGTTGGGGGAGATTATAATTTAATACATGGTAAAGGGCCTACATAGCAAATTGCCTCAAAGAATAGTTGTATTAATCGACAATCTTAACCGAAACAGATACGGATATCTGGGTCAACTATCACCTAAATATTACAGTTGTTTGTAATGTGATACCGTGTAGTTTGGTAGGTGAACGAATTGTGGCCACACTCTCGCGTTCACTTTCAGCGCTACCACGGATTATGTCTGTGCGGTGACACGTTGCGACGCATACCGGTGTGGCAGTCAGTTCCGTGGACTTTGCAGGGTGTTTCGAGATTTTAATCGATTGATTTGTTGTTCTCAAGGGGAAACTCCCTTCTAAAAGATGCGATTTGATTTGATTATGCGGCAATGAGTTTGAGGTAGTACAGTATTTTTAAGATGGCAATAAAGTGCATTATGATATGCATTTAATAGTTTGACCGTCAAGCAGGCGGGGCATGTTTGTTGTATGTGGATGGTATGAGTCATTGCAAGCTATACGTGCTTATAATAACAGTAAACTTTCTAGGCTGTAAAAATGGCACGAACACAGAGGGAGCACCAAGATACCGAGCGACAGACAAGTATCGCTCTTTATCCTGTAAGTTTTTACGTGGTTTGGGAAATTAAATTGTTTGCGACTGTGCAGTTGTGTGAAGTATATCACTTCCTTATGTTTTGCAGCAGTGGCAGTTGATATTTAATAAGTATGATGTGGACAGTGATGGGAGAATTTCACTGGCAGAGCTGAGACGGATAATTCGCAGTGAATCATATACAAAAGACATCCCAGAACATACAGTTAAGCAGATCCTGAAGCGAGCAGATGAAGATGCAAGTGGCTATATTGAGTACCCAGAGTTTCTGAAAATGGTTTGTAATGATTTTATGGAATGTTTCACGTTACAGTGGCCATCAAGTCAGCAAGCACTTATGTGACATCACTGTCACCATACTTGTCATTCTTTTATGCTTACAAGACTCAGCACAAATCTAACCCATAAATGGATATTTGTTAGAGAAATGTAGAGTAACTTTTAAATACTAGGAAAATAATTCTGAAACTTAACTAGTACAACTGCAGTGAGTAGTGTACCTAAATGATGATGTCATTACATTATTGTACATGTAATTCAGTTAACTCTTTTGAAAAATGAAGATTGTGTTTGTTTGTGCTGGAAAATTTTGTATAGGCTAAATCTGCAT
This sequence comes from Reticulitermes speratus, assembly GCA_021186555.1. Classification (NCBI taxonomy): domain Eukaryota; kingdom Metazoa; phylum Arthropoda; class Insecta; order Blattodea; family Rhinotermitidae; genus Reticulitermes; species Reticulitermes speratus. Next base: position 16,501,285 of record JAJKFL010000010.1, read on the forward strand.
TCATGTAGTTCTTATGGGTTTTATCTCAACCCTTTGGAATGACTCTAAAGGACTGTTTGGAATTAATGTAAAGGCTTGTTATTCTTTTGGAGCTTTGTAATGTAACTTCCAGACTTCAAGGGTATACAGATGCAGCCAGTAAAGAAACGTAACATTTGATAAAATATTATTCTCCACACATGAAAATCATCCTAACAAAAATCCAAGTACTGGTATGGCATGTATACACATCATACATGATAATGCTAGAAAGAAGTGAATCTGGACGAGAGAACGATATTGATCGTAGCCAAAAACTACAGTACCATGAATGAAATGAGGATTGATGATAACTGATAGTCAAAAATAAATAAATAAGAGAAGTTCTAACAAGCTAAATAAGTTTTTAAAAAGTTTTAAGATTATGTTACAAAATGTTATGATATTTATGTAATTTTAACTAATACTGTTGAACTCGGTTATAACGTCATGAAAGGGACTGAATATTTTGTCATTATAAGCGAGTGTTCTAACCGAGGAATATAACTTTATGGTTAACAGTGAGGGATTAACTTGTACTACAGAATACCTGACGCTATAGACGAGGTGTCGCATAAATCGATGTCGTTATAACCGGGTTTGAATGTATCTAATGTAAGTAATAAACACAACATTGTACTGGCAAGACTATACAAGAAATAACATATATGAATAAACTGTTGTAAGGGATGACATGTCATTACCATTTTGGAATTTAAATGATGTAATAACAGCTTTTGCTTAATATATTTATAGTAGCGTAGCCTGATATTGGCTTTGGTATAAAAGCTGAAACATGCAAACAAAAGGAATTTGTTTACCAATAAAAAAAGAGTTGTGTTGATTGAGTCAACATAGTTATCTTGGCTTTGTGTTGGAAAACAGTGGGATGCCACACACACACTGATTGTGGTATTACTGTATAATGTTTACCATATCTACCATTCAGATGTTGAATAGTTCACTGGAAGTACACCAGAATTATTTCTCTGTAATTCTGTCCAAATATCATTTAATAAGTTCACTAAGCATTTAGCAGTAAAGGCACTTGGACACTTGCCTAGTATTTGTTATATGTTTTTCCAACGCATTTGCATACTTCTAGTGCACAAAGAGGGTGTTGTTCAATTAAAGCTGAGACTCCACAGAGCTAAGCATATAATATTTTAACAGGTTATAATGCTATTTTGTTTCCAGATCAGACATAAAGAAACACAGGGTGTCATGGGGCATGCATTGAGTCGTTATGTTAGAACAGCTGTGGTACAGCGCAAGATGACAGCTGATGAGGTAGATGTGGCTGGTGATTATGAAAGAGAATACTCGTGCTATCCACCAACTGTTGGTATGATACTTATCAGCATTATAGAGGTAATGTGGTTATCACTGATATTAGTAATAAGGCATTAACTAATTATGTGGGGCAGAGTCACGCTTAAGAAGCCAATAGCTGCTTAAGTAGTCTTGCATTTTATGGAACCTGAAGGGTCATTACTGTGATCTCAAGAGCCCACAAGTGGTCCATATTCTGTGGTAGATGAATCTAATCCATCCGTGTCTGGGTCTTACAATGTGTTGTCTTTGTTCAGGTTTTCCTACCAAAACCCTGATTGTATTGCTCTTCTTTCCCATGTGTGCCGTGTGGCCTGACCATCTCATCCTTAATTTGATCATCTTAACAGTCTGGTACTGAATACAATTCTGAAGCTTCCTATTATGCAGTTTTTTCTAGCCACTTGTTACTTTCTTCCCTGTTAAGGTCTGAATATTCCCCACAGCACTATGTTCTTCAGTTAATGTGAGAAACCAGTTTCACACCCATAAAAATAACAGGCAAAATTCCAGTTGTGTATTTGTATATTATAATATTTATGCTATCAGATAGACGGAGACAAAGTATTGTGAACTGAATGGTAGCAAGGGTTTCCTGAATTTAATTTACTTTCATTCTCTGTGTGAGTGCAATTTGATTTAAGTTTTGTTCCCAAATATTTGAGATTTACTACATTTTCGAGGGATTTATTAGTTCTGTTTATCGTGATTTTACTTTGCATTCTCATGATGAGACATAATTATAAGGAATACAAAACATTATATAATTTAAATGTAAAGCACTGGGTGGTTTTGAAACTTGGCAGCAAAGAAGTCTTATTCCTCTCACCATTGAACTGAATAAGTGTCAGTTTTTAAGAATGACATCAGAGGTGAAGTAACAGCACGTAGTGTAGTGCTTCGTAATATATGTTCTTCACCAGATATTTTTAGTGTGATGAAATCAAGAAACATGAGAATGATGGTGTATGTGCTGCACATGGGGAAAGGAAAGGATTGCATACAGAAGTTTGGTTTGTAAACCTTAAAGGAAAGGGCCACTGGGAAGATTTGGGCATAGATAGAACTTGTAATGTTAAATTGGATCTTGGAATGTAGGTTGTGGCAATGTGTACTAGATTGAGTTGGCTGGAGTGTGTGTAATAGCTCTGATGGACCTTTAGGTTCCAAAACAGATAATTTCTTCATTGTAAGCTGGAAGTAATCCTCTACCATGAAGTTAGTGATGTATAGACATTTTGGGGTTGAGAGGTATTTGAATAACCATAAACACTAATATCTTCCAACTCATCACAGTTGTTGTACTCATTGCTACTGTCATTTTATTTGAAGTGTAATGAATGTTGTTAAATCATTATTTAATTTAATATTAATGACAACTATATGTATGGACTTCCATCATACTTCACTTGGATTACCATGTGGCTGACACTGCTAAAGACTGTTCCTGTACTGGATCTGTTGGTCTCATGTATAATGTGGTAATATTCAATTTTAGGTTATTGCATTTCTTTGGGACATAATAGATGAAGGAACAACGTCTGTCAACGGTCCTGCTGCAGCTGTGTTTATATACAATCCTTTCAAGAGATATGAGGCTTGGAGATACCTCACATATATGTTTGTTCATGTTAAGTGAGTTAAAGAGATCTACAGACTGTATATTAACATTTCTAAGCGTCTTTGTAAATTATAATTTGTATTACTGGATGTCTGAGCATTCCTGTCATTAGTAATTTGACAGAACACACTGTTTTGGAAACCATCTATTGACTATAAAAATGGTCTTTTTTCTTTTTAAAAATCTGTAAGAGTAATTTCTTTTTTACACATAGTGCCTTAAAGAACCATAATACGAGGGGGAAATGTAAGCTTTCTCATGAAGCTACAGGGAATTTGCCTGTTTCATAGCATGTTGGACAGTGACATCCATGGAGGTGTATCCATACACCAGGGGTACACAGATTTTCCAAAAGTGTAGGAGCCAGAAGGGTGACATGAAGCAAGTGCCATACTGAAGAACCACAAATAATAGGTGTCACTGTATAAAATGTAGTGGCATAGGCAACCTGGTGCACAGGATTTGTGTGCCCCTGCTATAGACACAGAACTTATCATAAGTAGAAATAATATTGTGTAACAGGGTGTTATCCCACAAAGGAAATTTTCGGTAGGAATACCCACAATAATAAGTACAAACCCCAATAATCACACTTCACGATGCCAAAGTCTAAAAGTATTACATGTCGTGAAAGCAAACGATAAGTCAGGCAGATTACTGCTGCAGACAGCACAAATGTGCTGTGTAAGGTGAAAACACTTGCAGGTGTAAACTGTCTCCTTTAAGGTGTAGAATAAAAGTGGTAGTTAGCTAGTGAGAAATTGTGTTCCCAATTGAAAGCAGGAGTGCTAAAATAATGCAGTAATATGCATATGCAGCTCATATGCTAAGTAGCAAAAATAGTTTGTGAAAATTTTAAATTTAGAATCAGGAGGATGGTAATGGTTTCCAATAAAGGAAAACAGGTGGGAATTTCAACCCATACACATTCCTTACAAACAGTCACAACAACAAGAAGAATAAAACAGCATTAATAAGAACAACAATAAGAACAGTAATAGTTAACAGTAATAACAACAACAACAATGAAAATGCCACCACCACCACCACCACAAGGATAATGACAACAAGAACAACAAACCATTATGTCAGAGACTTGTGTTGTGATATATTGTTTTGTGTCTGTAACACTCACAGGAACCTCCTGAAATTCTCCCACAGGGCTGAGCCCAATGTGAGATTGTATTAGAAAAATGTATATTAATTTTAATGGTGTTCATCCTGTTAAGTCATGACATTTCAGTATCACTAAATGTACTGCCGTCGAACGTAACAATTCTTTATTGCTTGTATCAATAATGCTGCATGTTTCGGTCCTTCTCATGGACCATCATCAGTCATAAAAATACATATCTAAAACACAAGTATGTATTCAAGTTGAATGTTATTAATTTGCGAGCTCACAAATTTTACAATCACATTTTCAATTTTGTGTTGCATTTACTGGTGAATGTTTATTTTCTTGTATATGTCATAAGTTAAATTATTTCTGTAAAATTGGTTGTTTTTCTAAAAATGATGCTTCATTCCTTTGGTTAAAATATTCAGCGTTTCTGGTGTGCGTACTTCTGGGTGAATGTGGTTACTCCAAATGATTTACCAAAAGTAACCACATTCACCCAAAAGTATGTACACCAGGAATGCTGAATATTTTAACCAAAGGAATAAAGCATCGTTTTTAGAAACCAATTTTAGAGAAATATTTTAACTTATGACATATACAAGAAAATAAAATGTTCCCCACTTAATGCTACACAAAATTGAAAATAAGATTGTAAAATTTGTGAGCTTGCAAATTAATAGCATTCAGCTTGCATACATACTTTTGTTTTAGATATGTATTTTTATGACTGATGATGGTCCATGAGAAGGACCGAAACATGCAGCATTATTGATACAAGCAATAAAGAAGTGATATGTTTCACGGCAATACATTTAGTAATATTAGAATGTATATTGTTTAGAATGCACTCTTAATTTGCAGTATATTCCATCTTGTGGTTAATCTGGTGGTCCAGATTATGTTGGGGATTCCATTGGAGATGGTACATGGGTGGTGGCGTGTACTGTTGGTGTACCTTGCTGGTGTTGTAGCTGGTTCTCTTGGCACATCAGTGTCTGATCCAGCAGTATACCTGGCTGGTGCATCTGGTGGTGTATATGCAATAATAGCAGCTCATGTTGCAAGCATATGCATGGTAAGTATTGTAGGATGATGGTGTGGATTTTACTGCAGATTAGTGAAAAATTGTATCAGTAATTGTTTGATTCTTGCCATCTTATGGTAAGTTTTCATACTGTACAATTAGCTTACTTCTGTATTACCAGGTTTGTCTGTGAATAATGTGTAATATAAATTAATTTATGAATGCATGGGAAAACACTTCTGAGTAAGTACAGGAGTTGGTACTTGCCAGAGAAATGACAATTTTCTGAGATCCCTAGATCCTTGATGATAGGCGCCATGGTCCTTTGAAACGTCAGGCACCAATTACCCAGCGACACGGCATCATGTTGCAGAAGAAGAGTCCTCAACCACAAACCTCAAGACTCGCAAATAGCAATCTCTCCGTTTTTTCTGTATGGAGGAGGTTCATTATATGAAATGAGTAATGCTGTCACCCAAATTTTTCTTTTTCAGTTGACATATATTCAGCTGATAATGATATTTTCTGTTGCTGTGATCACAGAGACCCACCATTGGGCCCTATCCTGGGTTGATTCAATTTATTACATGTCTTTACAATCCATTTCTGACAGAAGATGTATGTGTTAATGGATAAATTTTGTAATGTCTTTAATTAACGAAGGAGCTGGGATAGTGTGGTCAGTATGGTGACTAGGCTATGGGCTGGATGATCCAGGTTTCCAGTCCCAGAAGGGGCAAGAGATGCCCCGACTGGCTCTGGGGCCCATTTAGCCTCCTTTTCAGTGGATACTGTGGTTTCTTTCCTGGTGGTAAGCAGCTGAGGCATGAGGCCGACAACCCACTTCCATCTAGTGTCGAGGTTAAGAATGAGTGGAGCTACACCTCCACTCCCCCTATATGCCTTCATGACATTTGAAGAGACAACTCACCTTTTACCTTTCTTTAATCAGTGGTTAAATTTGTGTATACTAAATGACTTATGTAATGTGTATTTACAGAACTGGGCAGAGATGCAGTTTGCAGTATTTAATCTTGTGATCTTTTTTATCCTGGCTGTGGTAGATGTTGGCTCAGCAGTTTACACAAGATATGTTCTAAATGAAGATAACAAGGTAATGTACAAATTAAAGTTGGACCTTGTTAATCATTCGATTGTGGTCCTCAGACTGACTAGAAATTGTATATTTATGATAATGAGCTTGATGTACGCAGTCATGGCTGGGAATTCATCAGGCAACTGCAAGTTTCTGCTGTTGTATTTTTGAACACACCCTTTCTTCAATAAGGTTTTTTTCAGCATGTCACAGAAACTCTTGTCTAACAACACAAAGTATGGGGGCTGTATATGAAGTGTAATGTAAACACAATCACCCAACCCTTGTTTTATGCCCGTTTTACACTTTTTGCTTTAACACCCCCTGCCAATTTACACCACTTCTTAATTTGCACTATCATTTTTGGTTTAACGCCCTTTCTGCATACAAACACTGTGATGACACACCCAATCTGGGGTGGGGTGGAGCATGAAGATTAATAATTGCAGCAGTAATTTTAATGACAGTAATATGTATGATCTGTGGGTAACGAAATGATCGTGTACTAAAGCCTGTGAGAGTGAACTGACAAGCCTAATATCTATGAAATAGGCTGGAACAGAAAACTGAGATGACGACAATAACACAACCCCTAACCCAACCATCATCATACCTACCTATATTAAACTGGCACGCCTGAAACCCTAACATAATTGCAGCAAAAATCTTCATAATGGTGACCAAGTGGTAAAGGCTGTGAAAGTGAATTAGTCATCCGTGACAATGATGATATGGAACATGACAAGTGTATGCAAGTTGTTTACAATTCCTTTTCAATTTACATAGGCTAAAAATTAATATTGTTTATTTCTAATATTAATATTAGTAACACAATATAATAATAATATAATATACAGTAAAACCCTGATTTAATGTTCCCGGATTTAGTGATGATTTTTTCATGTCCCCAAAATAGCTCCATATAAACAATGAAATAATGAAAACCTCGATTTAGTGAAATATATTCTAATCCCCCAGCAATTCATTAAATAGGAGTTTTACTGTATACACTTACATATCCTGCATATGAACCGGCTGTCACTGGTATGATTGCCCCTAACCCCTACCTATTCCATTATTTCTTATGGGAATATCATTTTTGATTTATGCTTTTTTTAATGTGTACCCACATCTGCAGGAACACAACTAGTGCATAAAACAAGGGTTGGGTGTATTAGCCAACATATAAACTGTAACATAAACGGAAAGAAAGGATACTAAATTCTACAAAATTTCCTACAGTGGAAATTTAGTAGAGGAAAAATTATGTTAGAAATATCTGATTAAGCTTGACTGTGATACAAACTAACTGGAAAATACAGTTAGGGTTTAAGTTTGCAAGGGCACATGCTGTTGATTTTTGTAACAGTTGGCACATAAGGAATGTATTGCAAGAAACAGAGATGTTAGTTCAACTGTGCTTTCAAGAGTTTTTCTGGTTGGCATGTGCTTAAATTGTTCACAGCTTAGACACTGTGATGGAGGAATAAGATCTTGGCACCACATTAACAAAAGAAAACTGCTGAGTGTTGGAAATTCTAAACCTGAGTAACAAGTTTTTGTTATTTGAAATTTAAATATGGCTTCTTCACTGTGTGGCAAGCCAAGTGCTGCATTAGAGAGGTGAAAGTCCTCAACTTAAAGAGCGAGGATGTGATAACATACTTGATGAGGGCTGTCATACTTTGTTAGTTAAGCCTTTGGAGCCAAATGTCAACTACAGCCAACGCACAGTGTGCTGTTGAGAATGCTGAAAGTCAGCTAAAGCAGATGCCAAGAATGTATCAATTATGAAACATTCTTTTATAGCCCTTAGCTGGTGTGCTGTGTCCACCTGAGTTAAAAGGGAGTTTATTTAGTCTGTATGTTCCATTGAATTCTGGTGCCACAGGGTTAATCCTTCATTGTTTATAATATTTATTTTTATGGGTATTATTCATTTCAAACGAATGTCTGATAGCATTGTTTATTGACAATAAAAGCTATTGCCTTTGAAATGTTTGGTAGTATTACATTGTGCTGAGTTCACAGAAATGAGAGAACCAACTGAAACCATGCGACAGGCTGTTTTAAACATGTAAGGATTTTCCTCTGGCAGGGTATCTACCTAAGATATAATGTAACATACTTCTTGTATGATCATTCTTGAAGCTGTGATTATGTTATGGTTCAACAGAACATTCCACTAAGTTGAAAATATGCATGTTGTAACACAAAGTTATGCTTATTGCAGATCGGTTATGCTGCTCACCTGGCTGGGGCAATAGCTGGTCTTCTTGTTGGCATCAATATCCTTCGGAACTTAGATGTTAAATCTTGGGAAAGAAAAGTTTGGTGGGCCAGTATTATACTGTTCACAGTGCTCATGCTTGCAGCCATCATTTGGAACGCTGCCTTCCCATCATACTTCCCATCTTCAAAATAACCACTGCATCTAAAATGGAGGAACTGTTAAAAGTTTTATGTTGAGTTGGGAAGTTCCTAGTGCCTGTTCGTTGCAAATGTAAAGACTGCATTACATAAGCCTGTCAGCTGTTTGGTGATGAGGTAACACACCATAAGAACAGTAAATGGTTCAGGTGGGCAGTGCTTGCAAGGAGAGAGCAGTTATGGGGTGGAAGAATTCATAAAATGAAAGCTTCCGCTCCAGTTTTCATATGTATTTAAGTTTTGTTGATTACTCCCCATCGATCCCTTTTGTGACTATTTCACTAGTGTTCACAGCTCTGAGCTATATGTGGTCTGCATCAAGACGACATATTGACGGATTTATTCCTTGCATTTGGTGCCAGTCTATTTGACAGGTGTGCAGGTTAGCCACAGAAAGTTGTATTAACAGATGAATGTAGGAAGTAGGAAGCAACTGAAAGGATATGTCTTCCTCTAGAAAGTTCTACAGTTAAAAAGAGAATGAGAATTTGTTTTGTGAAAGTGTTGTGAATGTTAATAATGGCTATATTTACCAAGGGCGCTGAAATTAACAAAAGCACAGGTACGCTGAAATGCGTTATTGACAATGTCTACAAAAAGATCGTATGAATCTGATACATGAAACCAAGAAAAAGTTTATACTATTAAATATTTTTGAGAAATTTAAAGCAGTTGTCAAATCTCGTCATATAGTTCTTTTGTGCCTTGATGACAGAATGGTGCACTGTTTCTCAGATATTTGTGAAATATGTGTTCTTTTGATTTACTTGATACGAGTCTCAAATTTTAAAAGCGTGATGTTGATTTTGGAGTTCACAGTTTTTCTGTTATTCATCTGATTCAGTGATTACCACATTTAATAATGTAACAGACAGTGTTAACATCATTATGTAAAATTAATTATGAAATACTGTGCTGGAGACATTTCAGTAATAGATCAAAGTCTCAACCTTCTCATTTGTATGTCTTATTTCTGTCAAACAAAGAGATATGATTCCATTTTCTTAGCCAGCGAATGGAAGATATTCGATATCATTTATCTCCCAGTTTCCTACTGAACTGATTCTTGAAATTTCATTGCAGATACTTCTTTACATCCTTTCAATTCACGTATGTAATAGTTCTATACGAGTACAAGTAATACACCTTTCAACAGAAAAGTTTATCCATTAGCTAATAATTACTTCTCTGTCAGATGACAAGTTTAGCAAAAGTAAATTTATGACAGGATGAGAAATCAGATGAGAAAATATAGAAGCTTGAATGCAAGTGAGTGTGTAAGAGAAATATGAAGAGGTCTGATTCTTGTTCTTCATTAAATATCTCTTTTTAAGCTTTTGTGTTACATAAACAGTCCTTGTCTCTCATTTCATGAAGTAAATGGTAGGTTGACATTTGTACTTAATAATGTTTAGACTGAAATTTCCTTTCATTTAATTGTGTATAGGTATAAGTACTGATTCTTCACACTTGTGTCACTGACTCAGTACAATGTCAGTTTGGGGTCATCCTATCCACTGCCTCCAGTTTATTAAGACTGCATATGCTGCATTACCTGATTTAATACATTAGTTCCTTTGTTATTAAAATAATCACTGGCATAGTAAATTTTGTGCATTTAAAAACTGATACCCTTCTGGTTATTTTTTTAACATACTGCTGGCTGCTTGTACATAAATGCACAACAGGGATGCAATTTGAAGTGCCTAATTTTTTATGTAATGATACTGTGTGAAAGATATGCAGATTTTCAGAGACAACATACAGTAGTTATATAAACTGAATGATTTGTGTGTTTCATGGATAGATAATGAGTGCCTGCAGATTTATTTGCTGTATAATGTTGTATGATTGTCTGTTTCATACCGTCCATGACATGCGCACAAATATGGGATGTATAGAAGCAAGATGTTTCTGACTGCCGCCAAATGGTTTTATGCAATTTTATTTTCTCATATACACTATATACCCTTTACTGATGTATTTTCTTCCTCTTCAAGCATGTTCATCTAAACTGTTGGCATCTATCTATCCAACTGCACGGCATCACATCTCAGTAGACTTTAGTCTAGATGCCTTTGCATTCTGAAATTCTTTATATTTGTTATTTTCATGTTAGCTCTCTTTTCTTTTATGTTCCTTACACATTCAGTGTTGGTATCCATATAGTATATAATATGATGAACATATGGGTATATATTTGAGAAAATTTGCATATAAGCAGAATGGTGGGTTAACACAGCTGTGCCCCAAAAATCAATGTGACCTGATTCTGTACTTTTACAGAATTTAATTTCATCGTAAATTAAGGTAGCATTTATCAAAGGAACATATCATACTTAAGCCACAGTCAATGGAACTGATGCATTTATATATTAAAAATAAATTTATATATGCAGTAACAATATTATACTGTTATACAGTTCAAGAGACTATTTTCTGTGCAGCTTGTATGCAATTTATTCAGTATTTTGATGACACATGTAATGTGTAGATATTCATATAAATAAATAAAATAAATATCAATACAGTGAGAACTTATTTTCATAAAGCATCATAACATTTTGCAGTTTTGTGTTGAAACATTGTAAGTTAACCAGATATTCTTGGAGTATCTAACTGAATACATATTTAAAGACCATGTCCAAAACCTGACTGGATGTACTTCCATATTAAACACATTCTCCATGTATTAGGTTGTAGTATATCATCGCTACTAAAAGAATTCGTAGCACTGTGTTCAAATGTGGAACTTGTCAGCTGTGTGTTCATTATTTATAAATGTCCTTGTACATGGTGGAGGTCAAAACATGTATTATGTTGACTTCTATTTATTTTACTTTAAGTGCAGTATTCTTCTTGAATGAACAAGTCAGATGTTTCTTGGGAGTTTATTTCATATACCTTTCATGCAAAGTTTGTGGCATCATTTTGCGGGGACTGTTTTCACAAATGTGTGGAAATTTTCTTGTAACCGAAGGCACCAAAAGGCCTGCAAAAGGCAATATAAGTAAGGAAATACAGTAAAACCCCTATTTAATTAATTGCTGAGGGACTAGAATATATTTCACTAAATCGAGGTTTTCATTAAATGGAGGTTTATTGTTTATATGAAGCTACTGTCGGGACATGAAAAAATCACCACTAAATCCGGGATTTCACTAAATGCGGGAACATTAAAACAGGGTTTTACTGTATTGTGGATTTATAGCTTTCACTGTTCAGACCAATCATGCAGTTTATTAAGTCACGTAAATACTTTAATTCTACTTCTGTACTCAAGTACAATAAACAAGGTCACGTGTGTTTGCATAGCTGAATCATCTTTGTCATTTTTAACACTTTTGCTTCCAGCAAACCTGCTTGCTGGAACTGCCAGTCCAGCCATATTTTACAGAACTCACAAGAAAACACTCTAAAAACAAAATTTTAATCATATGTAAAGACAGACATTTAAAATGGGTGCTACAGTACCAACGTAGTGACTAAAGCAGAAATTATGTGGTCAAACTGCATTTTTGTTGCACAGTGACTTGAACAGTGTAGCCTTAATCAACCATAAGTGATGTGTTAATAAGGCCACAGGGTCACTAGAATCATTGTAACTATAAACTATTACACTAGTTACAAGAAAGTTGTCGCAGAATTTTAATTCATTAATATTGCCAGCGTTGCTTGTAGCTATTTGAAATGTGGATATTCTTGCCCTGTTGTCATGAAAGAGCATTAGGACCTGGTCTCAAGATAGTTTTCAATAGAACTGCCATTTCTCAGGGTGTTTACTTTATGTAACTTCCAGTTATGTGTTTACGATGTGCATTTGATGATGTACAATTCAAAAATCATATTTTGAAAAGTATTATATTCACATAGCTTTTAATACTACTGCAATATGAATGTAAGAGTCTTGTTCTTGGTAATTGACAACATCTGTGTTATCCATTAAAGACATAAACAATAAGAACTGATGTTACCAAAATGAAATAGAACTTGCTATAAGTATCTTTATCTTAAAAACTGATTAAGGTTCCTTTATTTGAATAAAGTGAGTGCTTACTGGATTTGGGTTGGTCTAGTGCATCCAGGTGTGTGTTGACCTCTCTGGCCTCTGGCCACCCATGTCTTGTTCCATTTCATGTGAAACTTGGGTGAAAACCAGTCAGAATAATGCTGTACAACAGGGTGGGTGTGTGACGCCTGCTTTTTGGCAAGTTCCAGTCGAGTCACATGGTACAAAGCTGAACTTCCAAGGGTTGCCAAGTTCAGCACCTTTCAAACCACTCATTTTTCTTGACTAAACTGAAAAATATAACAAAACTGCACTGCTATGACTGCTTGGGACAAAGTTTTTGCAAGACTGCTTAGTGACTACTGAAGGCTGCCACCAATCCCCTGTTGTGATTTGCTGTTGTATTTCCCAGCCAAGGAGGAGCACAGAATTCACTTCTGAGGTGCAGGCACTCAGAGGGCAGGTCCTGTTACTTTGACAGGGCGATCATGAAACGTGGTTGGCAGGGCCCGGTATTACATACATTCCAAATTTTTGTTTTAAATCCCTGGTAAAGGTAACAGTTTTAATTTTTGAGAAGACAAATGTGCATACAGATCAGAATGACAGTCCAGTGTCTTATGTTTATACCCTTGAGGGATTTGTCTTTTTTTTATCACTTGGGTTTCAGTTCTCATGCGGCTAACTTATCCAGCAGGACATAATGATTAGGAAGGAAGTTCTTGGTTGCTCTTGTATTTGCTTTGTCCACCGTACTGTAAGATACGTGCCTTACGAAACTAACCTTTAAGGATGAAAAGTAATCAATTTTATTTAAAGTGCCACTTCACACTGTGCAGTAAACACTCTCCATCTTAGTTACAAAAAGCAATTATTTAATATTGTATATGGCAAAAGTCATTGTTTGTTCTTAGATCTACACAGAACACAAAAAATATACTCTGCAGGCAGGAAGTAGAATGTTTGAATATTAAACCTGGTGGTAAATGAAGCTTAAGATACATTTTCTGTCTCTTAATGAGGGAATGAGGTCTCCAGTTCCCTGTTCATTGAGATACAGCAGTATGGATATTATAAAAAACATGTTCTTTATATTACTGACACATATTTAGAGCAGTCAGAATGTTCTGAAACAGAATTTTATGTAGTGTCCAGTTATCAGTTGATTGACTGATGTGTCAAATTGAATGAAAACACTCACTCACTGTATTGTATAAAATAATCCTGCCATTTCTAACATCACAATAAAGATCAGTAATGTAATGTTTTTAAACAAATTTGAATTCTCATTACTGCATTCTGAAGTTACAATATTTGTATACACGTGACACATGCCATAAAATGTTTGGAATTCAATAACAAGTTTGGAAACAGTAGTTCAGGAATTCCTAGGAAATTTCCATGCACCATATTGAAAGGATTAATATCTAACATTAGTAAAAAGTTTTGTTTACAGCAGGTATCATATAAAGCCAATAACAAAGTGGGCTTTAACATGACCCATTTTATCCAAGACTCATTACAAAACACAATCTGATTATATCAGTCAGCATAGGAACTAGTTTTTCTATTACCAACTTTTATGACTAAATGTGCACTTCAGGTGGCTCTTACAAATATTTCTGATGTCTGCCTACCCAGTGAGTTGAACTTGATTTTTAAGGAGGGAGGACATATTATGCTGATTGTGTTACTCCCCATGTTAGGAAGAAGATATGAATGGTAACTTGGAAGTGGCACCTAGATGCAATATTGATGTTTTAACATGAAAATAACCTGACATTCACCACATTCACAGAGTCTGTACTTAGGCAAAAGTGAATTTCCCAATCTGTGCACAAATTATCTGTATCTATCAGGAATCAAACCTGGGAATCTTTGTGTTAAGAGTAGGAATCAAACTTGGGACTCTGATTTAATCTGATTACTGCTATATGAATGTGGTGTGTGAAGTCTGAATGTTATACATACTTACTTCAGTTCTGCATCTTTAATTATAGTTCTAAAAATTACTGTCTGTCAGATATGTGATTCAGAATTAAGAATTCAAGGCATTAAGAATAGAAGGGCCACTGGGAATGAAAGGGTGGAGAGTGAGAAATACCACAGTGTTCTAAAAATTCCACGCTTCCTGTGAACTCCACCAAGACACTTAAAAGATATTTTTAGCAATGTGAACAGCCTTGATCTCAAAGTAAATGCAGGATAACAGAACTCTGTTTCTAGTGTTTAAAGATGATCTGCAGCATGGCTTCCTTACCTTTTCCGTGCTTAAATTTTGTGTGAGTTTGGAAGAGTTTATTACAGAATAATCAAATGTAAAAGGTAAGTAAACAGTTGCTGAAAATCACATTTTGGGGTAACTGGAAGGCAATGTTTAAGAGTAAAACAAAAAGTGGAATTATTAATGTGATGAAAAAGGAAAAGCACTTATAGAAGCAATGACTGACAAGACAGTGAAAGGGGATAACTTATCCTCATTTTGAACTTCAATATTATGGCTTGAAGGGTATGGTAAAATATGTTCAAAGAATTCTAACTAAGTAACTAACTAACTCCATGGAGCAGAGTCCTTCTTGAGAAGCTAACAGGTCGTCAGCTAGTCAAGAAATTCCCCATGTTTTGTGGAACCCGAAGGTTCATTACCGCATTCACAAGAGCCCGCCACCTGTCCCTATCCTGAGCCATATCAATCCAGTCCATGCCCTCCCATCCCACTTCTTGAAGATCCATTTTAATATTATCCTCCCATTTATGCCTGAGTCTTCCAAGTGGTCTCGTTTCCTCAGGTCTCCCCACCAAAATCCTGTATGCACCTCTCCCCTCCCCATACGTGCTACATGCCCCTCCCACCCCATTCTTCTTGATTTGATCACCCGAATGATATTTGGTGATGAGTACAGATCATTAAGTTCCTTGTTATGTAGTCTTCTCCACTCCCCTGTTACCTCGTCCAAATATCCTCCACAGAAACCTATTCTCAAACACCCTCAGCCTATGTTCCTCCCTCAGTGTGAGAGACCAAGTTTCACACCCATACAAAATAATAGGCAAAATTATAGTTCTTAATCTTTGTATTTTTGGATAGAAAACTGGAAGACAGAAGATCCTGCACCGAATGATAACAAGCATTCCTCGACTTCAATCTGCTCTTAATTTCTTCCTGAATGGAATTTTGATTTGTTAGGGTTGTTCCCAAATATCTGAACTGTTCCACCCTTTCAAAGGATTTATTATCCATCTTTATGTTGTGATTTTGTCCTGCGTTCTGATCTCGAGATATGACCATGTACTTAGTTTTCTCAGCATTTACTTCTAGACCAGTCTCCTTACTAGTGACTACTAAAGCTTCTGTGTACCATTAATTTCAATCCCTCCTGGTTTGCCTGAACCCTCCTAATGGCATATTCCAAAGCAAAGTTGAAAAGCAATGGCGATAAAGCATCTCTTGTTTCAAACCATTCTTAATACGAAATGTGTCAGACAAATGTTTGCCTACCCGGACTCTGCTACAGATTTCATTTAGACACATTTTTACTAGCCTTACTAGTTTCATGGGATACCAAACTCAATGAGAATATTATACCACTTTCAGGGTATGAATACAGCTCTAATGATGTCAGAGTAAGGCAGTTGGTAATTTGTGATTAATCAAGTGAAGGGCATTTGTTGCATTGAAACCCTGAATTATATTCAGGGGACAGTTATTCATACATTAACTAAGGTTCATTATTTTTATCACATATTTCCAACAAGCATTCATGAACCACTGGTAAAGAACAAAAGGGAAGGTGGTAGTAAAGTTTAAGTAAAGTAAATCTTCAGATTTATTTTTTTAAATATTATGGACGATACAACTTCCTTAACTACGAAAGTTAAGGGATTATTTCTTAGAAATATACTTTAAATTTATGAATTTTAGGTGAATAATTTATTGCAATTTCAGTTTCATCATTTAGAGACTGCTATCAGTTGGTTGAGGCACTGCTCTACAAGCTGGAAGGTCGCGGGTTTTATTCCCGATGGTGTCATTGGAATTTTTCATTGACATAATCCTTTCGGTCGCACTATGGCCCTGGGGTCGACTCAGCCTCTAACAGAAATGAGTACCAGGAATCTTTCCTGGGGGGTAAAGGCGGCCGGTGCGTAGGGCTGACAACCTTACAACCTTCATGTGCCGATTGTCTAGAAATCTGGGAGCCTCAACCTCCTGGAACCCTAAGGGCCTGTCCAGGCCTGTAATGGGATTGCTTTACCTTTTTTATCAGAAAGTAGTTATTCTTTGTTAAGTTAAGTATTTACAATGTTTCAGCTACAGTTTGTGGCTATTTGCAGATGTGTTATCTGAAATTTAAAATCCATAACAACAAATTATATTAAATAAAATTCTTACACGCTTTTAGATCCACATTATTATGTTATTACACGTTAGAAGCAACACTGTCTTCAAGATGATTTTAACTAAAATGTTATGGAACAGGTAATGGGAACTTCAGGTTCACGGCATATCATGACAGCTTGCTGGGGCTGTGGCTCAGTAAGGAAGTATTCATGTGCTAACACAAGCATTCTCAGTACAGTCAACAAGACAACTCCAAAAGCACTTCAGTTTGATGATCATCGTACAGCTTTTCAACATAAGACAACTTGGGAGTTGCTGCGGGCTCTGCTTGTTCTGAGGGCATGTGGATCCGACTTTCTGGTCGATAACAGTCTTAAGGTGAATTTAACGATCCAATCAATCACACATAATCCTTACTAGAATTGGGCCTAGTTGTAATATTACAGTACTACATCACAGAATTTTTCCATCCATCTCATATTAGAAAATAAAACAGCCTACCAACGTAACCATTACTCTGGTCACAATACAAAAACATTCATGGCTCTGTGTGTCACTGAACACTTGCAATTAAAATTTATGTTCCAGAGCATATGAAATAATCTGTCACAAATCTTCCATACTGTGATTGAGTTGGGATAGCACAGTCAGTATAGTGACTACGTTATGGGCTGGATGATCTGGGGTTAGAATCCTGGCAGGGGTAAGAGATTTATCTTTTCTCCAAAATGTCCAGACTGGCTCTGGGTCCCACCCAGCATCCTATTCAATGGGCACTGGGGTTCTTTCTGTGGGATAAAGTGGCTGGGGCCTGAAGTTGACCACTCACTTACATCTAGTGCTGACGATAAGAATGATTGGAGCTGTACCTCTACTCACCATATGTCTTCATGACATGGAAAGGGATAACTTTACCTTTTTACCCTTATCATCTTCTGCATTGTCAGGCCAGCGTATAATGCAAATAAAATAATTCTAATGACTGACTCTGTGAGTCTGTGCAAAAAACATAGGACTGTTGAACACAAACTATTTAGTTGCTAAAAATAAATGACAAATATTTCCCAGCTACTGGAAGATAAATATATATACATATAATTCTAACTACAACTTTTGCATTGGCATGAATCAGCTAAGGCTGTCAACAATCTGGTGTGCAATGGCACTGTATCATATACTGGTCTGCATTCCCATTTGGTTCCTCATTATTATGCTGATGTTTCACTGTTCATGACTTGAGTTTTAGTAACACTGTTGCTGCCCCAACTATGACATGATATACAAATACAGTTAGTTCCCCCTTTGCATAAACACTACACCACACAGTACAGGTATGGCTATAGAGCTTCATGTATTTTCGAAATTAGGAATAAATGGAGCGATATTTAGTGTTACACATATAGTCATCTTTAACACACTAGTTTTTATTTCCAACTACTATACAAAGCTAGTTTTTGCACTTTTACATGTTTCGGTCACCTATTGTAGCCATCATCTGGGAGCTATAATATTATCAAGACACAAGCAGCATATCATATGTCAGTAAATGGTAAACATATATACATTAGCATTATACAACAGTCAATTGATGTACAGTATTACTAAAAACTATTCAGATTAAAATACAAGTGCAGTATTAAAATGTAAAATGTAAGAATGTAAAAAGGCTGTCTCCAAACATTTTGCAGTATTAGATATGTCCTGTTTTTGGTGGAGCATAGATCCAAGGTTTTGAAACATGATATTTACTCCGTGAGCAGGAGTGCAAAAACTAAACTTTGTGCAGTAGTTGGAAATAAAACTAGTGTGTAAATGGAGTGATGTTTGTGTAACTTAAAACAAAGAACAGCCAGTGTCTTCTGGATGGGAGGCTGAATGGGTCCCAGAACCATTCTGAATGTTGTGATGAAGTGAAGAATCCTTGCAATGAACCATGACACTTACAAATGCCCAAGAAGACCAGTGCATTTATACGCTGTGAAAGCTTCAAATATTACAAAAGAATCCCTACCCTTGCCAGGAATCAAACTCCAGTCAATGATCCCAAGGACAGTCAGTGAATGAGTTACATAAGGATGTGGCAATCATCAAATTAATTAAGTAATTAATATGCAGGAGACTACAGAGAGGACTGAATTAACGGTACTAATGAATTGACTGACATGCAGATACTACGAGAAGGACAGCGGATACTTGGGACCAAGTGCTGGGATGGTTCCTTCGTCCTACGTTGTACTCTCAGTTTGTGGCAGGTCACGAGAGTTCAGATTTAGCAGCAACAGCAGAGTCACTCTGCAAACTGGGAATGAGGCTCATGGTAGCTCCTACACTGGAGGAGGATGTAGGAGAGAGCAGCTCAAGGTATGCTGTTGTGAATTATTAGTTATAATTAGAGCATATCAGTTTCAAACTGTATTATTTTCTCAAATTCAAGAGATAAAATTTGGTGTCCTAGAGCAATGGCTACCAACCTGTGAGCCGTGGACTTCCTGGGGGGGGGGGGAGTTATTCCAAGGGTTCCACAAACTGACATACCTTTACAGCAAGTCTTGCTCCTCCAGCCACCACTTTGGTCTCCTCTGTAACCCTGACACTGCAAGCCAGACATCCTTCAAATGATTGCAGCCTGCTTTGTTGTTGCGATGAATAAAATGTGAATTCATCTACAACAGTCCTGAAACATCATAAACTGTGCACATAAATACAAAATCTACCAATACCAACTACCAAGTACATATTCATATATAAAGGTGTACTCTGATGGCTGAAACTGATTGAGAATGACAGAGTTGCTGAGTTCATAATAGTTTTTGTATCAGTTCTACTTTCTAAATGGAGCCTGAAGTACAATTATTAAAATGCTGGGTTTACAAAATTTTGTGCAGTTAAGAATGAGTCTTCATACTTTAAAAGGTTGGGGATCACAGCCCTAGACTTATTTTCTGATAAACATGGCCCATTGTGCAGTTGCAGAGCAAAATGTGCCCTCCAGGAAGGAGCCAGGGAATTGTTGTAATGGTTTAATTAGTCTGAGACACACACACTAATGAAAACTTGTGATGTTTGCTAGCAAAGAAGTATTTCTTGTAAGAATGCACAGTTTTTAACTTGTTCATACAGTACTGTTGCACTGTGCTACAAGCAGGAAGGTCACAGGTTTGATTCCTGATGGGGTCATTGGTGTTTTTCATTGACTTAATCCTTCCGGCCGCATTATGGCCCTGGGGTCGACTCAACCTCTAACAGAAAGGAGTACCAGGAATATTTCGTGGGGGGTAAAGGCGGCCAGTGTGTAGGGTTGACAACCTTACCACCTTCATGTGCCGATTGTCTGGAAATCTGGGAGCCTCAACCTCCTGGGATCCTAAGGGCCTGTCTAGGGATTGCTTTACCTTTTTCATACAGTACTGTTGGACAATCATGCATATTTTAATAATGGAACTGGACTTACAGGTGGTTGGTTAATGGGTTAAAAGGCATTTAAACTGAAACTGTTTATTCATGACTATCAACCCATACACAAATCAAATGGAAACTTAATGGCTTAGTACTGATTCCTCCCCATCACATGTGAGACATCTAAAATCAAACCTCGCCATCTCCTGTTTCATGTAATTCCTGCTTTGAATAAGAGCCAGTTATGAAATTGTCCAGCAACTTTAGCCCCAGGGCCGGCCTGGATGGACATGGAAAATCTCTCCCCAGTGGGGTTCAAACTCCGGACTGTCGGGCCTGTAGCGAGTTGCTATATCGACTACGCTATCTTGGCCACCATTTTCAGTGAAAATGTACCAACTGTTCTAATTATTACTATGTCATATATGAAAATAGGTATAAATCACAGTATTCCAGCTATTATTAAAAATAATCATGTCTTCGTGCTTCCGATGGTAACAGAGGTGACAACACGCTTGAACTCGAACTGATAGTGTTCCAAAGTTATGATGCTCAGACCCATTTGTACATATAAACACTATAACAAATTGACATCACAACTGACATGTAAAATACACTTCAAAACAAACAAGTACAGAATCTAAACCCATATTCAATTTGAACCTTACTGTTCGTACTTTGTGCACATGTAACAACTTAGTTTTCTCTTGTACCTTTTGTAGACAGGATAAATATGACAAGAACCTGGAAGAAATGATCAGATTGGCAGAGCTGACACATCGGCATGGTGGAGTTCAACCTTGCTTGCAAACTAAGATCACAGCTTTGGTGTCTGCTGATACACTGGTACACTGACTTTGTTATTTTACTTTGGAACACTCATAATTTTGTAACTACCTGTGTAAATGGATGGGAATGCCCATGAAATGTGTTACAGAATGACAAAAATGTTTTATGTAGAGCAGTGATTCTTTTGTTTAGGTGTTAGGTACAGTAAAATGTTCAGCTATCACTTTCATACTGATGTCAATGAAATAATGGATTCAAGAAGACTAAAGAATGTGCAGATAAAGTCACAGACACACAGCATGATACAGTTTGTCAGACCACAGAAGAGACAGGTACTTCCTCGGCTATCCTAATGGCCTGATACCATTTCATTCAGAGAGAGTGCTTTTATGGCGATTTAACCCTTTCACGACCAAATTAATTTTATTTCATAATTTTCACTGCTGGAAGGTTTTTTGGAACTAGAATGAGTATTTTTATCTTCTCCTTGTTTTTAACTTTCGAGAACTAGTATGTGGGATGCATTTGTCCCACTGAACCCTGGGTGGTAGGGGTGGAAGAGGGTGCTTTTGAAGAAAAGTTGTTTATGATAAAATAATTATATTTTAACTTAAGTTTACATTTCTTCATTTGTTTTTTTATAACTTGAAAGTTACTTTTGATGGAACTTCTCGAAGCATGGGCAAACACACAACGGTACCTTGCAATGGCTGCACATCATGTTCGTACAGGTCCCTGCTTCCTTGTGCTGTATTGCCTGCACCCCTTCTTGTAGATTTAACTGGCAAATGTTTCCTAGCTTCTCACAGCTGCACATCATCAGGCACCCCACTAATACCTGGCTTGTTTTTTGTAAGGAAAGATTGTCTGCCCTTCCTTTTTAACTCACAGCCGACTGTGAGCTGCCTAACGAGAGCAAGCCAGAATGACAGTTGGTCACACTAACCACTGCTGCTGCAGTTCCACATGATACTGTTCACAATTACATGGTCCATGAGAAAGTAAAGCAGACTGTGCCACCATTTCAATGAGCGCCTCCCCACTGCATATCTATCTCATCTCTGGTCAAAGCAGTCTACTTCTCTCATCATTGCACGTATTCTGCAACTCTGGCTGGGCAAGGAATAATTGATGATGTATCATCTCTGTTCTTCTATTTCATGCAACTGTTTTCCTTGGGACTGTGGTATATGGACAGGATTGTCACAGATTTATTGTCCTGCCACTTTATTGCTGCCCCACATCCCTTAGTGTGGAACATGAATTCTCCATGCTCCATCTGATCTTTTCTCTTCAGAATGTCTCGCAGCCCCTTCCTACTTGCTCTAAGCTTACACACGGCAAAAAGGCCCCTTTTGTTCATCGTTTTCATGAGTTGATATGATGTGAAGAAGTTGTCGAATGCGATGAGTCTCTGGGCCTGGACGTATATGTTACACAGGCTCAGCACCATGCTCTCACCAAGACAAAATGAAGAGTCCTTCAACATGTCTTTTCTCCCTGAATATACATCAAACTGACTAACAAATCCAGTTCTCAAGTCAGCCAGGCACCAAACTTTGTATCCGCGCTGACTGGCTTCATTGATATGTACTGTCTCATTGATGAATGGCCCTTGAATGGTACCATGCACTCACCAACTACCATGACACTTGATGGGGTGTATATTTCTTTCAGGTAATTGATGCTCAATTACCAACCGCAATTTGTGAAGACGGTCATAGCCATCTTCACCCCTTGGCACTGCCTTTGCATTGTCCTGGCAAGGAATGCTTTCTGTAAGTTTCTTGAACTTCGTCTTAGTAATTAAGTTCGCAACAGTGGGAACACCAAGGAGGGGTCACTACATCAGTAGTGTCTCAGCAACAGTGGCGTGTGAATATCCATCAATATATGTACTGCAATGAATGTCTTTATCTCCTTCAGGGTCATGGGCTTCCAGTTACAAGTGGACATTCTCACTGCCTGCCCTCTAAGACGTCTCTCACACTCCTGTTTTGCATACAACTTGTCTGGTCCCGAATAATTTCCAGTATTTTTTCAGTAAAATGAAAGAAAGTAGTCCACCCTTCGTCTTCTTGAGTGATGTCAGGACATTGCTTCAGGTTGTTCCACAAATGCCCCATATCTTTCGTCACACCCAGTATTTGGTACTTGAAGGCAAGTAAGCTCCTCTGCTGCACCCACATCATATTTTTTGCCCGATTGGAACCAAATTTGGAATTCGTCGACAGATTCATAAAAGTACCCAATATAAATTTCACGTAAATCCGTCCAGTGTGAGCCGCGCTGATACATGCGGACAGACTGACGGACATGATGAAGGTAATAGGCACTTTTTGTGACTATGTGAACGCATCTATAAAGACTATTAGCCACAACTCCTAGGTTATTTGCCTAACTGTGTGACTAGAAAAAGCAGAAGAGATTTGATGAAATACATGGTCAATATTGCTCAGTGATGTCTATAAAAAGCTGAGCAATTATTATTCACCTAGCAACTTACTACTTTCAATAGTTTCTTCTGGTAAATGGACATCCATCTCATCTACAAAATAATATAAAGAAATCACACAAAAATGTTACAGGTGTGTAGTTTAAAGAGGAGTAACAAAATAAGCATGCACACAGGTGAAAAAGTTTGTGGGACTTGACCGGCACAATGCTTTTAACATTAATGGACACATGTAGAAATCAGCGTTAACCAATACAATATTCTCAGCATTCTAAACGAAAACACATTCTCTCTGTAAAATATTAATAAGTTTGATTATGTGCAATTCTGTAATTAACATACACTAGATGGTAAGAACATCATATTTAAAACCTAATACCTGTGTACTTTTCATTGTAAATGACATAAAAAATTTACAACTCTACATTTTCTTGTGCCACTTCTTCCAGCGCAACTTGTCCCGAATCTATGTAATGGAAAAGGTGGATTCATGGAGAGTGATTGTGCAGCACATAGCAACTGCCATGCTGAACAGAGCACAACTGCCAGACATTCCTGGCATTAATCAGACTGACAAGGACAATCTGTCCATAGCCTTAGGAAGATTCAGACGCCTTGGTAAAACATACAACACAAAGACTAACACTTGTATTTGGTACAAAATAAGCCTGTCTCATACTAATAATTGCTTAAGTAATGAGAAGAGACCTGTTGCCTTTTATGGAACCCAAAGGTCTGTATGACCGATACTGAACTGTCCCCTGAGCCAAATGGATCAAGTTCCCACCCTCCAATCCTGCTTGTTGCACGTCCAGTTTTAATGTTACCTCCACCTGTGCCTAGGACTTTCAAGTGGGCCTTGCCCTTCAGGCTTTTGGCCAAAACTCTTGTCTGCATTTCTCATTTTCCCATGAATGCGACAAGCCTGAACCATCATGTACTTCATGATTTGATCATAAGAATACTTGGTGAGAGCATAGATCATGAAGCTGTGCAGTATGTAATTATCTCCAGTCTCTCAGTATTTCCTCCACTCATAGGTCCAAATATCCTCCTCAGCACACTGTTCTTGGACTAAATCTATGATCTTCTACGAGTGTGAGAGAAAGTTTCACACTCATACAAAACAACAGACATAATTACAGTTGTATGTATTTTTATCTAGGTTCTTTTGCAGCAGAGGGGAAGATAAAGCATTCTGAAGTGAAAGGTAACAAGCATTTACCAAGGTTAATCTGCTATTAAATTCATCGTGAATGGATTCCAAGGATTCTGTTCTTCTAGGGTATGATGCGGCATCATATCCCAGAAGAATGGAATCCTCAGAAACACCACTGCATAAACCTCGGAACTCAACAATGTGATTCTCATCTGAAGAACTGAATCTTCAGCAATGCCACTGTCAGAACCGCAAATCTCCCAATTCTGATCCCAAATATTTTAACCCTGCCATGTTTTTGACGTATTTATTACTTATACAATGTTTTTATCCTGCATTCTGAGTATGTGTTACAAACTGCTCGATTAATTTGATACAATTATAATGAATTATAAAGTAAACAAGCAAATCTAGCACTTTTATGACTTCACATGTGGATATTTCTTACTTGGAAACACAAAACAATTAAAAATGTATGATGACACACTTTGATCCTTGAAGGTGAGACTGTTGCAACAAGGAACCAACATCTCTTGGTGGATGCTGAGCATAGCTACATAAATCCAGGCAGTAGCCTGGTTGCTCTAGCAATGATGGCAGTCTTCAACCAGAACAGGCCTGTTGTAGCTAATACATACCAGTGTTACTTCAAGGTAACATCATTTCTTCTCTGGGTAACTTTTTAAAGATGCTTATGTCTTTGTATTTTCCCCTGTGCATACATTTAACAAATAATTTAATGCACAAAATTAAAGTATACAAGAGATGTCATACAATCGCTGATATCATGGATGGTGTAAAGATTTACAGGTGCAACCACATGAAAAGCGGGTCTCTTTTTTAAGTACTGTGTGTGTATGTGTGTGTGAGCACATGGATAGAAACATATGCCTAGCCCTGTTCACTGAACTAAAAATAAGCCTACATTCACAAGCCAAAAGAATTTGGACAAAAAAATATCTAATTTTTGACCTCATGCTTATGTAAGTGTTCAATCATTTTTCAGTATTTAAAAACTACATTTTACAATAACAGTTGATTTATAAAAAAAAGTTTTACACAAAGCATTATTTTAAACAACCGTAATGGAACTAGATTTCATGATAAAACATTTTATTCTCGATAGCTGCATATCCTACAGAGAAACAAAGCTTACTTACATTGTCGTTATCATTTAGCTGCTTGGTGGTTCTAATTTTCTTTACTGCTGTCACTACCACCTCTGACCATATGCATGCACTGGCTAAACATTCAAGGTCAAAGATGTTCATTTATTTTCCTCTGAATATAATGCTTCAAATTTCTGTATGTGTTATTAAGTCTATAAGATGTGTAGTAAAGGCCATCTATAAGAGACAGACACTCAGAACTAAGTGCACAACACTTGGAAGGTCAGCTATGGAACTACTCTGTAGTGCTAACACATTGGGTTAATATTTCATTTATTGTTATACAAGCTCAGTGGTCAAGATTGAAGTCTTCTGGGATGTTATGCCATGTCATTGGGCAAATGATTTTTAACATTTCAAAGGATTTTAGTGCCTTCATCTTCACAGTTAAGTAGTCCACCTCCTGTTACAACCTCAAATATTGCAATGTCAGTAGTAATACATTACAATAAAAATGAACTGAATAATCCACCAACTGAACTACAGATGCTTATGTGTGATTTGAGGTATTCTGGGATGTTACCCAAAGTTGACTGGTAAATGTTGGCAATTATTTACCAGTCTGCACTTGAATCTTCTAAAGATACTTCTTCTGATTCTTTATACATGCACAGACAATAACAAAGATTAAGTTCTTATTTTAAAGTGAAATTATGTTCCTTTTACAAGAGGGCTCTGGAGACACTCAAATTGGAACTAGGTGTCACTGAAAGTCTAGGAGCATGTTTTGCTGTAAAGCTGGTAAGAGGAGCATACCTTGAGAGGGAAAGGGAACTGGAATTCCACCAGCACTTGTGAGTCCCATGCCAAGACTGGAGAAAAACTATCACAGGTGAACTATCATTGGGAGATTTTAATTTCTGAATATTATTACCCCATATACACTTTTATGTTTAATGCTTTGAAGGTGACTATATCTGACAATAGTCACATTTTGTCAAGCCTTTTCCTTCTAAAGATTCAAGAGTTAAGCTGTTGGGATTCAAGGTTTACAACCATGAACTGGTATGTTGTATTTTTAGCATACTGATATTTAAGACAAATTACATCTTATTTTGAATTGTAACCAGCTGTATAAAAATAAACAAGGTTGTTGTTGATGGAAAGCAAGTGGACTACATTAAAAAAACAACTTGCCCAGTTTCTTCATGTACTCTGTTATAAATACAAGCTGGAAGAGTATAGTCAGTATAACAACTCTCTACAGGCTGAACGATTTGGGATTTGATTCCTGGCAGGGGAAAGAGATTTTTCTCTTGTCCACAATGTCCAGACCGGCTTTGGAGCCCACCCAGCCTCTCATTCAATGGGAACTGGGGGTTCTTTCCCCAGGAGTAAAGCAGCCAGGGTGTGAATCCCACCTCCATATAGTGCCGAGGTTAAGAATGAGTGGAACTACACATCTACCTCCCTACACGCCTTCACGGCATGGACAGGGACAACCTTACCTACGTATTTTACTCCTATACAAATTTTTTTAACTTGTGTTTCAAAGGATTAGGAAGAAATAAAATAACATATATAGTTCATATCTAACAAGTTTCCCAACTTCTCCAACTAACACATATCCAGTAAAGTTATATGCAATTTCATCACAGATGTTTTCTTCAGGTTTGGCATTAAACAGCCGGTCTTGAGATTTTGTGATCTCATCTGGTATGGCAGAACTGAATTCGACTTTCTACATGTATAATGGGGCCTGGAGTCAGCATAACGACTTGCTAGGTGCTGGACGGTCCGGTGTTCGAAACCCGGTGGGGGAAGGAAATTTTCTTTTCACCATGGCTGTCCAGACTGGCCGTGGGGCCCACCCTGCCTCCTCTATGATGGGTATCGCGCCTCTTCTCAGGGGTAAAGTGGCTGTGGCATGGTGTTGACCACCCATCCCACTAGAGCTGAGGTTAAGAATGAGGAGAGCTATACCTCTTTCCCCTCTGTACCTCCCAAGGCATGTTTACCTTGACACACGTATAGTAATAGTTGATTTCATTGCCTATAAGTCTACAGCAATACAAGATCTAACCCTGGGATTTGAAATGCTTGCTCTTTCTAGGGTCCTAGAACAAGCTTTGCTCCATGCAAAGAAGGTGGGACCAGATCGCTGTCTTGTCATCATGGCAACCCACAATGAGGAAACTATTCGTCATTCTGTTTCACGCCTACTGGAACTTGGACTTGATCCCACGGCTGGACATGTGGTGTTTGCGCAGATCTATGGCATGGCTGAACAAATTTCCATGCCGCTAGGTCAGATAAGATATTAAAAACATTATGTACTTAATCAAAGTACATAATACAATTTCTTTGGACTTAGGCATATAACTAAATGCATAAAAAATTGAATAAACAAGTGCATACGTAACAAACCAACTTCAGCAAAACAGCTTTCTAAATAAAAATACCATAAACCTTTTAAAAATACCACATATTTTGGGAATTACTTTGATTTTTGAATTTTGTTTTTGAAAATACCATTCATCATAATTAATTATTAAGAGCAAGCATTGTCTCTAGTCTCTATATACACCTTACCACTGAAGGCCACTAGGCATGATATGGTTCAACCTTTTCCCTACTGAAAATTCATACACATGTATCACATTTTCTGACCAGCAATGTCGACAATTAATATAATTAAAGTCTCTATGTTTCACAGAAAATTTATGCTTATAAATCATGGTAAGCTATGTGCAGAGATTATGGTGAAGGAAATACTGTTAAGGATTCTTTAGTTCTACATCACTATTTATTAATTAATATACAGGGATATGTTTACAGCTCATGCAGGCTATTTGGTCTACAAATCAGTGCCAATGGGCACACTGAATCAAGTGCTTCCATACCTAGCTCGGAGAGCTGCCGAAAACAGATCAGTGCTGCATGGCGCTCGCAAGGAGAGGGAGCTGCTGCAGCGAGAACTGATATGGAGACTCACGTCTAGGTTTCAAAGATGAGCTGTACTAAAAGAGAAATACAGCCAACTTACAGTTCTTGATTCAATTTTTTATTGTTCTAACCTTCCTGTACTTTTCTTTGCCGATAATTACTGGTAGCATACCTCATTTGTACAGGGAATTCAACTGAAAACTGAACTTAGATGCAAGGCAAGATTAATGGACTTACATTTCCCCATATAATATATACAACGCAATGTTTGTTTAGTGTTGGAAATGACTTCCTTCAACCATCAGATATGCTTGACAAATGGTGAACAGATTATTAAAGACTGTTTTACGTTCTTGTCCAGGAATTGCCTATAGAGCGTGGCAAGTGTAATGGCTGCTGAATGACTCTCACACTGTCCATCTCACTGCCACATGCATGATACATCTTACGTCCTAGACACACAGTCAAGTTTAATCTGCTGTCTGTAACAGACGTGTGAAGCATAGCATAATGTACATGTCTTTTTTTGTGAGTAAATATCCAGTACAGTTCTAATACATAAGATTTGCATTGTGGATACCTATATAAGGAAGCAATCATCAGGCTCATACTTTTGGAAATTTCTAGAAAAGAACGTCAAACAGTATTTAATAATCTGTTCACCAGATGTCAAGCATGTCTGAGAGTTGAAGCAGGTAATTTCCAACACCTACCCTATCATGTGGGAAGTTAATGCATGCCATGCATATGGGTGAGGTTTTCAATTGGACTCTTTGTATTTGGGGAATAGCTATTTTGACACCTTTCTGAGTCGCTACAGATGAATGCTGTGACACTACCTTCATGTAGACTACAATCAATTTCTCACATCCTATTGGATTCATTAGTCATAACCACTACCCACTGTCATTGAATAACTGAATTAAATTATGCAGAGTAATGGTTAACTTGTTTAAAGATGGAAATTAACCTGCATTATATCTAAATATTCAGTTCATACTGTGCAGTAAACACACTCCGCCTTGGTTATAAAAACCATTAGTTAATTCTGAATAGGAAAATAACTGCTGTTTGTTCTGAGATCCATACAAAACACATAATTGCATTGTGTGGGCAGCATGTATGATTTCTGAATGTTGAAACTGGTGGTAGGTACATGAAGCAACCATTAGGCTTTACAGAGTTTAAGGGCCATAAATTTATGATCAGTTATACAGAATGAAATCAACTCAGTGCCATTGTTATGCATATAAACCAAGCAGACTACTTCTTTGGTTACAGCGAATATCAAAGCATTTTTCTCTTTTAACTGAGATGTTTTTAAACAAACACAGAAAACTATACAACAACAATCTTCACAGTTACAATCATAGTCCAAAACTGCATTACTATATGGTTCATACTCTCTGTGCAATACGGTTAACCTGAGAGTTCTGCACAATAAATGTAACATGGACTTGGAAAAAAGCATATTGAAACATTACATAATTAATGGCCTTTCTGTACTTCAGTATACAAACATTTCTGGGCAGTTAGGCAAGGTGGCTGATTGAGAAACAGTTTTCTTACATATCTGTACACTACACTTCAGTTAGCATTATGGAATGACAACCATTACGTTATGGGCATCAGTTCTATGTAAAGTCAAAGAGTTATTAACTGAAACCACAGATTTCATATTACAGATATGGATAAACTTGTCTTTATATGGAAGAGAGGTTCTCACATTATGATTCTGACACCGCCTTGGTTTATTTAACAATGCTCTCAACAGGTCAGACTGCACCAAATGATCTGATGATTAGTGAACAATGAATTACAGGGAAGCACATGGTCATCATCTAATATCTGGAACTACTCAGCATTTGCATGAAGACATTTGGCGGGGAACCTGTCACAACAGCCAGTCTCTGAACAGAGATTTAAACAGAGTATATCCTGAATAAGAAGCAGGAGTGCCAACCAGTCAAGCACAATGTTCAGTTACTTCATGACCAACTGAGTCACACAAAAGGTGAAATGTACATACATAAAACACTGAAGAAATCAATGGTACTTAGAACAAAGGTTAAGTTACTTGAGCACCATTCTATGAAGGTGAACAGGAAAAAAAAAAAAGAGGCAGAGCTCCACACCACTCTTGACATGGCACTAAGACACAAGTAGGAGGTTAAGCTTCACAATGTGGCCACTTTAACCCTGTGGAAAGAGTAAGTACCAGATGCTTCTCTGCTTGTCCAATGTATCCACATGGCTTAACCTAAGAAATTTAATCATGATGTGATATGGAAGAAACATCATTATCAAGTACACACACTGCATCATACCTCAGCTTTATTATGAAAATATTTATACTTACAGCCATACTGATGTTGCCGATGATGCTTAAGCTCTTGGTCTCTCTGACATTCATTTCCTTGCATCCCAGCAGTATTCAGTAATGTCACACATGTGGTCATCTTGGTCACAAAAAAAACCACAATGAATTTAACACTAAGCAAAAAAGCATTACTTAATATTTTTAAGTGTAAAATTTGTCTCAATCAAAATTCCCAGCTGACAGTACATAATCAAGACCAAGCATTTACAGCACAGAACATTCAAGACAAACCACATGTTGGTATATTTATTATTTCATTTTTATGGGAGATCACATTTTAGTAAACCTCTGTAAGACACTTTCCCTGACACACAGGGAATATTATGTAGCAGCAAACTTCCATTTACAGTTCATTCAATGATACAAATACCATCAGTCTTAAAACACAAAATATGATTTTGATCAGTCACTTGTTTTACATATATATCATATCAAAACACAGAATTACAGAAAATAAAACATAATTTCCTCCCTTTAGACGTCACTTTTGGTCCCTATTATGCACCAATTGTTATATTATTGTGATTCAAATTAATCTATTTTAACATTTTCATACATATAATAGTATTTTAAGCACTTTCACACTAATTTTTATTATTGCATTTTCTAGGAAAACAGTGCATTCATTTTGTTGCGAGCCTGATGCAGAGCTACAGCATGTTCTGGAGAGTCTCAATGCCACAGTAAAAGGCACTTGGTCTCAATGCCACAGGACCAAGGCACTTGGTCTCATTGCCTCAGTAAAAGGCACTTGGTCTCAATGCCACAGGACCAAGGCACTTGGTCTCATTGCCACAGTAAAAGGCACTTGGTCTCAATGCCACAGTAAAAGGCACTCAGTCTCAATGCCACGGGACCAAGGCATTCGTTCTCAATGCCACAGTAAAAGGCACTTGGTCTCAATGCCACAGGACCAAGGCACTCAGTCTCAATGCCACAGTAAAAGGCACTCGGTCTCAATGCCACAGTATCAAGCAACTAAGGCACCAACACACTCAGTGCTAATGTCACAGCACCACACTTCTAGTCTCAGTGCCAACATTATTCTTCCATATGTTAATCATTTTCTTTCCCTTACCATATCATGATCTTATTCAATATTCAAACATTTATCTGTCTTTGTGAATTGGCCAAATTGTCTGGTCCCTTGCAATGCCTCACATTAAGTTTTACTGTGCTTATAGCATATTTTCTCATTGGTATTTTACAGTCAATTAACAGATTATGTGTGGCAAGAGTAAGAGACAGCAAGGAAACAAATTCTTTCCCTCTTTTCTCTCACACAATTTACTATATTATACGAGTATATACAGTTAGCATAAAGTTTCTCCACAACTGTGTCCTAATATTGAACTTCATCTATAGGCACTGTGAAACACAAAAGGGTACCTCAAGGCTACAACTTACTGAACTTCCTTGGGTAGTCTTTGTCTCAGTACAGTATTACTTAAACAGGGTTCCCAGACCATGCAGTGTGCCATAAAGCTCACAACAAAGTATAACAACAAAACAAGCTAAAATAATACTAATAGTGTACCAGTAATACACTGATGCACACTACCACAGACAAGGGCTATTTTAACATCTGAAGACAATTTACCTACCTCAGTACCCAGTAACCTACAAAATAATGCAAAATTTACGTCAGTAACAACCACATTTAAAAACTCCTATCATTAGTTCTGAAATTCTGTTACACTTTGGTATAAAAACTCAAACTCATTTTGCCTTAAAATACAGCTAAACTACATATATACATACGTAAGTAAAGTATAAAGACGGCAGATGCAAGTTCCATTTGATGTACAACAGGATTAACAACTGTTAATGAGGAGCAACAGGACTGAAACTTGGGTTTCTTTGCCCTGAGAAGCCACTGCAATTTAGTGAAATGTAATGCTGATCTGAATGTCACACATGTAACACTTACTCACCCACATCTGACAGACCTTTCTTACAGACGGCTGGAAGTGGCAAGACATAAAAAGACTGAAGATAAACTAAGAAATACACGATGGTACAGGGAATGTACTTAATGATAAGAACACTGCACTATGGCTATCCCCAGACACATCATAAATACATCTAAGTTCTTATTTACACATTCCTTTTCATGGGACTTCTCAGAGCTAAATGATTTATTTTGAACAAGTTTCTGTGCAAGGGCTCACTAGCTCAGATAAAAAACACTCCCACCATCGAACCCACCAACTGTTTCAACACATTTTAAGGAATGTGTAAATAGTGAATCATTTTCAGAACCTTTAATGCATGCTGAAAATCCTATGAAAAGATCTGTGTAAACAGGGACTAATAAATTTCTAGTGCACTTTAGGATCAGTATATAAATAATGCAATTTGCAGTTGAATGGTGTGAATTTAAGATCCTGTTTTCTGAATTTTATATGCTAATGCTGTAAAAGTCTGGTAGTAGCACTACAACAGAAAGCAGACAACACTATACACATTACCTGTTTGTATCTTACAGTACATTGTAAATTTAACTGGTACTATCTACCGTGCCTATGAAATATTTTATAAGAGCTATTTGGTAACCAAAACTCAGAATTTCAACATCTATTTTCTGTAAAATTATTACTATAAAACTGTAGTTTAGAATAAAGCGGCTGTTTCTAGTGACCATTATTTACTTTAGATTTCACTATTTGTATAGTGTAAAGGCCAGTTCTACTTTGAAATCAAGGAAAATCTCTTAAATGTGGGGAAATCAAAACTAATACTATAATTCTAAGACCACATGACTTCAAACAAGACCTGCACTGAATTTTGGACAGGGATACAGGCACATAAAATTTACTATCTTACTCACAAGTAAAATAAGTAATTACACTGATCATTTTAATTTTTTCTTCACAGCCATCATGTTTCATTAATTTCATAAGTACCAGTATAAGATTTCAGTTGTATTATGTACCAAGGTTATACACACACAGAATGTAGTTTACTGCAAAACATTAAGTACTCATTCCCATTCATCACTAATGTCAACACACGGATTGTTCACATTTGTTTTACCAGAGGTACAACTGTCTTTAATTACAGTCTCACATACTTTATTACACTTCAGCTAGCCTCACATACTGTATCACACTTTAGCTATAAAGTTATTGATTGGAAGAGTTGAGTTAACAATTATTTGCTTGCAGGACACCTGTAAGACACTGTATGTGACTGCATAGATAAAATAACACACGTATCACATGTTACTTATTCAAAAATGTTATTAAATTGGTTGTACAAAAATGTTCACCTGGATTACACTGCCTTCCTTGGTTTACATTACACAGTGGACTGCTGCCAGATAAGGAATACTGATCACAGGCACAGTGCCCCTTTTATCATTTCCATGAGCACAGCAGCTGTCATGGGATGTGCTGGTGGATGCAGAATTTCTATGCAATAAAGCTCCATGCTGTGATAAATGATAAAACCCGTTATATCTGTTCTGGGGAAGACTGAGGGTATCACACATGTTATTCTTACACACAATGCATACTGCGATTTTCAAAGCCAAGATTTTAGAAAAGGGTCTGCACAGTGAAATGCAGTATTCATATTTTTAGAGGTTTCTGGATTGGGGGGGGGGGGGGGGGGGGGGGGGGAGGAGTACGACAACAAGCCAAAATCCAGTAAGAAGACAGATTCCTTTTGGTGGAAAACTCATGTACTGCTAAATTTTGGTTAGGCATGTGAACTGAAGAGTGGATGATATCCTACAGAAGAGGCGATTTTCATTTTCACCAACAGAAAGTTGATGTGCAATGAACATGTTCCTTAATTGTGAATTGTGTCTGCAAGCTGAAGGAAACCATTTCTGGCACCGATTTAAATACAATGAGTAAAAATCTACTACTAACTGCAATACATCAAACTACAATATAAGTGGACACCCACTCAAGGCAAACTGACATAGCTGTAATTACTGTGCTGCCTGCTGCCATGCGAAATGATGTGCGTGTGGTGTGGTGTCAAATAAACATCAATAGAGAAAGAAAGAAAGATCATAATTTAAAAACATTATATTAAAACAAAGGGGTTATGAGAAAGTACTGTAGTGATTTGCAATATTTCGAACAATTAAATTTTACGCGAAATAATTAAGTGTAATGTAGGTAGGTTAATACAGTTCTCAGGAGTCGACGTCACCTTACTTTTATTTGTGAGTACAGTTTCCTCTATGAAAGCTTGACAACTGCAAGCTTCCTTTGGAAGACAACATGACAGGCCACATGAAACACTATGTTTCATGTGGCATTTGTACAGGCTAATCACAAGCCTGAAACTCTGTGTTTGTCATACGAAAACTGGGGTGACTGGCCTGGTCTGACAGAAGACAGGACAGTCACACGCCGGTTTGTGGTTTCTTCTCTTATACGGACATAAAGTTGTCTGTATCATGCACATATGGAGGAGTGGAAGTAAAGCTCCATGTATTCTTAATCTTGGCACTAGATGCAGGTCAGTGGTCAGCTTAACCTTTATTGGCTGAACAAAGTGTCCATGTCCCAGTAACTGTAACTCTAAACAGGTGAAAGGGAAAACACTGTCCTGCGCAGGTGCAGGCACGGGCATCTAGAAATGAAAAAACTACGGTCATTGAGATTTAAAGGCTGGATGACAAAGGTTAATGGCCCAGGGAAAGAGCACTTGGTACCCTGTAAACTGAAGGCTTTTTTTGTACACACAGCAAGCAAAATCTTGTAGTGCAGTGTGTGAATAAATGCACCATGCAGCTGATAGTGTGGATATTTTCGATATCTATTACTTGAAGAAAGTAACAAAATGTGGGAAGTTAAAATGTGGAATAGGTACAAGTAACAAAATTTTAGTACTGATGTTATGTACACTGAGCAGTAAAATGGTTGTAAGAATAATTATATTATTCATTGAGGAGTAGCAGGATGACTTTGCTGGGAGTAAGCAGCCACTGTGCAAGACTGATCACTCACATTAATCTGGTGCCAAGGTTAAAGCAAGCAGCTATACCGCCATTCTTATAAATGCCTTCATGTGGTGGTTCAGTAAGAACTGGGACAACCTTATCTTTATCACACATACAGAATTTCCAGCTTAACACAGAACCCACTCACAGAATCTACAAACACGCTCATAGAGTGTACCTTATGAATCTGTATTAGTACCATTTCTTATTGCAGGACTGCTTGCCACAGAGCGGACGACATCATTGCTGCAAAGCGGATGAT
Source organism: Reticulitermes speratus (assembly GCA_021186555.1). Taxonomy (NCBI): domain Eukaryota; kingdom Metazoa; phylum Arthropoda; class Insecta; order Blattodea; family Rhinotermitidae; genus Reticulitermes; species Reticulitermes speratus. The sequence continues at coordinate 16,537,739 of JAJKFL010000010.1, forward strand.
GATGCTGCCCATTCTGCAGTGCTCGGTCCCACATTAAAGAAAATATCTGTAGTTCTAGGTTATGATAAATACAGATGCCAATATTAAACAATATAAGAATAGGAAAATAGACGAAGTTTACAGCAATAACCATTAACACAAATGCACTGTTTGTGTTGATATAAACCACCATCAGTTTCTCGTTCCATTCACTTACTTGACTAGAGACTCTATTTTTTTTTCTATATTCAAAATTCACTTCACCTGAACATTAAATTTTTATGATAAACTTCATGAATACGATAAACAAAAGTATTAAAACTATTTTAATATTCAACATCATGTCCATAACATCCTTCACATCAGCATGTAGTTAAAATTGTACAAAAAACTAGTCATGATGTGTATTTCACATAAAAGGTAAAGGAACAGCACCAATTTGGGTACTTTCTTTAGTTTTACAAGAATAACTGATCTAATGATAAGACTAAACATATTGTTAGAAGAGTGTCTTCAAAACCTTGAATAAGCCTCCAAAAATTCTGCAGAAGCAACATAACGCCATACATTTTTTGCTTATTTTCAGGTATTAATGTAAAATGACCGCTCTCCTTGCATAGTTTTTTACCCTCTACCACGAGCTGGTAGTTGCATGCACCAATTCAAATAATGTATTTCAGATTAAGGGTACTGATCCCATTGATGTTCACAATTAAAACTATGTTTTTATTGCTGATCTGATCAACCTTGGTCCTATGAGGGAGAAAACAGTACTAGTTCAATTTTAATATAAAATAAAGCTATCAAACTAAGGACCGTTTCTAGCATTTCATACGGAATTTGATGCCTGATGGTCTGAAGTACCTTTACTGGAAGACTATAAAAATATTTGCAAGAAGGTGCCAATCAGTGGGAACTTTGCTGCTTCCTCTTTAAACTGATATGCAGGCTTATTTACACTCATGAAGATTCCTTTTTCATGTACTTGGGATGAATTAGGACAATGTCTTCCTCCGAGTCTGAGTCTTCATCATCATAGTATGGTCGTGTCACTGCGCCAGAACCTATTATCAACAGTAATTAGTTAAAAGTAAAAATAAAAAATAATTATTATTTTTAATCAGCTCTATAATGGACATATCTCACCCATGTACTAATATGCAAGGAAAACTATTTTATACTTTTGGTACAATAATGCTCTTTTTTTGTGCTGTACGACACACTGAATCCACAACTACTACAAGAACAAGCATTAAAATAATGTACATTAAATAAACTTAACATTGGACATATAAGTAACTTATGTTTGTTATAAAGTACCAACTGCCCTTCTAAACATCAGAGTTTCTTATTTAAGACAAACGTTTTTGGACGCCTTCATTAGCGTCATTGTCAGTGTCCTCAGCAAACCAACATTTACAAAGTTAAGGAGAGTATCATCAATCACAACAATCTTCGTATATTAATTAAGTGGAAATTTATTAAGCTACATGTTTCGGCTCACCCATTAACAGCCATCATCAGGCAGTATACCACCTGATGATGGCTCTTTATAGGTGAGTAATAAGGGGATTTTACTTGATGAGGAATGCAAATTTTTGGCGGTATCTCGGTTTCCATTGGAGGAATCTTGACCTTACACACATGTGCTACAAACGATGTAAGTTTTGTTGCTGTAAATCAATAAGTAATGACTCTTCAGTTGACCAGCAATGTACCCTTTAGGTGGTATCTTGGCTTCCAATGGAGGGACTACCTGAAAATTCATTCCTGTCACACTACGCACGTCAGCTCCACATTTAGTATGTTCTGTTGCAATCGGTCAATAATTACGGGCACTTTACTTGAAAATCAATGTATGTGGTTCTTGATGTGATAGGGTAAACTAGTAATCTTCTTGGTTGCTAGGGTAATTGCTAGCACCATGTAATTTTATGGATATATGATCAAACTCTGAAGTTACTTCAACAAGTATTTCAACATACAAATCTATTAGCAAGACTGTTTCAAATCTATATCCTCATTTGCTCAACCCTGCTTTTGCATGCCTGCACTGCTGAACTTACATTTAGCATACATGTAACTTCTGCACAGATAAACTTATCCACTATTATGGAAGCTATTTAATATTCACAAATAATAATTAGCAAAATGGCTGATTATTAGAAATACATACATGAACAATTAAATGTATCAACAAAGAGCACACTGCTCTATGTGGCTCGTTACAATATGGATCTTAAACAAGATGGTTACTTTCTGATAATAAATTCCCCTTTGTAAATTTCACTTCGTAATTTCTAATCCATTCCAAATGTGCTCATTCCCTGAATGTGTGATTACAATAGCCTTGGACACTACCTCAAATTACAATACCTGGCTTAACAGAGAGGTAAGTCAAATAAGTTCATTGTTCCCATTACATAAGGACACTTGCCAGTTACTACAAACTGACTGGAAGTTTGATGCAGGCAAAATTTAACAACTCATCCCTTTTTATCTATATGATCTACCATGGGAAAAAATCTATATCAGCAAGTCTAGCCAACAATGAAAATAACATGTCAACTATAACTAATTACTGATCAACAAAAAATTGTACCAACCTTGCATAGTATTACTTGCACAAATAAAATTGGAAAATAATCCCACAGCAGAATTAACCATCCATTACGAGACATACTTGCCTGAAAGTGGTGTTCGGAAAAGTTCTTCTTCTTCTTTGCAGTCACCTTCAAACAATAACTTTTGTGGGAGTGGGCTGAAGTAGTAATCTCTTCTGTCCCTATTTGCTCGCTTCCGACATGCTGTGTAGCAGCATATCCCCAGTACAACTACTGCCATGCACACAAAGCCTGTGAAACAAAATCACAGCTATAATAAGAATCTGAAGACAAATGTTCCACAAGTTAGGATACAGATGAGATCAAAGATTTAGTCAGAAATCCAAATACACAGTCTGCAGTAGCGCTCAGAAAACAGAAATGTAAAAGAGGAATAAACGAAGTAAAACTTGAATGAGGTGTAATGAGAAAGTAAAGCTGTGTCTCATTCAATCTGTTTATATATTATTTTATGAGGATTTTTTGGACAAATATTCTTAATCATCACTGCTGCAAACCTTCACACAACCCAATTTTAAGTCTCTTGGTACTATGGGTCTGGTGACTGGATTTTAACTTTGGGGTTAGCAGTATTAGTACTGAAAAGATGCAACATTCAGCCACTGGCCTGTGCATATGAACCGTTATAATAGTTTTAACACATAGCACACAAAGGTTAATCTGTTGCTGTGTGTCAAACACAGTCAGTATTTCAAAGTCAAACAGTATTTTCAGCAGTTTTCTTTATTAAGGTGCCATCTGTCAATGCAATCTGCATTTCTTGTGTTCAGATTTTTTCTTGTGGGAATAATTTTTCGGTTATATTGGACAGCTGCCGCTTTCAACTGATTTTGGAATAAAAAATTATTACTTAATACAGTGTTGTGTTTTATCCTTCACTCACCAGCCAGCATAATGAATACTATTCTTGGCAAGCCCATCACTGTCTCGTCTCTAGAAAGCCTGAACATGACAGGAGCTGAATGCCTGTCAGTGACATGCACAAGCTTGGTGGTAGGAAGGTAACCAGTGGCAGACACTGTCACAGTGTGATCGCCCAGAGGAAGAAGCCTCCAGTATGCTCCACTTGCTGATCCCTTTACTACATGTGTACTGCCCTCCACACGCACGTACGTTTCTGATATTGGCCGGTTCTCATTGTCAATCACATAACCTGCATGTACATATCATGAGCGTGTTTAAATTTTAACTTAAATGCATAAGCTGTACACATATACAAGGTGATCTTTATGTTGCAAGCAATATGACAGGATTCTCTGTTGGAAATCATTAGAAAAAACATAATTAATTTTAAAAAGCTTTCTTCTGAAGATGACTGTCTTCTGGAATGTAATGCTGTGTAGCCTGGTAGAAATTTACCGCTTCAGAGGAACCTGCTGCCTCTGCATTCAGGGTAAAAAAATGAACCATGCAACATGGGGTTGTGGCTGAGCCTTTAGGAATCTTGATAGAAAACATCCTGTTGTTTCAAAAATTAATAGCATACAGAGATACTGCAATACAAGTGCATGATCTACAAGTTGAGGCCATCAAGAGTAAGTGTGGGCAAAAAGGTTTCTAACTGTGAAATTACACTGCTAATAATCACAGGCAGACACAATTCCCAAGAAAGTAATATCACTTTTCCAGTAAGATGGAAGATGTTAGATGACATGCAAGGAATACTTTTGATATGACAGGATTGGCTAAATAACTGGCGGGTAAATGTGGGAAACAACTGGAAAAAGAGTATACTGGCAGGGAAGGAATCCCTGATGTTATGAGTGATGAAGCATTCATTGCAAGATTTGAGGTTCTCACAGTGGTGTTGAAGTTTCAAGTCTTCTGGGATGTTATGGTTTGATGCTGGGTCAGTAGCTACCAATATTTCATAAGATTGTAGTGCCTTCACCTTCAAGATCTAGTGGTCCAGGATGCTTGTTTCTGAAGATGAAGGCATAAGGCATTTGGATCCTTTGAAACATTGGGAACTGTTTACTCAGCAACACACTGTAACATCCCAGCGACTAGAGTCTTTAGAAACAAACATAATGAAAATTTCAGCCTCTCCTCATTTTCCTGGACATTCTTAATGCTGTATTATAAAACAAAGATGAAAAGCAATGGCCTCTCTCCTTGTTTCAGACCATTCTGAATGAGAAACTTTATCAGACTAATGTTTACCTACATGGAATTCACCATAGGTTTAATTTAAACACATTTCCACTAGCCTAACCAGTTTCATGCACAATACTTCCCTCCTAATTGAATCTTACAGGCTGCTTTGAAGTTTATACACAGTTGATGTGCTTTCCCATCATACACCACATTTTCTTCAACATTTGACAAATGAATAATATGTGAACAGTGGTCAATTTATTTCATCAGAATTCACACTGATGATTCCCAATAACTTAATCTACAAATGCAGTTAATCTGAGAAATAAATGTTGGATGAAACTATGTATGTAGTTGAAAACTTAAAGTTCCTACTAGTTTTTATCATATCACAGCTGTAGATCAGGCAAGATATGGACACACTGCAAGACACGTTGGTGAAGTTAAAGGCTCAGAGTGGTACAGCTCCCCTGCAGTGCATAAAAATGAAGATGGTAAATAAGTGGCTACTGAAGAGACAAAGTGAAAGAAGATGAATGACAATAAAAGAATGGCTAAAGATACAAGAGGCCCTGGAAGAACAGAGAGAAATGGAGACAGCTTGGTAATAAGATGGTCCATGCTAGTGAGAATATCAGAGAGTAATTTCCATAATTATAACTACATATGGTGTACTTCAACCTCTTGTTAACATGAATATCATATACTATTCACAGTGTTATCAGGTGACTTAGCCCCATCTTGGTCATGCAATCCCTCTCAATACTCCCACAGATTACACAAACGCAGCACAGTAATGGTTAACTAAAATATACACAAAGCTACTATCAAAGTTCCTCAAACCTGCAGACTCAATAGGCTATGCAAGTACTGTGTTTTATACCTTCAACTAATAAATCTCAAAAGTAACCTGAAAATAATAAATAAAGGGTGCTTGCTGTATTCTTACCTCATTTTACACAAAGATTTGAATACAGTTGTTCATACCCTGTATCACAGAGACAATGGCCATATATTCAAACCTAAGACAGCTTATTTCAGAAAACAGTACCTGAAATTCCCATTGTTACTGCATCCATCATGGCCAATAAACTTTCCTTATGCTCATTCCACAGTGCTGGGAGACGTGATGTGTGTGGAGATCCACAACAATCCACAAACACATCCAGCTGGAATGTGTTGGTCTTCAAGTAGCTGTAATCCTGTACGATACAAAAGATGGGGAACGAATACGTATAATGATTAAGACAACAGTAATGTTATACGGGTAAGATGAGAGGTTTTCACTGTGGTGGAGATTCATACTGTTGTTTCCTGACATCTTATGGTCTAGCATGTGGAGCAATAATGTTCTAGAGCAGTGGTATTCAACCTTTTTTGTTTGCGTACCCCCACATATAATTTCTCTTCAACTTTGTACCCCCAAAGTTGTTGGTGCATAATTCAAGTTATACGTAGTCTATAATCAACATCTAAAATAAGTTAAATAAATTACATCCAAAATAATGTATTAAATAATAATTTTAAATGAAAAAAAGAGAATCAAGCTATTAAATAACAAATATATTATTGCCTATCATATAAAAATAAATAAAGGAACAAAGGTATTTTAGCAAAGCAAAGTTATATGCACTATGTGGAATAAAATGAAACTAGCTGCCCAGATAAGAATCGCATAAAGGAGAGAGAGAGAGGAAGAGAGAGAGAGAGAGAGAGAAAAATGGCACTCCCAAATCGCATGTCCTTACGTCCGGGTCTCTTGTGGCTAACCCTAAATCTGGCCCTGATTATTCAGTGTTTATCATGAAATAATATATATATACATTTTTTTTAAATTTTACGTACCCCTAAGATGTCTTCGCATACCCCTGAGGGTATGCGTACCCCAGGTTGAATACCACTGATCTAGAGGAACACACTGCTCCAATCCTTAGGGTAATCTAGGTGATGATAGTGGCAGTATGTTCCTCAAAAACAATGCTACCCATGTACCAGGCTACATGGTGTCATACATCAGAAGACTACAATAGGAATAAACAAATTATATTTGTTTAGGTCAATTGTAAGATAAAATAAGCCCTATATTGCCACATTTTTCTTTCAATACTGACTGAAAAGTTCCCTTTTCATTTGGGTTCACAAGGCACACCAATTTCATGGGTGCATACATTCCACACGGATCTGCAAAAAAGTATTATAATTGGCACATTCTTAATGTTGACTTTATTTGACCTTTGGTGTATCGAGCAGCATACTGCGTGTCAACTATAGTCAATGTCAGGTTCCAAAGGGCGAGTTTCTGTGTAAAACACAGGCAAGTACATCTCTCTTGTCATAAATGAGCATATTGGCACATCCAGTGTAATATTGCAGTCGTTGACTTACAATCATACTTCCATTGCGCTCTTTCCAGCTTCCTGCATTAATCACACCATTTTCAAAGACATCTTTTGAGTGATTTGTACAGTTTGGATGACCGCCCCTCATCGATGGATGATGTGAAATATATTCCTTGGCCAGAGTACGATATATCTGCAGAACAAACATCATTATGCGTATCTGTACACAAATAAGCAAGATTGATATAAGTGTATTAAATGGATGTTTGAAAAGGACCAAATTGACAGCCATATTAAAAAGTTCCAAGCAGGTGACTGGAAGAAGTGACACAAGAGAAAGGTAATGAAATAATCTTAACACAGATTAAAGTCCTCCAATTTTGACTTAAATATGGAGCCCCATGTTCAAAAACAGAAGCTAATGCAGAAAATGTGAAGACAAATTGTAGAGAACAGTCATTGAAAAATAGCTGGCAGGCTTGAGCATGAACAGGACACAGACTGCTATTAAAAAACCTGTTTGTTTATTAGTAATAGGGTGCTGAGGAAGATGTTTGGGCCAAAGGGGGACAAGGTAACAGGGTAGTGGAGAAGACTACCTAATGAGGAGCTTTATGATCTGTACTCATCACCAAATATTATCTGAGTGATAAAATCAAGAAGGCTGAGATGGGTGGGGCATACAGCATGTGTGGGGGAGAGGAGAAGTGAATATGGGGTTTTGGTGGGGAAACCTGATGGAAAGAGACCACTTGGAACACACAGGCATAGATTGGAAGACAATATTAAAATGGATCTTCAAGAACTGGGTGGAGGGGCAAGGACTGGATTGATATGGCTCAGGATAGGGACAGGTGGCGGGCGCTTGTGAATGCGGTAATGAACCTCCAGGTTTCATAAAATGTGGGGAATTTCTTGACTAGCTGAGGTCCTGTTAGCCTCTCAAGAAGGACTGCTTCATGTAGTTAGTTAGTTAGTTAGCTGGTTTATCAGCGAAGACTGATGTGAGTACAAAGGCATCTGCTAGTCTTCCCAGCATGAAAAGTACTACAATGAATTCCACAACTACCAAGTTTTGATGGATGCAAAATAAACTGTTGATCGTCTATGTTAAGGTACCCTCCCAACTTTTATATGGAACACTGAGGAAAACCAAGATAAACCTCACATATGATAACTGATGTCTGAGCCATGGTTTAAACCAGGGTCCTCCTACATATGAGGCAAGAATTATAATCTCTACCCGTGACATTCCATCAGTCACAATCAGCAACACTGAAAACAGAGATTCCTAAACTACTTATACTCAAGAACAGTAGAGCAATGCTTTCTTGCCTCTTCATCTGATGTAGCATATCTGTTGCCCTCAGTAAGACCTTGGCTGCTAGCATATGGTATGGATACATGAAGCGATCCAGCACGAAGCACCACTGACAGCACTGGCGCCGTCTGCTGCAGGAGATCCATCAGAGCTTGTGTTTCTGGTTGAGGCACATGCTCTTTCTTGGCTGTAACACCAACAGCAACAAACCATACAAGTGTATTGAAGGGAAACAAGAACGCATGATCATGCACTGTATTCAATGCCATAAAAAAAGTAACTGAAGCCACATCCAAGGAAAATAAGTTTACAAGATGATATGCCAATAAAAAATACACAATATTATACCTGTGCACAAGTTTGGAATTTGCCTAAGAACTGATCAGAACTTGAAATGAACTGTTACTACATAAACAACATATGGTTCATACAGCTTGCAAACTTTCTGGATGGTACTGGGAAGTCAGAGTGAAATACACACACTTTACATTGTGCATCTTTCAAGTCAATTATATCTTTTTTTTCCCCCCATTGTTATTAACCAAATGTTCATCAGAGTCAATGTTTAGCTATGACACACTGCTTTTTCTTGTTGGTGGGTTGGTAGGTGGGTGTGGGGAAAGAAACACAAAAAGAACACATGAAGAGGATTACTGTCTTGGGGGATGAAATGTCATGAACTGTGGTAGCTAGGTACCAAGTTTGGACGAACCTGCTGCTTCTATCCTTTGGATACTCACCTGCTCAAAACACAGGTAAATTTTCAACAGGCTACATGGAACCACATACTAGAAGTCAGTATTATTGTCATCAATGCTGTCATCGTCGTTGCCACCGCTGCCACTGTCACCGCCACCACAACTACCACCACCACCATTTTCTTTTCTTTTTTAAACTTATTACAATGTACAGGTCCTAAGTTAAATCTGACATAACTGTGAAGTTTTGCATCACTGCTGTGTTTGTAACTGTTGAGTGATATACATTATTTCACACAGAATCTACAAGCATGTCTCTGAGCTACTCCTCATCAAATCTGACACACCTAGCTCCAACAACGCATACATTACAATCTTCACACCAACAGTTAAATATCAATTTCATGCAGCTGCCATTTTGTTTTATTTCAAGCTCTTATCAGAGGAGTATCTATTATCGCTGACCTGAGCACCACTGCTCTCACAGGATGTCATGGCAGATCAGGCATTCAATGTGAAAAAAGCTGCTGTGCTCTGGTCAGCGATACCATTTGTATAAACTGGTAACAGGGGTTTTCCCATCTCACAAGTTCATGCATCTGACGCGTTGTTATTAATGATCGTAGGTCATTATAAACTGTGAGGCTGAGGTAGACCTCAGTAGCATATGTTTGTACCAAACTTTGTGAAAATCAGTCAATTGATTCAAATGCTGAACAGGATCCATGTACACACTGAATCCCACAGCCACATCCAGCAAGTTTTTTTGTAAGAAATGATGGACCTAAAAACTCTACCTTCAGATGGAAAATCAGTATTGAGATCCACGCCATTCCCATTGACACCACTGCCAGAACTTGAGGTGCAGTTCTGTGATACATTCTGTTTCTCAACAGAAGCTAAATGATCTGGATTTGCATCAAGTACAATATGCACTGACAAGGTCTAGAACAAGCAAGAAAACAACACAGTCTTTGTTAGACATCAAGTGTGAACCACAGAACACAATCTTTGTTAGACATCAAGTGTGAACCACACAACACAGTCTTTGTTAGACATCAAGTGTGAACCACACAAGAAATGAGTAACGTACAAAACTTGCATAACCGAATTACTGACAGCCTGAATTGTAATGTACTTGAAATTCTATGTAACAAAATGTTAACCTGGAGTGTCACTGATAACTTCCTTTGGAGTGTCTCCTATTCAAATACTGAGAAAATTATTTCAAAGGTATCAACATAACTGTATGAGCATTTGAGCATTGAGATCTGAGGTTCTCACAGTGATGATGATGAAGATTCAAGTCTTCGTGGCTGTTATGCCATGTAAACTAATAACTAGATGAGGGCATATTCAAAAGTTCCCAGATTGAGTTGATAATAGAATACCACATGTGGCCAAATCAGCTGAGTAAGGAGGGTGGTGGACCACAGTCATGTTGTCAGTGGCCAAAAACTGTTGCATTGACAATACAGAGTGTGCTGGCACCACTGTTCAGGTGGGATATCAATGGTAAACTTGTTCCTTCAAGAAGTTGCAAAATCTCCTGGTAGTAATGCTGGTTAACCATTTGACCTAGAGGAACAAATTCCTGATGAACAATGCCCTCACAGTCAAAAAACATCAAAATGCTCTTGGATGTTAGATACAACATGCTTTGCTTTCTTAAGACATGGACAGGACAGGATTTTCCACTCAGTGGACTGATGGCATTGTCACCAAAAGCTATTTTGAGGACTGGATGCATCTCTGATGCAGTTTTCCTGAATTTGAAGCAAAAGGTTAATGTGTTGTTCCTTCAAATCAGCCATTAGAAAATCACAGATTGCACTTAAAAAAAACCCCATTGCGATGTAACACAGAAGAATTATGGCTGCAAAACTTATTACACTGGCTTAGAAAATGGCAATACTACAGCATGAAGTAGGCGAAAGCTGTGCTATTGCTGTTGTCCATCCTAGTGGCCAGTTTGGGAACTTTTGGATATGGTTTTGTAATGTTTATTGGCTGACACAGCAAAATATTCCTTACACTTGAATCTTGCTTGAGCATGTCTACTAACTGGCCCCGGCCCCCCCCCCCCCACACACGTGCGCGAGCGCACGCGCGCACACACACACACATACACACAAGGGGGGGGGGGGATAATTTTATTTAGACCAAAACTGACAACTTCCAGAACTGACAACTAGAATATACATTCTAACAGACTGTTGTGCAGATATTAAAAGCACAAATTCAAACCACATTCATAGTTACCGTCTGCCAAACCACTGTGCAATGAAGATGTATGAGTACAAATTGAGGCATGGGCACTGACATCAGCATTATATGCAGTTTAATAGTCAGCTTCATGGTGCGGCCACTTTACCCACAGGACAGTTTCCCAGAACCTACAATATCTATAAAAGTATCAATGTTAACGTACCTTCAAGAACTTGGTTATTCTATCATCACTGTTGTAACTGGACAAGAGATGATGCACAAGATTCAGTAAAACTTCTGTTGTAACTGATTCATCACCATGCAAGTTACCAACATAGACAATCGCTGGATAACCTACAGTGGTCTTGTCTCGGTTTTGTAATCCAAGTTCCAGAACTGACAAGTTCCTGCTGTTGGCACTTGTACCAATGCTAGAATGTAAAAATAAAATGAGCTAAATAATCAAAAGTCTCTATTTTGTAAACTAATTTAAACTGTAAAAACGTTGCTTTAACCTTTAAGTGACCTACACTCACATATGCGAACGCACATATAAAAACACCCCTAGAAATTCATTTTATATATCCAGGAAACAGGGAACTTTACTGAATTTTTCAGACATGCTGCATAATCTCTGTTTTATTTTCCAAAAATGTCGTTTATTTCTCTTTTTTTTTTTTTTCAAATAATACTCACATTTTTGATAACCCATGCAGCAAAATTTAAATACCAGCCCAGTTGTTTAAAGGTTAAGGATTAAGAGTAGGTAAGAATTTATATGAGAAAGTATAATACTGTTCAGCTGTATGAGACTAAAATATGTAGTTTCTCAGACTTGCAAAACTGTAAGACATAAGGCCTCAATGCTACAGTTCACAGTGGGGCTCTACATGTTTTCCAAAAATCTAGCAGCCACCACAAAATTCTAAGCACCAGAGAAGTGACATGAAGCAAGGAAGGAAGAAAAAAAAATCATTTTTATTGCAACAGACCTTCTACTCAGTAGAACAGTATTTGTATTAGGGGTTTTAACATGGAAAATGTAACTGCATATAAAAATGAGAACCTATTTTTGAACAATCAGAAATTGAAAGAGGTAGTGGACTTGTGTATACTCAAGTGTGGGGAGAGAAAGAAGAAGAAGAAGAAAAAAAATATCACTAGTACTCCATCTAAATAATGTGAATAATGTGGTATTATAAGACAATTAGTAACTCCATATATCAATGGGATTTGTTAATATGGTATATCTTTCTATATAATATTTATACAATATTTACGAAGCCTCATATGAACGTGCGCGTGTATATATATTGTACTGATGTGTCCTATACAATTTTGTCAAGTGAGTAAAATTCCAACTACTGAGGTCCCAGAAATATTAGGCATCAGAATACAAAATTTAGTTGTCTGAGTGACATGGCGCCCAGGATTTGTACACCCCTGGATCACAGGATTAATAAGGACAGTGAAAATTTATAGCACATGTACTGTGGAAAGTGTGTGTACAAGAAAGCTGCATCTGTGAAGTTCTGTCTCAGCAGCAAACATAACAAATGCAAACACTGGATACAAAACAAAATTTAAAAAGCCTGTCAATGAAAACAAAATTTTTATTTTTCAGAATTTAGTATTCATTACGACATGCTCTGGCTGACTTGGCCATCTTCAGGTAATACACAATATATACAAAACACTTGGAGGATATTAGCAACATAAAGTTTTATGAAAATAAATGAGATCTCATTTTTACATAAAGAATAATAATATATAAGAGTTTATGTTATTGATATAAATTTTGAAGTTGTACTTATTCCAGCTGTTTTACAGTTCTTTTACCAAATTTAAAGTTATTTTATGTGAAGTACTTGATTGTGGTACAGTATATAATTTCAGTTTTTGAAGATTTTGTAAAGTAGACTCATGGTTTTAAAGTTTTCTTTTCTTCAGTATGGACTGGCTGAAAGATTAGTATTATAGAATATCTGTACAGCAAGTTTGTAATTTGTAGGTTATGAGCTTAGAAGCTCATAACCTACCAATTACAAACTTGTGACTGATGGTCTACTGTGTACTGTGTTAATTGGTGTTTTCTGTTGTTCGGTATATGTATGTAATTGTATCAGTTATATGTGTTTGCTTGCTTTTACTGTAATTATTGTACTTTTATTGTATTTACTCTCTCGACATGTCCAATATCATTCTGTAATGATTTTTTGGATAAAATACAAACTAAACTAAACTAAATGTAAAGGTAAGGTAAAGTTCACCCTAGAACAGGCCATGAAGGCCCAGAGGGGGAGTAGAGGTATAGCTCTACTCTTTCTTTAACCTTGGCACTAGATGGGGGTGGGTGGTCAACGCCACAACCCGGCCGCTTTACCCCGGGAATGACCCAGTACCCATTGTACAGGAGGCTGGGTAGGCCCCAGGGCCAGTCTGGACAGGTGCTGAGAATCTCGCCCCCACCGGGATTCGATCCCGGACTGTCCAGCTCGTAGCGAGTCTTTATACCAACTACGCTATTCCAGCCCACCTAAACTAAACTAAACTAAATACGGTTTATATATATCACAACAGAATGTTTAAAATAAAAGTTACTGGCTACAAAAGCTTGTTTCTACTTTACTTCGGTTCATATTTCCATATGCATACAGCTTTTGAATTCATAAATTTTACGATGAAGAAGTCAGAATGGGACATAAGCTTGTAACTGCCATGACTTCTGTAGCACATGAGACCAACCGATGTGCAAAGAATCTCTAAAAGAAAGCACCTGTGCCAGTGACATGTACGTGTTTTCTATTGATGGCAATGACATAGACATGTACAGTTGTTCTCTTATGTTGATGGCAAACTGCACATTAAAAAGGAGTCACCAATACTAAGGTTACACATGCAGCTGAATCAACACTGGCACAACGCTCTGTAACATATCTGGCTTTTATATGTTGTTTGCATAAATTGTACGAAGTGTATGCGTAACAGGAACACATATGCAACCATCTTAAAAGTTGCATCTCCACAACTACTCAACAGGTTTTAATGAAACTTGGTAATAACTTGTCTAATTTTGGTCTGTATCAATTCAGAATAACACATACCTCACATTAAGCTCACATCTAACTCCACCCAGTAGCTCAAAAATAGCTCACTATACAAAACAATTGGCAAAATATAAAACAGATCTCATTAACCCTTTGGCCGCCGGGGCTGGACGTTTAAATTTTTGCTCATTCTTTATTTAAAACATTAATATTTTATGAACCAAAAAAGATAACATTATGAAATATGTGGCATTTTGTGGAGCAAAAAACCCGAGATTGTGTAGCATGTCTCAAAAATGTATATTTGTTGATTAAATATATGAAATATGGTCTTTGGGTGGTAGTGGTACTTGCATCCTATATACAGATGGGTGCTGTCTAAAGGTTAAAAATGTACTTAAAAATATTTCTTGACACAGTAAATACTGGTGACATTCAAATTGCTATCCAAGGGTATATTATTATCATTATAGATTTAATTATGAATGCTTACATACATCTCATTTTATATTTATATCACAATTACATGCCCAGAGCTGATTCTGTCCCCAAGTATCTTTTTAATGTTTTTGTTTTTGTTCAAGGGTTTAACGAATTCTATATGTTTGGTTGTGTATGTCTTTGCAGCAAGTACATAATAGGAGAACATACTGGGGAGATGTATCCATCCACTTCTACGCATGTTTCAGCTATGAAACTATTAGATTTCATGAACACCTACACACCCTTGTTCTTCCTGTACAGGCAGTGTGAGTGTGAGAATAAAGAAGTTGTCATAAAATTATTTATCACTGTGAACTGCATACAATGCATGAAACATTATTACTGACACAAATATTCCAATCACTAATTGCAACAGTACAAGAATATATTTTTACCTGTACAGTCTTGAGATACTGGGATACTCAGAGTTCAGGTGCCACAAGTGTTTCTGAATCTGAGTGTAGGTGTGATACCCCTCATCCCATCCTGCTGCCTGACCCAGTATCACTTTCACATCATTTAACTGATTTTTCAGTACCTTTACTGGTACTGTCTTGGGTATGTGGTTGGGGCATGACACCTGCAACAGATTGTTGTTCATTCTAACACCTTCCATTGTGGTATTACTTTACTTCCCTGTTCTCTGAACACCTGGCTAGGGTAAATGAATCTATTTCTAAGTTAGACACACCCACAGGTGGGTATACCACTTATTCCAAAAGACAGGGTAATGAGAAGGATAATGGAACAAGAGGGAATACTTAATACATATTCTGAACTATGGAGGAAGTATGGAATTCACAACATTCACAAACACGTGATAAGAGATGGCAAAGGCATGTTAAACAAGATAGGCAATGTGCATATAACATAACATTGTGGCATGTTCGCATAATGTTCATACATCCTTGGCTATCCTAACAGCCTGATACCATTTCACTCGAAGACAGCGCTTTTATGGTAATTTAATGTCGCCAGCAACAATAAAACATACTTAGGTCTTCACGTAAAGTGCCTGATATTTTTGTCCAATTGCAACCAAAGTTGGATTTTCTCAACAGACTTTCATGGTAGTCCCCAATATCAAAGTTCACAGCAATCTGTCCAGTGGAAGCCGTGTTCAGAAACGCAGAAAAACGAAGGAACATAAGGAGCCTAATAAGTGCTCTTCGTGACTATGTGAACACACCTAAAAATGTGGCTGGTATTGAAATGAGGACAATGGAACCTAGTATCTTACTCTTACACCTGATCCCACACAGTCAAATCTTATTTCAGTATCTTCCCAAGTCTAAATGTGGAAGATGGGAAACACGTGTACAACAATCAGTCAGAAAATAAGTGTACATGGAACATAAATTTGTAGCTAAAGAACCTATACAGACTGTGATTATATGAGGATTCGTTGCCAAGTGATTATAATCTACTATCAGGCTGAAGCAAAATCTTGGCAGCCACAATTTCAAGACGAAATTTCAAGGTGGAAATAATCGTGACACAATGGCTGACATGAGAGGACACGGACTGATATCAACAACAAATACAGAAGCCTGTCCCATGATAAGATATATGCTGCAAATGTGGCTGAAACTATGCGGAAAAGTAATTAAGTGTGAGCATTGTAAACTTCTTTTCTGACAGACTCTTGGCGCACACACATTTTGCTTGATATGCTGAAGTCTTCACAGGCTGTAGGCAGGACCATGTTTAAATAACATTACAATGTTTTGGGAGGATTTATATTTATATCATAGGACTCACATAAACTGTGTTGTGCTACAAAAATGCGAAACTTGTATGCTTTGGGCGTCAAGTTTATCACTGATAAAATTTACATTAGCGCTGATGACGTGGACACAGCTTACTAAATTATGTAATATTTTACGTTCTCATGGCAGTTAATATGAAGAGTACTGTCTTTCAGAATGTGATGCTGTATCATGTGGCAGAAATGTACGAACAATTTTGAGAAACCATCTTCATGGAAGCAGCAGATTCTTCTAAAACACTGGTACCTACCTACCACATGTCACACACCAAAAGGTAGTAATATAAACTAAATGAAATTACCATGGTAGTTTAACCCCATCTATGCCATGGACATTTAAATGCTACTCATTTCTAGGGACAGAGAACTGTAAAAATGAGATAAATCTTTGCTAGGCATGCTACGCATTTTGGACTGTGAGATGTGATAAAATAGCTGGCATGCTATGTATACTGGTCAGTGTTCAAGAATTAAAACGCTCAACTTTTCTCAGACACTGCACGAGACATGTATATTTATTCTTTGTTTTAAAAAATATATCTTCACTTCACGTTGCATCTCAGTGGGGGCACAAAATATTTCATGCTTATTCTTTTATTCTGGGAAATTTCTCCATTTGTATCACTGTACAAGTTTAAGTATGGAAAAATGCATATTTCTAACCTCAAGTTTATAATCACCAGGTGGAAGCAGTGCTTTGAAGTAGGCAGCATTCTTTGTCAATCGCAAAGGCTTCTCAAAGCCTTTTATTCTTACAACAGCATCGCGAAGATGGTTTCCATTCATATCTACAACATAGCCTCGAACACCTACAAAATATTACATATAATTAATGTCAGCCATATGTTACAAATATCCAGCATGAAAATTAAGTTGGGGGTTATTTTGTTATTCAGAGTTTATCTGACAATTGTGTCAGAAGCTCTAATTGTACAGTGCTGAATGGAAGCATAATTAGTGAATAATTAATTAGGAAAGATATGCAAGTGGTAATGGCCCAATGCAAGTAACAATCTTCTGTAGAAACTGGGGGGGGGGGGGGAAGAGAGAGAGGAAAAAACAACCTTTGGGTCACGATTTGAACTTGGGGCCTCCCGGTGAAGTAAGAGTGCTTGCTACCCATACAACCATGACAAAGTACAGCATTATTCCTTATACAAAGCAGACATCAGTCGGTTCATTAGTTGGTTATTTTACTGTGAGGATTGTGCAGCATCAAATAAGATACGGAAAGATTATTATGAATGATGAACAGGAAAGGATGTGGTAGCAAGCAGCTGTCACGTATGTAAAGTTACTACATATTCAATCACTGGCGATGGGATGTGTGTCAGACACGTCACTACGCAAACCCGACTGCCTCCAGCAAAGTGCTGGGATATCTTACAACAGTCCACAACCACTTCCTTTCAGATTCTTCCCAACTTATCATCCCCAGTCATCCCACCATTCAACATGGTTCACATAAACAAACAGACAAACAAACAATCCAAAATGATATACTGATGTAAAGTAACTCCTGATCTTTCAAGAAAATTCACTGTTTCAGAATTGTCTCAAAGTTTATGATTTCTTCTTCAGACTTTAAGAATAAGCACAGAAGAATTTTGGTGAGGAATCTACTTTAGCTGTTGGCAATTTTAGCAGCAGCACCACAGCGTTCCATGCAAATATCATGCAACTGTTTAACCTTTGATGCCAGAATTAAATGTCCTGTGTGATCTGCAGCAGACCAAAATATAAACAAGGGCTGTATTAAAAAAGGCCATATTTTGCTGTTGGCAATACCCGACATTCAGTGTTTTCACCATCACATTACATGATGGGTATGACCAATGTTCAGTGAAAAAGAGTTAAACTTTCTGCGCTAGTACATAAGGCATATTCTTCATAAATGTACCCTATGAACACTAACACATTCATTCAGTCTCAAATACGAGCCTTAGATATTTTGTTCTATCATAAGTTCCCCTCTTTAGGAACAGAAATGTCAATGACATTTACTACTGAATTTAGCATTATAGTGGGAATACAGATTTTGGGTCCCAACACTTGACCCACGAAGGCATTTCTAGCATGAAGATGGAGGAAGCAAATATTTAATCAACCTGTCCCCAGTGGATGTAAGTTTAAGACCAAATATATCAGCCTACAATTCATCATCATCATCATCATCACCACCACCATCATCATCATCACATCGTCTGTGGAAACAGCCTCCAGTCCCCACTGGATAAGAGGCTAGGTGACCCCAAAGCTAATATGGATGTGCAATGTCAAAGAAAATCATACCTGCCCCTGTCAAGAACTTAATCCTTATTACCCATTTGGTATCTTAGTCACTACATTGAGTCACTGAGCTACAGTCGCTCTGATGATTAAGAAAGCAAAAATAAAGAATTACCTTGCTGAACAGCTGCCAGGAATTCAATAAAAGAGTCTAGGTTTTCTCTCCATAGAGGGCCCAAGTCACTTGCTGGTGTATATTTACAACAACCGACATGTGCCGTCACCTGCAACATGAACATGTCTGTTCCGTTACCTAGTACGCATAAATGATGAAACAGGAGCTAAGAGATACCTACTTCCATTCATAATTCTTCACTTATAAGCTTGCAGCTATCCATTTCCAAACTAAGCTGTCAGCTGGCAGCAGTGTATTAACCACCAGTTGAGAAACACTGCTCCAGTATACAGCCATGCTAA
Organism: Reticulitermes speratus; assembly: GCA_021186555.1. Taxonomy (NCBI): domain Eukaryota; kingdom Metazoa; phylum Arthropoda; class Insecta; order Blattodea; family Rhinotermitidae; genus Reticulitermes; species Reticulitermes speratus. Next base: position 16,557,009 of record JAJKFL010000010.1, read on the forward strand.
TCTGTATGACTGCTGAATATGTTACAAATATTACAAGACTGCAGGCACAACACAGATGAACCTTTCACATACACTCACATCACCACATGGCAGCTATTATTAATTTCCAAGGCATAAATGAAAGTATAATATTAAAATGGATCTTACATTAATAGGTTGAATGGATGGAAAATGAACTGTATCAGTTTAGGTAATTAACCTTTTAAAGCCTAGTGTTACTTTATGTACCACCAGGTTTAACATTAAAAAATTCTACGTGGTGCCCACATTGCCTTTATGTGCTGTGTATGGATCTCAGAACAAACAGCGACTTTTGCCTTATACAACATTAACGGACTGGTTTTGTATAACTGAAGTGGAGAGTGTTTACTGCGCGGTACGCATGGAGTCCTTACACAAAACAGACACGGTTTGTCTTTAAAGGGTTAATCAAAGCCAGGCTTTTGTCCTGCTGATAGTAAGGTAATTTCTTGAACAACTGAATATACCGTATATTCTCAAATCTAATCTGCATCCGAATCTAATCTGCACTCAAGTTTTTGGCGATTTCTTAAACGAAAAAAGTCAGTTCGCGGTTCTAATCCGCACCTTTCCTTCAACCACCCCTTGCCCACGGGGTGACTGATTGAATAATATTGGATGTTACCAATGCGTTAAAATACGACGCTACGCCTGGGGCCGATGAGTCATTCCGATACCGTGAGGCGGGGCCTTTCTCAACAGACGTGCGCAATCTCGTCTGAATCCAGCTCGCGCCTTAGTTGTTGAAATGTGGGAGGTGCTTGTTCCAATTTGTCGTGTACCGTAGTTATGGAAAGGGACGCCTGAAATCTAAACGACTCTCATATACGGCAAAGTTCAAACGTGAAGTTATTCGGTGCGCAGAGGAGAATGGAAACCGCAAAGCCGCTGCAATTTTTGGAGTTGATGAAAGCAACGTTCGACTGTGGCGGAAACACAAGGCAGCGATCAGCGGATCTGAAGATGACATTGTATGGGAGGACGATGTTGAAGATAAAGATGATAGTGACTGGGTGGAGAGCACGGATAACGATTCAGTTATGAGTGATGACGGCTAGTCTGATGAATAATAAATTATAATAATAAATAATAAAATAATAGATTATTGTATTGTATTGTTCTTACGGCACGTATAGCAGCTCAATCATTTTTCCAAAATCCAGCTCTCGACCGCGAATCTAATCCGCACGCGAATCTAATCCGCACGCGAATCTAATCCGCATCTGATTTTTTAGCCCTCTAAAACTGTAAAAAGGGTGCGATTAGATTTGAGAATATACGGTATATTAACTGCTCAGGAATGATCCTATGGATAAGTCCAGTTTGTCCTTGTAAAAAATATATTTTACTTGATTCCAAAATTAATAAGTATGTTCACCCCTCCTGGTACCCAGTTCCTACCTGCATGTCCCCTCTAAGACTGCCACACCATTCTAACCAAGGTCGACTTTTTGAACGTCATATTTATCCCTAAAGCCAACCTGTCACTGGAAAGCTCAGATGTTCTTCTTTGAATCACTACATGACACTGACTGACAGCATTGTCTTATTGTTACAAAACTGTTGTACCCATTACACCTCTGGGAAATTTTATGCAGATACAAAAAGTGGATGTAACTGGCATGCGGCACTGGGGGTTGAAGAAGTATGTAAGATTCTCCAAATGTAATCACACTGGCTGCAAGTAACTGCTGTAAACCTCCTTCAGGAGAGCAATTATATTCCAAACACAAAACACAGATGGAAGATACTAGCTCACAATGAAAAATGAATAAAGTAACAACTCACCATTGCAACACCATATTGCTCGTATGCTAAAGTCATGACTTTATGGTCTGTAATTTCAATGTTATCTTCATTTCCTTGCGCAGTTCCTTGATTTTCACACGAATTATTCTGCTGAAACTGTTTGAGAAAAAATAAATTAATTCGTACCGCTATCTAGATGGTGTACTGAGACACTAAAATTATCAAAAGAAAGAAAATACTTCCCACCTTTAAATTTTAGTATTCAAGAAAGAAACATGTCACTATAATATAATGTACAACCTAAGACAAGGTATTCCTTGAGTCACTGCTTTTGGAATAGTTAACCGTTTGGCACCAGAAACCAATTACAGTTGATGCACAGTATGATGCTGAGAAAACCAAACATCCCCTAAGGTCATTGGCCAAGAACAAAGCAATGGATGGCCACTTAAATCCCCTGTCTTTTCCAGAGTACACTGGGCACTTAATTCTGGCTCCAGTGGGTTAATATGGTTGGTGATGTCAGTTTTGTCTTCAAAGAATATAGTTGTAGATTTTTATATACAGACAATGCAGAGAATCCAACCATTATACATTATAATCCCTTCCTGCAGGCTGTGCCATGGTTCAGATGGTTAGTCACCAGCCTCTCATCCAAGAGGTCTCGGATTGATCCCAGACCAATCCATGTGGAATCTGTGGTGGGCAAAGTGATACTGGGACAGGCCTTTCTCAGAGTGCTTATGGTTTTCCCTGTCAGTATCATTCCACCAATGCTCCACTGGCATATTTCATTTCTCTACCACTGCTGCTATATAATCTCAGCAACTGACAGCATTGTTAAATAAAACACTTTTTCTCTCCTCTCTAGTGAATGCAAATTTGGGGTCTTCTTACAATAACACTAAAACATTATTACAAACAAGAACTAAAATAACATAATATAATGACAGAAAGAAACATACGACAATGGCATAATAGAAATGGGGTCTATATAAAACTCAGCTTACCAGGGACATCTTAGGATGATCTCGGATATAACGATCAGCCAGCATTCTAAAAACAGTCTCCATCTGAGGGTCCACCTTAGTTGTAGGATAACTGGAAGAGAATGCAAATAATATTCAAACCTGAGAAGCACATGCATTCATAATTTACACTGGGGTGTAGGTATTTACAAGTATGATATCAAAACAAATGACAGTGTATTAAAAATTCCACAATTACTGTATATTTGTAATGCAAGAAACTCACCCGACATAGATTCCACCACCTTCAACGTTAAGTGCTAAATCAAAATTTTCTTTCTTCATCATGATCTTCAATGCGTCTGCTATTGCACTGGTCCCATTTTGTGGCACAAGGAACTGGTACCCTGTTTCTTCAGGATTGTTTGGAGGATTGCAGATAGGATTCACAGAGTCATGAAATGAAGGATCAATGCCTGGCATGATGTGAATAACTGCTTTGGACATTATATCCGTAATACTGGGATTCTGTCTCGCATAACCAACAACCAAGTGACGGGCTAATCGTACGAGTAGTTCTCGGCCTACTGGTTGAGAAGCATACAATCCTCCAATCAAAGCAATATGGAATTTATTTTCCTCTGGTGCACCAGCCTGGAATGAGAAACAAATAAATGATGTGACTATGTTTACAAATTCCGTACTGCACCTTTGTTGATGACTCAAAATAAATGGCCAACGACGACAGAAAATACAGTTCTTTCAACTGTCTGTTGCTTTCTCTATCTTAGATCAAATATTCTTCTTAGCACTTCGTTCTCAAATATCCTCAGTACATATTCTTCCCTTCAAACATGAGGCCAAGTTTCATACCCATACAAAATAACAAGCAAAATCTTTGTACTAATATTTTGCCTTGCATAATAATGACAAGAAATGAACATATATTATACTCAACTCACAAAAATTATTTTGACCTTCAAAGCACAAAAAACAACAGAAAATAAGAGTATTAACTCACATGCACAAGGCACAACTGCACTTCATCCCAATGTATTTTTAACTGTAATACATTGGTTAGGTGTCATACACAGGCAATGGTCTGACTTTCCCCTGCAAAACACCTGCCAATGTGAAAGTCATGCTCCTGATTCAACCACAGTACTTATTTATTCCTGACAGATGGGGGAATGGGTAGTTAGCCAGCAGTACATACCGGTGGACTCCTTGGTTTATTGTCAGTATTACAGGTCTTTTATGGTGTGCATATCTCTTCTGACTACCAACCTTATTCATTATTTCAGGAACAGTAACCTTTTGAATGGTGCATATGTATAAAACTGCAGCTGTATTTTAAACAGTATTACACCCTGTTTTAACAGTTTTAAGTTATTCTTATCCCTTTCAAAAAATTTTATGCTACATTTTTCCATAGTGGCATCTGTGCCATAACAGTTTTCTACGTGGGTTGATCATTTAATTCGCGGAATGTCGGTATATCATTGTTTACAGCGTGACCTTCGAGCTCCAATTGATAAGGGCGCTTTCTCAGGTGTTAGTGTGTAGCCCTACACATACACTTCAAAGGTGAACATTTTGAAAAGGAAAAATGTCAGATGATTTGTCAGATGAAGATTAAATTTTTTTAGTTCATTCTGTGAATTAAATGATCAGCCCACGTTACGAACAATTCCAAGGCTAACCTAACCTTCCAGTTTAGCATATGTAATACAGTAGAACCCTGTTAAGAAGTCTTTCAAGGGACCAGAGGATTAGGGACTCCTTAAGCGGGAAGACTTATTAAGAAGGAAGCTTATTAAAAGCAACAGGATTTCGGGACTTTAAAAAATCAGACTTCTTACAGGGGAAAACTTCTTATGCGGGGACTTCTTATCCGGGTTCTACTGTACTTGTTGCAGCCATTTGGCAAAATAGAAACATTTCCTTCAGTCAACCTTTGTTGTGACAAATTATTATGTGAGTGATACATACCTGATGTGTAAGTTTCAGTGAGGTTATTGAATGTTCAACCATATTACTGCTGGTCTGTAGCTCAGCAATAGATGGATTTAGTTTTTCAAGACCTGCCATAACCTGTTTCAGCTGAGGATTGGTGAGGTATTTCCCAGACGCCAAGTTCTCTTTCAAGCCATAGTCATAGCGAGATGACCACAGCTCAGGGTTATCTCTGAGAAGAGTAAAGTTTAGGCTAACGCTGCCTGTACCATCAGCAGGCACAACTGCTTCCATCGTTTCATTTTCATATCTGTATAACATAAAACACAATATATACTGTAAGTTTCATGTGTAAGGGTGACTGAAATTGTGAGAATGGATGGAAATCCTGGTACAATAACAATATGGAAACTAAACAGGCCTAATGGCAAACAATGGCAGAACTGTATTTTGTAAACATTATAAATTCTGACAGTAAGAAACAGATGCTGACATCATCCATCGACATTCTATTCTCGATTGTGTAGACCAGTGGTCGTCAACTGGTGTGCCATGAGCTCATACAAAGTGTGCTGCCACGTTCAGAGGAAAGCACAATTACATAAAATCATATACACATATTACAATTTTAAAAATGAAAACGGATAAAGGTCACAAGCATGCATAAATCCACCCCGCCGCATAAACTAAGAAAGGGATGGTAGTTTGATTAAGTCTCTGATAAGCTATGGGGCACCATTATATATAACATTTGGAAACTACTGCATCTACTTAGGCTTTTTAAACTGATATCTGCATCAAGATTTCATCATCTTTCTGCTTTATGACAATTTCATGTTTTTAGACATTAAGTGATAATATTTAAAAATAGCTTTACTCTTATTATATATTTTGTGTATTTTAATGCTATGAGAAAAACAAAATAAGAGATACAATACAATAAAAAAAACCTAATACCCCCAAGTATACCACAAGCAGCGGAAGGCTGCATACAAAGCCCGCATCTGCTGGGAAATTTAGAGCATGTTTTTCCCCTGCAGTCCAACTTGCCTTACTTGATAGAAGACTCACAATGCCAATGTCCAGCACATACACAGGCCTCATACCTTCCAAAAATATTTCTTCATGCATGACAAAGTTCCTCTCTTGAAATTTTAACAGTTTTTCTTCAAAAACTGTCCTCCAGTTCTTGCAGAGGAAGTGAATTGTCCTACATCTTTTCTTCTATTAATTCTCTGAATAATGTTGTCAGGATTAATTTAATGTAATAGCCTGAATTTGTTCCCTCAAAAAGCAAGGGCCCTACGATTTTACAAGCACTCACGGCACGCTCCTGGCTATAAGGCCATGTACTGGAACTTTATGAGGAGTCCCATATAACACTGATATCTGTTATTGTGGATGTTTACATGACTACGTAATATAAACCATGTCTCAACTGTAAAATACAAAAGTTTTCACATTTTACTTTTGTCCAGCACCGAACTTGTCATTTAAATTTGTTCCATTATTCTACACGTTGTTCTCTTACATTGCACTGTTGGCACCAGATATATTTTGCAAACTTTTGGTGACACTTTTCCTATCTTTACATTTTTTCTCCCTATGATGCAAATGTAGCAAAGTGTTGCAAATAAACACTCTTTGTTCAAGCGAATACATTTCATAAGTGCAACGAAGCCACGTAAGTCCCATGTGTACGTGGCATAACTAACAACTGCCCATTCTGGCCACTTGGTTACCAGCATCAACAAGAGAGCCACAGCGTCTATCAAGCCCACAGGCCAAGTTCATATTTTTCTATGCTCAGGGACATGACACATCTACCACTTTGTATATGTGGTACCTGCTGTAAGTGTAAAAAAAAAACCCTTTCTTTTCCCTACAGAATGTACTTCCATGTCTGTACAGTACTGACAACTAAGTGCAGTTATTTTCCTAAACAGCATTATTCAATACGTCTATGTAATGGAGACTAAGTGGGTTTCGTGTGAGGCAGGACCTGAATTTTTATGTATTATTTACACACATTTCATCCTTCAAGGGGTTGAACTGAAAATGGATTCGATAATTCTTACAACTTCTCACTATAGGCACTATTCACAACAGCAACTTTACTGGAAATATTTACCCATGTGCTGAGGCTGTGATCAAATACTTTCCCGGAACCAGGAGCCTCCAGAAATCCCCACCAGCTGCAGTAGTTATACTGTGATTAATTCCTTGTACTGAGATGGTGACATTGGGTAGTCCATTACCTTCTGTGCTTCGTACAAAACCATGGACACCACGGTGGACCTACAGTGACAAACAGATATGAGAAATACTTTGTAAAATTGGCAAATATTGTACAGAAAATATACTGGTATTGTAGTTATAGGACTATCAAGTTATTTATTCCTGCACTACTACTTTAAAACAAATCAGGTAAAGATACTTGTGCCACATGGTCAAATACAGGTACAATTCATAGGACTGACAATGAATGGATTCAGACATCCATTTTAAGCTTGCCATCCATTTTTGGATAAAATGTATCACTGTATAAAAGAAACATCTTAACATAAAATCTTCTTCGAATGTAATTGGGTTGTTCTTATACCTACGGCATATTTCATGATAATGATAATGACAAGCTGTTAAGCATTTGTTTCACTATGATACGTGCATGCAAACTAACACACCTCAACATGATCATCTAAAACTCAAAATGTCCTGTACAAGATCTATGCAAAAATAAGACCTGGCACATTCTTACATTATTACATATTTAACGTCCATTCCCATTATGTATTCTTCATGCATGTAACACAGATAATTTATGGCAAAAGTATGCATATGCCATCTCATTAACCATCTATCACATTCTGATACACTTCTGTACAAGAAACTGTTCACAGCATTGCCACTTCCGAAAGGCCCAAAACAAAATTTTGCACTGAACTTAGTAATAAACAAATTTAATGTAGGATACACACAAAAAATGTACCCATCTTAACTACCCCATTTCCAACTCACATCAACATACAATCAGTTATACACAATTACAGTCATTATATTGCACATTTTGATATATAAACATTGTATAATTAAAAAATAAGATAGTGACTGGAAGTTGCCATAACACCAATTGAAACCTTAAAAAGACAAATATTTCACATTCTGAATACATTTTATAGATGTTACACTGTCAAAAAATATTATAAAATTTTAAGCCAAAGAATATTTATGGTTATGGTTAAAGCATGCATATATAATTCATGAAATTTGATCCTGAACTTGTTTTCCACATAACAACATAACATTGTGATAGCCTGTTTAGGCATAGGTAATGTCTGGAGTCATATGACTAGAAATTCAATAACATGGTAATGAATGAAATGCAGTACTTTCATTTCCAATTATATAAATACTTACTTACTTACTTACGTACTTACTAAGTGACCGGGCAACTTTAGCAACTTTTCAACATATGTACTGTAAAGCTTGCCTGCCAGTGGTCACAATTCTGATCTACTTGCATCATTTCAGAAGTTTTGTGTATGATTTTATTGTAATAACAAAATACTAGATAAATATACTATTGATATTCCTGAATGCTTACACATATGTCCTTACTCAATGTAATCACCAGCACTGCCCACACACTTTTCCCATCTACGTGGTAAATGATCAATTGCAGCTCTGGATTCGACCTCGATGATTTAAAGAGGAAATGACAGCAGTGTTGATATCGTCTTCTGACTTAAATTGTTTTCCCCGAAGATGTTCTTTCACACATGAAAACAACCAATAATCACATGGGGTGAGATCTGGAGAGTAGGGACGATGTGCAACACCTCCCAGCCCAATGTTGCACCAGATTTTGCACATCACGATGGCGTTGAGGTGTTGTGTTGTCCTGGAGCAAAATGGCACCATGCTCCAGCAGTTCTGGTTGTTTACGGCGAAGAGCCGGCTTCAACTTATCCTGCAAGAGTGAGCAGTAATATGGGCCATTGACCGTGGTGCCAACTGACACAGGATGGTCAAGCACAAGTCCATTTCGGCTGAAGAACATGACATGCATGACTTTCAGAGCGCCCTGACTGTGCCGTGCAATTTTCTTCCTTGGTGACAGTGGGGCGTGCCATTAAGCATTCTGTCGTTTCAGCTGAGTGTCAAATGAATGTATCCATGACTCGTCAACCATTAAAATGCGATCGAGGAATGCATTGCCTTCATTTCTCCAACGCTGCAGATGGGTGGTGGCAAGGAAAACACGCATGGCTCTTTGGTTATCGCTGAGCATCTGTGGAATCCATTTTGCACAAACTTTTATTTTCCCCAAGCTGTTGGTGAGGATACGGTAAACACCTGCTGGCGAGATTCTGACTTCTGGTAAGGAGAGGCCGGCTCTTCGCCGTAAACAACCAGAACTGCTGGAGCGTGGTGCCATTTTGCTCCAGGACAACGCAACACCTCAACGCCATCATGATGTGCAAAATCTGGTGCAATGTTGGGGCTGGGAGGTGTTGTACATCCTCCTTACTCTCCAGATCTTGCCCCATGTGATTATTGGTTTTTTTCACGTGTGAAAGAACATCTTCGGGGAAAACGATTTGAATCAGAAGATGATATCAACACTGCTTCACTGCCTCTTTAAAGTATCCGAGCAAGGACAAATACAGAGCTGCAGTTGATTGTTTACCATGTAGATGGGAAATGTGTGTGTACAGTGCTGGTGATTACATTGAGTAGAGGACATATGTGTAAGCATTCAGGAATATCAATAGTATTTTTATCTAGTATTTTGTTATTACAATAAAATCATTCACAAAACTTTTGAAATGGCCCAAGTATTTCAATCCATTTCATTTTCTCACAATTCATTTCCTGAAAACCCATTTTAATATTATCCTCCTACATATTTATTATTTCTCTCATTCTAGTCACCAGACCATCAGAACCTTGATTTCAGGCTTCCATCGCAATGTTGATGAGATCTGTGCTCTTCTGGGATATTACGCCGCTTAATATCCCAGAAAAGGGCAGATCTCACCAGAACCTCCTTCATTTCATCACATTATCCACAGTACGTGAATAGAACCATACCAATTACGAAGATCACTACCATAAAACGTTCTACACTCACCACTCATGTTCTTCTGGCTTAAAATATTTTTCACAGCACTTTGTTTACAAACACAATTTATGTTTTTCTGACGCAGGGAGGAGGAAGAATTATTTAATGATGCTCTCAAATGACAAGATTATATAGCATCAATGGTAGATGAATGAAATATGAGTATGGAAGATTTTGTACTCTGATAGCCTCAGAGTAAAACCTTTCCCAGTGCCACTTTGTCTACCACAAATCCTGTATGGACTGGCCTAGGATGGAACCCAGGTCTCCACAGTGACAGGCAATTGACTAACCACCTAGCCATGGCACAACCCTTCATATTCTCTAAAAATTACATAATTTTACGTAATTGTAAAACATCTGGTATGATGTGAAACGATTACTTTCATGCTAAATATAATCATAAAACAATCATCCAAAAATTTTGGAGGAATGCATTTAATAATATAATCAAAACATATGAAGACTAACAGAACTTCATGTTCCAAAAAGAAGTGCAGGGTCTTTATGTTCAAAACACCATGCCAAATAAATAAGGACAAAAACTCAAGATATTCAGTGGTGAAAATTGCAAGAACGTTAAAAACTCCGTGTTGTCATACCCACCACACCAGCATAAAACGAGTAATGAAGTATATTATTATTCAATCTAAAAGTACATCATAACACTATACCTTGAGTTAAAATTATTCTTTGACAGCAGACCTATAAAATGTCACATATAGTTTCCACCTGCACCCCACCATCCACTGCAAAATTTGTCACACATTTTGAGATTCAGACCCAAAACATACATAACATTAATGCAGTCTAAAGTACACTGCATTAAACCAGTCCAAATATGTGAGACTTCGGGCTTCCACTGCAGTACAGTTGAGGCCTTCACTCTTTGGAATGTTACGTGGTGTAGGTTGGCAATTAGTTACTGACTCACAGGAATGACCCATAGGTTGATTGTGTCCAAATATCAGTAACCTGCTACCAACATATGCCATGTAATATCCCAGAAGAATGAAGACCTTTGTCTTGTCTATTATTCAATTTGAATGTTTGACAAACATACAGTTACATCAGTCTTAGTTTCATCACAGTAATTACCAACTTTCAATTAACTTTATAACTATATACCAAAACACCAAGCAAGCAAAACATATATATCGTCAGGTCACCAATTTGTAATGCTAGGTGTTTAGTCAAGGCTCTAAAGTAATGTAAGGAACTCACAGCTTCTATGTAAGCAAGAAGGGCTTCTCTGTTGTCAAGCCACAAAGCAGGAAGCTCATGAGCTGGAGGGAACTTATAACAGCCAACTTCCAGAGTAATCTCAAAGCAGTTGGAATTCAAGTAATTCCAATCCTGCATTCCGCCAGTCACTACATACCATGCAGCACCATTCACTATACCACCTGGAAATTCTTCACTTGAAGTTTCAGGACAGGGATTACCCAAATGCATCTTCTTATGTGCCTGTGAAAAAACAGGAAGAATAAATGGGTTTCCTGTTGACAATATAAAAAGGTAAAGGTCTACCTAGAACAGGCCATGAAGGCCCAGAGAGGGAGCAGAGGTTAGCACTACTTTTTCTTTAACCTTGGCGCTAGATGGGGGTGGGTGGTCAACGCCACGCCCCAGCTGCTGTACCCCTGGGAAAGAGAACTGGTACCCATTATCCAGGAGGCTGGGTGGGCCCCAGGGCCGGTTTGGAGGGATGTAGAAAATCTCGCCCCCACTAGGATTCAACCCCCGGACTGTCGAGTCTGTAGCAAGTTGCTATACTGACTATGCTATCCTGGTCCACCTTGCCAATATAAAGATAAATCATATTTTCATACGAAAATGTTCCAGTTATACATCTTTACACGAAAATACATTATATTTCTTCCATATCAGTCACCATACTTTTCATTATCAGACCTACAGACACCCTGTACTGGACATTACCGAACACTGACATCCTGTCTTCCCAAACTTAGTGTTTTATACAAGCCAAGTTGCCTCTGCTATGAATTGAGCACCATGCCATGAAAGCACATGACAGACTATGGCTCCATGCCTTATAAATGCAATTACATCCATTTCATTTCTTGTGAAACTAAAGTCTCATCTCCACCATGATAAGATTAATCCTTTGATAATGAGGGTTGAAAAAGAATGAAGAAACCCAGTTAAAGTCTATGAAAGAACAGTGATTTTAATACTGAGATATGGTAGTGAGACTTGTATATTATAGGTGGATTAGAGGAATGCGAGGAATGAATAATGGGAAAGGATGGAAGAGTATAATGACATGCTCTGTAAAGATCAACACCAACAGAGGCTGGTAGAGCTCAGTTAGCACAGTGACTAGGTGACTGGCTGGACAACTGATGAATTGTGGTTCAGTTCCCAGCAGGGGTGAATTTTCTCTTCTCTAAAAGCACCCAGACTGGTGCTGGGGCCCACCCAGTTTCTTATTCAATGGGTACTGATGATTTTTTCCTAATGGGAAAAGCAGCTGAGGCATGAAGCTGACCACTCGCCACCTCTAGTGCTGAGGTTGAAAATAAGTGGAGCTATCCTCCACCCCACATATGCCTCCATGGCATGCACAGGGACAACCTTACATTTACTGTCACAATGTCAACAAATGTGTAAACACAGCCACATTTCACTCACATAAACTTACAAACCAGGATACTGCACCACACTTACACTGGAATATGTCAATGCAAGCATCTTGAAGACTGCATCATCTGGGGTTGGATACGGCTCACCACTTGTTAGGGTTGGGTTTTCATCATACGGCATATTGGCAACCAAACTTCCACCATGAAGATTTGCCGATAAAACAAATGGATACGACTTGATCCATTTCATAACAGCCAACTTTCTGGCTCTGGTTTACTATTGAACTATAAACAATGAATGATAAAATTATATAATCATAATGAATTAGAAAAATACGGCACACAAGCATGCATATTGAGGGTACAAACCTTACATTCTTTCTTCAGTGCTTGGTAAGGACTCAGGTCAAATTTTGTCAATTTTCTTTTCTTTTCGAATGATATTAAAAGTGTAATTCTCATCGTTATACAGTGAAACTTAAAAAAAGTGCCTACACCTTCAATCACAATTACATCTCACTGGTATAAAGGTTCTAAGCCAACTTACACCATTCATAATGATTTTTGATATAAGCCCTTCATACTGAGTGCAACATTTTAATACCCTGTGCTACTAGAGTTGATGTGTGCCGTTTGCACTGGGTGGAAAACTGTTACTGGGGGAGTACCTTACATCTGAAACTAACCGTAAAAATATGGCTCTGAAAGATGCTGGTACAGATGCATTACATATTGAATAATTGTTGGCATTTTGATATACAATGGGTACACTAATAGCAAGAATTGAAAAATGGGTGGATACTGAACTTCAGTGACTTAACTACAAATATTACAGATAACTTTTTTCCCTAAAGGATTGCCAGTTTTGCAACACTTATACCACAAGCAATATTACACATCATACATAAAACATGAGGGGAGGGGCAGGCTGTCACCAGTCTTCAATTTCATAACTGTGGACAGAGCAAGTTAAGTTGCTAAGTATACATCAAAGTGAGATACATCACATCATACATCAGGAACAAGTGGAAGCCCAATGTAAGCTATACAATCATGAAGAGCAGCAGTTTGGAACAACATATGGCATTTTTGAACAACGGTTTATGAAAACCTTTTTATTTGAATAGAAAAAGATAAAATTTACAAAATAAACAACATCTTGTGGAAAATATAACAAAGATAAAGCAGTATGTCTTAACAATGCAATAAATTTTCTTGTTGCCTAAATATATAAAATGAACTTGTGGGAGCATGTTTTGATCTGTGTTTGTGTTCGGCAATGTGGGGTTTTAAAAGGTTAAAATACTGTGATATTAACTGCATGTCTAGCACACTATTTAATGCAGTCACACAGCAATTCGGATATTTTATTCTGCCTTAATAAAAAATGGCTATTTGTCATGATCATTTTTGGGAGGAAGATTGAATAATTTGACTGGACACCACTGAAACAATACAGTGGTCCCTTGAACCTTCAATTAAAGATTTTTCTGTATATACTAACCATTATTTTAGAAGTAACATAACATTATACACTTCGTCAACACAACAGACACACTGTCTCACTGTACCTTTGTGACTCCAAACTGATCAGGGAAGTTTCTATTGAGATCAGTACCATGAAAATTTGGTCGACCCACCAAACTCTTGTAATCTCCTGTAATTAAATGTTATGCAATCAACACAAATATCCAATGAAATAAACAGTCATTATGAAAGTAAAACCAGTTTTATAGATTTGTGCAAGTACATGTTTTCCTAATTATTCCTGGGCATACTCACTATCCAAACAAGGTGTCTACTATGCCAGTCCCAAATACAGCAAGTTTCCATTTTTTCCACCTTTTTCTTAACATCACTACACACTACCACTACTACTACTACTACAACTACGTGCGTTGTGTATAATTAAATTCCAGTGAACATAATCACTGAGAATAATTAAATAATAATAATATAATAATAATAACCATGGCTCGACAGCCCTATATGGGCCTGGGCCTCCTCTTTCCGAGGTTACGTGGTCTGCGCATTTGTGGCAGTTCGGAGACCAGCCGACTGGCCGCGCTGTTCATCAATCCTGATGTGACAGCCAGAGCCATCTGGCAGACAGTCAGGAGACGTGGGTGAGAAATGGCTGTTAAATTTTGCTTACGAAACATTTCTATTCATGCCCGTAAGGTTCTTTTACATGCCATAAATCTACGACATGGGACCGATGGCTTTACTTCCCCTCCGAAGGAAGTGGTGCTCCGGATTTTTAACACCCTTAAAAATCCATCGACCTCGGTCGGGATCGAACCCGCGAACCTTGGGTCCAGTGGCGAGCACGCTAACCACTAGTCCACCGAGGTCGACAAATAAAAATAAATATTATTTCATTAATATCTTCCCTCCTGAAAGGCATTTAAATTATTTAAATATCCTATTAAGTTTACAAAGTTTGCACTAACATAAGCAGAAAAAAATATACTATAGTTTTCATTCTAACACCAAAAGAATTCCATGTAAGGTACTGATGTAACACCTGATTTATTCCGCATCCTCCCACAGTGGTTTGGGGATATGTCAGTACTTGAAAAATGCAGCACTTTATAAGTTATGAAGTTTTTATACTTGGATACATGGAACTTGCACCAACAAAGTGACAGTGTACATACATGGGCTGGTATGCTGCCTCTCAAAAATAACTTACATCTAGGAACAGGACTGCAAGTATTTTGTAGTACCTGGAATGGAACTTTCATATCCATCAGGATTCATTGCTGGCAAGATATGTATCCTAGTTGAGTTGACAATGTCTGTGACGCGTCCATCAGTGCCGTAATTCTCACAGAGGTATTTGGTAAGCAGTAACAACAGTTCACGTCCTACGACCTCATTTCCATGCATGTTAGCAATATACTTAAACTCTGGTTCACCTGAAATAAACACAGCATCATTATTTGGAGATGAGAGGATGATTATGCACAAGAATGAGAGGTCATGATGCAAATGAATACTATTTTTATATCAGTCCAGAATTTTTCTGGAAGAAATGAGGAAAATGAAACAAAACCACAGTCATGATAGCTGAGCTATTCAAATTTGAGAGCTCCCCAAATTTTATCGCACAAATAATAGATATCAAGTATTCAGTTTCACCAAGAATTAATAAAAAGACTGTTGTGTATATTTTAGCTCAAATGTGATTTACAGCAAAACTGCCTTAGCTAAATTTATCAGCAGTACAAGAGTATTTACTTGATTCAACACGTGTAAGAAAAACTGTGATGCACTGTAACCAATAAACAATGTTATCATACGAACGAGGGGTGCATAAGTCCTGGGTACCTGGTTGCCCAGGCGATTAAATATTGTACTATGGTGCCTAATATTTTCAGCATAATTATTACAAAAAATGTATCAGTTCACATGCACCAACCAGAGAGCACCACATAACAGTGAGGTTCACAAGTCACTCCAGAATTGTGCGTCCTCAGTATAGAACTTGCTTCAGGTCATCCTTCTGATGCCTAGAATTTGGAGATGGCTCCTAAACTGCTGGAAAATTTGTTGACCCCCAATATGAACCGTTAATTTCTAGTCACACTGAACAAAGGTGTACAGACCATTTTAATTGCATCACTTTAAAGGACAGGTAATGTTGCAAGTACTTCTTGAATACAGGCTAATGTGCAAGAATTTATTACTGAGGGTGTTCTAGGTAACTAGCAGACACAAAAGAGTATTATCCAATACCATTCCAAATGAGCAGTCCTTGTCCTCATGCAAAAGAGTAAGAGAAACACCTGACAGAAAAAGCCAGAGGTTTAGAATAGCTCTGATTTTTATTTTAAACACAGGACAATATGCAAATTTCAAAGGCTGAGTAATTCCAAATGTATTAGCCAGTATGCATTCTTTGTAATTCTGCCTCCCTCACTGGTCTTCCCATTTAGTGATGCAGATACAAATACACTGTTGACAGATAATCAGCAGCATTAATACTAAATTGCACAGTCAAAAAGCTTCTTCTTGACATTCTGCAAACATCCACACACTCAAATATGTTTCAGTACAAACAATGAGATCTGTGTGTTATGTCACGTGCAAGTCACACTCAAGAAATTTTACTTAATTTGACCTTCACATACAGCACTTTACAGCAGATCAATATGGAACCTGGTCAACAGCTTTTAGTAAACAGAATGGACCAAGTCAGTTAACCAAAAAATTTTGATCATTATTTTGATGCCACTAGACATTTATGCCAATTTTTTAAAGAGTATCATAGTGCTGTGAGTTGCACACTGAACATGAATGACATGATTTTGAACGAACAAACTCCGTGGTGCAAAGTGCTTCTTGAAAAGCTAACAGGTCCTTGGCCAGTCAAGAAATTCCCCTCACTTTATGGAACCTGAAGGCTCATTATTGCATTCACAAAGGCCTGCCACCTGTCCCTATCCTGAGCCAGATCAATCCAGTCCATGTCCGTCCCCACCTTCTCACTTCTAGAAGATCCATTTTAATATCATCCTCCCATCTATGCCTAGGCATTCAAAGTGGTTTCTCTTCCTCAGGTTTCCCCACTATCATTCTGAACAATTTTTGTAAATTCATAACATACTTTAGTGTACATTTTATCAACCAGTTAACTGCCTGTAGGCCACTCTGTAGATCCACATGCCAAATTTCACTTAATATGTGGTCTGGTGAAAAATGTATACAAAAATAGATATGGCCTTCAATATCACCACATGTATTCACTTCATGCAAAGAATGTATGCAAATTAATATGGTGTGACAAAACTGATGTGATATTACTGGGACACAAGCACAAAAGGGTCTCACCTGGTTCATGTATTCCTGGCTTGTCAGATATCTCCATGACATACAGCTTACGGCCCACAACGCTCGATCCAATATCATACAATCTGGTGATATTTGGATAATTAGATGCCAACAACTGCAACTGATTCTCTAGTTCTTGGAAATTGTGATGTTTGAATTCAGTTGGAGTTACAAACCCATATTCATCATGAGGCGGAGCAGTCACTACAACTAAATCACTGTTATTACCTGTTTTAACAATAAAACATTCAGATAATGCATGCAGTGCTTCACAGTATACCTAACACTGAATGTATTCACAGCCAAAATGTTGTCTTATTCTGGGAATCTGATTAATTCTACTAGGACCCATACAAAACTGAAGTTCTAATTCTATGGATGTCATAAAATTAAATTTCCATTGTGCTTCAAATAATCGCCTAATTTGTTTTTAGATAACTGAGATCTGAGACATTTCAACATGCACACTTAGATAACCACACGTGAGCATTTTTTCACCCACTGCATTAAGTGCAGTCTTATTTACTAGGTACAAGAGTAAACTGGTATCTGTAGCCTTCATTAGTAACAACAGAAAAATGAATGAGCCTTTACAGGCACATGTACACGTAGCCCTTGTTACACACCCCACTTACTTTACAACACTTTGCTTTGACGCCCCTTGCCACTATACACCGCTACTATATAATAATTTTCCCTATTAGTGCAGTCTGTTACAAACAGTTGTCCACATTAAGTACATTGTGTTTACAAAGGCAGAACTACTAATCTCTCTTCTGATACTATCTTCCTTATTGTTCAGCATGAGTGTTTTTATTTCTCTTTACTAGATTGATAAACTATACAAGTACAATGTTATTTAAATGACAGGACTTGGAAAAGGTGAATCTAATGGAAAACTATCTAGTACGCTGTTAAGCAGAAGGTAAAAGGTTAAAAAAAAATGCATACAACTTTCTGCAGAACTAATATTTATTATGCTACATAAAAATGTGGCTAACACTATGTAACACAAGTATCTGTCTACATATTCCCAGATATAAACTTACTGTAATGTAACAATACAATGAAAGGGATCATTTTCTGATCACCAAAATTACTTCCATGATTCACCTTTTCTAAGTAACCCACTTATTTTCTAACATACATAATAATTGACAAAAATATTGCAACAAGTTACATTAGCACCTTGTGTCTTTAACCTTTACTGTTCTAAGAGACCAGCGAAAAGCCTAGCATGTCATATGCTGGTCTCTGTGTGTTTACTTGGTAGCAATTTAAACGTCCATGCTAAGCCAGAAAAACTCAGGATATCAAGAAATACAACTGGCATTTAAAGCTGTCTCCTAAAGGTTAAATAATAAATTTCATAGGCTGATAACCACATTTAAATGGCCAAAGCGTGAAGACTTCAGGCAAAAGTGCAATGAGAGAGTCATGTGAAGCTGCTTGATATTTTGCTGTACCCACCAGACTTGGTATTAGAAATTAAGAGGTTAAGATTCAGAAGTGGAAAATATAATGGGCAGCGGTGGCTAAGATTAGCCTGTCTTTCTGCCAGTATGTACATCGTTTGATCTTTCCCCATTGAAATAATGCAGCCACCACTACAGAGGTCTGTAATTTCACTAGCGCCAACATGGACATAGTGCCAGAAAAATAAGATGTCGGTACCCTTGTGAAACACACAAACCATACACATACCAACAAAGGGTCACAACAACAGAAAAGAGGTGTATATCCATAAAACCCAAAAAATTCTCTATTCAAAACAGGAGAACTTGAAAGCAAAATATTAAACCATACATATATGAAAAGACAATTCTTCTAACATATAAAAAATAGAAAATGTGTAAAAAAATAACATTTCATTTCTGAAATACATACAATGCATACAGTATAACCTTTTCTCGTTTCACTCGGAATTTCGGTATAACCCATTAAAACTGTGTTGTTGTAACAAAATTACACTACTCTGTACAAAAGCGGCATTAATACGAAAGAACCTGGCTTTATGAGATCACTCAATGTTACTGTATTCATGAGTATTGATGCACAAACCATGGAATATAAAACACATAAAATCAGACTTATGAGAAACAGTGTATAATATTTGTTATATACTACATTTATCAAAAATACAGATGCATCCTATTTATGAGTATTAAATGGGTACCAAAATGTGTTACACCCACACAAAAACGGTTCTTATGTTTTCTTTTCAAACTTCTTCCCATTAATTTTAGACCAAGACTGACACGAACATGAAGATTCAAGTTCTTTCTACTTTTCCCTTTAAAGAGTTTAAGTAAACAGAAGTGAAATGACTGTAGAACAATTACTGCTTTAAAAGCAACACATGGACACACAGCACCAGTTCCTCCAACTTGTTATTCTTGATATAAAATTGTGAAGGTGGCAACATTTCATTGATAACAGTTGGTATTAAGTGGCCTGACACACTATAAAATAATAACACTGCATTCACTGTTCACATAAGTTGTTTCGACACAAATCTGGGTACGCTTAAAAAAAGTACATAAAGTTCACTATTCACAAACACCAACTGGATGAACCTGTATTTTAAAAAACTATTCAGTTCTTTAAAACACTTTTATAAAACCCGACATATGTTTCAGCTCTTCATAGAGCCATCTTCAGGGGTTTATGTCACTAAAACTGCATATATTAAAAATGTCTTTTCATTGGTTCACTTTCAGGCTCAATTTTATCCCCTTATCACTGTGTGTACAGTCACAAAGCCTGAAAGTGAACCAATGAAAAGATGTTTTTAATATATGCAGTTTTAGTGACATAAACCCCTGAAGATGGCTCTATGAAGAGCCCAAACATATGTCGGGTTTTATAGAAGTGTTTTAAAGAACTGAATAGTTTTTTTTAAAATAAAGGTGCATCCAGTTGGTGTTTGTGAATAGTGATTTGAAAAGATGCACGGTGATTTTACAATAAAGTACATAAAGTTCATTCAAGACTGCTGAAGATGCTCTTTGCAAAAATAAACATGTGGTCTAATATTTCAAAATATACCCACATTACTTTTAATTTTCATAAATACTACATAAACAATTATGGCAAGTAACTTAAAACGTACCATTCACTGTAATTCCACATGCTTTTTTTGATCATCAAAATAGTGTATTAAACTCTATGATGATTTATGATTACTCCAAATTAAATTATAATGCAAGACTCGAATACATCAGCAATAAATGCAGTCTTATTATTTTGACGTATATGAAGTCATATAGCACTAACACCATCACTGAAATGTTGTTACATTTCGTATTTGTACCAAGAATAAAGAGTCAAAGAAATTATGACTGTGTGTTTGTGCACTGCATTTACAGCAGTAGTTGTTTTCAACACTCTGATTCAATTTACTTGTAAAATACTTCCCTCATTATAAACACATATGACAGGACAAGTATACTAATGCAGAAAGAGAAGTAAGCTGAAATTTACACAAAAGGAAACAATTTTTATGCCTATGACATTAATAAAACTAAATACAATCCATACAGTCACATGTTTATCACAGTATAACTTCTGTAATTACAGGTATTATAAAAAGCATTGGTAAGCTCTGGTAACATTACACATGTATTCTGTATGCCATACCTAGATAAACTCCTATCAAAAATATGCGCTTTAGTTAAAACTGAAATAAATGTAAAAGAAAAAAATATCTATCTACACAAACTGTTAACCTCCATTTCATGACATCCACTTTCAATGATTTGAAGTCAATTGCAGTGTCAAATTTCCTCAGTTGAGATTTCTCTCAGTTTACTGTTAAATCCAATGCTCCCCAAAGAAAGCTTCAATGGTGGTTTTGCTGTATATCATATTAACGGGATATGCAAATATTATTATTATACATAAACTATTAATTGAACATTGGAGAATAGTACTTGGAGATCCTTTCAGAGGCTAATGTAATGTCATGGTAAGTAAAGTGTTTTTATGGAAACATTTCTTAAGTACAGATGAACTCCATATGCTTGCCCAGTAGCCTGCATTTTTACATTACTGGCAATCCCCTACACACTGACTGACCAGGTGAGTGATACTCAAACTTAATGCTGGAAGAGGCTGGCATACTGTCCTGTATATTCATGTACATATATGGGCAGACACATAAACATATTCGGTCATGAAAAGATTAGTTACCTACATATTTTACTGAACAATTACTACAAATGTAATATTTATTTTTAAATTGCCACTGGACCAACATCACCAAGGTTTCATTACTCTGAATCACTGCAACCTGTATCCATAATAACTATTGCTATATAATTCATTTTTATGGTCAGGATGGCGATATATATCCCTAGCTCACAAATTCCAATCCTGATTTCTTATTATTACAGTTTATAAAAACACATTAACAAAAATCAAAACTGACATGTGATTTGTAGCACACCAAATCGTGTTTAATAATCATTCAGTGCTTTCGGAAATCACTAAATGTTAACAAACATAATTTTCAACATGTTATGGCTTTGACTTTTTGCAATAAAATACTGTATGTATGTAAGTTGATTTTGATATTCACTGTAACGTTATATTTTTAGATACAGTTTCCCCACTTTTCTATAGCTGCAAGTACTAGCAAATTTTTACACAAAGTTCACAGGATTATATTTACTCTTAAAGTGAAAGCAACACTCCTTGGATGATATCACCACCTTGCTGAAGGCATATTTAGCTGCGTGAGGGAGATTGCCTGCACCAGTGAACTCAAAAGCTATGCTGGTGGCAGCCTAGCTGCTGGTAGCGCCACTCAAGCCAGACAGGTTCTGAGGGAAGTGCTGGACAGAGAGACACTCCGACCTTCCAAGCTTGGGGGTGGGTATAGGCCTGACATCCTCACTTGTAAAAACTCAATTGTCTTGAAACCCCAGCAATGGAAAGGCCATGGCCCAAAACACGCTGAAGCGTCATGGAAGAAGACGCTGAGGCGAGAAAAGAGAATGCCCCTGACATTCGATAACTCAGCTGTAATTCCATGGTCACCACACTGCTATACTGTATGTGTAAAGTGAAATATTTTTGCACAGAAATGCAAAAATCACTTTCATGAATTAAAACTGTTTCACGTGACTGCAGAAAGGCGTAACACATTCTGTTTTCTTCCCAGGAACATGTTTCAGAAACTTGATAAATATGTGAGATTTGAGGTTTCAACAGTGCCGATACTGAGGATTCTGGTCTTCTGGGATGTTATGCTGCGTACTAGAAGACAAAAATCCTCGACTTCAAATTTATTATGAGGGTTTTATTTTATCAGCCAGGAACATCTTTCTTATAACCATCAGTTCACCAAGATATTTGCAACAAAAGGAAGCCCTACCCACATAACATATTTACTGGCAACAGGTGAAGATACAAAGCTAAATTGGGAAATATTTTCCATGTACAGAGCAAAGAGGAAAGAAAACTGGAACGGACAATACACACTATACGTCTGTTGACAAAGACAGAACCAGATAAAACAATAACAGAAGTTGAGGATCAGTAAGGAGAGTAAAAATCAGTTTCTGTCGAATCATATGTACCTGAATGCGAAGACCTGAGGGAAAAATTCATTACAGTTGTATTTCCCTTCACAACTGTAATGGGTACAGGCGTTACTGGTTCATATCCCCATGCTGTTACAATGAGATTATAGCTGCCAGGGAGGAGAAGACGCCAGTATTCACCACGTGAAGTTGTAGTTACATTGTGTTGTATACCCACCACAATAATTTGTGCTCCTTCTATTCCATTTCCATCTTCATCTGTGACAACACCTAAGAATAAACAGTCACATATCAGGTACCACAGAGCATGTACACACGTTTAAGATAAACACTAAAAACAATGTGACTAAATCCAAAGCAGAGGTCAATTATTTCAGTTAATTTTTAACCGAAGACCCAAGTGTACAAACTTTCCGTCCAAATTGGAAAACATTGTCCTGCAGTGGGCACTTAAAAGTAAATAAATAGGGCAGAGTCTTTCTTGAGAAGCTAACAGTTCGTCAGCTCATCAGAAATCCCCCACATTTTGTGGAACCTGAAGGTTCATTACTCATTTCACAACAGCCAGCCACTTGTCCATTTCCTGAGACAGATGAATCCAGTCCCTGCCCTCCCACCAGATTTATTTAAGATCCATTTAAATATTATCCTCCCATCTAGGCATAGGTCTTCCAAGTTGTCTCTTTCCATCAGGTTTCCCCATCAAAACCCTGTATGCACCTCTCCCCCCCCATGTATCACAAGTCCCTCCCCTCTCATTCTTCTTTATCTGATCACCAAAACAGCATTTCGTGAGGAGTACAAACCACGAAGTTCGTCATTCAACTGTAATATTAAGAACAATAAAAAAATAAAATATTTCGAAGAAATCTTCAAAACAGTATACAATTTATAACAAGAGTTTCAAATCTTAAGTCAAAATGTTTAGGACAGAGATTTATAAGTAAGCTATCTTCAATAAAAATTAACAAACCACCAAAGAGTTACTTTCCATCATACCTTTAACTCCCATATGTGCAGCTTCAATGAAAGACAGAAGAGATTCCTTATTGTTAGCCCATTCCATGGGTAGCACAGAAGCATTCGGAAATTTGCAGCAACTGAGTTCAAACGTAACTTCAAAGCAATTGGAATGAATATAGTTGAAGTCTTGCATCCCACCTGTAGACAAAATTTCATCCATAATGACAAGGTTTGATTGTTCAGATGGAATATGAACAAATGTGACAACTATTTCAACCTTTATAATACTCACACATATATAAACTGTACACCACATACCTTTCACCTCATACCACTGTGCACCATTGGTGATTCCTCCATCAAATTGTTCTGGTGGACATGCATTTCCACTTTGCATAAGGGGATGCACACTAGCATACACTCTTGCAAGATGTTTGAACAAGTCATTATCTGGAGAGGGACTTTCCACACAGCAGTCTCTTCCCATTCTAGTCAAAACACAAACAAAATTGTCTCAAATATTTTCAAAATGCAGTTTATTACACCAATAACAGCAACATCACCACTGATAACACACTTCAGCAGACACGAAACACTTCAGTATTTCTGGATTAAGCTACATGTAAAACCTCCAATGTAGCTTGTTCTGGCAACATGGCATATCAGCAGTAAAGGTAAAAGGCAACAGGTAAAGTTTGCCTTACAAAAGACCATGAAGACACAGAGGGGGAGTAGAGGTATAGGTCTATTCTTTCTATAACCTGGGTGCTAGATGGGGGTGGGTGGTCAATGCCACGCCACTGCCGCTTTACCCCAGGAAAGAGACTCGGTACCCACTGTACAGGAGGCTGTTTGGGCCCCAGGGCGGGTGTTGATGGGTACGCAAAATTTCGCCCCCTCCAGGATTCAATCCCCAGACTGTCCAGCCCATAACAACTAGCTATGTACTAAATACAAAAATAAGTTATCTCCTTCTATATTAAATAACAGCTGATCTCGGTGGCCATGCGGTCTGAGGCATGGGTTTGCAGGCACTTGATTGCTGGGATCGTGGGTTCAAATCCCACTGATGGCACGAATGTTCGTTTCTTGTGAGGCAGCGGCCTCTGTGATGAGCTGATCACTCTTTCAGAGGAGACCTAACGAATGTGTGAGTCTAACTGTCTGTGAACTAGAAACCTAAAAAAATAAGGCGGTACAGACCCAAGTTGGGGTGTTGCAACACAGAAAAAAAATATATGTAAAGTAATACAAATCACAAAAAATGTGCCAAAAGTTTCAGATTTAATTATGCTTACATTTTAGGTCATGTACCTATCTTATGCAACCAAGATATACAGCAAAGCTTGGTATGAGCTTTATAATTAATTCATATTAATTCATAATTCTGTTTCAAATTTACAGGGTACACAACATTAAATGAGATTGGAGTACAATTATGAACCGTAAGTAAGAATTTGGAAATAGACAGCAATGTCCTATGTTACGATATTATGCTGGCACTTGCCTGGATAAACTTTAAGCAACCATTAACACCTACATCTACACCCAAAATAAACCACATGAGAGTCAACTGACTTGATACCAAATATAAGGACTGAGTATCACCATTATACCAACCTACTTGTTGAGCTTTGGGTATAGCAGGGTGATGGCAGAACAATATGGTCCGAAGTAATACCTCCATAAACTTCGAGCAAAGATCCCCCAATAAATGTTATCATAATCCATCAGGTTATTCAAGAGTCCAAATTTTATGGACACACATGACATTTCCTTCATGTATTCCATGCAAAGAGCACAAAAACATACACATTTTTTAAGGCAGTTCAAGACAAATACTGACACCCACAAATCACATGGTATCTGCATTCCCAGAGTAGCAGCATAACACATCATCAAGTAACCTGAAACTTTTGTTACTCTTTTGATTTTATGGGCTTCAATTTTAACTGAAACACGCATACTTCAATAAAGCTTAACACAATTCATTTTAGACATCTACTGGTCTGATATTTTGTTCTCATATTTAAAGTAATTATATTCTAGCCTCAAATAAAAAAAATGAAGTCACATGAGAAATTTGTGTTAAGTCAAAGTTCAGAAAGTTGAGTGTTGCCTGTACTGCAAGCACTAACAGACTACTGAAATATTCAGTGACTTGAAGTGTAATTATGAGTGTCATAAGAAACAAAAAACCTTTCAAAAATCTAGCAGTACTGTACCATAAAATTCTTTGACAATAGTGTAACACGCAAAACATCACTGATGTGTATTTGAACTTTTCCCATCGTCACCGAGTATAAAACATACAAACCCCGTTTCAAACAATACTCAATTTAAAATTGTAATAAAATGAAATAACAAATTTACAATTTTAGATTGAGTATTGTACACACTATTTATATTTAGAGTCTGGATAATTTTGTCCCTTACATATATACATTTTGGTTCTTTTAGATTGTTAACTTATTCTTACGATTGCGGCTCACCTGAAGATGAAAGCAGTTTGCTTTTGAAACGTCATGTTTGTATGTTTTATACTCGGTGACGACGGACAAAGTACAAATACACATCAGTGACGTCTAGCATTATTCTTGAAAAATAACAGAAGTATTAATGATTCAAGAGACAAGACTATTGAGTAATTAACTGTATGTACACCCCTAGGAAGAAAACACATGAAAGTGCAAAATATGATCATATGCTCACATGATACAAGTTTGTACAAAAAACTTTTACAGTGAAAAACTTCCTTTTTCAGAATTCTTATATTTCAAGCTTCCACACTGCTCAGTACGTAAAAAAGTTGTATACACTGCACCAACAAATTAGTGGATCACACATGTTACTGTAGAAGTGCTGCACAGTTTATCCTTTTTTTTCTGCTCAGAAAGTTGCAGAATGTACTGCATTCACAAAACAGATAATAAGGAGTCAACATTCAAATATAACTAATTTTATTTAGATAGTTTTGGTTTTTACACTTACCTGCTCAAAATATCCCAAAAGGAAAGTCAGCTAATATAAAAAAACACATGAACACTGTATGTTTTGACTCTTTCAAGCTCTAACTACAGTTAAAGTGTACCTGCATTTTAGTGGCATTTGTTCAAGAAAGCGACATTCACATACTCACTGGCAATACCTTATTACTTGATGGGATTGGAATGGCATGTGGTAAACTTTCAACATGTCAAGGTGATGGGAAAGGCAGTGTATGTGTCAAAATACAGTGGTTATAATGGCCAATGTTTAGACGACACAAAGTTCCATTCTCTTCAGTTCTGAACCTAACTGTATGGGTAGATGGATGTACAAACTGAAATGTACCAATTTTAAGCTCTCATGGTGATCCAGTGTTGATGTGTTTGGGTGTTGCCACCATACGCGAGTGGACTTTGATGTCGACACTTTATAAACGAACCTGTGTATGTATGCCAATAAACCATAAATTAGAAAAGTTTTATTACAACTGTGTTTATATTCAGTTCTATCCAACATCAGCTAAAGTATTTTGTTGCATGAAGTTTTTTATAAAATGTTGGGGTTTTCAATAATATTTCATTGTTATAAGTAATCATATCCATAAATAGCACAATGGACACACCTACCCATAATGTATTAAAATAAAATGAATTACTGACACAAATATAAGAACACTTTTACAATTTTAACCACAGTAATACCCAATACTATTTTCAGTACTGCATCAAAATAGTACAGAAGGACCACATAATCTGTAAATTCAAAAATGCACTTATGGCAATAAGACAGCTGTAACAGGCATATGTGACATTCACAGCAACACCAATCTCTTGCACCCTTGTCTACCAGTCAATATGCATATCCAAGTGAAGGGCTGTCTTCATTCAAATTCATTCGGCCACAGAACCTAATCACGTCTCAGAAGTATTAATCCACGTTTGTCTTCAAATTAGGAGACATATTTGTGTCCTTTGCTTAACAGACATCTGGCATACATGACCGTAATTAATGGAAAAGTAAAATGAAAACAAATGATCTGACTTATGCTTACATTAATTCCATCTCTGAAATTAGGAAATTCTAAGCACTTGATTTTTGTTGCACAAAGGGTACATAACACATACTAGGGTAAACAAAACATCATCTGTGAGACTAATAATATAATTCAGAATTCCAAGCGTTTATAAATATTCACACGAAAGTAAGGTCTGCAATTTGCTTTGGGCTGTGTGTTAAGTAATGTATCAATGCAGCAAAAAGAGTAAAGTTGTCCTCATCCATGCCATGAAGGCATACAGGGGGAACAGAGGTATAGCTCCACTCATTTAACTTCAGTGCTAGATGGAGGTGAGTGGCTAATATCACACCCCAGCTGCTGTACCCACTGGAAATAACCTTGGTACATACTGAACAGGAAGCAGTGTGGGCTCCAGAGCAGGTCTGGACATTTTGAAGAAGTGAAAACTTTCCAGCCCCTGCCGGGATTCAAACCCTAGACTGTCCAGCCCATAATGTAGTCTCTATACCACCTACACTATCCCAGCTCCAAGTCAGCATTTCATTTACAATATCAAGAGTTCCACACTAAAAAATGATTCTCTGCTACAATAATAATAAAACAACAAGCCAAAGAAACACTGCAGAATAAATGTATATTTATGCACACACTATAATAAAAAATACACTCTCATGCTACACAGTATATCAACAGAAAATACACAATATTAAATAGTCTTCTACAACAGACAAAGAAAATTGTTTTTTTTCAGGGCTCTCTTGTTATAAATGAAATAACACAAAAGATATAACAGGATTTGCTGCAGTTACGATATCTATTTCATAATAATACAAGGCAATTCAACATACGTCACCACTCACCTAGCTGGCAAACAGGGCATGCAAATAACACAGAAATTAATTACATTCCTATACATCTGATCACTGTTATGGTCATTTTAAGAAAAACATGAAATACTAACTTTGAATCATCAAAAGGATAGCTGGCAACAACTGCCCCTCCATGCAGATTTCCTGACAAAACAAAAGGGTTGGAGACAATCCATGTCATAATAGCAACTGTCTCATTCTGACGTCCATCAAGAATATTTCCATTTGATTTATCTGTGTCGAACTGGTCTGGAAAGTCTCTGTTCAAATCGACACCATTGGCATTTATCCGTCCTTCAAATCTTGATGCAGAATCACACAATCCTTCCTGTATACAAATAGTAATGTAAATAAAGAATCAAGTCTCTTGGGATGTTACGCCATGTAGACAGGTCGGTGGTTACCGACATTTCAAACAATAACAGAGCCTTCACTTCCAGGGTCCTTTGAAATATCAGCAACTACTTACCAATCTATGTGGTAGAACATTCCAGAAGATTTAAATCTTCAGTAATACAATTGTGAGAACCCTCAATCTTGCACAAGTATGCTCTGAAAGATCGGCAAACTTCTTTTCTACAATTATCAGTGCAGGATGATAATTTCTCACTCAGGTTAGGTGGGTATAACTGAATATTTTGTTTCTACACTACAGGAGTAGCCTGTACAAACCAATGCAGTATAGGAATGTCAGGGAATTCTCCAGCAAAGTGAAAGTGCTTACAAATCTATAGGGACATTATTTTTCTGACAACTGTTGCTAGTCACTTCCCTTCAGCTTGCTTAACTTGTAAAACTTAGCTGTGTAATGAACAGTGTCTTTGTTAGATGTGATGTGCAACTGCAAGCTGAGGAAAATGTTTCCAGCACCTTCTTTAACCTTTAAACAACTTATGTTTGTATATGCAAACACACGTACAAAAAAAACACCCCTAGAAATTCATTTTATATATTTAGGCAACAAGGAAATCTATTGCATTTTTAAGACTTGCTGCATAATCTCTGTTCTATTTTCCATTAAATGCTGTTTATTTCATTATTTTATCTATTTTTGTTCAAACAGTAGGTTTCTCATAAACAATGCACAATAATTTAAATACCAAGCTGGTCGTTTAAGGTTAAATGTGATGACTATAAAACCTAACATTTATTGCAATATATTGAACTGTGTGGACCCTGGCTCATGTCAAACAGGAAGAGCAGCGAGTGCTGCACTGCCTGCCATGACACCAAATGGCCTGAGTGGATTCTGGATGCAAGTTGTCTAATAAAACAGTGTCCCTGTGCATGCACAAATACCATCAAAAAACTTCAGTGAAGCAACATTTATGACTCAACACTTTAATGTAATCATCCAGAACAGCTTGTCATTAGGGGCTGGGCCCACTCAACATTTCACATTCACATCTTGATGTATAAAAATATAATCTCATGACTTTCTAATTTACATGCATTTAGTAAGATATAAAAAGTAGTGTGAGGGATATATACTCTGTTAACACTATGTATGACATTTAAAGGTTCTCCAAAATCTGCAGAGATGTTGGTTGAAATAAGTATGTAACAGTCCTTCTCTCACAGTGCCTAGTGTTAGCACTGTTTTCCTTCTACGCTGCTTTCACATGCTTATGGCGCTTGACAAATGTCATGCCTTCCTTTTGCAAATCTGTTCCACTATTGCCTGGGCTGGGACACAGGTACCCATCATAAAACACCATTTGTGTTCAAGTATCACCATTTCCCTAATCAATCTCCCACCTTGTACAAATCTTGTTCCAAAGCACCAGGAAAGCACATTAACATCTTAAATTTTGTGCTTTCTGTGTGACCACTACTACATGGTGTGATCACTGTGCATTTTTTGCATATAATTATTTTGAGTGAAAAGCCTATACGATTAATATGGTGGTAAGCTTATTATACCACCAGTTTCATGTCCGTAACCAAAAGATAGTTTCCCATTATGAAAGTTGGTGCTTTCCAACTAAAACATATAGAAACACCCCAACAGGCAGGTATAAAATAAATAATTTTTTACACTGTGGTTTGAAACATGCAAGGATGACTGCATGCCAAAAAAATTATGTTCTGGTAGTAAATCACTATGCAGCAAGAACGGGTATAGATTTAAAAATATTTATCACGAAAAAACCACAAACAAAAATGTTCCACTACATACATTACCAGGGCTATGAAATTTAAAACATCTGGCTCTGTTGTGTTTTACTTTTAAGAGGGGTATTTTTTAATTGTTATTAGTTTTGTATGTGGTCATTAATGACAGTACTTTTGCCCGAGTCTCAAGTGTAAGTGTTAAAGGGGGTTAGTGAGACATACAGTCTGTTGAGGGAAGTAGCACTGTGGAGGGCTGGCAAAGAACAAGTTTGCAGCTTACAGGTAGCAAACACAGTTGTTACTGAACATAACATGCATTGGTGAAGTATGGAGTGTACAAAAAAATATGCCTAAAGAGGAAGCATAATAGTGTAAAGTGTGAGGCTACATTAAGTTAGCAATAATTTCTGGAGAGTTATTACAGTGCATTAAGTAATTTTAATGCTGAAACTAAACACAATCATGAAAATCATTCACTCACAAAGTGTCAAATTCAATATACAGATAATTTAGAAGGTATTCTTCAGTGTCATATAATTTGTTCCTATCAAGGAATGAAAAGAAAGATGTGA
Source organism: Reticulitermes speratus (assembly GCA_021186555.1). Taxonomy (NCBI): domain Eukaryota; kingdom Metazoa; phylum Arthropoda; class Insecta; order Blattodea; family Rhinotermitidae; genus Reticulitermes; species Reticulitermes speratus. Next base: position 16,588,341 of record JAJKFL010000010.1, read on the forward strand.
GCAATGCAGTTTGTGTTGTCCAATTAGTGATAGAAACAGTGCACTCTGGGGTGTATGCAGCCCTGCTGAAACACTTGTTAGCACTGTAATGTCTGTCCATCATTATGCGTCTATCTGCAAACTGCATAAGTGTCTGAAGCCTCCACTGCGCCAAAGGAAACACTTACTTGCAGCAAGACAAGTATATTTTGGTTGAAGGTGAATCCCCTTTCATTAAAACATTCTTCTTGACACAAGGCCCAAAGTTGCTAAAAACGTGTGCTGTGTAACATTATACAAGAACTTTTTGAATATGAACATTTACACAGTAACACAAATTTTCCTGTTTCATTAGCTGTAAGCCCTTGGGGGAGGATGTATACAGTACTTTATTTGATCCTCACCCCAGCTGCTCAGATGGACATTACCTGCCAGTGGTAAAAGCTAAAGGGTAAAGTACAGATAACCCTATTACACGCCATGAAGGCACAGATGGGGCTACAGGTACGGTTCTACCGTTTCTTAACCTTGGAACTAGAAGGAAGTGGGTGGTTAATGCCATGTCCCAGCCAACGAACTGCCACGAAAAGAGCCCTGGTACCCATTTTGCAAAAGGCTGGGCAGCCCTCGGGGCTGGTCTAGATGGGCGCAAAAATATCCACATGGAAAACATGAACCGGACAGCCCATCATGAGCCACTATACTAACTACACTATTTACACGTCACTGGTAAGCATAACATACGTACTGTAAGTTATGGCATGCAATTCATGTTGGATTTACAGGAAATCATTCAAAATGAGGGCTGCCAACACAGACACTGCCTGTAATGTATCTGACGGTTAAGGAAAGTAAGCAAGCAATGCATCCAGGGAACTTAAGCAAAGACTAACATTTGTGGGATAAATATTTTTTATTTGAGTTACTGTCACTAAAAGGAAACTTCAAGGCCTAATGTTCAAATGTCCTAATTTTTTAGATATCTTGGAGTACTACAATTTTAGTTTGTGTATGACTGTGTTGTGTTGGCCAATCCTGATGCAACATGGGCTCTAATGCAGTTTAGCCCGACCACAACAAGAAAATTTTCAGTAACAAGCAAGGCTGAGTGCGTTAAGAAGACCGTGTGTGGTCGGAGAGATGAAAAGTGGTGGAGCAATGTTACTTAGCGGCAGTTGGCCGTGGGAGGGTGCGAGGCTGCGTGCGCAGGCGGAGGGACCAGTCAACATGTCTGACGAAGGGAAGGAACATCGTGAAGGGGTCAATGTCATGTGCGGGGCAAAGAGATGCGAACATATATTCGGCAAGACAGTAGATGTAGTTTGTCTTGCGGTTGTATGCCTTGAGGAAAACCTTAACATGTTTCCAGGTTACGTCTATAGTGTTTGTATGGGCGCCAGGCCGAGGTTGAAATTTCGCGCCGACTGTAACACAGACATAGCCTACACCCTAAGCTTGTCTCGAGTGGCCATGTAAACAGAAACTGAGAACAGTTAGTGGAGTGAGGAGGACGAGATTGAAATATCACGCTGACTGTAACACAGACACAACCTACACCCTAACCAAACTTTGTCTGTAGTGGTCATTTAGTTAATACACAGACCGAGAACCGTTAGTGGAGTGAGGATGGGGTTGAAATGTCTCATCGACTGTAACAGAGACATAGCCTACAACCTAACCAAAGTCTGTCTCGAGTGGCCATGTAGTTAATACACAGACCGAGAACTGTTAGTGGAGTGAGAAGGGCGAGGTTGAAATATCATGCCGACTGAACACAGACATAGCCTTCACCCTAACCAAAGTTTGTCTCGAGTGGCCATATAATTAGTACACAGACCGAGCACCGTTAGTGGAGGAGTGAGGAGACAGGTTGAAATAGTGCGACTGTAACAGAGACATAGCTGCAACTAACCAAAGTTTGTTCGAGTGACCGTGTAGTTAGTACACAGACCGATGTAACATAGACATAACTAACCCTAACCAAGTCAGTCTCGATTGGCATGTTTAAACACTAACAGACAAGCCAACCTAACCTTGCCTGTCTCGTGCCATGTCATGCTGCTAATAGAAGGAATTCAACGACGCGCCAAGTGAAGAGGGAGATGGAGGCGCGGCCACAACGCTCCACGCCCCAGAGCGTACGTGAACTTCGTCACAGCACATGGTACACATGTCGGGCTAAATGCATTATGCCCAACATGTGTATAATATATGAAACATAACATGTAGCCACGATTGTATATGTTATACCTTCAGTAATATTTTCATAACAATACACTGCATGAGTAAGAAAACAGTAGTATTTAGAGGTGTTGGCTCTACAAGATTAACTTACTATTCAATCAAATCTTACCTGAGAAGCTTCATAACCATCTGGATTTAGAGATGGCATGAGAAATATGTCCGTTGTGTTAACAAGGCGAGTCACCCTGGCATCAGACCCGTAATTTTCCAGTAGATAATGAGCCAAGAATATCATTAATTCTCGACCAACTGTTTCATCGCCATGCATATTTGCAACATATTTGAACATCGGCTCCCCTACGCTACGATTATGCACATTCTCACTTATTTCTAAAACCCACAGATCCCTATTTTGTACAGATTTACCAACAGAGTGTAACCTCGCTAAATGTGGGTATGTTGACATCAAACCTCCAAACAAATTCGTAATTTCTTCATAGTTATGGTACTGAGGAGGATATAAAAAGTCTTCGATTTGTAACTTTCTGCCAACTGAAACACAACTGCAGACACACACAACTACGAGAAACACTAACGTGGAAACCACCTTACACGCAGCCATCTTCATACGTCACAGATTACAGCTTCGAGCAATGATCGGTTCTTGCCACGGATTACATTTCATCATCATCATCATTTATTCACATTCCTTACCTCCAAGTTTACAAGAAACAAAGGAATAGAACAACAAATTGGTGTTCTCCGAATATGTTAAAGTCTGAAAAACATGATCAAGTCAGTTAATTGACATTATTCTAATTTACGACAGTCCTCTATCTACAGATGGTCTGTTTTACAGATGTACACGGTGAACAAATAGAGCTATGGATCGCACCGTCGTACAGATATGATTCGTGGTACATATCGTGTGATGAGAGATTTGAGATTCTCGCGGCGGGCTGTTTAAGACTATGGTATGGGTCACTGATTACTGATAGAGTGTGTAACATTCGTGGCATGCTGGTGGTAAGGGAAAACCGAAGTGGTTTTGATTCATTTTTATGTAAATTGGAATTGGTTATTACTAAGTCAAAAGGTAAACTGGAATGTTAACTTTTTACAAAATAGTGGTAAACTACAAAAATTACAAAACTTATTATTGATGTACAACTTTGAAAATACAGTGAATTCTCCGAGGATTACTAGTCATTCTAAATCATTGATAGATGTGATAATTCTAAATAGTACAAGTGAAGCAATGTTTACAGAGGTTCTCGATTTGGGTTACTCTGATCACTTAGCACAAATTGTACACTTAGGATCAAAGGAGGAACTAAGGGGCCCATTAACTATATGCGACAGTTTACGGATAATGGTGTCGAAGAGTTTAAGTATTTGCTACAGGGTGAAGTATGGGAAGAAGTATTTGTGTCTGAGGAGGCCTGTACTTCTTTTAATCTTTTCATGAATACATTTATTTACTATTTCAACAGAGTATATCTTCTAAAAACTACAGAAGTTTAGGGCACCATTGTAAACAAGTGGATTACAGGAGGTTTAATTACATCAAGAAATAAACTGTGACTTTTAAATCACATAAAAAGAACTACAAATCTATCAAGTGAATCTCTACAGTATATTCAGAATTATCAAGTAATTTTTTAGGAAAGCTGTAAGAGAAGCAAAAAAGAAAGAATCTGATAGGTTTGTTTCGTCTGCTAAAAATCAAACTAAAGCTACGTGGAAGTTGATAAATAAGGAAATAGGTAACTCGCAGGCTAACTCTGATTATACAATAAAAAGTGGTAATGAACTCATTACTAGTCCTCAGGTTGTCTCTGATAGATTCAATACCTTTTTTGTTGAAGTAATTGAGGATCTATTACTTCAAAAGAACGTCCTCGATCAGAAGAAAAATAGGCAGTTCTTTGTCAAAGAGTGTTCAAAAACAATGTTTGTATCCCCGGTGACAGTACAGGAGGTGAAAGAGGTAATTAAGAGTTTAAAGAGCAATGTTTCTGCTGGCTTTGATGAAATTCTGATGTCGATAGTAAAACGTTTATGTTATTTTATAAGACCTTTAGTACACATTTATAATATATCCCTTCAAACTGGTATTTTTCCAGATATGATGAAAATTGCTAAAATAAGACCTCATTTTAAGAAAGGGGATAGACAAGATATCCAGAATTACAGACAGATATCTATTTTGACATCGTTTACTAAGATTCTTGAAAACTTAATGTTTAAGAGACTACTCTCTTTTTTAAAAAAGCGTAACGTATGAACTGATGTGCAACATGGATTTATGGATAATAAGTCAACTAAAACTGCCAGCCAAACATTTTTAGAGGGTGTACAAGAAGCCTTTGACAGACAGCTACATGTAGTAGGTCTATTTCTTGACCTGTCAAAAGCGTATGTTGTAATAAATCATATTTTACTCGATAAATTAGACTCCTATGGAATTGGAGGTTCTTCATATATGTGGTTTAAATCATATTTGGCATGTAGAACACAGTACGTTGAAATAACTGATACTGACAGAATTAATTCCACTGTACGGAGATATTCATCTTCACCCATGGACATTTCACATGGAGTACCGCAGGGCTCAATTTTAGGGCCTCTTTTATTTTTGGTTTATATAAATGACTTACCACTGAATATTCAAGAAGTTGAAGTGGTTCTATATGCAGATGACATTAACATTTTGGTCATAGATAATAAAGAGGAAGCTTGACAATCTAAATTAGTCTGTGTGACGAAGAAACTAGAATTGTGGATTTTTTATGAACGAGCTTATTGTAAATACCTCGAAAACAGTTGCCATGTCATTTTATCTCTGTCCATCGAATCCTCAATACAAACCACGTATTGTGCTATTCAATACTGATATTATGTATAAGTCCGAAGTGAAATTTTTAGGATGTATATTACTGATAATTTAAGCTGGAAAGTTCATATCTGTACCTTGTGTCATAGTTTGAGTAAAGTCTACTTTATTATTAAATTCTTAAAGGATGTTTTGGGTACCAATATGCTATGGAATATTTATTTTGCATTTCGAGTCGCGACTGAGATATGGGATTATATTCTGGGGAGGAACAGGGGAAAGTATAAAAGTGCTGCGTATGGGGGGGGGGGGGGGGGGGGGGGAGGAGAGAGAAGAGGGAGGAGAGAGAGAGAGAGAGAAGAAGAAGAAGAGAAGAGAAGGGTGATCAGACTAATCACTGTGCTGGAAGTTTTGTTTCATAAAAAATATAAGGGAAATTAAAACAAAATATGGTGATTCATGATCACAATACGAGAAGTAAATATGATTTACACACACGTTTTTGTAAAACTACATTGCTTCAGAAAAGTGTGTTAAATATTGGTATTAAATTGTTTAAACACTTGCCGGTGAGGATTAAGAAAGTAGATAATTTTAATTGTTTTAAAAAAGAAGTGACAGCGGTTCTTTTGAATAATTTCTGCTACTCGATTGAGGAGTTTTTACAGTCTAAGATAGTATAGTATGAAAATATATGTTTACTTGTCTTATGAATATGTTATTAACTTCGTAGTAAATATTTATTATAATCTTGTATGTTTAACAGTGATTATTATAAGTGATAATTGTATGATCAATTTGGACAAGTCCCATGTTACTATGTAACAAACTGGATGTTATAATAAATAAAAATAAAGTACTCGCAGAAAAAACTGTCCCAGTGCCACTTTATCCACCACAAATGTAGCATGGATTGGGGTGTGATTCGGGCGGTCGCGATGAGGATCTGCGCGAACCGGCTTTTCTCAAATACGAGAGTTTCCATTATGTTGGCTGGGACCACTTCAAGTGCAACTCCGTGGTTAGCAATATGTTAACAGTTGTATTAGTGGCCAAGATAATGCGAATAATCCTAAAGCCTCTTATTCCTGATGTGGCTCTTAGTGTTATCTACTGTCGTCCTTTCGGTGTGAAGCTGTGTACTGAGCATGATGCAAAAATAAGTATTTGACAGCATTGTTTGGACGTCGTTTCCCTCAAGATGCATGCACTTGTTCCTTTGCTGCCTTTCTGTTACTCTATACCATCATTTCCGCCTTTTGTTTTCTGTTCATTCATTGCTGTTCACATGGTTAGATTGTTGCATGCCACCTGCTGTTCTGCCACTGGTTGTTTCAGTGACGTCAAAGTCAATACTACATAATCTCTGTAACGTATCTCCTTGTACCTTCGTTCCATAGGGCTTCTGATATATTTGTTGCCACGACACTGAAAAGGGTATAAATTGAATCACCCTGGCAGATCCTGTTGGTTTAATTTCCTTCAAAGTGCTGGCATTGTCTGTTGCGTAATTGTAGGGCAGTATAGTCATTACAATGCTCCGTCATGGCTGGTTTGGCCCTGTTACGTCTTCTGATTTGTTGAGTTCTTTGCTCATGTTTAACTGATAGAAGAATGTGGTGTGGTCAATACAAACTGCATACAGTTTCACTTTCCATTGTCATAATACTTCTGTCATGTTGCTAGGGAGGTTTTTCACTGCATGAAGTGTCGCTTTTAGAGACGCAAGCTTTGTTCTCACTAACAGGGTGAGCACATTCCTTCCTGTTTCTGTTTAAGACCCATCCGTACCAACAGTACCCGCGAGAGGTTGTATTTTGCCTTTGGTGTGAGTTTCTTTTCTTATGCCTTTTTTTATTCTTGCTTTGTTCCTTTCAGCAGCACTTTGTATTCTTTCTGTGCTTCTGAGAATGTGAGTCAGTCTTGTTTCAACATCTTTCCTCATTTCTCTTTAACTTTAACTTTATTTCCATCAATTCAATCAGGTTAAAACAATCTTTAGGATATAGAACAAGTCATATCCACATCATATACAATAGACAATATAGAGATACTTTCAAAAGGCATCTGTCAAACACAATAACAATCAACATACAAACTAAACACATATGTCATTGGCAATTAAAATAAGGATAAATAATGTATATTTTTAACAACAAATATAGACCAGCAATTATGACAATAAGCAGATCAAAGTTCAAGAAAGCTGAAATTTATAATAATGAATTACAAATTAATGATGTACAATGCTAAGAAGTACAGAGAAAAGTAAAAAGAAAGAGACCAAGATCTTATATAAAATTACTATTAAAATATTCCTCCAATGAGTAATATGAATTTGTTAATAGATAATCTTTGGCAGTTGATCTAATTTATATTTCTTAGCAACGAAAATTTTTTTACATATGACGGAAGACTATTAAAAACCTTGGAACCAATGTAATGAACTCCCCTCTGATAAATTGTTAATCTCAAAAGTGGAAGGTGAAAATTGTTTTCTTTGCCTGGTATTAATGTTACTTGTCGACTCGTGACTAATGAATTACGTGCCGCCATGGACCCAAGGTTCGCGGTTCGATCCGACGAGTCGATGGATTTAGGTGATAAAATCTGAACACCACTTCTCAGAGGGGAAGTAAGCGTCGGTCCATGTCGTAGATTTACGGCATGTAAAAAACCTTACGGGCATGAATAATATGTTGCGTAGCCAAATTGCCTCCATTTCTCACCCAAGTCTCCTGACTGCCTGCGATGCTCTGGCGGGCACATCAGGATCGATAGAAACAGTAGTGCGCCAGTTGACAGTCACCAACTGCCACGAATGCACATGACTTAGTAACCTCGAAAGAGGTGCAGGAGGAGGCCGGCCCAACAGGCTGTTGAGCCATGGTTATTATTATTATTATTAATGTTACTTATCATGGAATTTGTTATAGACAATTCACTATTGTCTAATACAAAGGTTAATAAGGAGTATACATATTGAGAGTAAAATGGTAAAATTTTCAATTCTTTAAATATATCCCTACTAGAGTCCCTACTCCTAGTATTAGCCCTAATCCTAACCTTCTTCTGCAGTTTAAAAACTTTTGTACTAGAAGGTGAATACCCCAAAAAACAATGCCATAAGACATAAGCATATGAAAATAGAGAAGTAAATTGTTCTCAGTGTTTTCAATGACACATATTGTTTGGATACTCTGATTGCATACAAGCTTTACTCAATTTACCAATAAGTTTATCTACATGTTCATTCCAAGATAATGTGTTGTCAATAGTAAAACCCAAGAAATGTATACTTGAAGTATTATTAATAAACTTATCATTATGATTTATATTTATCTCATTTACTGAACTATTTTTAGTTTTAAATTGAAGAAAATAAGTTTTATCAAAGTCCAATATTAATAGATTTTCATTGAACCATTTGTTCAATTTTTAAAATATCTTGATAATTTGTTTTTTTAAATTAAAAAGGCTTGGTTTTTTAATAATAATACTCGTATCATCGGCGAAGAGAACTGGTTTAGATTTATTATTTATGATGGTTGGAAGATCATCGATATAGAAAGAAAAAGAAGGGGACCAAGAATTGATCCTTGCGGGACTCCATTTTTTATCACAGCCCAGTTTGAGTGAGTGTAGGAGGATAGTAAATTGTCTTTAATTAAAACTCTTTGATAATTATTGCTGAGATAGGATTGATTAAAGCATAAGCAATATCAACAATACCATAAAATTCCATATATAGTCTTATTCCTAAACATAAAGTTTGTCATAAAATTCCAATTTTGATAACAGAACATGATTTACACAATCAAAACGCCTTATGTAAGTCACCTGCCAAAACTTTCTGAAGCTGATTTTTAAACAATAGTGACTTTGCATAATGATACACAGCACAAAAACACATCGCAGTTTTTCGAGGTTGTAGCTTTTGAACAAAAGAGCATTCCATTTTCAGGACATTGGCAAGCTGTGACTGCAAAATGTGAACATGATACACAACGTAGTGTTACTTACATATGTACATACATATGAACACATCAGAGACATAAGGTACACCAAAGACAATCTCAACTATGCCAGATACTTTGAAATTGGACATGACTACAGTCCCCTCGAAGAAATCATGGCATCAAAAGCACCTGGGGAAAGGTCCACTACTGGACGGAAGGACAGGCTCTCTCTCTCTCTCACACCATATAGTGAACATTGGGAAAAAGCAGAATAAGAAAACAATGGATTCAAAGGAGTGAAACAAAGCAAGAAACTGATACATAAACCTAACATTTGAAACCAAACATACGACTATATAACTAACCTACATTAGTTAAAGTGACACTGGTGATGATGACCAGCAGAGGCATTGAAACACATGTTATATTTGTGACAGACATTGTGATAAAGCTCATTGGTATATGATACCAATAAATATAACTTATCAAATTTATGTTTGCATATTTACCAATATTGATAGTACAGTTACACATTTTCCAAAACTCACCACCACAAAACAAATGTGACAGGTGCAAGTGAATGACCCATGGGCAGCCGAGTTGGGTGGAGTTGCTGATTGCCATAGCAGAGTCCGAAGAGTCAACAGATGAAGATATGGAAGAGGTCAGATGACTGGTGCTGTTTCATCAGGATATCTGTTCGTTGCAAGGATGATGTAAAAGTCAGCTGTAGAATACAGTTGCATAACCAATTTCAGTAGAATGGAATCCACTGGAAGAGATCTAAAATTGACCGAGCTGCTCCAGATGGTTTTTCCCACTAGGCAGGCTTGGAAGGGAAATTAAATTGAGCCTGATGAAGGATTCATTGCTGTAGGAGGTCCAGAACCATTTCGCTCATCAATGGAGGAAGAGGAGAAGTATGTTGGAAGATCTGATGTGTGTTAGTCAGTCAAGGGAGAGATTCATCAAGCCGTCGTGTGTCTAGTGGCCATATACGCTCTGTAACTGCAAGAGGTGTTGAACCTGGTATTGCCAGGACTGTGATGGAGACATAATTGCACTGGCTGCTGCTTAAGGCAAACAATTTCCACTCTGAAACCTCCTGATACATCTGGACTCTCTTACGATACCTTTCATGACCAGTAGTCAAACAACTGAATGATTTTGCTGTGTCTCTGACATGTATGAACAGGCTTCAGCCTACCCACTTGCACTACTGCACTGACATGTCCCAGAACATGGACAGTACCACATGTTGATGTCATAGTTTTCCTATTACATCTCTGGGAGAGTGGCGCTTCAAACTCATACTTCCTTAGTACTTTTATTTATTACCCAGACTTTATACTGATTGGGTGCTGTCTGCTTTGTTTCCATTTGAGGTTACACATGTTTAACTGGTACAGGAGTACTCATAAATTAAACACAAAGAGTGTAAATATTGAAATGTCAAAAATGAAATTATTTCAGACAGCCAACACCAGCTACACAAACACAATCTGCTTTCCTAACATGGGATTTCCTATGGATGTTTGGTGTGTATATAATTAGCTCTCTAAATGGTGTTTCTTTACTTATATGCAAAGAAAGAGCCTTGTGCTAAGTATTGTTAACCCTTTACATCTTACAGATGCTAATAAAAAAGTGTTTAAACAAAGGAGCCTGGACTTCTACTGTATGTAAATAATTTGCTTACATGAGCTGTAGTTTCCCTTGGATCTTTGGCACATCTGCACCTCATGAGATACATTAATTGTTAAAAGGTGTATAATACATACATATAGATTTATTCAATCAGTACTGTATGCTCACTTCTTAATAAAATTCAAAAACGTTTTCTTTATACACACTTGCACAATAAAAATTCTTGTAGGGACTCTGTACACAATACTGGACATGTCACTGAAACATTCTAATCTATGATCAAGCACCAAGGGACCCCAAAATAAAAATCCTGACTTCTCATGTAGATTGGAGCATCCACTAAATACATTTATGAACACAAGAGTCTGGTGCTACTTCAGCCTCTAATATATATCTGCAAAATGATGACACAGTTGTGTAACAGAAGTGTAGCAACCAATCTAGAGACGTGACTGGAAGCAAACAGATCTACAAACTAACTTAAACCAACACCAATAGAAGCACCCAGTGTATAAATCCATTTTATTTATAGCAACCAGTTTTGGAATTGTAGAAGCCTTACAACCCCATATATAATTTTAAATGAACACATTGCTTTAATAGTCAATGTATCATTATATCTATTATCAGCCTACATCATTCATTGCACTCCAGTTTTGTTGGACTGTAAAAATTGCTAAAAGATAAAGTTCTCCACATCATCACCATCTGTAACCCTAAAATTATTTTGAATTACATAATGTATTCACATGAAGATTTTGCATAAGTTTAGCAAATGAAACAGACATTACTTACACGATTCTGCTGTTTGGTTAAAGATTCTGTTATCCCTCAGTGTCATAAGTACAATGGCAATGAGAACACGGTGATAAAAAAAGTCACAAAACCCAATGCCGATACAGTTATCATTTGTATACAAAAATACACTTACAATCATAAAAAGTATTAATGCATGCGTTTACTTTTTTATATTTGTCTGATGAAAGATGGGAGCTGGGATAGCATGGTCGGTGTAGTGCCTATGCTATGGACTGGACAATCTGGGGTTTGAATGCTGGCAGCGGCAGGAGATTTATCTCTTTTCCGAAATGTCCACACTGGCTCTGGGGTCCACCCAGCCTCCTATTCAATGGGTACTGGGCGCTCTTTCCTTGGGAGTAAAGCAACCGGGGTGTAAGGATGACTACTCACCTCGAACTGGTGCTGAGGTTGAAAATGAGTAGAGCCATACCTCCACTCCACCTATATGTTTTCATGGCATGTACAGACACGTATCTTTACCTTTTTTTACTTATTTGATGAAACAGTCAAAAAGTTTCTGGAATAACTTTAGAAATACATATCCCATTATCTTATGTCAAGTTTGTATAATGTATGAGGGATTCTTGTACAAATTCTCTTTCAAAGATATTATCACCAAAGAAGTGATGCATCACTTCCATTCTTAAGCTGTTGTTCCATGCTAATGAACCAGTCTCACTCTACAACCTCTTTGAGAGAAATGAATTGCCACCTCAAGTTTTGTCTATGTTTGTTCAACATTTACAGTTTCAGTGAAGGGAATGAGTAACTCCAGCTTCTAATAGTGTAATGGCGCTGCACAGAAAATGTGGAGTTTTTCAGCACTCCATACTTTGCTATTCTATTAACATATCCACTGACATGGAACCAAGGCTTGTCTTTATACCCTTTTTCGTTTTCCAGGTTGTGCACTTCTATATGTCTGCTTTGCTGAGCAATTTTTCTCAGAGACTAATGCAAGAATCATAACCTATCATGATTATTGTTCTAAGATTCATCTTGTTATTTTTACACTTCCGGTATAACTGAATGTTGTAGTTACTGTAGATTTATTCAGCATACAAAAGTCAGGAAATTCACACAGTGTAAGCAGGGACAAGATGTTATGTCACGTTCAACAACAGACACACGATGTGCTTGTGAAAACATGTTTTGTATGTTATAAGTTTTGAGGTTTTCGTGGCGACAATATTCTATAAAATCTTCTCAGGATAGAATATCTGAGCTATTCATATACAGCTAGTGTAAGCTATGGACAGTTCAGTCAAGTTACACCCTGCACAAGTTTATGAACAGTAACCAGTGCTACATATGTCCGTTTTTGTTTCTATATTTTGGAACAATTTTAAGGCATTCATGAATTTCTTTTCTAATGGTTTGTGTGTCTTTTTGATCAGTTTGGAGTATTAAGACATGTCAAATATACAGACAGGAGAAAACATTGCCCTTTTGACCATCTTCACTATCCAAATGCTTCTGTAAAACCACCACCACCAACTACTACTATAGGGTCTGGCAGAAAAACCTGACAATTTGGCAACATGGCCGTGAGTGGAACCGTTGGCATGGGTATGTAGTCCTTGAGTGCACTTCTAGTGTGACTCAAAAGCATTTCAGGTGCCATGGAATGCTGTTTGGCAAAGCATCGTGCCTTTGCTGTGGAGCTGTATTTAAAAAACAACGATTCTGTCATTGTGACTCGGTGGATATTTTGTCGGCACTTCAATATTCATCCGAACGACAGTATTCCTAGTTGCACTACTCTGCTGTTGTGGGTGAGAAACTTCAGAGAAACAGCATCTACCATGAAAAGAAAACCTTCAAGAAGAGAGCCTGCTGTAAAACTCCTGAGAACATGAACGAGTGAGTCAGGCTGTTGTCAGAAGTCCTCGGCGATCAGAAAGCAGAAATGCCCTTGCATTAAGATTGTCTGATCGTATGGGGTGCCGAATATTGCATCAAGACTTAAATTTTCATCCTTACAAAATGGTTATGGTTCAACCATTAAATGCTCAAGACACTGTAAATCGAAAAACTATTTGTGAGGATCTTTTAAAAGCTCCAGGTAATGACATTAACCATTTTCTCATGACAGATGAAACAAATTTTCATCTTTGTGGCTATGTCAATTCTCAGAACTGTCACTACTGGGCAACTGAGAACCCTTGCGATATTGATCAGGGATCTTTACATCCTGCGAAGGTTATTGTTCGGTGTGGTGTATCATCTTTTGGGTTGTGATTTCTTTCAAGATGAGGCAGGCAGGCAGGGCAGTAACCGTAAACTCACCGGCTACATTGAGATGCTTCACACATTTCTGGAACCGAAGTTGCAGGGACTTGGTGTTGAAGTCCAGACTCTCTGGTTTCAGCAAGATGGGACAACAGCTCACACTGACAAGGAATGCAGTGTGAGTTCTTAACGAGATGTTCCCAGCTCGCGTGATTTCTTGAAGGGGGAATATTGACTGGTCTGCAAGACTGCCTGATCTGAATGCCTGCGGCTTCTTCCTCTGGGGATATCTCAAGAGCAAGGTGTATGAAAGTGACCAAGGACAAGGGAGGACTTGAACGACAACATCAGGGACGAAGTGGCAGCAGTTTCTCCCATCATGCTGCAACAAGTGACGCAGAACTTTCAGAAATGATTGCATGAATGTGTTGATAATGGACGCCACCCCAAAGACACTATATTCAGGAAGTGAAGACTGTAATTACAATACGTTAAATTTTGTAATAAATTCACACAGAAGATCATGTACTTTTTATTTTAACTTAAAAAAAGTCAGGGGTTTTTGGCAGACCCTGTACTACTGTTACTACTACTACTGAAAATCTGCAGACAAATGCCTTGGTTTGATCAGTTTTCATTGTTAAATATGCTTTTAGCTGTGCATATGGTTCTCTTACCAAGGCAGAGGTCCACAAATTTTCAAAAAATCTAGAGCCACCTCCAAGTTCTAGGTGCTAAAAGGGTGACATGAAATGAGTTCCAAATTGAGGACCTACAGTTATGGAGTAACAAGTGAAATTCACTCTTACCTGGCATTTACTGCTTAACTGATAAACAGTTTTGTATGTAAGGGAAAAATGCAATAATTATGCTGAAAATATTGGGTGCCACCGCAGAAAATTTAGTTGCGCGGATGACAGGGATTTGTGCACCCCTGACCTAAGGTATGTGGTATTCTCTGCGTCAACACAGATGGGATACAAGTGGTAATGCTGAAGCAGCAAGATAGTTGGCAGACGCTTGTTGCTGGGGCACTCCATGGAGCTAAGAAACTTGTTTTCATTCAGGATTCCTTCAGAAATGTGCATAGTACTTCTGCTCTTAACATTAATGGCCAAGCTGAACTGTGAACACTAACCTATGGATGGAAATATGCTGAAACAGACTGGCAGTGCAATTTGCATCTTTGTTCATTAAGTTCCTACTCAGTCATCCAGTTCTAAATCCAATTCTAGATCCAAAATCTCTATTTCCTTGAAAGTATTTACAACTGCATACCGTGAGAAATTCATATAAAGCTTCCGGAACCACACGTACTGTGAACGGTGTGCAGCCATTGCTGTCTGTAACAAAAAAAAAAAAACAAACTATCAGTTATTATTAGACACTGATATGCTCTCACTATAATGGATGACGAAGCACTTTAGTATAAATTACGAAGCAGGAAAGAATTTAGTTGTATTTGATGTCAACACAAGATTTTCGGTTGCACAAATTATTTTAATTCCTTAAACAATTTACCAATGAAATGGATGGATATTCACTTAATATTATAAAATTATTACAAAAATGTCAATATGAGGCAAATAAATTATCTTAAGCAATTAAAATGAATACAAATGTTGAACACAAGAAACTCCTAAAATTTGCAACAATGCTTCACATAACACTGTACTTTCATGCTTCAATTCATTAAATAGTAATAAGTACATTCATGGCTTAGGTTCTAGCTCACTGTATGCATATAGAAAATAACGATCACTTAAACAGTAGCTGCAACCCTTCACATCAAACTGCATAGAACTATGTTGAAACATATGATAAGAATTCTCCGTTCCATTAAAGGATCAGTCCATGGGGCAATCTAAAAGATTTTGCACAAGCGATTAAACATTAATTAAAATTAGAGAAAAAGCCATCATGTGATTCATACAAAATGTATTAATAAATTATTCTTTGGTACATAATAATCTACACAACATGTTTAAAACTAAAAAGGTCATTCTCAAAGGCATCATTCATATCTTTAATTCATAGATATGATACCGTACAATGGTATGAAGTCAGTTTCAATACGAATAAATACTACTTTATCGCACACAGTTACTGTTCACAAATCACACCTTGTGAAAAGCAAACACAAATCACCATATGTCCATCCAGAAACCACTATACAGTCCAGCAGGTTACACAATCACATAAAAGTTTCAGTACACTGAATTAAATCTAATTTTGGACATCTAAATCCTTGAAGACGAGCCCATTTCATTGTTTCAAAATGTCAGGAACCGATTAACCACTGACACAGTGTCATGTTCCAGAAAGAATATGATCCCTTTGCCAAACAATACAATGCCAATAATGAAGAACATCTACAAGCAACAAATGCAAGATATTATTTTTGTATATCATTTATCCAAAGGTGCAGTAGATCTGAACTGCAGTACATTTCATCCATTACAGAGTACTCTAAAACAGTGCTTCTCACAGTGTGGGTCACTGATGAACCTTAAAACGACCTGCATTCACATATGTGAATGCATATAAAAAAAACACGCCTGAAATTAATTTTATATATTTATGCACAAGGACATTTACTGCATTTTTAAGACTTGCTGCATAATCTCTTTTTTATTTTCCACAAAATGCTGATTATTTAATAATTTTATCTTTTTCTGTTATTTAAAGGTTAAGGTCAACCAGTGCCAGCCCATAAGTTGTCTATCACCAGTTACTGAAATATTATTCAGACAAATATTATTGCGTAGGAGGCCCTCTACATTTCACTATTCCATGAACTGGCAGCACCCAGAACTGAATCCGAGTGTTCAGACATTAACTATTGGTGTCTTGTTGGTTCTTTTTAGATTGCATATGGACCATGTTATGTACGTAGTGATGAAAAGGGAATATAATGTGCAGCAGGAAAAAAAGTACAGAATATCAGGTGACAAATGAAATGGTTAATTCTATCCATGACGTTGCTAGAAGTGGGTCCTAGAATTTTGGAGAATTTTTACTCCCCTGCACTAAGATATACCTAGACACTGGGTACAATGTTCTGATACTAGGAAAACCCTTACACCCTGGAGGTGCCAGATATTGCAACATTTTGTATTTTCAAAATGCTGGAAATTTTAATCCCACCCCAAGAAGAGAACATTTACATAAAAAATTAGGATGAGTAATCAGTCATCTCTCTCTCAAAGGATGTTCATTTCTGTGTTTTCCATTTGGCTTGGCAGCGGTTTCTCAGCAGTCTTCTATGTGAAGTGACTGGCCATTGATTAGGTAATTTGATAATAACAGGCATGAATTGAGTACACACAGATGTGGTCATGACCTACTTGGAGGTACTACCCTGGAATCACCTGCAGAGACTGAGAAAAACCATGAGAAACCTTGAACAGCGTAACTGATATCAAATATGAGATTCAAACTGGATACAGTAGAAGCTGTGATATCTGGCACCTCTGGGACTGAAGGGTTGCCAGTTATCGTAATTTTCGAAATATTAGAATGCAGTACCTAATATGTATTTCAGTGTACCTAGCAACCTCACAGACAGATCTAACCATTTAAATTGTCATTGATATCCTGTCATGTTTTCCCTGCTGCACTTTCTATTCCCTCTTCATCACTATTTGTGCAACATGGTGCATATGTAATATATATTTAAAAAAACAGAAACAAGACACCAATAATTAACGGCTGAACTCTTGGACTTGGCGCTGCTGGTTAATGGAACAGTGAAATGTAACGGACCTATTAGTCAATTTCCAGTTAATAGAGCTACTAACATACTCAGTAGTAAGTCATATTATAACTGACTTTAAATACTTACATACCAGAGTACACAGCATCACATCCTAGAAGGCAGTTACCTTCATAGTCACTATAATGGAAATGTGACATCTCACAATTTTAACTAACATCCTTATGTCTTACCTTCAGAATCTTGCGTTCCCTGAGTGATAAAATGTACCAATAAGAAGAAAGGAGGTAGCTAATTGGTATGTCCAGCATGGCTGAATATTTCCTCAGCATATTGATGGACTCCAGTGCATATGCCTTGCAGTCTATATGTATATAAAATAGAACATCATTCACAAAAGTATAGAGGGTATCACAGACATATGCATTTTATATGCATACACAAATGAAGTCCACTTTAGGATTTAATGGTCTTTCACCAAAAATGCAGTATGAAAGAAAAGGCACACAGCATGAAATGTTCAACAGACATTTCTTGAAATGATTTCAGTCTACTTGATGTTAATTGCAGTTCATTCAAAAATGTACCATGTTTGGGCTTTCATGCATAGTGGTGGTCAATGTCATGCAATACAGACAACACTTCAGTACAGCTTCCAAATTGAGTTAGAACACTAAATTTTGTCAAAATATGTTCCTTCTAACTGAGTTATTATATGCAGACTCACACAGTGAACTGGTACACACACTGTTGTGAAACACGTCTCAAAGGAAAGAAGAACGTGAAGGTACTTTTCACACAGTATTATAGGCTCTTTGAGCTGAGGCAGAAGAGTTGGTATGGTGACTAGGCTATGGGCTAGACAATGAAGGAATCATGGCTCAGTTCCCAGGGAGGCCAAGAGATTTTTCTTTTCCAAATCATCCAGACCACCTCTGGGGATCACCCAGCTACCCCTACATGCCTTCATGGTGTGCACAGGGACTTTACCTTTATACCCGGACAATTTGTTTAAGGGATGGAACTAATCTTTATATATGCACAAATTATTTGTAGAACTTACATGGTGGAAGTTTCCTTTCCATACAGAGGTATGCTGTAGCGTAAAATATAGATACATGATTCTGATGTCGACTGACCCCAAGTTTATCAAAAGTTATTACCTGAAATACAGTTATGTTGTAGAGTTAATATCTGAAAGTCTGGCACACACATAAACATGTACAGTCATGAAGCCACATATTTATATTGTGGTTTTAACAACATTCAGGTATACCAAATGGGAAAATATGACAAATTTTAACAAGTTAGGAAACTGACAGACACTGCAGCAATTCTGGTACATTCATTCTGTTACTTCCTCATGATAAGTGTCAAAAATATCAAGTTAAGTGAGCTGCAACCTTGATCAAGTTCAGTGCTAATGTAGACCTGGCACCACTGAAGCCTTTCAATTCTCAGTCTGGTTGTATGTTTCATCTGGAGTGGTTGTACTTTGTGGAATTCCTCTAATATTTATATATGGGTTTGTGCTAATATGCCCTTTGTATGTACTTTCTGCAATGAAAATGTTACAGCTACTGCAGTGGTATACCACTGTCTCACATAAAAATTGAAATTTGAAAGTGTAATATTTGTCTCCTTAGCTGATATAAAAATGTATGCAACATTCATAACTTACAGTATCTATGGACAAAGCTTCAATGTGATTTAATAGAAGGTTTGCTACTATATCTTCACGCCATCTCACTGCAGGATCATCAGGAAGGTATGAACTCCTGCAATGAAAAAAACAAACAAATGATTGTAAAACATGTGAGTTACATGGCTATATAACTCAATCATACTGATGTCAGTGTGTATAATAAATGAAGTTGTATGTGCAAAAACGTATTTCCAACTAACTGCAAATCTGTTGGTAAACATGTGTATTATTAATCCTCTGACATGTTTCGACTAATAATAATAACAGCCATCCTCAGGGAGACTTAACACAAAGGAGCAATTAATGCTATGGCATATCATCATTAACCATACTTCATAATTCTATAAGTAAATAGTTGAATTATAAATATTTTATATTAAATGTTTACTAAAGTTAGATTAAAATTTTACAATATTTGTCTTAGATTCTGTTTGTATTTCTTTGCATCCAAATGTCTAAAAGCAAATAGCTGTCTCAATATTACTATATTTACTGATGTCGAACAGAACAATCCTTCAAGGCGAACTTAAATTTTTGTACATCAGAAAAAGAAAATTAAACCATGATTTGTATCATGTACATTTAAACACTACCAATGAATGGGGTAAAATATGGCAACCCATAGAAAACAATATCAATATGATTATAAACAAAGAAATGGAAAATCATTATAAAATGATAATAAATTGAAACACTTAAAAGAAAAACAAGATAAATTATCATTAAAAATCACAAATTTTATCCCTGAATAGAATAAAGGATTGTTGTGTTTGACAGCCATGAATATAGTAATACTGAAATGTCACGACATAACGGGAAGAATTCAACAAAGATTGTCAAATAGTTGTATTTGATCCTAGCTGGATCATGAGCCCAGTAGAGCACAAATAATGTATACTTTATAAATTTATGCCTTGTTACCTTTTGAACCTCAATCTGAAACTCAACCTTTGCCTCAAATGGACTAGGATCAAGTGTAAGAGGACCAGCAATATGTATTTCAGTCTAACAATAAAAAATCATATAAATAACTGGAAAGTTCATACTACAGTGTTTCTGATCTGCACAGTGACAGCAAACATTTTTGTCCAACATGAATTGTACAAATACATGGGTCACACTTTGTACCTCTCTTTATCAACAGTGGGTGGACCAGAACAGCGTAGTCGGTATAGCGACTCGCTACAGGCTGGATGGTCTGGGATCCAATGTGAGTGGGGGCGAGATTTTCTGCACCCATCCAGATCAGCCCTGAAGCCCACCCAGCCTCCTGTACAATGGGTACCAGGTCTCTTTCCCAGGGGTAAAGCAACTGGGGTGTGGAGTTGACCACCCACCTCCATCTAGTGCCAATGTTAAACAAAGAGTACAACTATACCTCTGCTCCCCCTCTGGGCCTTCACGGCCTTATCTAGGGTAAAATTTACCTTTACCTTTATCAACAGTGAAACCTGTCCTTACTTGCATAATGTGATGTTGCTTGCAGGAATGCCCAGAATGTTACAGCTGTCCCACAACTCTTGTCTCCTTACTACTCCCTCTTGTTTGTAATTACCTATGGACAAAAGTATGATCACAGACATTGGAAATGCCTTAAAAGAAGACTATTATCACACAATTCGCAATTTTCAAAAAACCAACAAATGCACTATATTATTAAGTATTGTTCAATATCCCCTACATATTTTATTCTAGGTTCACCGTGCATTTTCAGTAACTAATATCTCACTACCAACTAAATGCACATTTATTAAAAAAACCAATATAAGGTTTTTTTAAAATCGTCTAATATGTTTCGGTTTCTATGAAACCATCCAGTGACCCCCTGATGATGGTTTCATAGAAACCAAAACATATGTAGGGGCCCTTTAGACGATTTTAGAAAAACCTTATATTGCTTTTTTTAATAAATGTGCATTTAGTTGGTAGTGAGATATTAATCCCCTACATATGTTTCGGCTCCAGTTGAACCATCTTCAGGGGGTCAAGGTTACATTCATATTACATCCATTAGTTATTCTGATGATATACTATATATATATAAACCACAATATAAAGTCAAGTTACTATCACATTAACAGGCAACAGTACATACAATTCTGTTGTATACTCTTTGAACTGTGACACAAATTGTGTCCACTTTTAGAGTTTAAAGTATAAATATATGAAATATAAAAACTGACTCTTCAGCAAGTAGATTGTCATTAAAAATTGCTGGCAGTGGTTTCTTTTTATACAAATTGGAGTTGACCAAGCCCTGTTAGTTTTATCAAGTTAGTATTATCAAGTGTCAATGTGTCTTGTAATGTGGTGATTAACCACACTACAAGAACCCCTGAAGATGGTTCAACTGTAGCCAAAACATATGTAGGGGATATTGAACAATACTTGATAATATAGTGCATTTGTTGGTTTTTTGAAAGTTGTGAATTATCATCAAAATGCACGGTGGATATAATGTGAAATATTATCACACAAGTCTAGAAAATATTTCAACTAACCTTCCGAAAGGCACAATAAAAACATTTGACAGTCACTCTGTTGCGCTAGTTTAAGTATAATGGGCCCAAAAAACATACATTCGTCATCTGGATGGGCTGTCACGAATAACACTCTTTGTACATTTCTCAAACGTCCGTAATCTGGGAAGATCTTCAGGTACACAGTTGCAAAATAAAAGACAATGCAAAGGCATATGTATGCCAAAACTGCTATCGTAAGATGTTCCATTGTTTCTCTAGCATATTTACATATCTCCTGTACAACTATATCACTAAGTTTTCTCAAATCTTCTACTTTATCTTGAAGTGGAAGTACTTCAAGCATGACCGACATCAGCAACGACTTTGATATATCCCTACTGTGTATATCTGCCAGTATATAAAGTGACAAATATACGGCTACGTGGGCATACCTTAAAATTAACTCCCGTTTCTAAGACATTACTACATTACATATCTATATACTTTCTAAACCTGTGATTCCGCGGTCGACATTTTTAAAAACCAACTAGGACCATATTTATCACAGATATTTATTAGAGCCCCCCACCCTTCCCCATCAATTTTCGATGACCGTTCCGAGGCGCTTATACAGCACTACGTGCTCCCATGGAACTCAGGTTGAAACTATCACGGAATATTGTCGCACAACCTCGAAACAGTAGTGACCGTGACAGAGATCCAGGACTGTGTGAGCACCATGGTCAGTAGTTTACACGGGTTACCAATATGGGAGCTTACATCTGTGTTGGCGCGGCATGTACGTGATGCATGAGACCACAGTGGGACCACAGATTATCTGTGGGACCAAGCATGTTGCATGTTGTGCACGATATTTGCGACGTTCTTGCGTACGATCCCGATTGTCATGTCAACATTGGCAAAGCTCGGCAAACTTGGCTAGATAGTCTGTGGCTATTGGCATACACGAGGGTCAAATTAGGCCGAAGGTTATATATGCTGTTGTGCCTGTGGGACGGTTTCATGTATTTGTAGATGTGAAAATAAGAGGATGAGTACTCAAGGTGAATGTGTTTGATTGATTATTTCTACCAACAAATGCACCACGGTGCATTTGTTGGTAGAAATAATCAATTGTACAAGAATGCACGGTGAATAAAAAGTGAAGTGAATGTGTTTATTTTGAATTTGAATTTAAATTGATTTACATTATGTGAATCCAAAACAGGTTAATACCTTGGATGTAGAACAAGTCAAGACAATTTTACTTACCGGAGATGCTGGTACAATACAATTAGCTTAAAACTGATTTAGCTTAGTTTCTCTTTCTGTATTTACGTTAAAGTATTAATCTGTAGAGTAGAAGGTATGAGCTTGTAAATAATTATTTAGGGCTGATCTAATCGTTTAGGGTTATTACTTAAATTTTGGACGCTGTTGGAGACTGTTAAAATACTTTTATGCCAATTGAGCAGACTCCTTTTCGAAATAGTGATAAATTTGATGAGAAGGTTACATTTTTGCTCCGTGTTAATGTTATGTACATCAGAATTTAATTTGAATTTATTTTTGTTGTTAACCACAAGTAAAAGAAGTGATAGTATATATTGTGATTGAAGAGGTAGAATTTTTAAATTCTTAAACAAATCTCTACACGAGTCTCTACTTATGCATCCTGTAATAGTGTTAATTATATTCTTGTTTATTTTAAAAGTTTTGCATTATGTGAAGAATTTCCCAAAGTATTAATCCATAGTTCGTAATAGAATGAAAATAGGCAATAGTAAACTATGTTCAGTGTTTCCTGTGACATAACGGGCTTAACTGACCTCAATGCACTTGATATGTTTGTAATTCAATATGAATTTTCAGAATTTTAAAGTACATCTTAATATGCAGAACAAGTGCTACTGACTATTTGATACTATGCAGGGGCATCAGTATATCTGCAAAATGTTTGTCCTATTTCCACGAGCTGTAAGGAAAAGTTGGATAATATAATTTTAGTAATGGCCCCCCCCCCCCCTTCTTCTTCTTGCTGTCCTTGGTATTCTGAGCAATATTTTCTACATCTGTAACTCAAAATATCTCTCTTCTTTTTATCTGGTTTCCTTAGCATCTAGCTTTTGCATCCCAAGAGCACTGCTGGAGCACCATTTTCTGCACTAGCTTAACTTTAGTGCTAGTTGAATGCCCAAGCCTTTAATGATTGTTGTTAAATTTGCCATTGCTGCTTTGCCCAAGCTTCTTCTCTTGATCTTGTCTTTGATGATTGTAGCTTGTTACTGTGCTGAACAGACCATAGTACAGTGATATAATAATGGAGTGATTATGAACCTGGTATAAAACTTCCATTACTCCTCTGGTTTTCAGATGTGTGCGCCAAGTTGTCGAAGGCAATTCAAGAAACTACTGGAGTTCAAGAATTGCAATCAGATAATGAATTTATTAAGCAGATGGTAACTGCATCCTTACCAAAATCTAAACATTCTACAGTGGATAGCGAACTTAAGAGGGTATGTACAATGGAGCTCTTATGTATGGACATGAATTGTTATAAACTGCTGTTAACATTGTAATTTTTAAAGTATTTTACCAAGAATAAAAAAACTAAATCCTTCTATG
Organism: Reticulitermes speratus; assembly: GCA_021186555.1. Lineage (NCBI taxonomy): Eukaryota > Metazoa > Arthropoda > Insecta > Blattodea > Rhinotermitidae > Reticulitermes > Reticulitermes speratus. Next base: position 16,612,486 of record JAJKFL010000010.1, read on the forward strand.
TATATTTTCAATGTGATGACCACTTCCTTAATGCATCTGTTGGGTGCATGATGTTTTGATATACAGGATTTACCAATATTTGTATTAGCATAGTTGAAACTTTTTCCCTTGTTTGACATACTTTTTAAAGCTTTTCCAATACATGCAGCAGTCGAGTGATGGATAATGTTTAATAGAGATCTAGTAAGTGTAACAAGAGACACATTGTGCAAATTTGGCAGTAATAACATTGCATGGATGAATGCTACGGCAGCCACAGTCAGATTGTTTGAAATCATTTTTGGGGCACTGTTATGATCAGGGGTTCACAAATTTTCCAAAAAACCTAGGAGCCACCACCAAGTTCTCGGTGCCAGAACAGTGACATTGAGTAAGTTCCATATGATTACCTACAAGTCTGGACTGACCTGTGATCATTATCTGGTGCCTTCTGCTTGGTGCATGTGAACTGATACATGATTTTGTATGTAAGGGAAGAACCTGCAACAATTATGCATAAAGTATTAGGGACCACTGCACAAAATGTAGTTGCCCATGATTTGTCCACATCTCATTATGACTTGAAAATTTCCAGTGCACACACATGAATCTGTAGATCAGGTTACTGTACAACATCAAAAGCTTTTTGTAGGTGCTACTTACTCAAGGTAACACTGGATATTACATGAAGTGTGGTGCTGCTTTCGAGTTTAGTGAACATGCTCGTCCTTTTTTCACTTGATGCCACATAACTGTGTAGTTGATATCTACATTGAGTGAAGTAATCAGTGAGGAATAAACTGGTGAGTTTCACTGCAGTGCATTGTAATGTGGGAAGTATTATAGAATATTTGTGCCCATTTTATTGATGAAGTGTTAATTGTTTCAGAAATTTGTACTTTTAAAATTCAGGACTGCAGATAAGAAACATGTTCCATGTGTAAAGAAATGTTTGTCGTTGAAACAGAGGCGTGAACTTGGATTGTATAAGTTAAATAGGACAGGAATGAAGTATAAGGATTTTGAAGAACTTCATTGCCTGTGGAAAGAGTACATGAGAAGTTGCTTGGGTTTGGCAGAGCTGGAAAAGAGGGGGTAAGGAAGTTTGTTATTTATAATTAAAATTTTGCATAGTTTGCCTCTTAAACTAAAAGTAGCTGTCTTACAGATTTACAGGTCAGCCTGAAAGCAAATATTGGAACCATTTCTCTCAGCTGCTTCTAAAAGCAGACTACCATGGAGCACATCTTAAGGTTGTGAGATCTACTTGCAGCAGTCTTGTAGGGCAGGCTGGAATAGTAGTATTTGACACAAAAAATACATTCAAGATCATTTGTAGGGACAACATTGTTCGGAGTAAGTATAAATAGGTGTTTTAACGAGGGATTGTGGGCTTTATAGTGTGGCATTGTCATTTATATCATGTATTATTCTTATTTTAGCCATTCCAAAACAGCCTAGTGTGTTCACTATGGTACTGGATGACTACACCTGCACTATACATGGGAAGTACTTTTGTATGCGGCCACAAGACAGAAGTGTGAAGAAGATAAAGACTCACATGATAGCAGACCTGTGAATTTCAGTACAATGTATATTTCTTTTGAACAAAATCCTCTGTGAAAATATACATGGTGAATTCTTACCAGGGGCATTTGGAGACTTTTATATGGTGTAACACTTCCTATTTCAGTAGCTCAACACTGCATACAATTACCAAGATTTACAGGCATGTTAGCTTCATTATGTGCATGTCTGCATATGTCAACTTTAGTCCCACTGGACGGATTTTCATAAAATATGATATTGGGGACTTCCAAATTTGGTTAAAATTGGATAACAGTGTTGGGCATTTTATATGAAGACCTAAGTGCAATTATATTGTTGACAGCAACAAAGTTGCCATATCAGTCTCTTTTAGTTAGATGGCACGAGGCTGTTAGGATAAGAGGTGGTATAAGCAATTTGAAATATTTTTTGTAGGTCAACAGCACAGGAGAACTCATTGTTGCATTCCTGTAGCAACAAGGTTACATGGATGCACAGAAACATTTTGCAGTGCGGACATTTTTTAATCGCGCTCCCAAGCATAATTTTCCCTATAAACTAATTATGTCTTAACCCTTTGACACTGGAATCAAATGCCTGTAATGACCTGCAGAAGACTGAATTGAAATGGGGACTGTATAAGAGCAGATATATTTATATGACCTTCAGCATTTTCAGTATCACACTGCATGTCACATATGTATAATGTTGAGTGCCAAAGGGTTCATAGCTTGCAACAGGGAAATGCACAGTTGTACTCCTACAACACACTTCAACTGGTAGTTACCTTCATCTTTTGAAGTGTTTACAATAAAAAGCTGCAAAAATGTGTCCTCACGTCTGTCCACCTCTGTTTTGCACATCTAATACCTAATGCAGGGGTCCAAAAAATTTTCACAAATCTAGGAGCCTGAGGGGTGACATGAAGTTCTGCAGTGAAGACCCACAGTTCTCTTGTGAACCTGTCATCTGGCACTTTTTGCTAGGTGCATGTAAACACACCTCTGTATGCAGTGACTGCTGAAATATTTGGTGCCACTGTACAAAATTTGGTTGTCTGGGATTTGTGCACCCCTGACTGTATTTCAGACATTTGTTAGTGGGTGGCTCACTAAAATCTGTGAAGTTAACCCCAATTTTTGTTAGAATCAGACAATGACAGACACTTCACATGAAAACATACTATTTGTTGTCCACATCTGAAATGTATCTTGCTAAATAAATACTCATTGGAGTGAAAAACTTTTTAACAAATCTACCAGGAACTACAGACTGCATATACAGGTTTTATGCATACACATTTTTTCTGAAAGTCTTAGTTTTTGCAGATAAACACATCATAATGCCATGTCAACAAGTGGCTAGGTCTCTACCACTTCCTCCTACCTTCATACTGTACCAGCCAATGCTGCCTATCCTCCCTCTCCCTGGACCCACCAAAGTGATCCCTAGTCCCATTTGGCACTGGTGTCATGGAATATTTTCCCCCCTTGCTTGATCAAATGGATAAATGACCCAATATACACTTTCATTATTTTTTGCTCTACAGATAATTAGCATGGCCCATGCCAGACTGACTTGCTACATTGTTAAGATGCCACTTTTTTCCCTAACTACAGATTGAAATATTTATGAATTCATGATATCACATTTCCCAAGAAGGAGGTGGGCGGGGCATGTAGCACATATGGGTGAGGGGAGAGGTGCATACAGGATTTTGGTGGGGAGACCTGAGTGAAGGAGACCACTTGGAAGACCCAGGCATAGATGGGAGGATAATATTAAAATGGATCTTCAAGAAGTGGGATGGGGGGGTCATGGACTGGATTGATATGGCTCAGGAAAGGGACAGGTGGCGGGCTCTTGTGAATGCGGTAATGAACCTTCGGGTTCAATAAAATGTGGGGAATTTCTTGACTAGCTGACGACCTGCTAGCTTCTCAAGAAGGACTCTGCTCCATGGAGTTAGTTTAGATATCACATTTCCTTACAAGATGAATGTGGAGTGCCTTTGGCGAGTTACAGATATAGCTTAAACAGTTGTAAGTTTCTGATGCCTCTTTCATGCACCATATTGAAATTTATTCTGTGATCAAGGATGTTTATTGTCACCTTTAGATTCCAATATTAGGTACACTTGCCATCAAATATAACACAGTTACCTAGTTCACTTATTATTATGTTACTTGACTTTCTTTTGGTGGTATGTATAAGTAGGATGGATGCCATACTGTTTAATTTAGTTTCCTAGCTCACAGTTTCCTTCTGTTGGTATTACTACAGTTCTAGAATTCTTTCCTTCAGCATCATAAAATTCAGTCTGAAAGACAAATTGCTCCTGTAATGGTGGTCAGTAATGTCAGATGATGCAGTCATTGACATCCCTGCTTTGTATTGGCTGGGTCCTGGGTTTCAGTCCGTCTGGAGACAGCCCAGCCTGATTGGGGTCTTTTATTGCCATCTCAATCCCTCCAGACAAATGGTGGGACTAAAACAGCCTCCCCGATGTATATTTCAGTGTTCAGGGCCTAAGAAAGAACTACTGAAATTAATGAATTTGTGTCTCAGAACAAGTGGTCGTTTCTTTTGGGCGATACTTCCTAGCAGGCTGCAACAACTGGTAGAAGAAATCACAGGTGCCGTGGAAAATATCGCTTGGAAAAACTGGCTGCAGTGATGCAAAATTTCAAAATGTTTTTCTGCAATGGCACTGGATGCACAGAGATCACAAACGTATGTTTTTATGTGCTGTAGGACTGTGATAATCAGAATACTTACGTAATTTTTTTTAAAATGAATGATGTCAAAGACATATGGTCATAACAATGACCAGCTTCAGGACAAATGGTACCTTGGGCAAACAGAACTCAGTTTCACAATTTCTCTGACCCAGTGGAAATGCTGTTACTACCTCACCTCTGTTTACACACACACTTTTGTGGCTTTTTGGTCTTGGATGTCAAATATTTCCTTTCATTATATGCTCTGACGCATATGACAGCATGCATTTTCTTAAAGGTATTTGGGACGGTGTTAGCATAATGCCAACAATGCCTGCATGTTATTCACACCCTCCTGTTGCTGTTTACAGTGCAACTTTCATTACAGTTACTGGTCTACCAAGAAACAAATATTTGTCATCCATTTTTATTAATATTGCTATGGAAAATATGACCATATTACTTGAGAATATTGGAAAACCTTACCTTAAAATAAAATATCACATCCTACCCATCACTGACTGTAGTGACATCTGCTACAGTAGTCAAAGATGACTATTAACTACTTTAACCATATAATTCCACAATTCTACATGTATGCAAAATGGACCAAAACTTTGTGCTAACACATCACTGACTAGTTAAGTACAGTATATGTCAACTTAGGTTCTTCATAATACCCAATACACACTATTCATACTGTACTTTAAAAACTTGAAATTTTTAAAGTTTCTCTTGTATTGTTTTTCAAGTTCCTGAAATACTGCTGGTAGTAACACAAGGATTAACTGTTGAAAAATGCCTCTTACAATATGGCGCCAGATATAAACCAGTTCTTATCAATAATTTACTTGATTGCTGTAGGAAGGATCATGTATAAGGGTTCTGTAAGGAACTCATGAAGTTAAGACTGTGTTTTAGTTCAAATGCTTAAGAGTGATGGTAAAGTGGGTGAGAATGACACAATATTTTAATCATATCTGCTTTCTGACCGTAATACACTGGATTGTTTTCCACTTGACTCTACTAATTACAGCTGAAATAAAATTAACATTCTTTTTGGAAGTGTTAAATTTATCCACAAACATAAAGTTGTCTCCTTAGAACCATGTAAAGCCACATTCTTCAGTTTTAATCTACTATTAAGTTAAATTCTATTTTTATTTTAATCATCTCTTTACAAGTTAAAGAGTATTCACAGTAGTAAATACATAATTAGTCTTTGTAATTAACAGAACAAGTCAGTGTAAACATACTGCTGACAGCATGACAATGCCTTTGAAATAAAAAATAAATATACAAAATGAATGTTGATTGGATTTGCAAGAACACCCAATTCAAGATTACAACAGTTGGTTAATTTTTTGTTAATGGTCAGAATAACAATAAATTATCATACGTATAACATTTTTGTAGTGTTATAAAATGGAAAACGGGTGCTCTTTCCAAATTAAATGGATATAATTGCAAATCCTCATTTTACTGCCATATTGTAAAGGAGCCACAATACTTTCATTCTCTCAAACACTCTACCATTGAATACTTTCCCTCCCAAATGTTGTTTCATACTTTGGAATGGATTTACAATTAATGTTCCACTAACAAAACAGGACAGAAATACAAACAACATGCCAGACATAAGAAAGTAAGATATCCAATCATGTAAGTTGCATCAATTCACGCTGCAACAGTAGAAACAAATTCCAAATCTTAAAAAAAGTGCAAAGAAAATGCTGTTTGGTCAAGACGATGATTAGTTGTTGCTGCAGTAATTTACCAGTCATTCTAGGAATTTCCTGACATTCATAAATATACAGTATATATATATATATATATGTACTACATTATTTCATGGCATGAGATGTACTGCTCTGAAGTACCTTTCATATTTAGTACATCATATTTGGTAGTTACCCATGAATCACCTATCATAGTTTAGTAACTTAATATTCAATTCATGTTCCATTCTGCCTATGTGGTTATATGAATACTTAGTCTGCTTATCACTCAGTTATCTACAGTTACTAACACCCTTTCATTCCTTCAACAGAAATAATACAATAATCAACAAGAAGAGAGGGAAATCAAAATGATTCAACACAATTAACAATATCCATTCCCCAACACATGATCTGAAATGAGAGGAATGGAACTGCAACAAAACTCCTACCAATAACAGCTGTGACTTTAGATGTTCCAACTCCCTCGATCACATTTCTCCTCCAGACAACAATCGCTAAACACACACACTATTTCAAATCACTTGTGTAACAAACAACAGCCCAATGCACAGATATCAGTCCCTTTCACAGACACACTGCCTGTAATTTCACACAGGTTCACCACTTTTCTCTTTTCAAACCTCAAGGCAGTACCAAAAACTACACAAGTTCAGGCATACCTACATACTGTAACCTTGATATGGCATGCCTGGAGCATATGCATTTGGATATGCTGGAGTGTAACCTGGACCAATCATTCCTGGACCTGCTGTTAGCATTAACTGTGGCTCCGCTGCAAGAGAGAAGTCAATAATATCAAAACAATGTAAACACCTACAATGTCTCTAGTTCCTATAAATTCCTTGCTCAAGTTACTGTATTTTTATAATAAATTCCCAGTCAAATCACGATGTGCAACAAATCAGACGTACTAGTCATTCTATAAAGACACAATTTCGTTTTAACAAACAACTGTTTCTAGTCACTTCCCATAAGATCACTTATATAACTTCGATATGCAATGAACAATGTGTTAGATATCTGTGATGCGAGTCTGCGAGCTGAAGGAAAACATTCCCAGCCCCCTCTTTAACCTTTTGGGGCTGGAATTAAGTGTCCAGTGTACTCTGCAAGAGATCCGGGATTCAAATGACTACCCATTAGTTTCCATGTTCTTGGTGAACGACTTTAGTGGACATTCGGTTTCCTCAGCATCACACAGCGTATCAGCTGTAGTAAACTTTCAGTGCAAAGGGGTTAAATATTGTGAGCAAAAACCTCACACTAACTGCAACACCTTGAACTAAAATGGACCCAGACTTAACAGGAAACTGGAACAGCAGTGAATGCTGCACAGCATGCCATCCTGTGAAACAATCTGGGTGAAGAGTGTTACAAGTTGTCAGGTAAAATAATGTCCCTGTATTAGTCCTCACACAATACTGAGAAGAAACTTACGCATGATCATAGGCTTGTGGTCCTGTTGTGAAGTCTCTTCAAGTCTCTGGGACTCAGACTCTTCTAGCTTATCAACCTAAGGAAAGTAATTGAGCATCACAAGATCAGTAAGAGGGTCAGCCAGTGCTCAACTCAATGCATTAGAAGTTAAAACACCAGAAATTCTAATCAGATAGCAATGTTTTGGTGTTATAACATTTCAAAACAAGTTTTACAAACATTTTACTACTTTTTATCCTTTACATTAAGAAAAATGTACATGCAAAACTGCCACTACAGAATGAAAAAAAGTACCAAACACAAATTTTTTAGTTGTACAAAAATCTGAAATATCTTTGTGAATATTAAATATGGCAACTCTTTAAACATTCAGTCTGAGCTTAAAGTTGCATATCAGACTGGATGATACAGTTAAAAAATTATTTTTAATATATCAAATGACTATAAAAGCAGGAAATATGTATTTCACTATTACCAGTCAGATACCCATTGAAAATTCAACAAATCCCATCTCTGCTACAGCTTCACAGGCAACCCTTCCACTGAATGTGTGTAACAATAACAGTATAGAGATACACCTTTACCGCAAAGCACTACTGTTCATTAGCATCTGATATGAGTAAATCTTCATTTTCTTCACTAAATGCAATGAATATGGCCAGCTTGAAACAATAAAGGTGCTATGTGATGTAAATTTTTTCTTGCAATGTTACACATGACAGTAACGACATGAAAACATTGTCTGGTGTCGTAGCTCACTGAGGTTTTAATTTGATTTCCACTGAAACTAATTTACCTTTAGGAGATGGTTTTAAATGCCAATTGTATCACGTGACAGCGTGTGTTTTTCTGGCTTAGTGTAGACATTTAAATCGCTACAAAGTATTGCAGAAAGACCAGCATTTAGCGTGCTAGGACATTCGCCAGTACATTTTAGAGACCAGCATATGGTCATGCATGACAACAAACTGACAAACACATAATGCCCTCTTTAGACTAATTATATATGATTTTTGTGAGAAGACTACTGCTGAAAATTCTGCCCCACACCCCAGCAGCTTTACCCCCAGGCAAATGGCCTCTGGTGCCCACTGAATAGGAGGCTGAGTAGGCCCCAGAGCATGTATGGACATTCTGGACAAGAGGAAAGACTTGCTGCTGCCAGGAAACAAACACAACAATCCTATTGTCATGAAACAATGATATGAAGTACAACATCGACATGTGAAACAATGCAGAATGTGCACGAACAGTATGAGCAATTCTGACAGCCTCGTGTAAGCTTACCTTAGTTACATATTCTCGAGTGACCTGGATAAGGTATGGCATGGCAAAGTCAATTATATTGTGTCTCCAAGCCAATTCCAGGATAACATCAGGATGCAACAGATCATAACATTGAAACAAACAAGCAGCAAAACAATCATGATTCCCTTTTTCCAGGAACCATGCTAACAATTCTTCTGCTACCTCTGCAGTCTTTGATTCAGCGGCATACTCCATAGCATCCTGCAAAACAATGAGCGTAGTGTGCAGTATTTACATAATCAAGTACAATGCTCTTTACCACAGAGTTAGCAAATGATGATGCTTGGTTTATTTAACAATGCTTTTCAACTGTACTGTTTACAAGGTATAAAAATGGTAGAACTAAAAGATCTGCCTGTAATTTTTTTTTACGTTTTGTCATCCGTTGTGTTAGATATAATAATGAGAGAAATAAACTGCTGCCAACACAACTAGTAAGTGTTGTACCTTTAATTTGGCAACATGTTTCTAACTCACAGGGTCATCTTCAGGCCAGTAATATAAGATACACAAAAGGAACTGTATTAAGTTTTGAATTCAGATCCCAATTTTTAAAATTTGATAAAAAAAACATGTTGCTCTGTCAAATCAACTATATACAAGACAAGATTAAAATGGTTAACCTTTTCTTGTATATAACGGATTTGACACAGCAACACGTTTTTTTTTATCAAATTGTGAAACTGATATCTCAATTCAAAACTTAATTGTACTTTTACATATTTCATACTACTGGCCTGAAGATGACCATGTGAGGTAGAAACATGTTGCCAAATTAAAGATATAACACTAGTTATGTTGAGAGCAGTTTATTTTTCTTGTTATGGTTTCTCTGTATGTCAGCAACAGAACAGATAATGATTGAAAAGTTATATTGTGTGTGTGTGTAATGACAGTTATAAGTTCACCCTATAACCTGCCATGAAGGCCCAAAGGGGAATAGAGGTATACCTCTACTCTTTCTTTAACCTCATCACTAAATTGGGTGGGTGGTCAAACCAAACCCCAGCTTTTTTACCCTCAGGAAAAAGGACCCAGTACCCACTGCACAGGTGGCTGGGAGGGCTTTGGAGCCTGTCTGGATGGGCATGGAAAACTGCACCCCAGATCGTCCAGCCTCTAGTGAGTCCCCATGCCGACTATGCTATCCTGGCCACAATGGCAATGACAACGGAAGCTATGAAGTTGAATCTTCATACAACACTACATTAAAGGAATAACACAATCTGAATAAAGACAAGACTTTATTTTGATTCTGGTGTTGGATGACTAGAACTCCTATTATGTACGTGATGTATGCACAAATGCATATAGGTCTTCATGCAAAGTAGGGGCACACAATCTTCCAAAAATGTGGAAGCCACTTCACAATTCTAGGTGCCAGAAGGGTGACACGAAGCAAGTTCTATACAACGACCCACTACTATTAAGTGCTACTGTTCAAAATTTAGTCACTTGGGAGACTTGGCACGTGAGATTTGTGCACCCTTACGTAAAGTGTCTGCCATTTTTGTCTTATTTTAACCAAAACTGAAATGACTAAATTTCTCGTAAAAGATATTGAAATAATCCATCAATCACAACAAAATTTTTATTGTTTTCAGAATTAGTATTCATTATGATATGTTTTTCACTGACCTGGCCATTTTCAAGTAATACAAAATATATACAAAACACTTTGGAGGACCTTAGCAACATAAAGGCTATAAAAATAAATGAGATCTAATTTTTACATAACGATAATAATATATAACAGTTTATGTTACTGATAAAAAGTTTGAAGTTGTACGTATTCCACATGTTTTTAAGATTTATCTTTTACCAATTTAAGATTTTCTTATGTAAAGTAGTTGATTATGATATATAATTTTATTGCTTCTACTACAGATAGCAAATATGGCCAGGCATATAACTGCTTTGAGTATGAGTTATTCCCTACCATAGTAACAGCCATGCCAAGCTGTTGGCATTTCAAGTTACATAAAACTTAGGAACATTGTTTCTTACAATAAACATTAACTGCATAAAAATATCCACTGTACAGCAAACGAGTACCATAAGCAATCTTACCTTGAATAACCGATCCTTCTTGCAGAGTTCAACTGATTGCTTCCAACGGTTGTTGCCCTTGTAAAGGTACGCAGCAATGCGTCGGAATTCTATCAGTTCATGCTTCTCCAGCTTTTGGGCCAGTGCAATGTTGTCAAAGTTATCGAAGGCATCAATTGAGGTACGAAGCCCTTGGTAATCTTCTTCATCAATTAACAAATTGTTAGTGCCTCATTAATTGCTTTGTTGTTGAGACTCTGAACTGAGCGAAGGTAAGGCTTCACTAGCTGCAGATGATTTACCTACGGTTAAAAAATTAATGCTTTCATATCAATCCATTAAATGTCCATTACTTTCACATTGCTAATAATTCAACTGTACAATTTTGATCAAACATATTGTTTACACAACACAATTATGTCTCAACTCTATGGGGTTCCATCTTTAGGAGAGATATTCCGATGTGATGAAGATGCACAAAGTAAAAGGGTTCTGACAATGGTACACAGCTCAGTGAAACAACCTTCTTCTTTTGGACTTTGTCCATCGTCCTAATTCTTAAGAAGAATTTGATGTTTTGGAAGTTGGCGCTGCTTCTGTCTTCATGTAAAATGGGAAGAAGCACCTAATCTTATGAACTCCTTAGAGCTACTCTCAGTCACTGGGCACCATAGTGAAGTAAATTTGAGATATGAACCTGAGACCAGATCTTGTCTGTAATATTAACAGATTAAAAATTAACTAGATGACCTAGAATCTTTGAATGGCTATTTTCCTGTTCCTATCTATGGACAAGATCTGGTTTCAGGTACACATCTCAACAAGTTTATTCACTATGGTGCTCAGCTCCTTCTAACGGGTTGACCAAATTTGGTGCGTCTTTTCATTTCAGCTGAAGGCAGAAGCAGCAATGGCTTCCAAAATGTCATACTTCTTTAAGAATTAACAAGATGGAAAACATCCAAAAGAAGAATTTTGTTTCACCAGTTATGTCCGTTCTACAATCATCTAAAGAAATGTGAACACATCCCAGACGACAGTAATCATCTGAATGAGTGGCAAGAACAGGAATGAGGAAAAAATTGCTGAAAACAATTCTTTTTACAAAAGATCTTTAATGCCCTTCAAGGCAAGTAGTAGCCTTGCAACACAATGTACTCATGCCACCTTAAATCCACAAAATTAACTGGAGGTCATCCTGTTACTGTATGTTTTGTATCTCACCATTACAAAGTTTTGAATGGTTGCTATGAAAACCTGTCACATTAAAGAAGGTAATACCATCCAGCAGAATCATGGAAGTCTGTCTAATCACTTCACTTCGTCAAACCTCTTCTACCGGTATACCGGTAGGTGTAGAAGATTTACAAACAGCTTGCTATCTTTCACAGCCTCGAGCTATAGCTCTTACTCCGTTCCATTCAATTCCTCTTTCCTTCAAAATCTTCTGTATCCCTTCTTCCCAAGTCTGTTGGGGTTTTCCTTTGGGTCTCCCCCTATATTCTGGCTTGCCAGGACATTTTGGGGTACTTATCATCCCCCATTCTTGTGACTTGCCCAAACTATCTCAATTGTGCTAATTCTATCCTTTGTTTAAGGGGAATTATTCCTAACCCTATTCTTATTGATTCCTTATCCTGTCTCTTAGTTTCCCCTACATTTTCCTTAAACTGTCTGATAATACATTCCTAATATTGTGCCACATATTTTACAAAAATTTTAGTGCCTAACAAGAAATATGAATGTGGCAGTCATTTCAAATGTTGAAGTTCAACAAGCTTGTTAAATCTTTGCAGCTTGGCACAATAAATAAACCACTCTATATCAGGATCTCTTACATCATGTGCAATTTAATTTTTCTTTTTACACATTCTCCTTTCAGTATCCGTGTTGTATTTCTTACCTTTGTAAAGAAATTTACGGCCCTTGTGTGATCCATACGAGGTGCCAAAACCAGTAATACATCATTCAAAAGCAATGGTTTGTAATCCAAGTAGAACTGAATTGCCTTATAGTAGAGCTCAATGTTAGCAACCTGTAACAAGACAATTGTAACAGTTGGAATAAAAACTACAGGCGGACTGATGGGTGCAACATTGAAAAACAAGATTGCACTCAAAGGCAACATACTTTAGTACTCAACACTGGTTTAAAACAGCAGGTCAATATGTCTCCACACACAACTGTATTTCTATATGTAAGAAACCCCAGTACTGAAGATTTCATAAAACAATATTCTGGGACACAGCACTATATACACACACCACCAGCTTTCCCATTGAAAATACAATGGAAAGATTTAATTCTTAGCTCAAGATAGCCTGAAAGAACAGACAGCGCAGCTTGACTGACCAGAGCATACATTCCAGTGTCATACCACTTATGAGCTAAAGCTAAGGAACTTAAAAAAAGACACCCATCCCCCATTACATGCATATCACTTTAATGAACAATGATGATTTGCACTTGTTTTTTGTTTTAAAGGACTACTTTTCTGCGTTTACGGACACATGCGAGCACATGGGTCAGTACACTTGCACCTGTCCTGCTGCATTCAAATTACTGGAAACAGGGCAAGTGTACTACCACTGCCCATGCGTATGTGGATGAAGGTGCAAACTTACACTATCTCTGCTAATACTAAATACAAATTTTTTAACTATTATGAATAAAACTGAAGGGTCATACAGCCACTTACACAGATCACTGCAAACTTAACCTTACAGTGCCAGGTCCATGTGAATGTTAAGTCCCACTACAAAAACACAAAATCAGTTATATTTTTTAACTATTTCAAGGTTTAAACAGCTCTGCAACAGACACAGACCTTTGTGATGATGTCCTTGAAATGTCCTTCCCTCCATGCTTCACTTGGATGGTTCATCATAGCAATCACAGCATTATCATACTCTTCATACTTGTCATATAGGAACACTAACTCTGCCCATAAATGTGCCTGTTCTGCAGCACGTAATACCTGAAATATGGCACAAAAATTGTACTATTACCAGCAATTTCAGAATACAGTAAAGTCTTACTATAATGTTCTAGGAAATATGAATGACGAAGTCCTCCACATCACCTACCAATTCATTCGCTGTTATTAAAACCTGAACCTTCAACATCACTGATACCAAAGCCAGTAAAAACATAAAGGTCACGTTCACTCTGTAACCTGCCATGAAGGCACAGAGGGGGTTGCAAAGTTATAGATCTACTCTTCCTTTAAACTTGGCACTAGATTTGGGTGTGTGCTCCACGTCACACCCTGGCCATTTTACACAGCCAGCAATGACCTGGTACCCATTGTATAGGAGACTGGGTGGGTGGCTGGTGGAAGGGTAAACTATGCTATCCCGGCCCACACCAAAGCCAGTACTTTAAGAAATGCTATTTTTTAAATCACCATCTGTTAGGTACTGAAATATTCAATACTACAGACACTCTGCATTCTTGATACTAAAAATTCTGGTACAAATTTAAAAAAATTTGGTATCAGCCATACAGTTATTCATAATGCTTTTGTATTCACATATTACTAGCTATTCCAGATCTCTGTAAAGGTTTCAAATATGACATTCTTAACTCCTTCTGTCTTGCAAATCTTCATTCTCAAATGAAACATCTGCATACTTCTGCTGCGCTATATTAGCAGCGTCTATGGTAGCACCACTGTCTTGTTTCTGTTGAAAAACAGCTCTTCCCAACCTATTAGAATTGCCCAACAGTTCTGAGGATGTCCCACTTTAGTCTGAGACATAAGAAGAACAGCACCAATAAAACATGTCCACTCTCACCAACAATTCAGTTTTTTTTCCATTTGCCATATGTGTTAGAAACATACTTTAGCTGTTTCAGCTTTCATTACAAACTAACATTCTCATCAACAACCAACCTACCTTTGGAATGTTGACTCGAGACCAGAAAAGTTCCAGATGCTCCCTCATCTTTGCTGGTTTGTATTTGGAATACAAAATGGCCAGTTCTGTAAACATGCCCATATGTGCTCTCTCCAAACCAAGTGCTGCCTCCAATAAGTTTATCAATTCTTCAAAATAGCCTCGATCCTGGGGACAAAATCATTAGTTTCACATGTGATCAGTTATTCACAGTCTCTGAAACCACTTCAAATTGAATCTATGCATCTGGTAACTGTGTCACAGGTAAAAATCAATTATGTTATATAAAATTCAATGAGAGTCAATGTATTAAAAACTCTTGAGAACTACATATCCCATAAATACAGAATACTGCAGTTTCAAGTTTTAGTTAGGTACAAAAATCCAGGTGATTAGTATCATTCAAATACTTTGAAAAACATGCACACTTTAATTTATTTCTTTATGAAACTACATGTCCATCTTTGGAGTCAGTGAACGCAGCAGTCTTAGGAGTGTGAAAGTCAAATGAAAATTTCCATGTGTAAGCATCAAAAACAACCTTTCAGCTTCACTCAAAATTCTGCCAGACTGTGTTCAGTGATAATCAAAGGTACTAAAATTTACTGCTTCAGTTTTTAAATTATGTGAGAGTTGTTTCTCTACACTGCATTGCTTCAGAAATTGGGGAGTATAATCACCAGGACCAGCCACATACAAATCTGCAAGAGACCAATTTGAACTTGTCAAATTCACACAACAGGCACACAATGCAACTAGACTCTCTCATGTCTCAAATTTTATGAAATACAGCCTTCATGGAGGTGCACTGTCAGGTCGTGTCCCATGCATACATATATACCCTGCCTGTTAATGCTTTCATCCAGATAAAAACAGGACTTACTTTTACAACACATGCTTTGCACAACTGCAGAATTTCTATACAAACAACCTAAACAGATCACAACAGTACGCTCTTGCTTTTAATGCCTTCCATTTGAATTTTGTACAAAAACAACATCTGATTAAACAATAATGTATGTAGTGCATCAAGTTGTTAAGACTTTACAGACACTTTAAAATTATGTCACTACTGTTTTTTGAACATGATTAATGTTGTTCGGAGAATCTTCTTTACACCACCAATGCCTCTCTTGCTATTAACATGTCCCAGACACTTCATACTTGTCAACAAAATCTGCTTACTGCAGCACATAAATTTTACTCAAAACCACAGTGAAACTGAATAACACTATGAGGAAATTACTTTTGACAATAATACACACTGCACTGTTGTGTGTGCCACTTTGTTAGCCACCGTTTCATAACGCTGCCATTACAAGACAGCACTCTCTGCCACAAATTACTGTCACCAGTGACAACATGCACAATGTTTGTCATGAAAATATAATTGAAACAGAAGCACCCTGTTGGAAAAACCCTGCAGAAAAGCTAACTATACCTGGTAATAATTAATTAAATCTTCTAGTTCATCTGCATGTACTACAATGTGAAGACCACACATCTGGGCCAGGCGGAACTCTTCACTGTCTACACATGCAAAGCACACCTCCTTCCAGGTTCTTGTGCTGTAATAAATTACATTTTACTTTCATTAAACCACTGTTCTACATGACTCTAAAAATGGAGATCCAAAACTGCCTAAATGTTCTAAAACTAGTTACACTCAAGTTTCTGAATGGTAAAGGTCAACTTGTCCATGTGCACGCCAGACACACATAGAGAGGGAGGCGGTAGCTCCACTCATTTTAATCTTGTCACTAGATGTAGGATGCGTGGTCAGCCCAACGCCCTGGACACTTCACCTTAAACTTAGAAGACCTTGAGAGGGAAAATAACTGAATATGAGGAAATCAAAGAACACAACCTAACTGTCAGTGATTCCAAACCGAAGTCCTAGGGGTGCTTCCAGCACTGGCAGGAACAATAAGAACCTACGTTGACGTACATTAACCATTCAATCCTTACTCTTTTGATCTTTGGATTCAATTCTTTTTGAGCAGGGCTCATATTTCATAAAATAATGGAATCTTTGAGCGAAAAATCCCTGCAAGTTCACAAAGCATCTACAACACCCTTCAACATATATGTCACTTCTAACTTGGCAAACACAGAGCTGATAAATGTACACTGCATGTATGAGGAACAGATACAATGACTAGCATGATTCTTTTCTGCAGGTGCTCTGAACAATTAAGTCTTGAACAAAGACAGGATACTTCCACTGTATAACATGACCTAGAAAAGAAAGTGGGGTTGGATAAGAACTGTCAGGAGAATCAGACTTGGACAATACCTTCAAGTCCGAAGGCAATTACGGATTCCCAAACATTTACAGTGCAGCATCTTCCAGTTAAAAAGAAATGGCACACCAGTTTCAAGTTTATAATGAAATAATCAATGCCTAATTATATTTTGGATCAATATTACATTTGATTCTATTCATGCTACCTACCTGTTGCCTTCCTAGCACCATCCACAGCTCCTTGAAATTCTTTGAGATGCACAAGTGTAATAGCAAGACGGGCAAAATTTGATACATTGTTATACAAAAGCTTGGCTGCTTCATACATTCCATCATCAAAGCACCGATCACCAATCTGAAAAATTAAGCAGGGAAAATTACCACCCACTCCTCCATCCACCCCACCGCCTCACATTCAGGTTTGAGTCTGACTTCCATAGCCCTCAAAACAGGTCCATCCCCATAGTTCTCATTTTCTCCCTCTCTGACATCCCTCCAGTGACAGAAATTCTGCGTAGCTTAAAAGAGCCTTTTGTACCCTCACACTGTGCAAACATTTCCACTTGTCTATACTGGGTTCTATCTTCTTGCCACCTCCTGCACACCTTCCTTGCAACCTGTCTCCATAACCTGGCACAACTGTGCCCTATTCCATTTTACCCTTTACGCACTGGCATCACATCCTCCAAATGCTGGTATTTAACAAGAGAAATACACGATGTCGCAACCCAAAAGAGCATAACCTGAATACAGACTGCTTAAAACCGTAAATCTTACAGTGATGTCTTCATTTCTCTATTATAAATCAGTTCGATGGACACGGGAAGCAGCAAGTGCATCACAATAAATATTGACAATTGTACTTTTATTTATGAAATTTGTTGAAGTAGTCCTATGTACAATACAAGTGCTGTCATTTCAAACAGGCCCTGCAACTTAAAAACTCTGCTGGTTATGGGCCGGGCGTCTCACTGCCTTAATCATGATTACTATCATAAACACTATCACCACCAATTATTACATTTTATCAAGAATAATTGTATTTCTGGCAATGTTCATGTTAGCATTATGGTCATGCCTGAAAAATCCAGTTATTCAGCAATGATTCTACCACACTTCTAGTTATTCAGCAATGATTCTACCACACTTCTGCATGTTTTTGAGCTTCAGAAACTCAATGCCGCAAATTACGTACAGCACCTATACAGTGCAATGCCCTGTAATGTTTTTGCAGTACAGATTCAAAAATGAATAATACCTTCTGGATATCGGCATGATTAGGACCAGAGATGAATTCTTCAAGGTCAGCCAATCTGTTAGTTCTTGCATAGGCATATATCAGTTCAGATTCAATATATGATTCCCGCGCCTTCTTCCTGCCATCTGGAGATATCGAACCAAATCCTCCCAGCTTTCTGCAATAACAATATACATACAATTATTGCCCCTTACTCAAGAGAATGCTGTGGACAAACACAGTGTGGGTACAGTCCCTTAACACTCGTGATGATGGTCGGGGGGAAAACATACAGATCCTGTCAAAAATATGAGTCTCTATCACTGCATAACTTCTTTCCAGTGGTCGCAATTTGTTAGGTGTTTTGTTTATAACAAGTCTAAAGTCAAAGTCATGTATAGCTCTAACCATACAGACCACACTTCAGGGTAGTGTCTTTTTAACTGGAATATATCGGCCACTGATCACAAACAAGGGACGGTCAGCTTTCCCCAGCGCAAACAATTGCCAAGGAGAAGCGCAAACTCCTTGGTCAGTATCAGTACTTTTCTCTGCTCTGACATTTGAACATAATACAGTAACGCAGACCAGTTCTCATAAATGTTAAATTATTAAATTTTCAGGCTGCTAAATGAAGCTGCTGAAACAATTGCAACATCAAGTTTCATCACACCACCAGAAGTACATTTAAGTGCTACACAAAACACTGTTACCAAGTAAATAAAATATGCACTAAATGGTAGAATATATAATATTTTGTGTGTATTATCAGTATATTTACCCAAATGGCTTCATGATCCACACATTAAATATACAAAAAAAAGTAATGTCAAAAATAATATATCAACATCTGTTACTGCATATAATTACAGCAGTGCACAGAATGCTGTCTACTGATGATATGATAACCATTTTGCTATCTCAACTAGTACCTGTTTTATGAGCGGTTTCCACAACATCAATGTAAGCTGATGGATCATCAGCCTTGATGAAAGAATCAATTGCTTCCTTCACTAGACCCTGCTGCAACTGAGCCTTGGCCAGCTGGCTCCACACAGGAGGCTCGTTGCATCTTTCAGCAAATTCATACGCTCGATCCAGGTTATTAACATTATCAATCAGGACCTAGAAATTGAGTGCTTTAATGAACCAATTCTTACCCTGTTATAAGCATACAAGTACAGATCATTTTAAATATTTTGATACCGTTTCAAGAATTGGGACATCTCAATCTAATGACTTGGCCACAGCTAGGTGACCAGGACCTGATCCCTACAAGGGCCAGGGGTTACAAGTTTTGCTATCATGTTCATAATACCAGCTACAAGGCCCACTCAGCCTCATATCCAATGCGTTCCAGTGGTTCCAGGAGTAAAGTGGCCAAGGCATGAAACTGACAACTTACCTCCATTTCCCCACATCTTCATAGTGTGATATAGGGACAAATTTACTGACTCTCAGATGTAGTTTCTTCAGCAGAATTAAATGTGAAGCACAAAATTAAGGTGAACACAGACTGACAATCTACTTTACCTTGATCCTAGTTTCACATTTGCAATAAAAATGTTTCAGCGAACTACTAGACCTCATGTACTTAAACTACAATTTGTAGAACAGAATTTGCCAATGGATCCAAAACACATTAAATTAAATTAAAAAAAAAAACACTAAAAAGTAGTATTAACATACTTCATATGCCCCCAATTTCAAACACAAAGTTTTAGAGGATTAAAGTTTTCCAAGATATGACGCTGTGTCACTGGGCCAGTGGTTCCTGATGTCCCAAAAGATCTTCTTGGACTGCTTGATGCATGATGATAAGGGCACCATGAGCCTTTGAAATGTCAGGAACCAATCACCCAATGACACAGCATCACACTCCAAAAGGCCCAAATCCTCAACCACACCAGTGTAAGACCTCCAAACCTCACAAGAATTTTTATTGTTAAAAACTTTTCTTTAAAACAGCAAAAAGAGGAGAAAAGAATACGAAACTGCTGAAGTCATCACATACCTGGAGAAGTACTTCATGTATAAAACTTTATTGTTAATATACTGAAAATCAACCCAACAAAGATGATTTGCACACACAGTTATGTAATGGGGTTTTACAATGTTTAGCAAACATTTTTTTGATTCACAGTACATTGAAAACACTATCTGAAATTAGTACGTCTTCGTGTAAAGTGGCAGCCCTGATATTCCCAACTTGTTCAAAAGCATGGATTTATACTCAACTGAAAACTCCACTTACTAGTTCCATACAAATGTACACAACATTTTCTAACCATTAATCTGAGTGTTTTTCTTGTAATGTGGCAGTCAATGTGAACAAAATTCAATTTGATCAATGAAACATAAGAGGACTGCCAATATTACATTTCATACAAATATATTCAAGCAAGCCAGGTTTTGACAAATAAAAATGCCGTCACAATATGCAAGATTCCTTTACCAAAATACACAATATGCCAACACACCATTACAAACGATGTGTTAACACATCTCTACTTTCAACACTGCCTCATTCTTGCAGAAATTTATAAGTCAATGGAGTAAAGAAACCGAAGAACATCAGCTAAATTACCTGAATTGCAGATGTGTTTACATCAAACTTCTTGAATATAGCAAAAGCTTCTTCAAACAACTGGTTGTTTATTGCAATGTTGGCAATGTCAGGAGCATCATAATTATCCAACCTGTTGATATATTCCATTACACGCGTCCTATCTGCTTTTATTGCAGTCAAAATCAGCAGGTTCTGAAGGTTTCTATATTGAGGGGGAAAAAAGTAACCAAATTATAACCGTTAATATCAAATACTTCATAAAAAAATCAATGTTTAAAATATGAAATAATCCTTAGACAAGCGGTTATGCACTAGAAATACAAATTCAATGTGAGAATATCATATATGTCAATTCCTATAGCAACATGGTTCAGGCACCACCTCAGACCAAGTAAAGGTGTGAACATAGGTGAAAATTCTACGCAAGTTACATATGTTTGTATTCTTCATCATGGTTAATCATCCCTCTCATCACCACAATTTTGCCAGTTTAGATTTCTGTACTGGGCTACTACCCATGCAGAACCCTAACAGCATAAGAATTCTGGAAAATTCCCAGGATTGAGACTCAAGAATATGCATGGGGTTGGGGGGGGGGGGGAATTCAGATTGCAAAGCATAACATTCTTGAGGATTCTGCTCTTCTGGGATATGATACTGCATCACTGCATAAGTAGTTCCTGACGTTCTAATGGCACCACTGACCCAATGATGCAGCACCATATCCCAGAAGAATGAAAATGACAACTACACACATGTGAAAGCCTGAAGATATGGTAAGGACGGCGTACCAAAAAAAGATTCACTACTGGCCAGATTAAAGACTAGCACTACTTGTCACGCAGGGTTACTACAATAGTGTTGTATTTAAAATACAGCTGAGTAAACTTAATGTTCTGCATCCCACTGTAATTGTTTCAAGAAGAAACCTATACCTTTCTTCTTGAAATACAAACACAATGGGATGCATAACATTAAGTTTATAATGGCTAGTCAATCTAAGAGCATCTATCAATACAAATACAACAGTTTTCTTCTTGAAAACTGCAAAAATTCAATGGGTGGATGAAACCAGGAAAGTGTAAATGGTGCATGCTGAATGAAGAAGTAAACTGTCTGAATAGGACGAAACAAAACTAAGCTCATATGAGTGTTTGGTAAATGGCTAAGATGTCTTTCTACAATGACAAAAAACTGTGAAACTACAATGACAAAAACGTAAAAACTACGTGTCAGTGAAATGACTTCAATTATGGGCACTGGCCATTTCTGATTTTGTATGTCGTTTATCTAAATAAACAATTTATTCCTTCCACTTATTATGATGTAATTTCTGTATGAAAAACTTTCAACATTAAGTGGAAAAGTCAACGCCCCGGAAGGGCACAGTAATGACATTTCACTGCAAATTTTTTTTGTTTGAATCATTACCTCAACAAAGCAGATCATTTTGTGAGATGAATGGTAGGTACTCTCTCTACGTCAGTACAACCTTCTACTTACTTTGACATACAAAGTAATGTAACTTTACCTGTGGTCACTAAATACAGAGTTGTCAAGAACAATCTTTTCCAGGAGTTCAATGAGCTCGTTGGGTAGATCTGCTGTCATAAAAGCTTTTACTGTAACTGAAATATCTTCTGGATCCTGGGTTTCTGAGAGAGCTGTTTGAACCACCTGTTCAAATAAGACGTTTCATAAATACGGTATTTTATTCTGGGCAAACGTTAGAAATCTTAAGAAAGTTTTTAAACTACAAACAAGGGCAATAAGATTAATAGCTAATATTTCAAGCACTACAAGTTACAAACCATATTTAAAAAAATTAAAGATTATGACACTGCCTATCTATGAAATTCTTCTATACGTTAAAATGTTCGTAAGTAAATTCAAAACTAATTCTATGTTTCATTCACATGATACGAGGATTAAGTCAGATTTATTCATTACAAGCCACAACACCAAATTGTTCGAACAGAGTACTGCTTACAACGGTGTGCTTGTTTATAACAAACTACCTAGCGAAATTAAAAGTGTTATGTCCATAATAAAATTTAAGAAGATACCGTATATTCTCGAATCTAATGCGCACCCTTTTTACAGTTTTAGAGGGCTAAAAAATCAGATGCGTATTAGATTCGCGTGCGGATTAGATTCGCGGTCTAGAGCTGGATTTTGGAAAAATAATTGAGCTGCTGTACGTGCCGTAAGAACAATACAATACAATAATCTATTATTTTATTATTTATTATTATAATTTATTATTCATCAGACTCGCCGTCATCACTCATAACTGAATCGTTATCCGTGCTCTCCACCCAGTCACTATCATCTTTATCTTCAACATCGTCCTCCCATACAATGTCATCGCTGCCTTGTGTTTCCGCCATAGTCGAACGTTGCTTTCATCAACTCCAAAAATTGAGCGGCTTTGCGGTTTCCATTCTCCTCTGCGCACCGAATAACTTCACGTTTGAACTTCGCCGTATATGAGAGTCGTTTAGATTTTAGGTGTCCCTCTTCCATAACTACGGTACACGACAAATTGGAACAAGCACCTCCCACGTTTCAACAACTAAAGCTCAGCTGGCTTCAAACGAGATTGCGCACGTCTGTTGAGAAAGGCCCCGCCTCTATCGGTATGACTCATCGGCCACAGGCGTAGCGTCGGATTTTAACGCATTGGTAACACCAATATTATTCAATCAGTCGCCCCGTGGGCAAGGGGTGGTTGAAGGAAAGGTGCGCATTAGAATCGCGACTAACTTTTTTTCGTTTAAGAAGTCGCCAAAAACTGGGTGCGCATTAGATTCGAGAATATACGGTACTTAGAAACTTCCTACTTGAAAAAGAGTTATTCGGTGGAAGAATTTATGACAGTTGACTCCTAATTTGTACAAACTGGGTTAAAAATGTATCTCTGTATTGTAATTGCCAGTGCTTTCTTCTGTGTACTATGTTAATCAGGGTCTTGTGTGGTCTTGTACATGTATGTAATTATATCAGATTTACGTGTTTGTTTGCTTTCACTGTTTACTGTAACTACTCTCTGGACGTGTCCAATATCATTCTGTAATGATGTATGGATGAAATACAATACAATGCTTTAGCAATCAATAATTCCTTGGATTTAACAGAATTGATATAATTGTACCGAAATGACAAAAGTCTACAATTTTATTCCAATTATGTGGGCATGTCTTGCAAAAGCTGTAGAACATGACAATGTGATTTATGTTAGCATAGAATAATTTATACTTACAACTTCAGTGATGTTACTTTACCGACACAGGCATAATACACAAAGTAATGTGATCTGAAATGGATAGTGGCAAAATACAGCCAATACTACCCATACATATGGTTCATTTAACTCATGTATTTTTAAGATTTTTCTTTAGAATCTTTTGTTCTGATTATAAAATCCATTAATGAGAACTAGCACAGATCAATGTCAACTGTTACAGTAGGCACTTTGACCTACATAAGCCTAAAGAAAATGAACACAGTACATTTAAGGTGACATACAATCCAGAGGACTGAAACCTCCCACTTGTCCTTTAGATATATTACACTCTAAGGCTGCCATTTTCTATGGTGTAATGAACACCAGCAAGTATTTCAGCTGCTAACAACTCAATGATCAAAACTTAAATTATACATTTCTTCCCTATTCTGAACAGTGAAAATGTGTTATGTTGCAAAATTCTCACACGACAACTTACTTGGTCTATTAATGGTCTCTTGAAGGGATTGCTCTCATTTAGGACTTCAACCCAAAGTTCAGGATTACGTCTTCGTACCAAGTACCTGTGACAAACGTACACATCAGCAAAAGAGTAACTGATCCTTGAATTTAAAAACAGGAAACCATTTTAACCTTCACATTCTCAATAAAAAGGTTGCAGGACAAATACTTAAGTCCTAAACTTCTTCAGCCCTGAAGATGGAGGCAGCAGATTCTATGAATGCAATTAAGTGTATACATGTCATCCTATTCCAGACGACTTAAATCTTCAACACAAATGTGAGAACCTCAAATCCTGAACACAATTTTACACTGTTCTTGTTTCTAATGGCTTAGTCTACATTTTGTACGAAAAAATCCACCCTACATTTAACCGTTTAAAGCCTAATGTTTACTTTACATATCACAAGGTTTAATATCAAAAATCCTAGTTTGCCCACAAAGTATACTTGTGTTCTGCATACATCTCAGAACAAAGAGTGATTTATGCCTTGTACAATGTTAACGGACTGACTTTTGTAATCGAAATGGACTTGTTTAAAATGTGGTATGAAGTGGGTCTTTAAATAAAACATGTTATGTTTTATCCTTAAGGGGTTAAACGATAGTTTGATGTATTACAGATAGCACAGAAAATCTGCTCCATAAAACAGAACATAGACACTGAGTTCTGAAACTAGTATGGCAATCTGCACTGATGAGCATGCATAATCTCAATCAACATGGTGGTAACTATGGCAAAATAGTAGACGAAGTGTTAACAAACCACACTAAAATGCGATCCTTGGCTATTATTATTCACATCCATCTCCCACTTTATTAACAGGTACAACAGACTTTACACTGCTGTGGCAATTGTCCTTATTCCAAACACAAACTAATCTTCAAATGCCACACTCTGCAGCCTGTGTGGACTTACTCCGGTAAAATAACAATTACAAACAACAAGAAATGCTAGTCACTGAAACATTACCTTGCTTCTGACTTGAAGAGGGAGTTCTCATTGCAGACATTGATCAGTTCCCGATCACACTGGCCTCTTTCATATGCCACGCAAGCTAAGTGAGGATCCCGTTTTTCGCAATACTTGCCAACTACTCGGCTATCATAAAACTGGTTTTCTCTGCAGATACAAGACAGACAAGTTGATGTATAAACACAAGAAATGGGAGCAAGAGAATAAAAAACCTACTTATACATTTAAAAAATATTCAAACCCAAATCTTGCTCAACAACATGAATACGCACTTGAGGAATCTCTCAGGATTGTTGTTACTATCGATGTAGATTTTAGCAAGAGCATTATGGGTAGCAGGTTCAACACAACCCTCATGTACTCTAGACTCAAGCCATGGTAGTAGCAGCTTTAGGCGGTTTCTCTTCTCCACCTCCTCTACTAATTCATCAGTGGAGAACTGACCTCTGACCACCAGTATCAAGTTCTTAATAATATCCTCTGAGCAGTCAACATCTAAAAGACCACCGATTACAACTGGTAGTCGTGATGGGTTCACCTAAAAATAAAAAAGAAAGACATTTCCTTCAGGTTTCACTTAAGCATCACATTCAGCACATTCATATGACCAGTGAAAAATGTATCAGTAACTACAGCAACGCTGTCTCCAGGTGAAGGAACCTGCATGTGTATAATGTACATCAGAAGTTTCAGAATAGTTTATAACACATGACCTTAAGCAAATAATGATGGACCAAACTGATATGTATGCAGAACAACAATTTGGGGGTGGGGAGATAAAATGTGAATGGGATGGTGGCTTGTAACAACTATGCTTCCACAGGACAGCTATGGAACATTTCCCTAATTACACACAAAACAGAGAAAGAGAGACAGTAAAAGAACACAGACTGTCATCCACAACGGTTATGATGCAATTTCTCATCCTCCAATTACTCTGATGTCTCACCATGAATGGCCACGACCATACCAACCCTAAGACCTAGAATGTAAGGTGGGTGGGAAAATAAAGAAACAAAAATTCATTCAAATTCCCAACACCAACACCCCTCATGCGCTGCAGTGTCTCACAAAAAAGATCAATCAAAAGGGCAACAACATCTCTATGTCTGCTCCACGGAGCGCCTCTATATCCTAGAAGACTATTACACATGATATCACACCTTTGATGTCTGCCACTTATTTTACTTACCAAAATTATATCATACAGCTGTATATTTCATGCACTTAAACTTTAGCTACAACACTTACAAAGACATGCAATAATTTCTTGTTCTTCTAGTAACTCTTATAGTAACAGCACTTTCATATTAACGATACTGGCTATGATATTCATTGCTGACATTTTTAATGTACTTGCACTTAACAGTCCTGTCCCTATGAAATTTAAGACATTATGATTCTATTGCAAGTAATATGAACAACTGGAAAGTGTATAGGCATTTAATTAAAAATGGGAAAACTTACCTTCTGGACATATATTTCAATGTACTTCTGCAAACTGTTGCGATACAGATACAGGACAAGATCATGTACAAAGTCAAAACGGTCACACACTATAATAAGGGGAAGTTGGTCTGTGAGTTTTGCTTCCTTCAGAAAATTTTTAACTCTTTCAGGATTGTAGCAATTGGATTCCCGGCATATTCTCTCCACTTCTTTGATTTGGCCAGTCTTGCATGCTGCCTATAATCAGAACAGTAAACAATTAATGTAACTTGCATACTTCAAGAGCACATCATTAGAACTATTCACACCTTACTTCACACAACTCTGTTTACACTGCTTATTCTACTAAGAAATTTCATAGTCACCAGAATAAAAATATCTGTCACTATATTTAGCACTCTGTGTTCAGACTGCAAGAGGATCTACACTCAAATCAAACAGTTACAATCATCTAGTGCACCAAAAATTAATATACTCATTACACATCATGTAACAAGTCATAGTTATAAACAGAAGGACAGGCAAAATTTTTACAAGCATGACACAATTGTGAAACTGGAAAAGTACATGATCTTAAAATTTTTTAAGTGTACTGATAAATATCTGGGAAAAGAACATGGAAATGTTAAGTGTAATGCACTAAATCTTCTCTGTTTCTCTTCCATCTCACACAGCTACAGTTTCTAATTTCTACTAACTTCTTGATGTAAAAAAACTAAAACATTCAGCTTTCATGGCAGTGAAAATTGAGGCTGTGGGCTTCATGGTTATGACACTGTGTGGTTTTGTCGGCAGACACACCTGTTGCCACATCTGAAGTGTTAGCAACTATGTATACAGTGTCATGACCCAGAAGACCATGTCTGTATGCCATACAACAGAGACATCATCATCATGAATACTGCCTGCAAAGTTCATGTGAGTTAGCCGACTGTGAGTGAAGAAACTCTTGCTCTGGAGACATGTATAACATTTCCGACCAAAAGTCAAAGAGGCACGACCTACATTCGCATATGCAAACACACGTTTAAAAAACACACCTAGAAATTCATTTCATGTATTTCGGCAACAAGAAAATTTACGGCACTTTTAAGACATGCTGCATGATCTCTGTTTTATCTTCCACAAAAGCCAGTTTCTTTCATGCCTCAATATTTTTCTGTAATAATATGTTTTTCATACCACACGCTATAATTAAATACCAACCCAGTAGTTTAAAGGTTAAATCTGGTATCACTGTATTTTGATACGCATGAAAGTGGACAAAACATGAATAGTATTTTGTAATTGTTTTTCCTTTAACTTTGTCATTTTTATGAACTACACAAAGCTTGCACTACAACTATGCAAGTAGAAAACATATGACAATTTTAGGGGGCCATAACCAGCACACACTGTGTACTGCAATGATATTTTGCTGAGAAAACATTTATGAATCTGAGCTTCAAATATGAATGAACGATCTTTTCCCTAAACTTGCCTTCATAAGTTTTGACCCATCTTAAGGACTGGGAATACATATTATCAATTTTCAGATTTATTCTAATATTTCTTAAAAGATACCAAAGACAGCCTGATAATCTTTAAACAAAAAAACACTAGAGTTAATTGACATGAACTACACAACCCATGAAATACTGCATTTGTTCCATTCCACCTTCTTTGCCACAGCTACGATAAAACAGAGGATCGGGGCCAATATGGAACCCCCCAAACCAACAAATGAGCACACACATGCATATAATGCATCATCCAATAATAGATACAAAAAAACAAGGGTAAGAACAAATCCTTTGTAGGTCAGTAACCACAGACAAACATAGACACATGGAACAGCAAACAAAGAATGTACAACCCCAGCACAAACACACATACATGCCCACAAAAAAATGACAAGCTGAGGAAAAGAATTATCAAGATGAGTTGTAAATAGTAAAAAGTTAGAAAACGTAAAGTAAAGTAAAGTAAAGTAAGTAAAGTTCACCCCATAATCTTCCATGACGGCACAGACTAGGACTAGAGGTATAGCCCTACTTTTGCTTTAACCTCGGTGCTAAATGGGGGTCAGTGGTTAAGGCCACACCCCGGCCACTTTACCCCTGGGACTGACCCAGTACCCATTGTATAGGAGGCTGGATGGGCTCCGGGGCTGGTCTGGATGGGTGCAGAAAATCTCACCCCCCACCAGGGTTCAACCCCAGGACTGTCCACATAAAGTATCTAATTATACACAGGGTTTTATCTGGCATGAAGTAACGCTTAAAGTGGAAAATTAAACTGCAGATTCAAAAATTTGGAACAGCATATATAACTGGGCCTACATACCAACAACAAAAAGTCATGAGTGAACAAGTTTCTACATGTTCTGGACAACAAAAATTAACAACGGAACTGCTCTTACAGCCATGTCATAAAGAAATGTGGAAAAACAAGACTATATAAGAATTTTATAAACTACCAAAAGCTATCGATTTTGAAAGATGTCATGGAGTTGTTTAATACTGATCCTACTACACAGTTGAAATGAATGCCAATGTCTATGGACATCCAGTGATAAACAGCAGCTCTTTCAAGTAGATTCTCCCTGTCCCCTTTCCATCTGAAGACTTAGACAGAGCCAGTCACCAACAGTCGTGGTTTCCTTTCTCTCGAGACAGTGGCCTACATCAAAAGTATCAGTCACGTAATTCTATGCATCCTGTTGTACAGCAACAATACAGAATTCCCCTTAATTCTACCAAAACAAAAATGCCAACTTCACAAACAAGCTGCTCCTGCTGGTGGTGTTGCAAAAGAAAATTACAGAGTCCCACATACAAAACATTGTAATCACTGTTTCTATCATCTGATTGCAACTCTACTGTACCTGAATGTACTTGAAATGAACTTCCTGATCTTGGCTAAAATTCACAATAGAACCCAGGAAGTAGAACAGGCCTTCATAGCTCTTGAATGACTCAAACAGATCAATTAGGGCCTTTGTTGTCAGCTGCTCATGGTATTTGGTTGCAATCTGGAAAAAATATTAAACTTCTCATCAGTCTTTCCTACCAACAACCTACTTGTACATAAAAAGGTAAAAAAGGCAAAGTTCTCCCTGTCCAAGCCATGAGGCCATATAAAGGGAGTAGAGGTATAGCTCCACTTATTCTTAACCTTTGTACCAGATAGAGGTGAATGGTCAACTTCATGCCCCAGCAACCTCACCCCTAAGAACCCTGGTAACCCAGTGAATATGAGGCAGGGTGGGTCTTCAATGCCGAAAGATATCTCTACTAGTAAAACTGAAAATTCAGCACAAAAATTTGACAAATCCATCTTTAGCTATGGTTTCCATAAACTTTTCAGACCCACTCGGATAATTACAGCCAGTGACAGAAACTCCAATATAAGAATGACTGCGCATGCTAGACTTTCTAAAAAGACAACTTGATAAAGCACAATAACAACAGCCTTCTGGTGAAAAAACATTGTTCTGCTCATTACTACACATCCAAGTTTATTTACATTTTGTTCTTTCAAAGGAAACAAAACTTATAAAACACCAAACATATAAACTAACTGATCAGAACAGTTGAGTCTCATGTAAAATCTTTTTATTTTTAGAACTGAATCTGTTATTTATTTTTTACAGTATGTTTGGTCAATCAGAGAATATATTTATATAACTGCCATACACCAACTAAAGCATTCCAGTCACATTTATTGTTGCTTCTGATAATGTTACCATAACTGACACTTCACTTGGTTTCCATGGAAACAAACACCATCCCAAACAAACCTCACACTCAAATGATAGTCTTCTGGTTGACTACACTGTGTAGCGTAACACTATGTCCATCTCAAGAGTCATGATAATGTTCAGATGGGTGCTGAAGTGGCTTGGAGAAGGAAAGTGTCCAGTAAATAGAAAGGTTGCTAGGACTGTGGTTGATCAGAGCCATGAAAAGGGAAAGGAGTGTAGATCGTGTTGGATAGGATTACTAAGGGTATTAACACCCGAGTTACATGGCCACCAACACTCTAGTACTAGAATGTAAAACACCATATTTCCAGGTGATAAATGTTAACAGCAACACACAATCATTACAAATGTCAGAATACCAACTTACCTGAACACATATCTGCAGATTTTGCCTAATATTTGCTGTCAGCATAGCTTTCAGACACTCCAGGGAGTCCTCGACAGATAGGGTACCAAAATAACCAACCAGCCATTCAGGATTCAGTAGGTGAGTATGAACTACAGCACGCTTGATGTCATACAAATCTGCAAACCAAAGTAAGAACATTATTCACTGCAACATCACATACCCAACTACCAACAAAATATCCTCTGTGAAATGGACATCAGTACAGTACTACTTTTGATACGTAAACGTGTATCACAGTACTAATATGCAGTACTAACAACATATTTTAAGAAGACACGATAATTCACACGAGGTATTAAACAGATAACGAAGTTTGCTATACAGCCATAGTGTATTTTGTCAATATTGTACTCCGAGTAACTATGGATAAACACGAACAAAGGCCGAGTTGGCCTCATACTGATAGAGTGCATGGATCTCACCATAGGCGTGTTTCATACAACACATTTCTTGCACTACAAAAGTTGGCCTCATACTGATGGAGTGCATGGATCTCACCATAGGCATGTTTCATACAACACATTTCTTGCGGTACAAAAGTTAACACATTTCTTGCAGTACAAAAGAGGCAGCCCTAAACCAATGCACAGCAGTACACATCTAATGGCAGAGTTCAAGTGTGTTAATCCATGAGAAAAGTGACTGGTGGTTAGCTTTAAAAACTCATGTACTAGAGTGTGAATGAAGGTAATTAAATCCTTAGTTTCTGGAACTTCTTTGAAGAGACAAGCCCAAGTAAGGGTTAAGAATGGATGTTTTCTTTTTGAATGCATGTTATGACTTTGTTGAAGGACGACACGGACACAAACATCAGATTCAATAAACTAGCTGTACATACATACGTGCGGACTGTCAGAAAGTATAACGCAACACATTAAACAAAAAACACAGGTGAGTATTCAACAAATCTCTCCTTAAAACACAGTCCCAAAAAAAATACAATAGTTAATGATAATGATGCACTGTTTAAAAAAACTTACACAATGAGAAACTTGAATAGCTTTTTGAAGGATATAAAAACATTTTTTGAACATGTCATGCCACACAGTTTGGTTGAGTGTTGAATATGGTAGCTGCAAGCTACTATGAAGATGGATTCCTATCTAACACAATACATGACATCAAATCCCACAGGACAGCAATATTCAGACACCACTGTACACACCTCCAATCTTGAAGCTCTTTATGATAAATTTAAGGTGCGTTTTCACGGGGATAGTTTACGAGCTGCTAGTGCGAGCGGCAAGTGAAGTTGCCCCATAGCAACAGCCGCACTATCTACTTACTCGCTTACCCGGATAGGGGCAACTAGAGTTGACGACCGGGCTACTTTGCTGTCTTGTTACCGGTCACATGATCTACGAACGGGCATGTAGAACCCCGTAGCAACACGTACTAGCTCACTATGCGGCTAGTGTCAGGTTAATAAGCTTGTTTTGACTCCAACTTGTTGATTGGTTTGCATTGCTACATCATTACAAATGGTGTCCAAGTGGAATAGTGAGGAAGTTTTCAAGTTTTTAGATGTCTACGAGAACTTTGAGTGTCTTTGGAACATCCGACATTCCGACTACAACAATAAAATTAAACGCGACAGTGCAATGTCAAAACTAATGGGCGAACTATTAAAAAATAATGTGGCTGTCGAAAGTGTGGATGTTCTAAGAAAGAAAATTAAAAGTATAAAGAACGTGTACCGGCAAGAGCTTGTGAAGATTGGAAAATCCAAAAAAAGTGGAGCAGGAGCTGACGATGTTTATCAACCTCAACTTGCGTGGTTTAAGAGGGCCGATATGTTCCTGAAAAACGTCGTATCAAGTAGAACAACTACATCGAATCTTGTAAGTACCTTTGTTTTATTACATAATTTCTCATAGTTTTATTACATTTATGATCAATGGTAAGTTATTGACATTGGTATTAATAATAACACATTACAGAGGTATGCATTAATAAAATAAAATAATAATACACCAAAAAAGCATATCTTCCACATCTTTCCTGTTGCACAAAATGATTCAATATTTACGCAAGTAGTCTCTAGTCAACTAAAACGCTAGTCAGTTCCTATAGCTTTCAGTTGCCACGGCACCGATCCTGCTCCAGAGAAATAATCGGCATACTGATCTCGACAAATTTGCTGCAGATTTACTGTAGTTATTAGAAGCAATATGCCTAACGGGAGCTAGACCCAAATTTCGTTCAGCTCGCCATTGTCCTTCTTGAAATATTCCGGTGTCTAGGTCTTCATAGTCTACGCACCCCATGCTGATGTAATCGGATGAAGTCGTTCTTAGCCAGTTGTGAAGATAGCAGGCACTCCTTATCACGAGATCAATGGAACTAACTTTCAAATCAATTGGCCTACCGAAAACGCGAAATCGTTGCGCCAAAATACCAAACGCATTTTCAGACACTCTCTTGCACGTGAAAGGCGGTAGTTGAATATTTTTTGTTTCAAATCCAGATTTACCTTGCTGTATGGTTTCAGTAGATTGGTTCTGAGTGGAAATGCGTCATCGCCAATTATAACTGAATTATCAGGCCAGTTGAGCAAATTATTGTCCATTGCTGAATTCAACGTTGAATTTCTGAACACGGCAGCGTCATTAACTCTACCATTACTACCCATATCAAGGAAAACAAACCGGTAATCTGCGTCAACCAAGGCAAATAGGATTATACTGTAAGTCCCTTTGTAATTATAAAATTCTGAACAACTGTTGGCTGGGCGTTTTATTTGGCAATGCTTCCCGTCAATAGCTCCGCAACAGTTGGGGAAATTCCACTTAATTTTAAATGCTTCCTGGATTCTTTTCCATTCGTCTCTCGTTGCTGGTACCTGAAAAAATTTAAAAAATTCAAATACAAAATTCAGATATAATAGTTCAAGAAGTGGTATGCTTATTTATTTATGATTATTTATTTGTGCTTTTTTATTTATGTCTAGGAACTCTCAGTTGATGACGTCATGACACAAATCCAACTAGGCGATGGCGCCAATTTTAAGAAGGAAATTGCTGATACATCAGAAGGGACGACAGGCCAAAAGCGAAACAATGTTTCCCCGGAAAGAATGCTACCTCTTTCTAAACACAAACGAGGACCAGACAGAATTATTGCCGTTGAATCAGCTATTTCAAAATTACAAGATCTATCAAAGAACTGGCATCTTGAAGACCAATATGACACGTTCGGAAAACACGTCGC
Source organism: Reticulitermes speratus (assembly GCA_021186555.1). Lineage (NCBI taxonomy): Eukaryota > Metazoa > Arthropoda > Insecta > Blattodea > Rhinotermitidae > Reticulitermes > Reticulitermes speratus. Next base: position 16,646,756 of record JAJKFL010000010.1, read on the forward strand.
GGGACAGTTGAGAGAATTACCACTTCGTAGCTTCGTCATTCTCCAGGAGAAAATACAAAGTTTAATTACAAATGAGAGGCTTAAATGTATGAATACTCTATCGCCTCTGGCTTCTTACGTTTCATCTGTAATTACATCACCTTCACAGCCTATCACTCCACATGACGAAAGTGATGCCTCCTCTGCTGTTGATGATTTCACTTCCGACGACACGTCCCATTACATTCAGTTGTAGATATTAAAGTTCTACGTTTTTTTATTCGGTCCTTTTACCGAAAGTTTTCCTATTCTGTACTGTTACATTCATTATTATAAAACTACACCTTGGTACATCTTTTGTCCATTAAACTTGATTTTTGCGCATATAGTTTCAATTTCATTTAATTTACCTATACACCCACTTTTTTAACAATACGCTATTAATTAATAATTTAATACTAATTTGGTCATACATACCTTTACGAAGCTATCCAGTACGTTGATAATTGCTTGCAGTGTTTCGGGTAAAAATCTTGAAATGGTGCATGGTGGAATTCTAAATAATAAGGCAAGTGATGAAAAGGAATCCCCACTGGCAAGGAATCGGAGGGTAACCTCAAGCTTCAGTCTTGCACAAATAGCAGCTTTCATGACAGTATCTGTTTTAGATATAGAACTTTCCACCAACTGAAACAACTCATCGAATTTTTCTACACTCATCCTCATGTGCCTTCTATATTCTTGCGGATCTTCACTACATAATTCACGAAATAGACAGTTTGATGCTCCAAGTGATTCCCTACGAGCGATCCAGTTTCTACAATTGCGACGACGTTTCCTCCTCTTTTTCCTCACGATTTCTCTATGTTCTTCACTTAAAACTAAAATACAAGCATCAACCACTTCATCAACAGCGTTTTCCCACATTGTCCGACAGCAGTGCCTACTTCCCAGTAACTGACCCGGCCTAGTGGCAATACAAACTTACCCGGTAACCTACTTGCCAGCTCGCACTAGCAGCTCGTAAACTATCCCCGTGAAAACGCACCTTTAAGAATACTTAAAGCACGCATCCTTCTTATACCTGTGTAGTGTTCCAGAGCTCTCTGTAGTAGTCCTGCCTTCTCACAAAGCTGAGCAATATGGGCACGGTCATAATGAGTGAACATCTGATTTCCCAGAATTGCATCTGCTACCTGTGGTGCTGACATCAGATTCATTTCAAGCAATCTTGTCTGAAGTGGACCTTCTGATGGACGGTTATTTTTTAAGGCATCCAGTAAGAATGCTGTGCACTGTTGCACCATGTTCTGCTCCATGAAGATGTCTACAATCTAAAACATGTACAAGAAGTAACACATAACTGCTAGTCCAACTAGAGTCTGATCCCCAAGGCAACTACATTTTATACCAACTAAAATGATCTCATCTTGCAATAAATTTTTCTGGAATGCATTGCAGTCTGTATCCACCTGTATAAATCTCAGACCCACACCCATGTGTTACATTCACCTGCCCTACTGCTAGGACATTATCAGGGTATGGCAACGTTTGTACCACTGGACCACCAATACTTCAAAGAACAGAAATATTCAACTACTGTTAATTCCTTAATGGAATGCGACTATACATTAACCAAAGAACCAGTCCGCCTGGAAGAACTAAGGAAAGCCACACAAAAATATCAGCCAGGATACTGTCTCCTGGCCAAGACTCAAACCCGGAACCTCTCAAATATAAAGGAGTGCTCATTATTAACCATGTCATCCAGTATTCGGCGATTTGCACAGCATGGAGAACAAATGTAGGCCACGTGCGAAAACAATGTCTTACTTTGTACACAAAACAGTAACGCCAGAGCTCTGTGCGACCTACTGGGATCCTTTTACATTCAAAAGTGACACACAGTCCTCAAAACTTACAGTACTGACTTGCTGCATATACGGTTTGCCAGAACACAAACCTAATGCCTCCATACTGTGTTTTACATTGTTCTCCCTAGAGAAGTGGAAGTAACTGGGAAGTGGCTATGTCTCCAATACCCATATTTTAATCCTTATAAAATACAACATGGAGTTCCATGCTGAGATCCTTCTATCACAGGATTCAACAAAAGGAATGCAGCTGATACTGTGACATGAACAATACTGTAAATTTATCAAGTGAGAAAAAGGAGAAAAATTCATAGCACTCTAAAAATGTATGCCTCCAAGTGATCTCATAATATACAAATCATCAGTCACTCAGTGTGTGAACAGCCGTAAAAATGTGTTATAATCACAGATCCTTGGGCATATATATAATGAAATGACATTACAAGAACACAAACCAATTTTATACAATTTGAGCTGGGGTTGAAATATCATCTACTGATTAAACAGAGAACAATCATGCATACAAAAATAAAGTTCTGTGCACCCATTATGTCTAATCTATGAAGTGTGTGCACATGCTCATAAAAGTACATGTATATATTAACAAAACAGGTGCATTTAAAAATGGAGCTCAAACTCACCTAATATGCCAAGCTTACAAAATATTAGCATGCATACATTTATAGACAAAAGATTGAACAGTGGGTGATATTGTACATGTATGCCATTAACCTTTATCATCTGGCTTTTAAATCTCAATACAGCTGCTGATGGTTGAAGTTATTTTCATTTTAAATACCCATGCCTGCATCTGTGTGGGACAGTGTCCTGCCTTTTGACCATGAGCAGTTACGTTTAACAGGTCAGGGGCGATCTTTGGCCGATAAAGGTTAAACATCACTCATAAATGTACAGGAAGCCACCTCAGCACAATTTCTTGGATAATTATGCCATGTAATTTACTCATAACCATTTTCATTATGTACCTACAACAAAAAACATTCATAATTAGAGTCTGACCTGGTTGATATCAGCAAGAGGATCATCATCCTGAACCAGCATCTGGGAAAATGCAACTCCCTGGTCAGGATTCACTCGCATCACATTACGCAGCAGAAAGACATAGTCTGGTGTGTATCCCACTTTCTTGGCATACAGAACTATCTTCTGGAACTGTCCTGTCTCCGCAAAACACTGAATCACCTGAAAAATTGAGAGTAGGAGTTAAAACTTTTGAAGTATTTCACTTGAGAAACAACTGCATAAGTTTTCAGAAAGGAAAATATGTGAGCCTGCCTTATTTGGTACGTTGGCCCGAAGATACACGGAAAGTGCCAAGGTTGGATCAGCTTGCTTTACTAGATCTCCCAGTTCTTCTGAACACTCCAATTTATCTTCTTTAAGCCATTTCTCAAGCAACTGTTTCCGACCCTGCTGCAAAACTGGTCGGCAAAGTTCCAGTGATTCATATTTATTCAACTGCCCCTGTGAACACAGTAACAGAGAACAATTTTCACTCGTGAATAATAGGCACAACTCATGTGAAACACATGTGATGCCTGCTATGAGGTCTACTGGGAAGATTATGTATGTACCCACATCAATATGTCATAAAATTACGTCTGAAGTGCCGACATCAGTCCAGCACTTTCATGTTTCTAAGATTCTATTAAAATAATACATTTGAATCCTGGCGAATTATAACAGATGAGATCTGCGCTCTTCTGGGATGTTACGTGGCGTAATATCCCAGAAGAGCGCAGATCTCATCAACATCGCAGCGGAAGCATGAAATCAATTACAACAGATGTCAAACAGAAGGTGGGAAGAGAGGAGAGACAAAAGAAGAGAGGGGAATACACATAAATGGAGTACACACAGCTTACAGGAAATTATTTTGGGGGATTTTATATTCTTGAAGAGGCACATCAATATGTACACACAGGCTAACACTAAACACTGTCTGCTCAGCTACTGAAGTTTATTGTTTACACAGGAACTGGAAGGATTAGGGCTCATATACTGGTACCTGGTCCAGTAGTATTCCAAAATACTGCAGCAGTGGTGATGTTTGACCCTGTGGTGTTGGAACTTGCTGGAACCTCTGAATTGTCTGAGGTGTACGCAGAATACCTTTTGGTGCATTTGCTGCTACCTGAAATGAATTACTTACATTCAAATAATGACATATGTGGATGAAAATCACCACATGAATTATTTATTTATTATTATTATTATTATTAAATACTGCAATTGGGTTTTCACCCGGTGGCAGTAGTCCTTACACTAGTACACACAATACAAATGGAAATATAATATATATAAAAGTAACAAAACAAAAGAAACTATACACAATTACAAAACAAAATACATACAGTAAATACAAGTACACACATTAGAACACCATACACACATTACAAAAACATCCACACCTTACAAAGAAAGAAAGAAAGAAAAAAAACACCCACACATTAAATAATACAACAACAAGAAAACACACATACTACAAAAAGAAAGAGTAGCTAAACCTAACGTAAATGACTCAGTGTTAAAAATAATTTGGTATACCAAGCAATGAGTCAACCATACTATACAAAAATAAAATTCCATGTTTTGAAAAAGTGATACACACATTTCAACAGGACCTTCACTTCACTCCACTTCACGACGCTTATATACACATCACGGCACCCCGTTTTGCCTCCCTTTACTTCACTTCACTTCACTGCATTATTAGCTGGTTTTCCCCACCCCCTATACCCTTCACTTCACCTCACTTATCACTTTCCTAACCCTCTTCCTAAAAATACTCGGCTTACAAGGGAAAGTCCCTAAAGCATCTGCAGGTAGTTTGTTCCAGAGTTGGATGATCCTATTTACAAAGGAAAATTTCCCGATATCTGTCCTTTGCTTCCTGTTCCTAATTTTCCGATTATGATCAACCCTGCTCAGATAGTGTGGCCTTTGTAATCTGTCACCTATAGCCTTCCAAGCCCGTTCGCCAGTGTATGCTTTGAAGAGAGCACATATGCGAGCTGTCTTTCTGCGCTGCGCCAAAGTTCCCAGTTCGAATTGGTCGTAAATTTGCAAATTTAGCCGCTTTCTGTTGTACCCGTCTAACGCACTTATCTGTCCCTCCCTGTATGGATCCCAGCACGCAGCCCCATACTCAAGAATCGGACGCACTAGTGACGTGTAGGCTAAACTTTTAGTATTACTATTTCCCTTTTTGAGAATACGAATTATGAAATGAAGTGCCTTCCAAGCTTTTCTCACCATGTAATTTACTTGTTCAGCCCAGCTTAAATCGCTGCATAAGATTATTCCCAACTATTTACAACTGTTCACTTCCGGAATTACTTCGTCCCATAAAGAGTAACTTAGTGGATCCTTCACCGGGCTCTCGTGAAACTAACTGCCTTACTTTTACCTGGATTTATTTTCATCGCATTTTCAACTGCCCACTCCCCCAGTCTGTCCAGATCTATCTGCATCTTTTATATGTCATTTTATTTACAATTTTCCTATATATTACACAGTCATCTGCGAAACGTCTAATAGTTGACTCATCTTGGTATTTATGAGGGACTAAAAAATAATTTTAAACATTAAATCATTATTGTATGTTGTCTACATTAAGTTTGTTGCACACAACTGCAATATTCATATCATCACCACGTTCTTCATCATTACCTTATAAACAACATAGAATTCGCTAGAACATTTATTATGTACCTCCATACCAAATTTCAAATTCCAATGGCTCTCTAGTTATGGCCATCAAACTTGCCTAAATACAGATTTCATGCAGCCTCAACTTTCTTATTTTGTATTTGACACAAAAATTACCTCATTAATGCTGCATATTCTTCAAAGACCTGTTACCCTCATTAAATGGTGCAAGTTTGCATGTATTTTTCTGAAGATCTATTACCATACATCACTTCAGGACCTTAAAGTTAAATGGTGCCAGTGTACCATCTACCTCAAATTCGTGCATCTGCCTTGCTGTAAACAAGACTGCAGGAAAGTGAGAAATTAAGTATGGAGTGGGCTCCAAATTTTGTAAGAATTTGTTCAGCAGTTCTCTAGATGAAACTTAACAGACAGACACAAATGAGCTGCTCTTGATGTGTTCATATTAGGCACATCATGCAAAGAACACATAAAAATAACAAAACAGACCTCTGAAAATGAGGCTGTAGTGGCCACGTGTCAAATCCCTGAATCATGATACAATCTGATAACAGAAGATACATGAGATACCTCATACCTTTGCTGCTTCGGCATATTGTCCATTCTGGAAAAGCAGGTTGAACTTCCGCACAAATAAATCTTCAGCCCCTGCCAAGTTGTTCCTCACAGCCATGCGAAGGGCCAGATCAGGATTCTGCAAAACGCTGTTAACATAGGGGATGATGTTATCTTCCTCCACACTCACTGATAAAACCTGTCCCTTCCGGTTGACCCCAATAATTCCTCCAGACGCCTCGTGTGGTGCAGTTACAAAGATGGTGTCTCCGCTGATACGATTCATATAGATGCATGTAGCAGATTCTATGTCATACAGATGAATGTAGCCATACTTCGTAATGAGATAAATCACGTCATATTTGGCACTCACCTAAGAGAGTAAAAAAGGAATGCTTGATTCAATGCATTAGAGTACATAAGAGAAAATGTTGTGTAAATTATAATGGTGCTTGTGATTATTCCTTTTCCAGCCACTTCACAAGTAAGTTGTACACCCCAATTTATGGTGCTTGAAAAAATACAGTGTAAAAAGCATTATGTAGGAAAAATATGTCTTTCAGTACATGATAAAAGGAATGTATACGAATTATGTAATTATGGGTGAACAACAGAATGCTACAGTGACCCTCCACAGAGAAACATGGAACAGGAAATCAGTTACTTGGTGTGGGGTGGCAGTGCATGCACAAATTAATGCTTATGCTGCAGATTCTGTTTACCAACCTACTTACCAAACTACATGATGTCATAAGCCACAAGATTATAACCTTAATATTCACCACTGTAAGAATGGCAAACCTCATACTCACTAACCTGCATAGCTACAGGGAAATCATTCTGTGCCTCAGGTGGAAAGAATACATCAACAGCTTTCTTAGGAAACGGTTGATTACCTGCAGGTGGCTGTCCGACTTCAATGATGTGGAGCTGTAAGAGGATAAGGAAATAAAACAGAAACTGCATATACAAAGGCGAAATAAGTACTACAGATACTACCACACTAATTCAGAATTTGAAACAAAGTGGTCAATAGTTCAAATCCTAATGGCTTCAGTTGTAACATTCTTGTCATGAAGGAACATACCTTTTGTCCTGCCAAGACAAATATCATTTTACATAAAATGTCATGGATCCTGAAACCCTGACAGTCACATTTACTTGGACAATCTGGAAACATCACATGAATAACAGATAACTCCTACACAGTCACACAATGCAAAATATCAACCCATTTTTATCTCGCAAAGTTATAATACAAGATCATATGACTTAATTATAATTAAAGCTCAAATATTTAGACTTTTGGATTCATGCTTGTGCATGCATAGGAAGAGGAAGTAATAATCATATGCTCATATCATATCCTAAATTCCCCAGTCCAACTAGGTTCTACACGAAAACAATCAATTTGGTTCTCTCACAAAGAGCAACATCTGGTTTAACTTCAGGAAGTTCAGATATTATTTCAAACACATTAAATTTGAATACCGTAACTGACAATGTGTCTGTGCAGTAACATGCGTATTTGGATTCGAAGGAAAAAACTGGGAAAAACAAATCAGAACATGTGATACATGCAGTCTCTAGAGATTATCACACTAATCAAAATGGGTTTCAAAACAAAATCACACATTACCTTTCCACCCTGAACGGTCCGTACTGCAAAACAGAAAAGAGTAGACTGCTCTGCATTTCCTTCCATTTTAAACTGTGCAAATGAAGCTGCATGACCTTCTATGGGCTGTGAGCATTTCCTCTCAACCGAGTACAGCTGCATTGCTCCTACCACACGGTTTTGCTAAACAAAATTTTGCTAAATAAGATCAGCTGAACTTTTATAACATTTTCATTCTTTCTACACAGTCATTTTTCATTCTAGAAATATTTTTACATTTACAGTAATGAACAAATGTCAGAAAGTCTGATGCAGCTTTTAAAAGCATTCTGCTTCTCAATATCCAGCATTCTGAACCACTATGATTATAGTCTTATGGGTTACGATGCAGCATGACGTACATGGGTGCCAAATTTCAGAAAAATTTGCTGCCCCCATCTTCAAGGTAGCACAAGACTAGGTACCCTGAAAATGGAGGCAGCAGCTGTCTACAAAACACTGGTACCTATCTATCAAACTGCAAGGTTTCGCATTCCACACTGTGGAAACTTCAAATATCACAGAATGAATTACTCCGATAGACTCTAAAGATTGTTAAATCTGATATGAAGACACTTCATCACGATTATTCTGTTTAATATCTTAAATCTGGGAATAATAAATGCTGTTTTAAGAACTATTTGTCTTTACATAAAATTTCCTATACAGAATACTGAAAATTTATAACAGCCTTCATATTACTTGAAAAAGTGGCATTTATAATACATACCTGTGCTGATATTCCAATCAGAAGCAGCCATGTTTGCTTTGGATCAGTTCGGTAGTTAATTATCTGACAGCCATTAAGACTGGAGTGACGATCAAACATTTTCTGTGGAATTGAATCACCTGTGAACAGATGCATAGGTTCAGAAAGTCATAAATGAGCATGTTCCTAAGTATACAACAAACTCCCACAACAGCACTGAAAAATTCTATCAAAATAAAACAATCACTGACCATGGAATGAATAACCTTAACACACAGGTTCCTGTCCACACAGTGAACTTTAAACTGCACAGTTCTTACCTTCCATGCTCCAATGGAAAACTGAGGTCTCTGTAACTAAGGCCAAAGTGTTCAGGGAAATCCACTTCCAAAACATGACATCTTCTGCCATTGTGTGAGCCTTCATCTTGCTCTTCATCTCGATATTGAATATCTGCAATGTTTTCTGTGCTGTTAGGTAAAAAACAAAAAAAACAGAAGTAATTAGTATGACAAAAACAGAACAGAAATAATTAGTATGATGAAATACAATGTGCCATGTTTAAAATAAATGTAATTTTGGTGTGCACGGCCATTTCGGATACTTAAAACAAAAGGCAGCAAACACAAGTCAGCAAACAATAAAAAATTTATGAAATGTCACCAATCTACTTTCCTTAACGTATGGTTTAGATTCCTGAGTAAGATACAAAGACAGCATAGTCAAACTACACTGAAAATTTATAGCAACTTACATTCTGCTCCAATGAAGGACTGAATGTGTCATGCTGCTTCCTATCAATTACCTCATAAGTTTTCATTTGATACAAATGTCCAGCTTAGAAGCATACATAGGAATTTTTTCTTTTTTTAAGAAAAGGTCTCCATTTCATATGCAGGCAGTTTTCAGCTGGTTTTCATAGAACAGTTCACACAACACAGCACAAAACCACTGTTCCAAATTTATATAAAGATCTGAAAAGATTACAGCAAGATTCTGTTCCGTAATGTTTAAAAATGCCGATGTTATGTATGTCAAGACATAAACATGGGACACTGACATTTTTTGTAAAACTGGTCATACAACAAAATTAGTTACTATGGAGCAAATTCCTGAATAATTAGTCACTTAGATGACAAAGAAAATTCCCTGCCCATTAACAAGCCTGGAGGTTCATTATGACATTCACAAATTGTCAATGACCCACCTCCCTTAGAGAAAATAATTACTAAATTAATGGGTGAGTATCTGAACAGTATGATGGGTAATGGCAAATCACCATTTAGATGTTCACTAAATTACTATTTCACAGCACTAATTCCATGCAATCATAAATGTCTTTCACAACTTACTGGCTAAGTTAGTGGTCACACTGCAGTAAACACCAAGATACTACAGCAGCAAAGAAGCATAATTACCAGAACACATGCAAAACTTCTGATTAGATATAAAATAAAATCATAACTGTGAATGCAAATGCTCTCACAGCAATACAGCCAACTATGATGGATAAAATGTTCTGTAACTTCATATTAAACTCTATACTTGCATTATGCCTGCCTTATATTATGGGACTAACAATTCTGTCAAGAACTCAAGAAATTTCCAACAGCAAATACACATACGAGGCACGAACAATGGTATTAAGGAGTAGCTGTCAACAATTTACATCATGCATAACACAGAAGCTACTGGGTTTGCCACTGTATACATAAACTAATCACAAACCAAAATCCTCCAGAGCAGATCAATGAATTTCCATCTTAACCTTTACTATGAAGCTTATGCACAATGAAGCAATGTCTGGTTTGAAATTGTGAGAAATGGATTATCTGATGTGTTGTGATTTTGTGGCAGATGACAGTCTCATAACAAAAATTGTTCTGCCCTATGCAGAGACATGGTAAGCACATAATGGGAAAGTAATCCTCTAGTTCCAAAAACTTCAAACCGGAGGTCACTTTAATGCCTCGAGGCTTCATAACAGTTGGCACAGCACTGATGAAAGTTTGACCCCTGATCAGTTAACAAAACAAATCTGCATCCCAGGAGTCCACAAATTTCCCCAAAAACCTAGGTGCCAACTCCATATTCTAGGTGCCAGAAGAGTGAAATGAAAGTTCCACACTCAGAATCCACAATTCTGGAGTGACCTGTGAACCTCAGTTATCTGGTGCTTTCTGCTTGGTACATGTGAACTGCAAAATGTATGCTTAAAATATTAAACGACAGCATACAAAATTTAGTCGCAAGGGATTTGTGTACCCCTTCTGTGCCTGGTAATACGAATACAACACGCATAAGACACACACACACACACACACACACTACACATAACTCAGTTTTAATTGGAACAGTCACGTATGCACCAACCTAAGCTCTGCCAAGAAGTGAAATTACACATACTTGTTATCAAAACAATAAATGATATACCATATCTGTATCTGAGTTCTGCCCACTAAGGACTATGCACACAACGGTAGTTGGGGATCCCCAATACCAACTATACACTATAGCTACCTTCAACTCCTGCCTTTCCTTTGAGAGCAATGACCTTGCTGGCTGGATTCATTATGGCTGAATCTGCAGAGATGGGCCGCCGAATAGGGTTAGTTGGGTCAGCCATATCAATGATCACCACCTGTGATGTCTCTCCCACCTTCTCCCTCACACAGATGAATTTGTCCGATTCCATTGTGAGCGTGTTGAAGCTCACACTTGCCTGGTTAATACCTACATTTGTGAGCTAAAATCACAAAGAGAGAAATATAATGTGACATTTGTATGTACTGTTATACAAGACACGTGGATGGGACAGGGAGGAGTGTCTAAGAATAACGTCGGCCATAAAAGGTGACACAGAAAAAATAAAACTACAATACTTTGGTATAAATTTAATAAAAACTGTCCCTGTAACACCCATTAGGGCATACAGCGGTAGTGGAGGTATAGTTCCACTCATTCTTAACCTTGGCACTAGATGGAGGCAAGTGGTTGACTTCACGCCCCGGCCGCTTTACCCCTGGTGCCCACTGAGTAGGAGACTGGGTGGGTCCCAGAGCAAGTGTGACATTTTGAAGAAGAGATACATCTCAGCCTAGTCCTGATACTGACTATACTCCTGTGGCTCCAGTACAAATTTAATCAAATTTACAAATTCACAAGACCCAACTCAATCGCACACCCCACTGTTACAAATGCTCACCACCCAATCCTTTCCTTGGCCAGGTCACCTCAAAATTTTACCATCACATACTTTCATATGCATTTTAATGCTTACCAGCTATGCAATGCACTTGTCTAAAAGCTCATGTGTATGGTTCAGCTGTCTTGGTGTTGAATCTTTTCGATATTAATACCATTAATGAGAGTAAGTTAAAACCCAACAGCCAGTACCACAGTACTGGGTGACTTAAAAATCCCCAATTCCTGCATAATAAAATATTGTTCTACCTTCATCCTGAGCTTTGAACTGAAAGCCGGATCTTTTAAGCTGTTTCTCCACCATGATCTACAAGCACACTTCCACTCCACTGCTAATAACCACAATAAAACTTGAAATAAAGCAACAATTCTTTGTTGTGCAAGTTGCTTACACCCTGAAACGTTTTTAATAGGTCAAAAAATTACGCCAAACCGGTTACTTAAATGTCCATGGGTACTTCTGTTGAGGCTCAAGATGCTTTTAAAACTGATCAAATTCTAACAACCTCAGAATGAAGAAAGCAATGGCAAGTCCTCAAACAGAAAAACATCGAATCTATTTGGAACAACACATTAACACGGCACTGTTCGCAATCCGTTACTATACTCATTTACATAAAAAGCAACTGTCAGCAGAAGTCAAAACCTGTTTTCCTATTGTACAGTTTTCTAGTTCTACACATCCATTAGTACCATTACTATTCTGTTTTATTTTTGTGGAGACATTACTTATAAATATTCTATACATACTATATTTGCTAGATGTAACATCAAATGCCAAGTCTGTAATTGCTGACTTAACAATATTCCACACACCATGCGAAGGTATGCCTGCGATACCATGCCAAACTTCACGTAACAGCTCATAGTTACTTCCATCAAATCCAAAGCTGCCATATAGCTATTTTTGATTCCACAGAAGTATAACCTTACAATAGCTGCACATTTTCTACAACAAGGCATAATTTCAGGACATAAATGTGGCACTAGTGTTGCCCCTGGTTCACATATTTGGGCGTCCATCACATTATTACTGATTGCACATAATTAAAAGGTGTTGTGAATGTCCTTCATGGTGTAACATTCATACCAAGCATTGTGAAAATCAGCCAACTGGCCCCACTGGCAAACACACAGACCACATGGTGATATCTCAAACACTCAATATTTTCATTTTTAGGAAGGAAGGTAGGCTAAAAAACTGTATTGATTGACGAGCATCACTCTTACCAACTTGAAACATTACTTTAGCCAACATTCTTCTTTCAGGGTGGCTCTTTGTGCATACAAAATTATTGAATAGTCTGCTATCATCAGATACTGGAGAAACAGTCTGTACTGACAAACACTAATGTCATGCATTCCCCATTCAAAATGACCTCAACCATGGAGACAATGTAACACTACCAGTTTTCAAGTATGTTTTAGAATACAGCATTAGGAACACCCAAGAAAATGGACAATACGTGAATGGGAAAACCAAGCTTCTGGCCTGGGTGAAGTTATTAATTTAATGGGAAAAAAATACCATTACAACACAAACTACCACATGCTAGTAACAAGCATGATCTAGAACAGTTCTCCAAACTTTTCTTTGCTGAGGGGTACTTCTTGTTTCCATAAAACTTTACGGATCCCCAGGCGAATAAAATTCAGTTATTAAAAATTACACACCATGGAACCTGTTTATGTTACTCTAAAATAAAAGGCATGTCTAAATAAATGCACTGGGAATTTGCGTAATTGGACTTTGATGGAGTGGGGTTGAGACTTACTGTGATTTCTCTGGTTTATGAACCATAATTTCAGTAATTTCTTTCAGGTCTATATTTCAACTATTACTGTATGGGGGGAAGGGGGGGGGGGGGTGGAATAAATAAACACAGTTTAACAGTGGCAGTGCCAACTCAACGTTTCACACAACTTCATAATTTCTTTTAAGAACACAATAATACTTAGTGAAGAACTCTGCACAAGTTAAAATTCATCATTAGGCCTGCGGTAGGTATCCATGGAACACCCCTGGCAACCTGGAGCACAGTTTGGGAACCATGTTTCCAGAAACCAGAGCAGAAGGAGTCAAGTATATGTTCAAACCATCGCACTTCCAATAATATTGAGCTAATAAATCCTTTAAAAAAGTGTCCACAGTTTATTAAGATAGTAACCAATCAAAGTTACTTTCACGAAAAGATAAAGATGAATTATATGTGGAGAAAACTTGCTACAGTGAGTACAGAATTCCTTCCTTTCCCATCTATCAAAAATTTACGGGAATGAGATAGGTGGAACATGCCAAACAGATGGGCAGATTCACAGATATAATTTTATTGGAATACCTGAAAAGAAGAGAGAGCCTGGAAAACATACAGTAATTTTGACATAATATAAAGTACATGGATCTTGAAGGTAGGGGACGACCTGCCGTAGTTGTAAATAAGAGGAAAATGTTCAATTAGATGGATCTTAAGGTATCAGACTGCGCTCTTCTCATCTTAAATACAAGTAAAAACAAGTTGAAAAGATGCACTTGTCAGACATGGACATCCCTCAACATTCAATCCCTGCCTTTTATTGCCTATTGCACACTCAATGATGGCAATTTGTCAATCAAAACAGAATCAAATAGAACCTAACAACAACCTCTTTTAAAGTAGGTCCCAAACTCTGTCATATGTACACTTCCCAAGACATTTTCAAATGTTCAACTCGATATATGAAAATGAGTGACAAAAACAAGTTAAATATTTATAACAAGTAGAGAAAATGTCTGAAATAATAATAATAATGATAATAAAAACCGTCCCCAAGGGAACAATAAGTCTCACTGAATGCCTACCTTCAGATGAGCAAAGGCACACACCAGAAAATGTAAATGTGGGCCCAAGAGTACGGATATTTGAAAAATGCACACCATGTGATTTTGTGTTACACGTAATCTTTTGGAGCTACAGATCGATTGTAAAGATATTCATATCATTCATGACATTATAAAAAAAGAAAGAATTTTCTTGTATTTTGTTAAATATTCACCATCAAGAATAGCACTCTGAATTAAAGATGTGTTAAATCATAATGGAACCTGCATTTTGTCACACATTCATTGCTGTAAGACAAACATGGTGGGGACAAGACAGAAAAGCAAGCCTTATCGAAAGGGATAACAAATGATGGAAGGTAAAAAAGAAAGGGATAAATAAAATTACAGGAAAAGGAAAACTGACAGAGAATGAAACACATGAGAGAATGAGGAAAAGAAACATAAAAAAACAATGCAACTGACAACGAAGAGGCTGGAGAGAGAGAGAGAGAGAGAGAGAAGAAAAAAAACACCCAGAGAGAACCCCCCCCCGAAAAAGAGAACAGATGAGAAAGAAGGCGTAAATGGGTGCAGGCTTATACAATTCAGGCAGATTGTTTGCATTGTAAGAACATTTAAAATGTGTGCTGGGAAATCATGCTTCTAAACGCAGTAGAAAACGTAGTTATCCCTACGCACACCACGAAGGGATATGGGGCAGCAGAGGTAAAATTCCACTCATTCTTAAAGTTGGTACTACATAAAGATAAAAGTCGGCTTCATGCCCCGACCGCTTTAACCCCAGGCAAAGAACCTACTGCACCCATTGAATTAGGCTGGGTGGACCTGAAGCCGTTTCGGAGAAGAGATTAATATCCTGTTCCTGCCAGGAATCGAACCCCAGATTGTCCATCCGAAGCATCATATTAATCTGCTCAATAGGTGGCACTTGCTACAGAATTACATCTATACGTCATAGGCTGATAACTCATATCCGATAATTCTGACACTATACTTTTATCTTGAATTTCTTTGAAACACAATTCAAACAAGCTGCAGATACGGTAAGATAATGTGAGGGAAAGTGGTCTCTGTGCACACCATACCGGCTGACCAACGTTTATACAAACGCCGGCGACACGGGGTAAGGACAATTCCAAGTTTCCCCGTACGCCAGTGCGATGACCTCTTCTTCAAGCATGGTTCAGCTGTGACCTGACGAAACAAGAAACCGTGAAGGAGAAATGATTATCACAACATTACCGCCATACCTTTATGCTGCGGGCGGTAAACCTTGTATCAGTCGACTTTATATCAGTTACACTTTGGAAGCAATTGCCTTCGAATGAAACAACTTCTGCCATAAACGAAGTAACCCCAGTTAAGCATGACTGGAAAACAATCGGCTTTTTCAACACAGGTTCTTACATAGTATATGATGCAATACAGACGTAAACCGTATCCATTAAACAGAAAAAAAAATTACCGAAGTAGCGATCTACATGCAAGGTACACATATGTATACAGGCAAACCATGAGGGCCCTGCAAATGAATGGACGCTGAACGCAAGGCATTCTAGAGCCATTATCTGCCTAGATGGTAGTTCAATTCTTGTTAACTTACACGAACGTCTACCACAGACACCAATCATGGTACTTGTTCGTTTGCGTTTTATGCCTTCTCACCTACTAACGTTGTCATAGAAGGAAAGTTGAATGTGGAATACCCGGAAGGCACGGTGGTGTAGCTGAAGAACATTGGAAAACCACGAAAGAACTCTGCACAGCCGGCCAACATGTAGCGAAACTAACCCCAGATCAAAATCACAGAAGAACTCTAAAATCTCCTGACCCAGAAGTCTGACGCCATTTGTTGGTGTCAATTAAGAAAACGTTTCGATATCTGCCAGAGCGTGGAACCTGCTTTACATAAAGACAAGCACCAATTTGTCCGAAAACTATCGGCGCTAATCTGTCATGCGTGTGGGAGGCCGCTGAGTCGGCCATGGTTTATATAAGTGAGTCGACAGGAAGTGACAGAAGATAAGGGGTCAGATAACACGTCCCTACATTTGGGTCACAAGGCAAATGTGATTTAAGATTTCGGTTCGTAAAACAGAAGTGCGAACTACTGATCTACACATTTCCATAATTCATCTAAGCATTTTGAGATGGGCAAATCGGTATAGGCCTATATTAATTTCTTAATGCGACGCACACACTAGGAACACTGACAGAAACACAAGGACGTTAATCACACGAGTCGGCTTTTATTCACGTATTCAGTTCTCTGCAAGTATGCAACTTGGCAGCAAAAATACAGATCCCCGCCCGGGTACGCCACCAGGCGGAGAGTCCGCCTCTGAAGTCTGGCCGTCGTAACGCACGGTTCGCTTTACGGATGCGCGGTCTATAAAACTTACTGCATAATTACGGTACAGTTCCGTTCATTACCACCGGAAACATATCACGTTTACAACCGCCTGCGTTAAAACCGTGACTCGCCCCCGCAGGGATCAGACTACCGGCCACAAAAAATCGAAACAGATTAATGACCTTGTATGCCAAATAACACCTTTTATCTCGCAGGTCATACAATTTGATACGCTCAATCACTTCCGATGTGAAGTTTTCCAAATATACAAACTATACATACATGCACCACACACACACACACCAGTACATTAACACGCCTTCCTCACTACTAGTGTTACATATCTGAGCCTGGGGCCCAAGGGTAAATAACCATTTGTCAAAAATCTTTTTCCGATCTAATGCAAGAACGTAACAGCAGAGTACTTCCTAATTTCAAATTAACTTGCAAAATATGGTCAAACACTATGCATATGTTCCTCAGAACTGCTGAGGAAGATATCTGGGCCTAAGAGTGACGAGGTAACAGGGAGGTGGAGGACTACATAACGAGGGGCTTCATGATTTGTACTCCTCACCAATTATTATTCGGGAGATCATATCAAGAAGAATGAGATGGACGAGGTATGTGGCACGTATTGGAGAGAGGAGAGGTGCATACAGGGTTTAGGTGGGGTAACCTGAGGGAAAGAGACCACTTTAAAGACCTTGGGGTAGATGGTAAGATAATATTAAAATGATCTTCAAGAAGTGGGTTGGGGACGTGGATTGGATTGATGCAACTCAGGATAGGGACAAGAGACGGGCCCTTGAGAATGCGGTAATGAACTTTCGGGTTCCATTAAAGCGGTGAATTTGACTGGTTGATGAACTATTAGCTTCTCAAGAACTATGCTCCATGGAGTTAGTAGTTAATAGATCGAACTCTGCAACTGAGAGAGTCCACTGCTCTAGCACAAAGTATTCTTTATCGCCGGAATGAGCTCTGCCGAGCAGTGCGGCGATAAGAAATACACTGTATACAGACACTCCCCGCCTTACGCAATTTCGGTCTTACGCGAATTAAAAAAGTAGAAAAAAGAGAAATAAAAACATTTTTGAATCCTTGCGGAAATGAAAGCGCAATGAGAGGATGGTAGCGGAAGAATATTACTGGGCGATAACACAGGCGGCGTGGCGGTCACGCAGCAGCGGTTCCAAGTGTGTTAGTCTGGATGTCAAGTGGGCCACGTATACGTGTATAATGCTGCATATGTCTACTCAATTCTCACTTGCGCCGGTCTTTCCGGAAAGTAACTATTGCTACGTTAGGGGGTGTCTATATCTTCTGGACCAGAATGCCACATATTCTAACATCGCAATAAATAAACCCGTACTTCATAAACCGTTCGCACCGCCCTCACATAATTTGTCTACAGACTAAATGTTCATGGAAAGAAACTGCGGCATTCCACAGTGAAATGAATTCTAGTGTCCACCTCGCGCAGTATTGGTGCCGCTGGACGGAGTTTAGATCATCCCATGGTTTCTCACACATACTGGGAACAGGACAAAGACATGCTAACTCCATCCATGGAGTAGCCCTTCTTGAAAAGCTAACAGTGTCTCAGCTAGTCAAGATATTCCCCGCATTTTATGAAACACGAAGGTTCATTACCGCGTTCACAAGAGCCCGCCGCCTGTCCCTATCCTGAGCCAGATCTATCCAGTCAACACCACCATCCATTTTCTTGAAAATCCATTTTAATATTACCTTCCTACCTACGCCAAAGTCTTCCAAGTGATCTCTTTCCCTCAGGTTCTCCCACCAGAACCCTATATGCACCTCTCCTTTCACCCATACGTGCTACATGCTCAACCGTACCAATATTCTTGATTTAATGACTCGGAACAATATTTAACGAGTAGTAGGAAAACGACATGCACACGCAAAACACTGGACAAGCGAACTTCTGCCACTCAACATTACAAAGTGGACACTTGTGGGGACGCCGCAAGACAAACGGTAACACAATACAATTTATAAGCAAGAATATCGCTACTACTTTCACACACACATCTAAATATCCGGGCTCCTGTAAATATGAATACTTGTATTTTAAGTTCATAAAATTAACCCGGGGATGACACCGATCAGTCCTGCAGAAAACGCGCGTACCGCAGCCGTTCGCCACTGGTTTTAACATTAATACTTTGCATTCGAAGTAACTAAAGGCAGCACTCACACATATAAAACAAACTCCATAGAGCAGAGTCCTTCTTGAGAAGCTAACAGTTCCTCAGCTAGTCAAGAAATTACAGTATTTTATGAAACCAGAAGGTCCATTACCGCATTTACAAGGGTCTGCCACATGTCCCTATCCTCAGATCAATCCAGTCCAAGCCCCTTCTCCATCCTATTTCTTGAAGATTCATTTTTATATCATCCTCCCATCTACGCCTAGGTTTTCCATGTAATACCTATACAGTAAGATAAATTTATCCAAATACAGTCAAATCCCGATATAACGTCACTGTTTGTTCACCGCAATTTGTGGTGGTATATTTAGATTGGCGGTAAATCGAAATACTGTATAATAGGGAATTTCTGTTCACAGACTCGGGCGCTAAGTGTGAGTGGCGCTATACCGGGATTTGACTGTTTATTTCTTTAATTTAATGTTGGTACTGTGATGTGTAACACTATTCGACGCGGTTCGCTGCAATGTCACTGAACCAATACCTGGCCTACTTATGGGAGGGGCAAATCTATGAGTCAGGATGTGGGAGTGGCGGACTTGTCACGTTCATCTCGCGTCATTGTTGCCCTGGGCATCATTTCCCTTCCACCCTTTTCCACGTGTGTCGTACAGCAGCAAGAAACGTGAAACGCTGCTAGTTAAGTTGCTAATAATACGTGATTACTTTCTTCCAATTACGCCAAGAGTTTCAGGGGATTTTCCTAAAACACCGGTTAAGAAAGTAAAGTTTGGCGAATAAACCGTAGTTTGCGTAGACTCATAACGTATTTACTAGTATCTCGTAATTGCGACTCTACCTCAACCAGTGGCGTCGCTAAGGCCTCCGCGGGCGATGCGGGGCCCCAGATGTACAGATTACTAAAAGTTTGTTGCGGATTCCTCGTACTGGATTCTGTTTCTGACTGAAGGCAGTATTCTGGATTCTGAATCCATGTTATAAGATCTGGGAGTAACTTCGCTAATAATTATTGGGCGCCCCCCGATTATCGAGTCGGTGGGGGGGGGGGGGGGAGAGACCGGTTATCTACGCCACTGACTCCAATGACGGTATAATTACTAACCTCACGTTACTACATGATCCGGAAATTTGGAAACCTCAGCTTAACTGCCACAAAAATATAAGTGTCGGACAATATTTGGAGCATTCACGAAAGCGTTCTAAAATGTGACTTCACGTAAAATATCCTCGGCCAGTAGTATCAGAACAGCAAGTAGCATTAACTAACGTTACAATTACAAATATGAGTATATCCCAAAGACGCGTATTATCCACCACGTTTGGCATATATGGACGTCGTTTCAGCATCGTTTCCACCACCAGAATGCGGGGGTGGAGGATAAAACGGGCTCAGTAGACGCTTTGCCCCACATACCAGCGATAAGGTCAAAATCGATACTCCACTCTTTAAACAGACTGTCCCAAGCAGTGGTCCTCTGCAGAATGAGCAACACAACGCGGCCTCGACCCACGCTTACAAAATGACGTGAACCCCCGTCCCCAACTCCCGCAACAGTACAGGCAAATTACACGCAGACATATTCTCCCCACGACAAAGGGGAATAATTTACTTTTAGGCCATAATGTGTTACTGGGTAGTTTCACTTACAAGATTGTGGGTGGCGATCCAAAATCATCATTTTCTGACAAAAAGATGAAAGCTAGTTCCGTAATTCAAAATCGGGTGCCAACAAAATCTGTGTTAATTTACGACAGCCTAAACCTCGACTGGTTATTTAACAGTCCTAATGGAGTGCGAGTCAAGGACTGTGATATTAGAGCGATCAACTTTCCGATTCGATGATGAAGTGTAAATTAATTTATCAATTTAAGCATCGACAGAATCGTCTTCGTGTTTGTCCAAGTAAAATTCCAACAGCCGTACTGTATTACCAGGGCATTTACGATATACTTACTCTCCCCCACTCGACAGATGTGTGCAAAATGGTTGGTGGGTGAAGGCATCACACGTGAACAGCGCAAACGATGTAGTTTATATCGCAGCTGAGTCATATGCTTATGTTTACGTGACAGGTGAAATACACGCTAATCGAGGGGTCAACAAATTTTCCAAAAATCTAGAAGCCCCCTCAAAATTCTAGGTGCCAGAAAGGTGACATGAAGTTCCATACCGAGGACCCACAAATATCAGGCGCCATCGTATAAAATTTAGTCGCCCGCTAGGCCTAGCGCCCGGGATTTGAGCATCCCTGCGTTAACCACTAATTCTTACACATAAAACATGTATATAAATTACCCAAAAAAATCCTCAAGTTGAAGAATTCACGACATAATTTTTAAAAAATAAATCACAATTAAGGACCTTTAGAGGACGCAGGGTGCATTAGTACACAAGGTGTACAGACAAAAGTGGTTATTCCTGTAATCAGCACCACACCGTGAAGGATGATGTCCCATATTAAGATCTAACTGGAAGTAAAAGAAAAAGCTGTAAAACTGCTGACAGAAGCCAAAAGCGATTTTTTTTTATCTCAGTGTAATTCCGTTAACAGTTAAGCAAAGCACGGTGCTGGAATCAACAAGAAAACGAAATTAGTAACAGAATTCCCTCAGCGTTAAAATACGAACACAATGTCGAATATAATCTACCATAAACCAGATTCCCTAAACAAATGACAACTGAAGGCACGCAATTTCGGCCATACTGCAGTTCGAAACGTTACAAAAACGCTGTCCCATAGACGCGTCTGTCTGTAGAGAACCTGTAACTGGTCACACACATTACATGATCTAAGCAGCTCAAAGAGTATGCTGCGTGCATGAATTAATATGAGCGCGAGTACAAGCCAGAGCTTCGCAATGCTGTGTGAATGGAATACGATCCGCCTTTACTTGAACAAACTGTACACTGTGTGTTTAAATGTCTGCATGATATCAATCTTATCAACATTTAGGGGCGTCAATACCATGAAACGAGAAATCGAACGAGGGAGAGTAAGTGATTTAAAGCCACTCTCAATTGCAGAGACTACATACAGTGTATTAACGGTGGAAGATGAATAAAACATATATAGACGCATTGGTGGAATACTGAATGGGTAAATGCGTGAAATTAAACGATTTTTTGCCATGTTCAATTTATTTTTTAGCGATCAACTCCATAGGGCAGGGCCCTTCTTCAGAAACTAACGGTTGCTTTACTAATTAAAAAAACTTGTCGTATGTTACAGAACCCGACAGATGGTTACAGTACTCTCACTAACCCCCACTAGTACCAGATGAATCCAGTTCGCATCCTACTATGACCCACTTAGTACTATCCTGCAATCTATGCCTACATATTCGAAAGTACTCTCTCTACTTCACACTTTCCCATCAAAATCCTGCACGCACTTTTTTCCCCATATGTGCCATATGCCCGTCCACTCTGATCACCCCCTGATTTCATCACCCTAATATTTGGAATGGAGTACCAGTCATGGTCCTCCTGTTATGTCGTCCTCCTCCTCAGGTCAAAATATTTTCCTCACCACCATGTATTTGAAAACCCTCAGGCTATGTTTTTCCCGTAATATGAGACCGCCAACTTAATATCCATACTGAACACAGGCCTAAGTAGAGCTTTGTACATTTGATCTTTATGTTCTTCAGACAGGAAGACAATATTTGGGACTAAATGTTAGCAAACATCCCCTACACTTAACATGCTCTTAATTCATTCATCAATTTAATTATTTTAATATAAGACATCCCTGTTGGCATATCGATCACAAGTATATATTTTATTTAATTCTTTAATCAGACCCAACAAGTCGTTTAACACAAGTTTTATTGCCAAAAACGTGCGTTAAACGACTTCTTGGGTCCAACTAAAGAATTAAATAAAATACATAATTTAATTCTTGATTTCTCATTCCCAGATATTTGAATTTTGCAACATTTTCTAAGGATTTACTACTGGCCTTTATGTCATCACTGTCCCACATTCTGTTGACAAAACATAAACATTACTTAGTTTCCTCTGTGTTAACTTATACACCAACCTCCTTACTATCACTAATGAAGTGTTGTGTTTCATTTTTAGTGTCTGTTTCAGCCTATAAATAAGTTCATCAGCGTTATTTCAGGCTTCCTCCGCGGTATAAATGAGGTATTCGCTCTTCTGCGATGTAACGTGGCGTTGATTGGTAGTTACCGAAGTTTAAGGTCAGCCTATCGGTCCCATCTTCAAGGATCAAGCTTGACTTTTGAAGATACGACCGATGGGCTGTCCCGAAACGTTGGTAACTAGCTACCAATCAACGCTGCGTAACATCTCAAAAGAGTGACGACATAACTTCATCAGCATACACCAACATCTGATCTGTCCCATTCAATTTAAAACCATCCTTGCTTTCCTGGGCCTTCCTAATGCAATAAAATCTGGAAAGCAGTGGTGATAAGGTATCTCCTTGTTTCTGATCATTCTGAACAAGAAATATGTCAGGAAAATATTGACCTACCTAGAATTTATTACAGGTTTCATTTAATTAACCAAACTAGTTTCATCAGCTGTGCAAACTCAATGAGAGTTATCAGTCAAACCCTCCTTTCTAAATAAATTTCAGGCTTTCCTGAAGCCTATGAACAGCTTATGCATTCCCACTTCTTAAGTAACTGACAAATGCAGAATATATGATCAGCAGTTGATCTATTATGATGAAACCCACATTAATCATCCCCAATAATTTTTATATATATCATTTTAACCTTGCTTCTGTCTTCCAGTTTGCTATCTAAAAATACAAAGATTAAGATATACAGAACTATAATTTTGCCTGTTGTTTTGTATGGGTGTGAGACTTGGTCTCTCACACTGAGGGAGGAACACAGGCTGAGGGTGTTCGAGAATAGGGTGCTGGGGAAGATATTTGGGCCTAAGAGGGACAGGGTAACAGGGGAGTGGAGAAGACTACATAACAAGAAACTTAATGATCTGTACTCATCACCAAATATTATTCGAGTGATCAAATCAAGAAGAATGAGGTGGGCGGGGCATGTAGTACGTATGGGTGAGGGGAGAGGTGCATACAGGGTTTTGGTGGGGAGACCTGAGGGAAGGAGACCACTTGGAAGACCCAGGCTTAGATGGGAGGATAATATTAAAATGGATCTCCAAGAAGTGGGATGGGGGGGCATGGACTGGATTGATATGGCTCAGGATAGGGACAGGTGGCGGGCTCTTGTGAGTGCAGTAATGAACCTTCGGGTTCCATAAAACGCAGGGAATTTCTTGACTAGCTGACTTAGCTTCTCAAGAAGGACTCTGCTCCATGGAGTTAGTTAGTTAGTTATCATTTTAACCTTGACATAAGTATGTTGGTAACATTCTGTACCTAGCTGGTAACACAGATATCCCTCGACAATAACTGCAGTCAGTTTTATCACCCTTGTTATAAATATGTACAGTAACAATCCTCGCATGGCTGAGGCAATTCTTCCTCACTACAAACACAATTAGTTTATGGATCTCAAAAGGTAATGTTTCACCTCCTGCTTCCATCACTTCTGCCAGAATTTGATCAACACACAGAAATTTACATCTTTTCAAATTTTAAACAGCAATCTGAACCTCATAGGCCCAAGGCTTGGGTACTAGTGGCTTAGCAGTCTAACATTATAGAGGCCAATTGTTAAGTCAGCTGACCATTACATTAACATTTAATAATATTCTTTTATTAACTAGCTAAACAATACCATCATAAGTCTGCCAATGCCTTTCTTCTTTCAATGGCAGTATGATTCATTTCTTGTTAAATCCACAGAATCCATCATTTATTGTCTCTGTTACTACTCCAATTCCTACAATTGCTTGTTTCAACTGTAACTCCCACTGCAAGCTTTGCGAGCCACCTCAAACAAGGCACATGATTATGTGGCTATAAATGAACTATTCACTCAACAGAAAGTGCTGTCATGCAACCTCACCATCCTTTTCAAAAACTAGACTACGAACTCTCACATGCCAGATAATCACTAGCCCTGGTATGGATATACCTAACTATTTATACATAACTGGCTCATAATGTTGGCCACTTTCTGTCAACTTCCTTATTGCATTGCAATTGGCTGACTCAGTCAGCCAACCATACCTGCGCTGTCACAAGAGGTTATTCAGTGCAATGGGAATACCACTGGGACACGGCATGTTTCTGTATGATATATATGCTAAATAATAATTCTACAAGAACTGTTATAAATTCAGATTACAGTGTCCTAATGTGCCTGTTCCAAACAGGGTATCACCTTACAAATACATGAAACAGTTCTGAGCAACAGGTTCCATTCTAGACAGAAAAATAACATGCAAAAAGTACATGCTACCCAGGGAAAAACTAGGCAAAATTAGTACCAAAGGAGGAACCTCTGAGAAAATCTCTGGCTCAATTTGCATCATCAGCATGAAATGCAACAAAACTGCTCCATTTGTATCCACAAGACTACAGTGGTTCACAAACTCTACGAAATAGATCCTGAAGCAAGACTGAATTTTGAGAACTGATACCTTCATGAGGTGTACCTTGGAGGCACTGACCATACACTCTTTTTTCCTTTTTTTTTTTTTTATGCAAGACGTCCCAGTTGGCACACAGATTACAAGAGTATATTTATTCTTATTAATCTACAGTCAGATCCAACACTTTGTTTTAAAATACGGTTTTTGGCTACTAGTTTCGGCTCATAAGAGCCATCATCAGGCCATAACAGAAACTGTAAGTTTATAGTTTCTGTTATGGCCTGATGATGGCTCTTATGAGCCGAAACTAGTAGTCAAAAAACGTATTTTAAAACCGAAGTGTTGGATCTGACTGTAGAATTAATAAGAATAAATATACTGCTGTGACCATACACTCATTCTGTTCAGTGATGAAACTTCGTTTCATTACGCTTGATACACAAAATCTCAGAATAAGATACTGACATGCAGCAAATTCCCATGTTAATCCACAGAGTGCTTTTACTTGATATAAAGGCTGGTGTATGTCGTGCTATGAGTGCAAATAGTATTACTAGGCCCATTCTTTTACTGAGACCATCAATTCACACTGATATGTTACATTCTAACACCATTTCTGAACACTTCTAGACAAGAAACATTTCACAGTGCTTAACTCAATTCACAGGTTGGAAATTCATGTTTCACATCTATCCTGCCATCAAGAAAAGTATTTTCTTTACAAGAGAATGTTACCCTCCCCCCTGTCAATTCCAAACTTCAGGGCCAGAAATTACTCTCCTTAAACTTGTTTGGCTTGTGCAACCCTTCCAAGCTCAAGTCAAATGGAGCACACAACCCACCAGCCTTCCCACTACATCAATGTGGCAGTTCCTAACAACTAATAATTGTACTAATTATTTTGCTGATTAATGGCAACAGCTAATTGACTAAAGCTCCCATTAGTTACCTTACCTATCGGTAACTCAAAAGGTATTTATCAGTTTCAGCCTTGCAGTTTCTTTTTACTCTATGCCTCAAGAGCATAAAATAGTCATCTATACTAGCCACATTCCAAACTCCAATTCACAGCTAGCAGTCTACAAAACTTTGTATGGGTTCAAATAAACTGATCAACTTAAAATATTCTTGTACTGGTTTCTATTGGAAAGCTGAAAGTCCATGAAATTAAAGCAATTCATTTAACAGCTTCTCAAGATTTGTGACTGGCTAAAATTACACTTATACAAAGTGCACTTTTAAAATGATGAGCTCTTCGTCAGGATTTTGATGAAAATAGAACATAAGTAGATTTGGAAATAATTTTGGGGGGGAGAAAAAAAAAAAAATAATTTGGCAAATCTGCAAGACTGATAAGATGGGAGGACAACATAAGGTAGGTCTGGGAAAGATAAGCTGTGAGGATGGGTGGTGGATAGAACTGGCTCAGAATGTTGTGCACCAATTGGCTTTCCTTTTAGTGGTTTTGTGAATGCAACTATAGCCTACTATTAATGGGCTACAATAGTTCATTAGTTGCTGCTCTTAAATTTAAATTAAAATATATATTTCATGCAGCTGCTAAATTGTTTTACATTATTCCGTGTGACCACAGTAACAAAAACTTTGAGTTCCATACAATTCTGCAATTTCTTGTCTAGCTGAGGAACTATCAGCTTCTCAAGGACTCTGCTTCATTGAGGATAGTGAGTGTTGTGTAACTATAGTATCTTTGTGGTACTGTATTTCTGTATTGTTCTCCAGGCCATACTAAGGCAGTGCCCTCCTGCCCTGTGAAGTTGTAGTGTGTAAAGATCTCGACAGCCACACGCATATTTCTATTTGTATAGCACAACTGTTTCAGTCTGATAATCTGAATGAAAGAGAACATTTGCGAAACCTAGACACAGATGGGAGGACAGTAATAAATTGGATCTAAAAAATAAAATGAACATGAAGATATAGAAGTGGATTCATTTGATCTTGGACACAGTAGGCCTTTGTGAATACAGTAATGAAGCTTCAAGTCCCAAAACAGAAAATAAATTTTTTGACTACCCAGGTATTAGCTCCTCAAGAAGGACTATGCCCCATTGGGATAGCAGCTGTACCAAAGATTGTGTACGTAACCACAATCCAGATACGTCACAAGAAGAGGACTTTTATTAAACAGCACCTGTTCCTGAACAAAGTGCCAAACCATAATTAGCAGTAAAGTGCTACCATTTATAAAATCTGCTTGGGCCACCAGTTGTATCAATTTGGAGCAGATATCCATCTAAGAATGACTCCTTTTATGGCTACAATGACAGTTTCTGAAATGCTGGGCTTCTAGCCTTAACTGATATGTCTGAGTACCTCAAAAAATGTTATTTTGAATCACCATAAAATCTACCAGCCTCATAGACTACTATTACTTGGGACTGAACTTTCTATGCTATGAATGGGATAGGCTACAGCTCAGCACAGTATGTGGGTTTTAATATTTGTGCCCTTTACCCCACTGGTGCACAAATTTTCCAAAAATCTAGGTCCCCAGTATGAAGCAAGCTCCATACTGGGAACCCAAAAATGTTAGGTGCCACTGTACAAAATTTAGTTGAACAGGCGACCCGGTGACTGGAGTTTGTGCGGCCGTTTTAATCCTTTACATGCTGGGTTTTATTTAATTGCTGGGTTTTATTTAAGAATTTGTATCAATATAAGTCTATTGGGGCATACTTAATCTATAGTAAAAAGCATCAGGCAACTAATTTTAACCTATATACAGCTGCAAGACATCAGCCCACTGAGGTGAGATTGTGTGTATGCCCAATAAGCCATACAGAACAACAAAAATATTTATTTCTTGGTAACAAGGAAGTTTTGTAAATTCTGCAATTTTAGAATCTTTGAACTGAGAAGTAGGTATAATGATTCAACAAGATCAAATAATAGATGATGGGTTAACTCTTAAAATGGGATAGCAAGGGGAGAGGACGTTTCAACCACAAGTTTCAAACATTAAACAAATCCAGCCTACATTTGTCAGTGCTCCTAGGTGACACATTCATGCCTGGCATGAAAAGGATGGCATGGTAAGGGTTAAGGTGACCCTGTGCTTAATTAAGCACCTCACTAGTGAACAGAGGCAAGCGGTGTCACACCGACTGCGTACTCCTGGCACTTGCTGGTACCAATTGAATTGGACATTAGGTGAACTGCAGAGATGGTCTGGACACTGTGATGAGACAAACGTTTGCTCCAGCCAAGAACTGAGCCCCCATTCCCTGGACACCCAGCCCATAGGGGTTAATAGTACACAAAATGTTCTTTCAGTCAACAATCCTGCCAGTGATGTACCACACACAAATTTGAACTAATAAAGAAGACTTGGCTAGAGTTCTACTCACCAACCAACACTTTACTCCTGGAAAACATCTCCAAAGCTAGAAAGTTTCTGTATGTATTTAATAAATAATCACTAATGAGCTAAATGGAATGGTCTACCTAACTTTTTTAAATGTACTGTACTAAACACACAAAAGGAAACATAATTACTAAATTTTGTAACAAATGAAACACTCGCCATCTATATTATTTCCGCAACTGAAAATTTTCTCCGTACATACTTCCGGGCTGATGAAACTGAAGTGACTGAAATAAATGTGGACCGGAAATTTGCGGCAAGGAACAATCACGAACATTAAACATAACACACTACTTAAAGCCATCTCCTATTTAAATACTACGAAAAACGTACCCGTCAACCGAGTTGGACTGAAATGACTGAACTTTTAACATCCAGTCATATGCAGACATGAACAGCAAGAAAAATACATTTGCCAACTGTCAGGCACATACAAATCTTATTAATACTTATCAATTATCACATAGAATATGTTCTAAAACTTCCCGTATGAACCTTAACGCAGCATGTTCTCGTTCTGATGCGGCTTAAATGCAATATAGCAATTATTCGAATACAATCAACTGGAACATTTTTCAGCTGCAGTATTCATAATGAAGTTTCGAGCGTCTGAACTATCAATTACCTGTAGATGCTCCTGAAAACGTATAGGTAACATCTGCGACATATTGGCTAATGTTTTACTGACTGCACCATGAAATGCTCCTTTGCACAGAGTCCGAACAAATCTAAATTCTTCAACCCAACAACCAGCTCAACACTCACAAACTGCTACGACCATTCACAGCCAGCCAACATGGCTTCCCACCACCAACAAAGTAGTTCCTACACTGTAACCCATACAGAACAAAATTAGAATGCACAATGCTCAGAATATACTATTCACATATTTAAGAAATTTAAAATTAATTTCATTCCATTCTATATGCTTTGTTATACTCTATCGCTCAAATATTAGAATGTATCTACGTCTGTAAAGCAGATTATGAGTGACGTCACCTGCCACGTGAACAGCCTGCGCATGATGATTGGCATTTATTGACGTCCACATTTGAACTCGGCGCACCGAATTTACAGAAATGAACAGCCTGGTTCGCTTTCGCTTACATGCTACGAGTTTGCTATTCATGCAATCGAAATAATGTTCATTTTGACACAAACGCTGGTGCGTGATTTATCGCACATTTATTTACTGTAACGGTTGATTATTACAAGAGGCAGCTTGGATGTGAAGGGTAAATAAAAGCAAATTAAACTTCATTCATTTTTATTGGTATTACACCATGATTTAGATCACCAACAGTTCCTGCACATTGCAAATTCTTCTCATGATGGAATACTGCAGTCAACTGGAAAAGAACATATTCAGATAAAAAATGGAACTAAGTACTGCATACTGCAACATACTGCACCAAATGATATCCTTAGTACTGTGTTGTCAGCTTTATAAACT
Source organism: Reticulitermes speratus (assembly GCA_021186555.1). Taxonomy (NCBI): domain Eukaryota; kingdom Metazoa; phylum Arthropoda; class Insecta; order Blattodea; family Rhinotermitidae; genus Reticulitermes; species Reticulitermes speratus. The sequence continues at coordinate 16,677,139 of JAJKFL010000010.1, forward strand.
CATCAATCAGTATCAGTCGAAAGATGGTGATATGTATTTTCATTCATCACTTCAACACACACTGCATGCGACCTGTTCCTACAAATATGTTTAATCAATGTGTTATAATCTACCACATTCTTACTTCTAGTTGCCCTTTGGTGAACAATTTGTTCTAATAGGATATTCTCAAATAGTCCCAAAACATTACAAAAATGGTGTCACATTTTCGTTTTGAGGAAATATTACACAAACTGTACAAATGCCTCAGAAAGTCAACACATTGAACAAGCAACTAGCACCTTTCTTGCAATTAGTGTTGAAAAACATGGCAACCCCACCACTGGAAGTCAGATAACTGTTGCCACTAAATTAAGGGAAGTAATAAGTATGCTTCTTTGTACTGGTATTACATGAAATTACACTAGAAGTGTCAGGAGGCATGAACAAAAAACTTGCATACACCTATAACCCAATGTGTCCAGCACACACTGGGTTATGAAACTTTACATTTTCAAAAGCTTGTCAACCAATACCTGCCACAACATAAAAACAACTGTACAACTGTACTGACTAAATATTTGAAAATATACAAAACCAATTACACAAATGCAAAAAAATACAGAAATTAGCTATGTCATTTAAGGTAGATATAATATACACATACAAACAAGAAAGTAATGAAGTTTAATCGAAGAGACCAAAACCCATGTCGTCATCTTCAGATTCAGATTCAACCTTCTTTTCAACTTTCTTCTCCTCTGTAAAGGAAACAAATTTAACATCAGAATAAAGTCAAAGTAGATATGTGGAAATCAATAACATGAATCATGTAATCAGAAAAGAATATCATCAAAACATCAGTCGAAAGATGGTGATCTTAATACTCATCATGTTCCATGAAATATTATGCATTCCATGATGCTTCAAGTAGAAGACAGTAACATTGAAAGCTCCCAACATACGGAAGCCCCAACACTTTCTCTCATTACGCAAAGGAAATTGGTTGGGAAACTCTGAGGCACAAGACTATCTGAGCAACCAGGATAAAGATATGAAGACAGCATCAAAATTAATCTCATACAGACAGATTGTGCTGATTCAAGATTCGGCAGCAATTGCTCACTAACCCTTTTCAGGTGCGGCAACTGCTGCTGCAGGAGCAGCAGATCCACCACCAGCAGCAGGTGCTGCACCACCGCCACCTGCAGGCATTGTTGAAAGTTTGGCCCGACCTGGAAAATATATAGATAAACAAATTCAGTGTTTCTTGAATGGTGGAACTGACAGGACACACAAGCATTCTATGTTCATATCATAAGAGCACCAGTACAGTATTTTGAACTCTGGAGATGAATAGTAGTATGTGGTGTGGTCATAGTTTGGGACAAGAAAGGAGATGACAACTGAAATGATAAGTTAACCAGATCATAATTTTCACCCTTCCCATCATGATGAAAAAAATTTCTTAATCCAAGGTTATACTACCAAAATTGTTTAAAAACAGTTAAGACAAGAAATGCGACTGTTTGAAAGACAGCAACAATATGCAAAGCCTACATTAATATGAGGCAGCCATGTGGCTAGACGGAACAGTCATACTACTCCAAAGTATGATGAACCAATCATTAGTTTTGTTACATGTAACTTTATACTAATGTTTATCAGCAGGAACCTCAGAATACCGTAATGTCTCATCCACAACAATATATTTTCATTTAAGCACAACTCATATACATTCCTTACTGCCGTCAACATACGTCATGACCTATATCGTACCCACCATGTTATGTCAGGGCTGCCAAAGCAACACTGTGACAACTCAATGTCAATTCACACTACCCCCAAGACACATGATTAAAATCCAGATGTTGGCAACCCTCACAGCTTTCCTTGTCCTTACTTGCAACACAAATTCCACATATAAAACAAGTTGCATATGTTACAACCATATTAGTATGTTCAAATTTAAATGTTATACAAGAACAACAATATTTCAATGTCATTGTGCATGTACAACAGTCCCATTTCTATAGGGCACATCATCAAAGCAAATGTAAAAACTCAAGCTCCTATTCTGAAGTCATTCTGGAACAATCTCATAAAGAACTAGTTCAGTATGACAATTGTATGACACATACAGCTCTAGAAACATTATTTCAACAGCTTTAATCAATACATCTTTCACTGTTCTGCTGAAATTGAATACTTCATTATTTCAACTGTGAGTGATTCCACCTGTATGACACACATCAAATATAAACTCCACATTTGAGTAAGAAATGGGGTCATCATTATACCTACTCCACCACAGAAACATTCAAATTATCCTAGCATAGCTGTGGACTTCCCCCATATTTCGCAGCAAATTTCTAACATGAAATTACCAGCATTAATCAGCTCTTCGATGTTCTTGCCATTCAATTCACTGATGACTTTTTTCAGTTTCTCTCCTTCTGCTTCAATACCAACAGAACTAAGAATCTTCTCTATATCTGCAGAATTTGGGCTATCTTTACCCCCGAGGGCGGCAAGCAAATAAGCGGCCACGTAACGCATTCTGCGAACAAAATAAAGGAATCGTGTTCATGAAACCTTCCCACATCTTCAACAATTAAGACAGTTAAGTAGTTCATACTCCTTATAACTATAAAGATACTGACTGAATTCACAGTTTATGCTGCCTTCAACTGTACAACATAAATTTCTGAAGAACCAACCAGCCAACCATAGCCCACGTGAACAAGCGAAAATTAACTATGGGATCATCTAACATAACCCATACTTCTAAAAAAGAAAAACTTCACCATTGTCATTAACATTCATACGACGAAACCCAGTTATTAATGTTTAACATAAGTTAAAACATGAACCTCTATTACCTTTAAGTCGTTTAGACACGAAACGTGTTACACGCTTACTTTCGGCTTAGGTCTACAATGTGTACGACGGAAGCGGAACCAATACGGGGCCAACCAGAGTACGAACACAGATCACCCATGGATCATCCAGTATTTTACTTCTCCTCTCCATTGATTATAGAAGAGATACCTACCACACAAAAGCACGGATCACAGGTTAGCGAGAAACACAAAACATATACGAGTTTAAATTAGAGAGACAAGATTTTGTGGGAGTAAATAATAATACAATTACAAATACAATATACAACATATAAAGGAAGTGTTAGTAATTATAACATGCAAATAAATATATAAAATAAGATTATGATTTAAACTTTGAATCGCAGTCTGCACACGTAATATCTGCATTCACACGGTCGGAGCATGGAACAAGGGTAAGTAATCCGTGGTCACGCGTAGCGGACAAGTCAATGAACTGATTAAAGAGACCATCCCTCATATTGCGTCAAACATATTTATACTTACACGAAATTTTCCTAGTTTCAGGATGTATAGAACTCAACCGACAACGTGTGCGGCTCAGTTACCGTCACTATTTATATGCGGCCGTTGCCATCGTCGGAAGATGCTGTCGCCTTGTATGTGTCGAACAGGCCATGTGCCTAATCGTTAAAAAGTACGAATTTCTGTGAAATTTGATTATTGAGACTTTTATTAAAATCTGTCCAGAAAATCCAAATTTGGTTATATAGTCGGGCAAAAATATCCAGTGCTTTACACGAAGGCCTAAGTAACTCGTAAGTTCAGATGCGCACCCAGAATGTTTCAATGGGAGAGAAGCTCACCCTGAGGCTATACATAGTTTAAGTTTGATATGAATTATTTTACGAAAATCATGTCGCAAGTATAACTATAACATAACATTGTTTACAACTGCATTTACAAACATACTAATACATACACATATATGTTCCGTGACTCAGTCACCTAATTTAAATCACAAGGCCTAATCTTTTTGGCATTTCAATTTCATCTAAGACATCCTAAGTTTCTATTTTATTTTTTAAAATGTCAATCTACTATTCATTAGCTGATATCATTGGCTGATTTCGGCTGAAGGGTAAAAAACGTAAAAGTTTCATATCAGTGTCTACAAACGCTGTGGTTTTAGGCGCGTGCGCAAAATTACGAAAAGTAACTATTAGCTTCGTCATGTCTGTCCATCCATCCGTCCGTCATTCTTGTCGTCCGCATGAAACAACTCGGCTCCCACTGGTCGGATTTTCATGAAATTTATATTTACGTATTTTTCGAAAATCCGTCGAGAAAATTCAAGTGTCATTAAAATATAACAAGAATGACGCGTATTTCATGAAGACGTATGTTCATTTATGATAATATCTCGCTGAATTCTTCTTAGAATGAGAAATGTTTCAGACAAAAGTTGTAGAGAAAATCAAAACACAGTTTCACGTTCAATAACTTTTTTCTTCCGAAATTCGTGCCGTTTATGAGATAATGTAAAAAACATGGTAGATCCAGACAGGCCACAGATGACAATGTAATACGGCGCTTGCACTTTGCATGCTGGGTAACTTAGTTTACATTCACACATCCAAAATATGCTTTTCCACGGCGAAAATGGTTTTACGAACGTGCCTCAATGTTACGATATACGCACATTACCTATATTGTTAGATTTCGATTTGGGGGTGGGTCTGCAACCCGGAATCCTCCTTGAGTGCGCCCCTTTGTAAGACTGTATTTATTACCAACTAACTGGACTAGGTAACATACATAAGATTATCATTCCGACATGTTTCGGCTATTGATATCAGCCATCTTCAGGGAACACCTTTACACAGAGGAAGGACGTGGTTTTAAAATATGCGTCGTTAATAATAAATGGTAAGCAGTACATAATAAAGCAACATCATTGCAATTACAATGAATGATAAAAACAGATAAAATAGATTAAAACTATACAGAAAATTGTTTTAGTTCGTATTTGTATTGTCTGCACCCAATTATCTAGAAGCGATACAGTGCTCTTCAAGCCTTGTTGAATATATATCTGAAACTGAGTTAAATTTACAAATAAAAATTCGCCTGTTTGTTCTTGTGCAAAGAGCAACTAGTAAATTAAGGTGAGTACGGAGAGTTGATAGCCATAAGGCTAGTGGGGTTAGGGGGGGGGGGGGTGGATGGCAGTGAAAGTAATTTTCTATTCAGCGCTCCCCTATTTCCAAAAGAACATTTCTTTTTGGAGGGTCTCCAGGTTTAGCCCTTCTGCTAAGAGCAAGGTATAGATAAAATGTGCACGGGGCATTGGGGAAATGATATTGACATGGTAAACCGAAGTACTCGGAGAGAAACCTGTCCCAGCGCCACTTTGTCCACCACAGATCTCACACGGACCGAACTGGGATCCAACCATGGGAAAGAATGAAAAGAGTGATACTACTTTCCTATCCAATGCTCCCTGATATCCGAAAGCGCATTGCTTTGTCGAAGGTTCCCAGGCTTCGCCCCTTTTTCCTTCTGTAAAGAGCAACCTGTAGATAAAAATTATTATGGAACACTGATGGAATGATATTTGACACGGGCAAATCGAAGTAACCAGAGAGAAACCATTCCCAGTACCACTTTGTCTACCACAAATGTCACATGGACTGATAGACTGACCTGGGATCGTTCCCCGGGCGTCCGTGGTAATCGGCCGGCGACTAACCGCCAGAGCAAATGCACGGTCTAAGCGAAAGGCTGAACTGAATCTACATTCACAAATTACACACCAACGAAATGCACTATATTTTTTCACTTTTTTATTCTTTAACCCCTACATACGTTTCAGCCCTTACAAGTCCATCTTCAGGGGGCTCGTAATCTACATTTACTTTACATCCATTGTTGTATGCTATTATGTTATGTATCACATGTAGTCAAGTTTCATAATCATTTATAGATTACAGTTATTTACAATTTCTGTCTTTAAATATATAAAACACAGATTATAAAATCCTTAAATATGGTTCGTCAATATTTTCGTAGTAAAAAGATAAAATGAAGCTATATGGTTTTTTAAGATGTATCTTCTCCCATTAGCTTGTTTTTGGTAGTTGGTTCTTTATGTATAGGCAATCAGTTAAGTAAAACAGGTCCTGTTTGTGTTGTAAGGTTCAACGGTGTGGTGTGTTTTTGATTTGTAAAAAATGCAGGGTGAAGATAATATAAAATAAATGTACATTATTTGTGAAGAGTCAGTTAGTCCCTCACAGAGAATTGTGTTTGTATTTGTTGCATACTCAATGTTGTGGTGTAACGTAGTGTTTTGTTACCGTCACTGTTTTATTCCAAGCATGATGAATACGATCACGGGTCATCCATCCAATCAGATGATTTACGCTAGCGCCGTGGCTTGTACAGGCTTTGTAGCCGATTGGCACGAAATGTGAAAAAAGAATGGCGGATAGGTTAACTCAATTGCAAGATACGATTAATCAGGTAGAAAGATTTGTATTTTTTAAAATTTGAAATTAAATTGCTGATACATATTGTAAGCGCTGTATACCTCATCTTGTTTACATGCCAGATTTTGTTTCAAAATCACGTTTGTGTAACAATGTCTTTTTAAGGTTAAGTAGATCATTGTGTACTTGTTTTCCAGCAATCTCAAGGTGGTTCATCCCGTTGTGTTATAAGTATTAAAAATGAAACTACCTATATGTCCGTCGAACACAACTTATATTTAAATTAAAATAAAATCCATCCACATGTTACGGCTATTTAACTACCCATCATCAGGCTGTGTGTAAGAAGGTAAAAACGATAAAACTTACAGCTGCAGTCCATATTCTCTCAAGGTTGGGATCTCAGTCTTGTTACATGTATATTTTACATTGATATGAAACGTACATGTAAAAAGATCCGAGATCTCAACCTTGAGAGAATACCGATTGCAGCTGTACACATTCTACCTTTTTACCTTCTTATATACACCCTGATGATGGCTAGTTAAATAGCCAAAACATGTGGCAGGATTTATAAGCTTAATATAAATATAAGGAGTTTTCAAGGGACATATAGTTGACGTTTTAATTATTTTCCAGCAAGCTGATCACTTTTGCAATAGCATAGGCATTTTGCAGCAATATTCAACACCAAGTAAATTCCCTGGTTTTGATCGTAGTGGATCACAAACTCCACAGCAACAGCAGCAAGAAGGTTTGTTGTTGTCGTCATGTTCGTTTGTCAGTGTTGTTCTGATTAATGTGATAAGAACAGGCAAATTTGTTAACTTCATATTAGTTTCAGATTATGCTCACCTGTTTGCAACTCTGATTGCAAGATGTGCAAAAGATATTGATGTACTTATTGAATCTCTGCCCAATGAAGACTCTTCCACTGATCTTCAGGTATGGTATGTGTTTTAGTAAGCACCTTCTTCTTTCATGTTACAAGTGAAGATGCAGTTTAGGCGACTCCTAAATTAAACCATCCTGACCTAACCTAAGAAACCAAACCAGACAAGACCACTGTGTTATCAAAAGTCTTGGAATGTGATATGGTTGGAAACCTAAACTGTAATCTATTTTGACCTTAATACATAAAACGGGATTATAAAGTTGTAATAAATATGGTACCCAGGGGTGTTTTATGTAACGACATTGTCAGTTGCTAAGATTGTATCAGTGGTTGCTGAACGAAATATGAGTATGGTGCATTAGTGGAATGATGCTGACTGGGCAGATACCAAGTGCTGAGAGAAAAGCTTGTCAAGTGCCATTTTGTCCACCACAAGTTTTACATGGACTGACCTGGCATCAAACTCAGTTCTGCAGTGGTAGGACTTGTAAAATTAAGAGTGCACACATGCATCTCTTGCTTCCATAATGTTTTGATGTAATTATGCATTTTATAAATTGCTGCAAGTAGTTACATTATTTATATAGCTGTGTATTTTTACAAATTTGAATTTAAGAAGTTGTTAAATTTACTTAAACTTTAAGTCATGTATTCCCTTAAGTTTTATTAATAGACGTCTTGCCAAGACTCTGCATTAAGTGGAGCCAGTGTCACTGCCACCTCACAAGCTTGAATGTCTGCCACATCCATAATGACTTGGAAATTATAAAGTATGGCAGGATGGTCTCTAGCAGCAGAATGTTACCAGTTTTGTGAAAAGTAACCAACTGGTTCGTAAGTTAAAAGAATACACATATGACATGATCTCATAAGCCTGCTTTATTTGCTTAAGAGAGGACAGTAGACTGAAGATGTTAATTTTGTGGAAGTTATAGTTTTCCCCAAACTTTTGTCAGTTTTTTAAAATGTTGCTGTGTAAGTTTTTGTTTTTTGGGGTGTGCCAATAGTGGCTGGGAGAAAGAATTGGGCACCAGCTAAACAGCATGTCAAACTGAAGTGGTACCTTTCTGTGTTGTTCCTTTTGTTCCTCTGCCTTGACAGTACTTCATATCGCCTCAGTAATGTGCTGTTGGAATTGTATCCACTTGTGCATGTCTACCAAAGCAAGCATACAATAAAATAAAATGTTCTCTGCCATACTTCGTGCACTAGAATGTAGTATATTAAGGGCACCTAAATTGACTGGTCTGTTAAGAATCTGGGATATAGATAAGTGAATACTAAGACCATCAGTCACAACTGTATTTGGACAATGTTTATTGTCTAATGTGCAGCATTTTGGCCATAATTATAAGCCATCATCAGGCATAAATAAGAATATGTGAGAAAAGAACCGTTACAATGCAACACATTATTTTCTCACCTATTTTCATCTAAGCTTGATGGTGGCTTATAAATTAAAGCTGAAACATGTTGCTCACTAGATACTAAACATTGTCCACATACATTGTGACTGACAGTCTTCTTTATTTATCTATTTTACGTATTGCAACGTTATGTCTCGCCCAAAGATGATCTATTTTACGTTATTACAACGTTATGTCTCACCCAAAGATTCTTCTGGGATATAACACTGTGTTGCTGGGTGAGCAGTTCCTGAGATTTGACAGGCAGTATTATCTTTGGTATGTCGGGAACCACTTGCCCATTGTCACGGTGCTGTATGCCAGAAGACTTGATTTTTCAGCAACATGGTGTGAGAACCTCAAGTCTTGCAGGATACAAGTAATTTGGAAGATGTGGCTGAGTGTTAAGCCATTATTGGTATTGGTTAGTGCAGTCTGGTGAAAAAGTTGGGCTGAATTTAGAAGCAAATGTGTGGAAGTTTTCTCTACATGAATTTATAATAAGAGAACTTCCTTGTTTACAACAAAAAGAAAGTAGTTGAAAGAGAAATACTGTATTGCAGGAAATTCCATTTTTTCCAGGACTTCTTTAAAGAAATCAGATAAATTGGAAACTGTGTTGTGTGTGGGTTCGCAGTATTTGTGTGTTAATGTGGTGTGTGACTTATGTGAATTGGCATACAGTGTGGGTCAAAAAGGTGATGTAACACTTGAATTATCATGCTTGTGCAAATATAAGCCATCCCTGAATTTTCAGACAAAAATACAGAAGTAAATAAAGTTTGAATTACGAGTGACACAAGAGTTTTAAAAGCAGTTTTCCATCAAGGACCAGTCAAATTTAAAAATTTTTAAGTTCAAAAGGCATTCCATTAGTTGTAGTGACTTTGTGACACAGTGTGTGTACTGTCAATGTTGCCTGCTTGCTGGTCTCATATTCTTTAACTGCCCTGGAGCTACACTAGTTACACAACTTCTAGCTCAGAAAGAGGGATAGGAGCAGAGGAGGGAAAAAAGGTCAGAAGAAACAGCAACACATCTGTAAAGCTCAGCACTGTTAGTTGTGTGTTGCGATATGACACACAGCAATAGGGTGCAGGAATTGTGAATAGTGTTGCATTGCTGATAATGATAAATGGGCGAGGAACTTGTGGGCTATCCCACAGATTTTCGAGTTCACTACAGAGTATGATAAGTATGCTGCTGGAAAACATTTACTGTCAATGTAAGAAGGTGGTGTGGCACAAGGAAGTGTCTACAAAATGTGTCAACAATCAGAGTGTATTTCATGGAAGTGAATAAATCCACAAGAGAAAAATAAGTCACAGTTTCCTCATTTGACCAAAATGATAGAAGTTGGAAGCAAGCAAAACTGTAGGAAAACTGGACATTCACTTAACCCTTCGACACCAAAAGGTGACTATAGTTGACATGCAGTGTGATGCTGAGAAAACAAAACATCCACTAAAGTCATCACTCAAGAACATGAAAAGTAATGGGTGGCCACTTAAACTCTGGGTTTTTTGCAGAGTACACTGGGTACATAATTGCAGATCCAAAGGGTTAATGAATTTAATGTGTTTGGTGGTTCATAATTGTCATTCCCAACACCGCCTCATGTACCAGTTCTGGTTCAGGACCAACAACTTGCTCCAGTGCTGAACAGGAGTAATGATACAAATCTTCCAAGCAGAGCAATTTTATCTCTCTGTTTCGTTTAGCCATTCTGTTTTGAAACAAGTGTTTACATCCTGAAATATTTCTATTAACTCATTATATGAAAAATATAATGCAGCAGTTCCAAATCAACTGCAATACAGACCAGTTATCTTGCCATAAAAATATTCTGATAAGCTGCATCCTTGTTTTACATAATGCAGATATGGGGGAAAAAGTGTGGCTTATATTTGCTAAAATATGGTATATTTGTATTCAACAATACAACTTACTAAGTAATGAGATGGAGAAGAATTCATATGAAATGCTTTTCATTAGGTGGCAAGCCTTAGGAGACTGGAACAAGACAACAAAGAAGCAGGAGAACGACTGGAAGAAGTTGTAAGGCGAGGAGAAGCTCTCCTGGAACAAATTCAGGCAGCACTTGCTGATATTGCTCAGAGTCAACTTGACATGCAGCATCTTCAAGCTGAAAATACCAACAAACAATCCAATGCAAACATCCTTACATGAACTTCATTGCTCTCTGGTTCTAATTTTAAAATGCCATTCCAGGTTATTAGGTTTGCTTAGACATTGCTTGTACAGCAGTATGATGAAGCAGGTTGTATTTAAAAGTGATCAAATTAAAAGTTTAATCAGATATGGTTATTTTGAAACCAACTGATTACCAGTTGAGATGTGTTCAGATACTGTGACATGTAATTTAATTTCTGTCATTTAATATTTATATCTAAAAAGCAGTTCATCAGTACCAAAGTTGTAGTTTTAGTATGTCATACAGCTGAAACAATTTTCTTTTAAAATTAGAATAACTTTGGGAATAGCTGGTTTATAAAACTGGATTCAGTAGAATTAGAACATGAAATGAAAATTATATATTGATTTTCAGCACTGTTTCAGGATAAAAACTTGCCATACTATGTGATAATTTTATCAGAAAATATTCTCTTATCCACATGGCAATGTTTCTGTGCTATATATATATATATTACAAACATGTATTAAAAAACTGATATTTATGTGATATACTTCACAACATGTTCAGACCAAAAGCAAAACTGCTTATGATCTTGTTAAGACAGATAAGTAACAAGATTCACACAAGTCATCCAACTTGTGATGCCTGTAAAAACTATTCAACTAAAACAAAGAAAACAAAAGGATATGTGCAGAAATTACCTTCATCGGAGGGGGGGGGAAGAGACTGGAATTTTAAACTGTACATTGGGACAGATTCTACAGACTGCAATAGTGTATCAAGCGTTTAACTAATGGGTGTAAAAAATTCACTTCATTTGAATGGGTTACGTAATGTGTCCATCCTTTCAACTAAAATGAGGACGTTATCCAGCGTTCCTTTCATTTTTTACATTCACACATTCTCTCACTGTACACATGACAAGAGTACACCTATTGGCTAGGCAGCAGAATAAATTCCACCTAGTTAAAAATTTAAACCACATTAATATTACTCAACTCTTTACAATCACAGTGTAAATAAGTCTGCTAAGTCTCTCTGCACATAAAGTAGCAGTACCAGGATCATAGGAATGTACATTTCATATCGATGTCATGTTCCACTGATCCAAGACTATTCACACACTCAACAACCATGTTTATATTTGTTGAATCTGCGTACAATGCACTTATATCATCCAGAAAATGCATTTTCTTTTTGTACATGATCAATTTCCGTTGATAATGCCGATTTAGTTCAGTGTTCCTCGGCACTGCGCATTGCCACACAAGCATGGAATCTTCTCGTCTTCGATGGGGAATTTGTAGTCATACGTTATTTCTTCATTAACACTTATCTGTTGTTTGGAGTAAATCACTATTTTCTTTTGGCCTTCAATTGTGATAATTTTGGCATAACAATTGGGCTGAAAAATAAATGAAAAAGATTTTGCTTTATAAAGATGTTCAGATGTAATGTAGCATATGTGAAGCATGAGAGTAGACATGAACATGTAGCAGTATTATTGTGTTTAGGCCTTCACTCTTCTGGGATGTTATGTGGCACAGGACACAGGTTGGCAGCTGGTTACTGACATTTCGAGACAGTCTCTCAGTCCCATCTTCAAGGGTCAAGCAGTCCAAGAAGCTGCTTGATGCTTGAAAGGGGACTGATAGGCAGTACTGAAACATCAGGAACCAGCTGCCAACCTGTGCCACGTAACATTCCGGAAGAGTGAAAGCCTAACTACATCACCGCAAAAGCCTGAAAACTCACAAATTATTACTGTGCTTTGCACAGCTACTTAAAAATATCTTTATTGTTGTAGATTCTGCAATATTTTATAACAATATGAATGGCTATATGTACACTCTGAAATCAACTGCAAGCAATTTAAGACAAAATCAGTGAAGAAATGCAAAATGAAAGCAAAATGTGTGACACTTGGCAAACACAAGCTTTAATTTAGAAATACAGCATGTGGAGAATAGTACTTGCCCTGATCATTTTAGCTGTACTCTCATGCCTTGCATAAAGTCGCGCGCGTGTGTGTGTCCAAACTAACACTGCATTTTTTTAAAACTTTGAATTAGAATGGCAACACTCTGGAATCATATGTAAGATCTGACATTTTCATGGCACTGAGGATCAGAATGTGGACTTGTAGTCCAATACATAGGCACCAACATTTACTCTTAAGATGAAGGCAGTATGTTCCTTAAAAATAGTGGTGTCTGCCAATCAGACAAGGTGTTGAAACTCAGAAAACCACACTTTGGAATCAGTTGCCATTATATATAGTAAAGCAGGTATGTTATATTTAATTTAGAAGTCGAGGGTCAGCTGAAAGTTACTTTTAAAGCAGGTCTTGTTTAAATCACAAACACTGTATTACAAACATTTCTGTAAGTGTAACTTAAAAAATATGAATGTAATGGAAATATTGATACAATGCTGAATTAAAGTCTGGGCTGCAATGGTCATCTTCCAGTAATCTCTGTTAAATTTCTCCTTCAGTTTAACCTTTAATTGACTGGGTAGTTATTTACATTTTTGTACATGGTTTATGAAAAACATGAGTATTATTTGAGCAGAAAGAGATAAAATTATGAACTAAATGGCATTTTGTGAAAATTAAATAGATTATGCAGCATGTCTTAAAAATACAGTTAATTTCCTTGTTGCCTAAATATATGAAATGAACTTAATATTATTTTTACTAATATGAAATGAATTTCTACGGTGTTTTTTTAATGCGTGTTCACATATGGAAACACAGGTTGTTTTAGAGGTTCTTTCATTTCATTGTTCCCCACACAATCATTAAATGGGAATTTCACTGTTGCTGGAATAAATTATGCTTGCACAGATGCTTCTAATTTTGTGCTTATTGAAAAATTCAGCCATTTTACTCCTACATACAGTAGGCTAGCTCTGTTCACTTTAAATTTGAACATCAAAGTATTTTAAACACAAAAAACATATTACATTTTAATGAATGTAGGTAGTCATGGGCATGGGACAAGATAAGTTAGTTCTGAGTTTGAGAACCATATGTACAGTCTAAAAAATGTATTATGCCTAGCAGAATATCTATTGAAAAGTAAATACAATAATTGGTCAATTCCCATCTCTAGCTACAGTTTCCACAGATAACCCTTCTATTAATCAATCCTGATACATTATAGCACTTGAGGAACACTTATGTCACAGTTTTGCTGCATATGCATGCTGTGAAATTGTGAAGCTCTGGAAGGAAAGGTTGACAGAATAAGCATAGAAATAACAGTCTAAGAGCTACTTTCAGCAAAGAAACAACTTGCATAAACCGTGTGTGACAAATGTGATTAAATGCATATTATCAGTGTTGTACAAGTCACATTTCGCACTATATGATCCATCATCCAACAGCTATTAAATCAAGCTCACAGCAAGCAACAACTAAAATTGTTTTGCTGAACTTCATATTTTGTTTAATCTGTGTTTATTTTTATTCTTTCCTTTAAATGCGCACTAAATGTTCATGGCATGAAACTCGACTTCTTCAATGAAGCGTTCTGTGCCAGAATTAAATGCCTGGAGTGATCCACAGCAGACCAGAATTTAAAGGTTTGCATAAGAGTGGCCATAATTTGCCATTGGCAGTAGTTGATGTTCGGTGTTTCGAGCATCAAACTGCAAGTTACAAATTTATAATATTCGGCATCAAAGGTTTCATGTGGAGACAGCTTGATAGACTGAGCAGTGTTATTATGTGGTGTACAGCATTCACAACTATAATAACAACTGAAGCTTGCTGCTGTGTTATCATAAGTAAATGAGGATTTCACTTGGTTTCCATATAAATGAACAACAAGGTGACAAACAAATTATGCTCTTTTTGGGTAATCAGATATTGTTTGTACATTTTATTTTGCATCAAACTTATGGTTTTTAATAAACTGCTCATGAAGGCTAGTAGAATGGAATGAACGGAACTGAACAGTAGCTATGGATACAGAAAATATTTTTTTACTTCTGAATCCTACAGAAATTCCTGACAGAAAACCAAGGGGAAGGGGGGCCTCTGAAGGTAGGTAAAACCAGCCTCCCTAGGGGAAGGAACCCTTATTACAAACCTGGTCCTCCAGGGTGGGGGTTGAGCATAGGGCCAACAACCCTATCTCGGAAAAAACGTGTTACGAAACCTCATGATGAGCCTCGGATGGAAAGTAAGAATGACGTAGGGAAACAACTGGGCAAATCTCCACGGGACACGAATAAATGGAAATTGGTGACATGGAACGTAAGAACCATGCTACAACCTGGAAAAATGCAGGAAGTATCTCAGGAAATACTGAAATTTGGCTACAATATAGTAGCCCTTCAAGAGGTAAGATGGGGTGGACATGGACGGATAGACAAAAAGGAGTTTACATTACTATACAGTGGGGACGAGAAGGCTGGCCTGAATGGAACAGGGTTTATTGTGCGATCTCGAATTAGAAAGTTCTTGCTATCTTTTACTCCGATTGAAGGTACAATTTGTAAGGTTGTCCTAAAAGGACGCTTCTGAAACATTAGTATACTCTCAGTTTATGCACCCACTGAAGATAGCCCAGAGGAAGAGAAGCACAAATTTTACAATATGCTCGAATGGGAGGTCTCCAAAATACCCAAATACCATGTACCAATAATCATGGGTGATTTTAATGCGAAGATTGGAAAGGAAGAATATCTAGGTCCAACAGCTGGAAGACATTCCCTGCACGAAGAGTCCAGTGAGAATGGAAGACTGTTAGGTCAGATGGCGCTTTCAAACGGTCTGATAATAATGAGTACATTTCCCACACAAGGAAATACACAAGGGCACATGGAAAATGCCTGGAAGTGGGGTAGTAAACCAGATTGACCATGTGTTCGTGTCTGGGAGACATTCGTCCTGTATACAAGATGTCAGAACAGCAAGAGGTCCAAATTGTGATGGACCATTTCCTGGTTATGGTTAACTTCAAGGAGAGACTAGCTTTAGTAGGTAACAACAAAGGATGCCAAAGAACTAAGTGGGAAACTGAGGCATTCAAGGATCCTGGTAAAACCAGAAGATACAAGGATGAACTAAGCAAGAAGCTCGACGGTGCCAAGTTAGAACATCATAGCTCTGTGGAAGATCTTTGGACAGAAATTAAAACAGCAGTTCAACAGGCGGCAAAGACACCATTGGGGGAAAAACAAGCCAGTAGGAACATGGAATATTTTGATGCCGACTGTAGGAATGCTATCGAGGAGAAAAATAAAGCTAGGCAAATCTTCCTGCAGAAAGGCACAAGGCTCTCCTTGGAGATGTACAAACACATTAGAAAAAGTGCCAACAAGACTGTAAGGAAAAAGAAAAGGGAATACCTGAAAAGCAAAATGAGGGAGATCGAGGAACTCAATAAAAGCAATGAGAGCAGAAGATTCTATCAAGCAGCAAGAGTTATGACCACTGGATTCCAACCGAGAGTGATAATGTGTAAGGATAAAGAAGGAAAAATTGTAGTGGAAGAGAGGAAAATCATGGAGAGATGGGCAGAACACTTCGATGAGCTTCTGAATAAACCCCGAAGTGATGGATTAGACAGCGGAAGGGATAAAAATTATACTGAGAGGGATGACGAACTATACTCTCCCACAGTAGATGTTAAGGAAAGTATAAACAGACAAAAAATTGCCAGATCACCAGGAGAAGACGGAATCACCGCTGAATTAATAAAACATGGAGGTCCGAGCTTGATAACAGCGCTACACAGGTTTAATATGTAAAATATGAGAAAGTGAAAAGCTTCCAGAGGACTGGAAAACCGGTTTGATATGCCCTATACACAAAAAGGCGACAAGCTGGAATGCCAAAACTATAGAGGCATTACGTTATTGAACGTAGTGTACAAAACTATAGAGGCATTACGTTATTGAACGAGTGTACAAGGTCTTCTCAAGTATATTACAAAAAAAGCTAAGCTCATATGCTGAGAATATACTAGAGGACTATCAATGCGGCTTCCGGCCAGGATGAAGCACCATCGACCAGATTTTCATGGTAAGACAAATAATGGAAAAGTGCTACGAAAACAAAACAGACATATACATGCTCTTTATTGACTTTCGCCAAGCCTTTGATTCCATAAAATGGAAACAGCTGATAAGAACACTGGAAAAATTTGACATCCCCAAGAAACTAATCAAGATGACAGCCATCACTCTAGAAGACTCACGATCTAAGGTGTTTGTTGGAGGAAATCTGAGTGAACCCTTCATGATATCAGGTGTAAGACAAGGCGACTCTATCTCGGCCGTCCTATTCAACTTGGCACTCCACGAAGCGATTAAGGATATGAGAATAAGAGGAACGATCATGTATAAATCAAAACAATGCTTTGCACATGCTGACGATATTGTATTGGTGGTCCGCAATATTCAAGCACTAAAGGAGATGTTCAGAATAATTGAACAGAAAGGAAGGGTAATGGGACTGCGTGTAAATGAGAAAACAAAATATATGAGAATGTCATCATCAGAGACGCAAGCCTGTAGATATACCATTGATGAATACAAGTTCAAAGGTGTCAGCAACTTCTCATATCTTGGAGCCTCCCTCAATAACGAAAACAGGATGAGCAGCGAAATTTCTCAGAGAATAATGGCCGGAAACAGAGCTTTTCACGCTAATCTCCCACTTCTGAGATCAAATCTACTATCAAAGACAACTAAATTAAAACTGTACAAGACGCTGATCCGACCTGTAGTAACATACGCGTCGGAAACATGGGTATTGTCTGCCAATGATATGGAAAATCTTAGAAGATTCGAAAGAAAAATAATATGTCGCATATACGGTCCTCTGAAAGATGAAGAATTCTGGAGAATATGGACAAATGAAGAAATATATAACATCTTACAGCGACAGGACATAGTACGATGTATAAAATCGCGACGCCTAGGATGGCTGGGACATGTACAGCGAATGAGAGATGACAGAATGCCAACGAGAATGCTGAACAACAAAATGGAGAGCAATAGAGGGAGAGGAAGACCACACAAAACATGGATGCAGGATGTGCGGGAGGACTTGGAGGCTATGAAGATAAGGAAGAAGAAGAATCCTACAGAAATTGTGAATCATGACATCTGGCAATGATGTGTCATCCTTTAAGAGAAAGGAAGAACTGTGGTTACAAACTAAACTGTAAAACTGTACTATGGGATTATTATACCACAGATACTGGTAAAAATTACCAATTCCTAGGAAGTAAGGGTTTTACTTACATTGCAACTATGGTTGATGAATCGAGCAAGATTACCACACTTTGTTGCATCGATGATGGTGTCCACATCAATTCGAAATAAGTATGAGCTGCCTATGCCTGTTGCCTCATAATGCCTTTCTCGCAAGTCAGCAACTACTGGACGAACCATCTGTCCCACATACTCAATCACCATTTCATCAGCTGCTATTGGTTCCATTGCAAACAGGCCCCAGTCATGAATTGCAGACTTGGCAAACTTGAGGTGTTTCTTACGGAACTGTAAAGGAGGTAACACATATTACAACCAGTATACTGGCATGACATCCTAAATATGTAAGTATTTATCTGACAAAACATACCACCATATTCTCCAGAGTAAGAGTATAGTCAGTTCTGCCACTACGTGTGTTTCGTTAACGTGAACTGGATATAACACAACTGGTGAATAGGGAAATGCTGTTTGTATAACCCAGACTTTCACATATGCACGTTGGCTACTGCATGATTTCAGTGACCAGTGTGAAGATATCATGCCAAACCTCATAATGCACTCTATCTCTGGAAAAATACTGCCCAAAATTTGCATGCTTCTTACAATACAGGTACAGTAGATTATACTCTACATTTTCCTTCTAAAATCAGGGGGCATTTTATAATTGGTCCAGAAAATATTTCTTGCTATGGGTAAATACAATGTCGGAAAGTTGAGGACTGCATTACTGCTGCAAGAACAAATCCAGTAATTCCAAATCACCACTATGGGAAATCCACAAGCATATTTCATGATCTGTACATGACACAAATTCATGTTAAGTTACCTAACATGACCACAGTGGGGCTATGTTTGTGGCAGGGGATGGTGCACATAGCCTGCAAGTATGGTGATAGCTTTAAATTAATTGAACAAACATCTGTATAAAACCAAACATATGATCTTCCAGTCTGGGTGTTGGGCTGATGACCTCTTAATGTAAAGTACTCGTTGTGCCCAAATATTAAATGATAAAGAAGACTATGACCATTTCAAGTATACACAGGTCAAGCAAGATGCAAATGAAAACACAAGAATTACCAAAACATAGTTTGGATATATAGGGACAAGTTAGATGGCATTCTGAAACATTCAGATTTCTTGAACATCAAGAAAAAAATTCAAAAGTGAAAAAAAGTGCTCTTTTTGGCTTAAATTTCAATGCACCTGTAGTTTTCTTCAGAATTCTACAAACAAAATTCAAAATGAATATGACCCTTCCTCAGAAACCGAATTACTCCTGTCTTGTACCACACACATGTCGAACAAAATGAAGTCATTTTAACCTTTACGCAACTTCTGTTTACACCTAAAAAACCCCAAGAAATTCATGTTAGATATTTAATTAACAAGGAAATTTACTGCAGTTTTAAGACATTCTGCATAATCTCTGTTTTATTTTCCACCAAACGCTGTTTAGTTCATAATTTTATCTTTTGCTGTTCAAATAATACGTGTTTCATAAACTATGTGCTAAAATTTAAATACCAACCTGGTCATTTAAAGGTTCAAATAGGTTTACCAATGTCAGTATAACCCAATTCAAATGATATGCGCCAAAATGAAAGGAGATGTCACTCAAATCAACAATTTTTGACTGTGCGATCTTCAGAGACTCATGAACGAAGCAGCTTTATATTTTTGCATTAAACTGCTTCACTAACACTACAAGCCCTTAAAATCAGTACCCCATATCTGTGTATGTGACCATATGGGATTCCCTCTCCTCTGTTGATGCCCAGCATGTGTCTGGTAGTACTGCCACTCACCATCATTGGATTATCTTCAACACCCTCAAATTATGTGTCTCATATAGTATTTCCTTCTTGTAACCCTCCTTGTTGCCTGTACTGTTCATGCAGGTAAGTGGTGATAAATGTCATACAAATATATCCATGTTTGGTAATTCACAAATGCAACCCAAAGAAACCACGAGCTCTAAATCGACAAAGTGAAAGTAATAAAGTCTCACCTTCAGTTGGTTAAACTTCAAAAGGTCACTATCAGTGTCAATTCCAAATGCTGTAAGGAGGCGCCGCTGATTACTGCGTGCTTCACGAGACAAGGCCTGCATCTTGCCTGATACAGACTTTGGTAGGTCAGCCATTCCTCCAACACCAACTTCGACATTCCCACCTGCCTGCTGAATTGTTTGTCCATAATGGTGCTGTAAATGAGGACAAACTGTCATTACAGTTAACTGTATTTTCACCTTTGTACTCTTTAGTATGCCCATTACAGTTCTACAAACTTACTGTAACATGTATCAATTAAACTGAAACACAGCAACAGACTGCAGAAATGAGAGACTACAAAACAAAATGGTTGAAAATAACAACCAACTTAAGGCTAACAATTTATGATGTGTTCATTTCACTTTCAGACAGCATGCATAATAGAAGTACAAACCTTATGCTTTGCCTTTTCTCTAACATCTATTTTATAAAACCCTTCTGTCCGGGCACATCCCGTTGTATGAACTCTACTATCATCACGTTTCCGTTTCTTGGCTGGTGAAGAAAGGTCAGTCAGTGGGTTGGAGTTAAGGTTAATATGATGACAGTATGAAATATAATCACAGGTAATAACTTTACACAAGATACTTACAGAAAGGAGTGTATAAAAGTGAAATAAATGGAAGTCTGCATATCATACATCCAGTACAATTAGAAATACTGTATACCAACATTTCCATTTAACATTCTACACCAGTTCCAGAAATGGCAGAAAATGCCTAATTTTCTTAAAATGTTTCCCTTGATCCAATAGGAATTATACAGGAAATATATACTGACCACGATACATACTTCACAACTAAGATACTTTTGTGCAGAATTTCTATTAGCACCCATCTGAAATATGCAAAGTGGGCAAGTGACACACTTTAACAGTCTGTTCTGTCCCTCTACTAGTCTCTTGTAATTGAGCCAGCTCCTGACCACCATTCGAATCATCCTACCCTCTTAAAAAATCCTTTGGCATGACTTTTTTTTATCCTTTCAACATGTTCTTATCCTTTATTTCTGTTATATTCCTTTATATTCTTTATATCCTTTAGCCTGTCTGCAGTACTTCTGATCTGAAATTCCCCTGTTTATCTTCATTGTGCCTTTGTGTTTGATCTCAGAGTGTAACTCCTAATATTACAGAAAACATGTTTCAGCAGTTTCAATCTACTTCAGTTATGTTCTGTTACATTCATACACACACTGAATTGTAACACTGGTAGGCAGGAACCTGTGTCTATTATTGAGAATATGAGACTTCAAAAAGTTTGCATGTTCTCTGAAACCACTGGTGATTGCTAGGTAATCTCTACATGTGTTTGGAATACCACCACCGATAGCTAAATGTAGTTAGGAAATGTCTGCAAAAATATTTATTTAATCATCTGAAGAGCCCTAATACTTACAGAAGAAGGGTACTGGATATAAAATGTGTGTTTCTTTTTTTTCTACAACTTGTTCTAAAAACTGTTTGTTTCGATAAATATTTAAGGACATATGCTTGAGAAGCGTGCAGATATGCATGTTATGCCTTACATAAAATGTCTGTTATTTCTGATTTTAACAACTGGAATGTGTAATCAAATTTGAGTAAAATTCCACATCAAATTTCATGAAAATTCATTCAGAAGTTCTCAAGTTGTCTCATTACAGACAGGTGGACGGGGCAATTGTAATGTGTGTTCCGTGGAGCTGTGAACTTGCCCCAGAAGTGGCCATTCAGTCATTAGTATAACCAAAGAAATAAATGGAACTCACAACACTCAGTCCAACAAAACGCACTATATTCTTCTGAACAATATACTGCATTTTGTTGGACTGAGTGTTCTGAGTTGATTATCGATAATGCGAGGAATGAACAATATAATATAAATGAAAATAATACTATAGGTATGATGTGACAGTACAGCCACCAGGAAAACTGGAACTGCTGTGAGCAAAAGTAAAGTCCATAAAAAGATTTGCCATTAACAAACTACTTCTGAAAATAATCAGCTGTGTAAAAAGGTATAATAAATTGTTAAGTTTTGTAAATGCACCTAACAAAATGTGGTGCTTTTCACGTTATTTTCACCGTGCATTTTGATTTAATTAGCAGTATTATAACCAACAAATGCACTTTTTGTATTTCTGTAACAGAAATACAAAAAGTGCATTTGTTGGTTATAATACTGCTAAAAAATGTGGTGTATTATCTGTATATGATTATTTGTGCATCCTTTCACTCTCATTAACCTCAATAATTGGTATCCTACTGTACCACTAAAATTATAACTGCCTTCAAACATACACTGGTGCCACCCCCCTCCCCCCCCAAAAAAAACTTTGATTTTTTTAAACAATTTATGCTAGTAGAAGTATATACTCATTCATACCCCTTTTCAAACAAAGCCAGGATAGTACAGTCATTATAGTGACTAGGCTATGGACTAGACAATCTTGGGTTTGAATCCCAGCAAGGGCAAGAGATTTGTCTCATCTCCAAAATGTCCAAACAGGCTCTGGAGCCCACCTAGCCCTCCATTCCATGGGTACTGGGGTTCTTTGCCAGGGATAAAGCTGTCAGAGTGTGAAGTTGACGGCTCACCTCTACCTACTGCGGAGTTAAGAATGATTGGAGCTATACCTCTGCTCTCTTCATGGTGTGAACAAGGACGATTTTACCCTTTTTACCCCTTATCAAAGATCCATATGAAGGAATGGAAATCAAATATACATAATACATGCAACTTGTCATATTAACACATGAAAGGATATCTGGATGATCAACCCAATGGGTATCGTTGAGCCAGTAGCCTTGTGTGTCGTCTGCCAACAATGCCTCGTAACTTTTCTTCAGGTAACTTATGTCTTCTGAATCAATACCACGGGTTAAGAACTCATACAACACTGTCATCTCAGCCATAATGTCTCTTTTATTATAAACAACATGTTGTGCTGGTTGAGAAATCTTAGAAACAGATTTCTTCGGTGTTAAAGTATCTTCAAACTTCAGTGATTTCCTAGGTTTCTTTAACTTTGGTGTTATGACAGTTTCATTATCCTCTATGATTGTTGATAGAGGTTTTGGTGGTGTCTTAGGTTGTTGCATCATGTAACCATGATCATGATTAAATGCAGCTTCTTCAGGTGATTGCTGAGATTTCTGATAATGGGATAATGTTCTCTTGACGGAACCATCACTTCCAGCTATACTTGCTGGCGATGATGATGGATCCTTTTGGGGAGGTAGGCTATAAGAATGTTCCATTGCAATTTGTGGGGCAGGGGATCCCTCCTCTTCTTCCACTTCATTCTCCATTGATGTATCCATCTGATCTAGGGCACTCTGCTTTCCAATCACTTCACCGTTAATGACTGATACATGTGCTTTATTAGGAACTTTATGTAACCTTGTCCATTCATCAATTTCCATTCTGTTCTCTAGTACATCAGAAGATTCATGCTGTTTCTTGAGCTTTCTTACTGCTAGTGCTTCATCATCTGAACTTGGAGGAGACTGTTGTGATGACTGTGTTGTATCGTCTGTCTTTAATTTCATTTTTCCCTGAACCATGGTTTTGTGGCTCAGAGATTCACCTGCAAGAGTCATCAACGCCTCAATTGCTGAAACCTCTATTCTTGACTCCTCCCTCCTTGCTACATGGTGTGTACTATCCACATTTGCAGCAGAGGAAGCAGATGAAAACAGTTCACTGGATTCAGCCGTAGTTTTAAGGGTTTCACTAGCACATTCATTGTCCTCAAAGTCACTGAATGTGTCTCCTGCTGGGATTGGAGTCACACTGCCCTCTGGTGTCTGCTCCCTGTACAATACAACATATTCTGTAACTCTTTATTTCTGTGGACATTCAAGCATACACATAGTCAAATGCTCTCAAAATGCTGACACTTCATAACACAGTAAAAGCTGCAATATGTAGCACTGGATGATCCAGAAACCACTACTAACTGGAAACTGAATAACAGGTCCAATATATTTCACTAGTCCATCAACTGGTAGCGCCCAGCACCAATTATTGGTGTCTTTTTGGTCTGTTTTTTAAATTACATAAAAATCACGTTACAAAACTATTGATGAAAAGGGAACAGAAAATATGGCAGGGAAAGCAAAACAGGATATCAAGTGACAAATTAAATGGTTAGGTCTGTCCATGAAGTTGCAGGGTACATGAAGATATGTGTTAGGTATTAATATCTGGAAGATTGTTATCTGGCAACCCTTTGGTCCCCGATTGTATTATGCTCGCGGAGAATGTGGCTGTTGTATGGTATGAAACCATACATGTAATCAACCCTTATGTAAGCCGGAGAACATCTGTACTGGGAGATTTAAAATCTCCCATTCCTGGATAATAAGGGATAATACAAGGCTATACACAGGTAAATTTAAAAGTTGTCATAGTGGCATATCACAGGGTAGACCTTTAAATGACATTCTAGCTTAATTCAGCTGTGTATGTGAACTGTGCATTTCTAAGGGTACAAATATTACTTGTACCTGAGCCTGTGTAATGCTTCAAGATCTTCCATATCAACAAGGTCCAACAGCCTATTTTTCCTTCTGTCTTCATCCTCCATTTGGTCTTCTCCTTCATCTTCTGAATCGCTATCTGAGCTGCTGTCACTTTCTGAGCTTGCTGATTCAGATGAAGATGAAGATGATGATTCTGATGAACTTGAATCTGAAGATTTGCTGCTCTCTGTCCTTGACGAAATGGGAGAAAGCTTGGATGACTCATCGTCAGATTCACCAAGCCGCTGGAAATGCGACTGTGAAACGTGACTCTACAAACACACAAGTTGTTTAAAATAGTAAAATATTTTAACATATTAAAAGCCAATTCATTATTACACTTTGATGCAGTTTACAGAACAGATTCTTGATGACACTTTTCTCAAGAATTCAAAGTTAAATGCTGATATCACTACATGTGTTTTTAAGTGTGTTATTTAATGATGCTCTCAACTGCTAAGATTATATAGTGTCTGGGATTGATGAATGAATGAGTACGTAGCACTGGTGGAATAATACTGACAGTGGAAAACCGAAGTACTGTCCTGGTGCCACTTTATCCATCAAAAAGCCCAAATAGATACATGTGGGATCAAACACAGGCATCCATCGTGACAGGTCAGACTGCCTCAGCCATCATTACAGTCATTTTATATGAAAATAATCAGAGAAATGGCAAACAGGCATCCTCCTTCATCAAAATAATATACTCCTGCATCAGTCACGCTTTGTTTCAGATTTTCTAAAGAAACACAAAAATGACATCAGAATTATACCACAACCTTCCTACAGTCTGGATTTAAACCATGTATTCTGACTTCCCAGAAATAAGGAAAGGTTGCTGAGGTGGATAATATCAATTGCTTGAGATATGCAGCAAGGCTACGAAGGTGAAATTAAAGGCAATAACAACAAATGATACGGACCACATACACCAGTCATGGGTGAAATGACTGGGCATGGGCAAAGAATGCCAAGGTGAATATTCTAATAAGAAATATTTTGCTTTGAAGAAACAAACATGTATTGTTACCATCTGAATTGGCTTCATGCTTAAAAATGTTGTGTTATGTTTTACTGTGTAAGTACAGGTAGCACTCAATTTACGCCGGGGATGGGCGAACCGGCGTAATCGGAATTGGCGTAAATTGAAACAATATTTTTAATGTAAATCAATGGGAAGTCAATGACATGCGTTCCCGGCACCCAAACACTGACGAGCATTGCATTTGAAGCTCTGAAATAATGTAAATATAATAAAGGGAATTTAAAAAAGATACTTTGTACACTTACAACCGGCAATGGTGTAATGAAGCAGCATTAGTTCTCTGACGAAGTCCCTGGTTGAGGATCGTCACATTTTTTTAAAGAAAACATGCAGTGTGGACTGTCATGATTTCTTCTTTCTTTCTATCTATCTATCAAAATTTCATGATAAAAATAACCCCGGGACCTCCGCAGAGATTAAATTTGTCCTTTGATAGGTTAAAGCACCGGGAATGAAATTGCATAAGAGCAAACTCACATATGCAAAAGTTTACGTTACAAGCAGCTTTTACCGATTAATCAATCTCATTAGAGCAAATCTGCATTAACGAAACATACGTAATTGCTGAGATGACTGTATTTATAATTTTTATTCAAAATCAGTGATGTAAGAATTACGAATTAGGATAAGAAGCAGTACGAGGAAAATTGTAAAACGTTATAAATAATAGTAATATATATATCTTTTCCACTTTTTGACCTCCTGGTTTCAAAATCGGCGTTATTCTGGATCGGCGCAAATCAAGGGCTACCTGTACAGTGAAACCTTAATGCATAATTTCTGAAGGAACCACAGAGAGTAAATGACAAATGCAGGAAAATGACAGGTGTGGGAAAAGTAATAAATGTGTCACAAACACAACAAAACAAAAAAATAAAAATGTTACATTTTCACTCAGGCCTAAAAAATAAAAGACAAAAAAGTAATACCTGCATGCAAATAACCTGTTTCCAAAGAAATCTGTAACTGGCAACTGTTCAGTTTGAAACCTTAATGTTTCAGATCAAACAATGCCAATTCCAAGTTCAAAATATTCTGTTCATCATGCCTGCCAATGTTGTGTGTGTAACAGAATGTTTTAACAGTTTTGTATACAGCATTGGCTTCCGAAGAACTTGTCACCAGTTTAAGGTCACGTTCGTCACACTTTTCCCCATTGCTCATTGTTTACAGATGGGTAAAACTGAAGTTGACATCTTTCTCACCAAGTCCTTGTGAATGGCATCATGCTTGTAAAGTTTGGTAGATTAATACACAAATTACATACTCCATAGAAATGATGTATCTTGCTGATGCATGGCGCAGCTGTCCACAAACAAAACATTTCTACTTTGCACACCAATACGGGCATCCAGTACCCTTAAAAATCCCGTGAAAATGTTTGTGGTCATCCACATCTTTTTACTTGTGTACTTGTGAAGCAACACTTTGAGGAATGACACATCTGGTACAATTATACATTGTTTACATGGGCAATTTTTCGGGGCCAGAGTAAATGAATGATACTTATGGGAAAATAACACATACAGGAATGATGGATAGGGTTTCATTGTATAGTGAAACCACTGTACAGTGTAACCTCTATCCATTGTTCCTGTATGCATCATTTTCCCACAACTGGCATGGAATTGGGACTGCTTTGTCTGAAACATAAGGCTTCAACTAAACAGTTGTCAATTATAGATTTCTTTGAAAAACAATGATTTGCATGCACGTGTTAACCTAACTTGTTACTTATTATTTTTGTAGGCATAAGTGGAAAACTCATAATTTTAATTTTTTTTGTTTTCTTGTGTCTCTCACATTTGAATGCTTTTCCGTGACCACTATTTTCTTGCATTCATCATTCTCTTTCCACGATCCCTTGAGAAATATTGGATAGAGGTTTCACTATATTTGGCCGGACAAGTAAAAAATTTTGTCGATGGCAAAGGGAATGAATCATGTAATTTTACCTGCATTTCTGAATCCGATGCCTGCACCATTTCTTCCTGGTCACTTTCAACCAACCCACGTCGAGAGTCATCTTCATCCAAAGGAGGCGGTGACGGTGCCTTGATCTTTCTCTGGAAAGTTAACCAATTAACAAAGGAACATAAATAAAGCAACACAGTAATTTTTAAATGTCCCTCCCTGTGCACAGAGGCTTGAAGAAACAAATTATACAGCTCAGAGATGTATGTCCCCAACTTACACTACCGTGTCTCTACTAAAAGTTTCACACTGTTACCAGGACGACAATAAAAAACGTTTAATGTAAAGGTTGTACAAGCAGTATACAAAATACCACATGCTAAACTTAACAGTTCATACTATGAAACAGCAGTATATACAGGTTTGACGTACACAATGTTACTGTTGCAAATACAAAACAACAACATTAACCGGGTTTGGAATATCTAGTACCATATAAAATTTTACATCCCAGTATCCAATGAAACTAATGGGACCATCACATATCTGTATGGCTGCTACATTAGTGGTATGGATGATAAGCGATTAAAAAGTGAGTGTGGGGTGGCTTGATGTTCACACCAGATCTTGTGAAAATTCAGTCACACCTTCACACCATTGCCATGTTCATGTTTGTTGACTTCCACATTTCATACAAAATGTGTATGCATGTTAATAATCTGCTTCCTTGCCAGATTTCACATGTGAAGCTCCAATTCAGTTGTTCATTAGTTATTTCTGTCATATTGAAAGCTGCAGCAAATTTCTGCATAAGTGCCATGCTGTTACCATATATATATATATATGAAAACTGAAAAGAAATTATATATTTTTAAGAACTCTTTCTACACATCACTTCAGAACCCTAAATTAAGTGGCATTAGTGTCATCCCACCTCAGACGTTTCCATGCCTGCCATGTTTTGTGATAATCGGTCCACTTGTTCAGAAGTTAAAATAAGGAAAACACATGCCCACAGACCCAGCACAATATCTCATAAGCTTTGTCTTTTCTCTCAAGGAAAGTGGGCCACCAATGCACATGTTCACACCACAAATATTTTACCTAATTGAAAGCCTGTTTGTGACAATGGACTAGCACTGTGGTTCCCATCTTATATCTGCAGCATAATTTCTTATATAAATTTTCAAGCTTTCATGACAGGCATTGCTGAAATTATAACGTTCAGGATTTTGACATTATATACAGTAACTGATGGGACCAGGAAATGGGTCAAGTATACATGAAGGTGGCACACAATGTGGCAAATCAGAAACATGGAAAGGGAGGAGTGATTTATGGTATCAAAACCTAGAAGACTATCATTTGGCAGTGTATTATAGCTCTGAAAGTGGAGGCACACCAAAGGGTCTGCAGGAACCCCCTCCCAGTGAAACATGGAGATGTGGAGTCCTTAACCAGGAAATATCTGAAGAAGAAAGATGCTTATAAAGCCATTTGGGCAGAAAAAACTTTACACATCAGGTGGAATAATCAGTGAGGTTTTTACAGCAACATGGATGAGGACTCCATTCCTCTGGGATATGACCCAGAAGAACAAAGTCCTGGAAAAATGACAGTGAACTTAATTATTATTATGATGATGATGATGAAGCTTAAAGAGTAGATTCTGTAATAATAACAAGGCATACTTCTTCTGTTTTTATGGCACATACTTTGGGAAATACACCCAGGTAGAATCTTTTAAGCCTGTTATGAGACAAGCATCAAGCTGTAGTAGAGGTCCTACCTGGGCAATGTCCAGTACCACAAATACAAATTACAAAAGAACATAAATATGTACAATATTTCAGGGAATGGATCTATCCCAGTCTTCAGGAAAGGAAACGGAAATTCAAATCTGTCATGTCTGTTAGCCTTCATCACGAATCACTGTAGACAAATGCATGCAGCAAAACTCATACCCTAACTGAGATTTGTTATACTTCTGTGTATGCCAGGTAGCTTTGGACCAGCGACATTCACAGTCAAACATTTTACCCCTCACTGTAGAGCTCCTTACTGATTTGTAACAGAAGAAACCAAACAACTCACTACAAGCCAATATAAAGTTATCAGTGTAGTGATCAGCTGGCTACAGGCTGGATGGCCAAGGAATGGCAGTTTGATTCCCGGCAAAGGCAAGAGATTTTTTCTCTACCTTAAAGCATCCAGAATGGCCCTGGGAACCACCCAACCTCCTGCGCAATGGGTACCAGGCATTTCTTTCCTGGTCGCAAGCGGGTAAACCATGAAACTAAGCGATCATGTCCATGTAGTTCCAAAGATAAGAATGAGTGGAATCAACTTTATGGATGCCATCCTGTTGTGCTTCAAACAATCAATAAGTAATCAGTTAAATCACTGTCTAACACGACTACATATTTGTGTAGTACAAGCAAGCTACATGTTTCAGTCCTTCTGGACCATAATCAGGCTTGTATATAAAAACTTCTACTTTTACTTTTATTTGAAGTTTATATATATATGCCTGATGATGGTACGAGAGGACTGAAACTTGTAACTTGCTTATAGTACACAAATATATAGTTGCCTTAGATGGTGATTTAACTGATTATTTATTGATTAATAAAGAGCGGACACATACATCTAGTCCCCCATATGTCTTAATGGCAAACTCAGAGACAACGCTATTTTAATTCAGCAGAACTGAAGAGTGACATGTCCATGTGCACTACAACATACTCACCCTGAATGAAGGCAACTTTGGTAAAGCTGCTCTGAAGCCAAGTCCAAATCCTCCAAGACCAACAGAATCCAGACTGAAACTCTCTCTACCTGTATCTAAAATTGAGTTCAACAGGTTGTCCTGCTTGCTGCCAGGTGGAACAGTTGATAGTTTCTCAAGTGGCACAGATTCTGTGTCGAGTGAACTATTCTGCAACTGTTCAGAGCAAAAATTTGTTACATCTACTAAAGCATAACAACATCTATGTGTGATTTCAGGCTTCCACCATGATGTAGATGAGATCTGCGCTTTACTAGGATATTACGCAGCACTGAGTGGTAATTCTGTATCGACATTTTGGAACAACAAGGGTCAAGAAGGTCTTCCTTGACCCTTGAAGATAGGACCGATAGGTTGTCCTGGAACATTATTAAATTTTTAGGTGTATATCTAGATTGTCATCTTACATGGAATTTGTATCTAGACAATTTAATTAAAAAACTAAGTTCTATCTGTTGTCTGTTGAGAAAATTATCATCTATTGTAAATGTAAAAATGCTACGAATGGCTTATTTTGCACATTTCCATTCATAAATCAGATATGGTATAATTTTTTGGAATTCATCTTCATCAATGAGAAATGTTTTCATAATACAAGAGAGCAATTAGGATTATGCTGAGGCTGGGTCCAAGGAGTTCTTGTAGAGAAGGTTTCAAAAAATTGGGTATACTTACAGTTCCTTGTTTATATATCTATGTTTTGATGTTGTTTGTAATTAAAAATCCTTAAATCTATCAAACCAACACCTCAGTTCATGGCAGGAATACTAAGCAACAAAATAAACTGCATGTACCTTCTGTGAGATATTCCACAATACAGAGAGGTGTATATTATTCATCTATTAAAGTATTTAATCACCTTCCGCAAAATATATCAAAACTACATATCAATGAACATATTTTTAAGACTATGTTAAGGAATTATCTTGTTAAGAATGCTTTTTATTCTATTGACAAATTTCTTTCTAAAGATTGTGATAGTTAACCAGCAACAAATAATTTTTTCAACTGCTGTTGCACTCCCTTTGTAGTTCATTATTATTAGCAACACACACACACACACACACACACATATATATATAACTCTGTGTATGTCCTTTATTCGACTTAATTTTTAAATGTTGACTTATTATTTATATTTTACTTCTTTTATTATTTTGTAATCCATATATTTACCTTGTCTTAGTGTGTGAGGATGAATTCTTGTGTTATTTATAGTGTTTTGCTAATTTTGTGTAGCTTTGTGTCTCAGTGTTTTGACTTCATTGCATACTGCATTCTATTCTGGTTCTTGACGAATTCCATATCCAATCCGACTTGCATGGATATTGGATCAGTGAATGTGTGTGTGTATATGTATGTATGTATGTATGTATGATGTATGTATAGCAGGATACTTTACAGTTTTCTGGGAATCCTATCACAGCTCTTTAATAAACACTTTTCATTCACATATCTTGTATACTGATGTACAAACTGTGCCAGCGATGAAAGATAATTGTACCTTATTTGACATGCAACAAAGCATAGAACACAGACATCTCATCAGCATACAACTTCTCTTTGAATTCATTCAACATGTTTTTACATAAGTTTATATAGGAAACTTTATTCAAGCAGAAACCTTTTTTTACTTTGGAGTGTTTTGGTCAGGGCTGTCACTTTTCTTGGAGACCAAGCAAATGTTTACATTGTATCAATGTGTCACCATACATTCATCCCTACCCTGACTCAGACAGATGAGTCAGATGTTCCTCCCACCAAGTCTACGTGACCAATATATAATGCGTAAGTTTTGTCCACAACATGTGTCTTGAGAACTCACTGGATTTCATTTTATATATGAGTTTGGGTATAATGATCTGTTTGTAGGAAATTAATTTTGCAAAGAGTACCTTACATAGCCACACCTCCACATCATTCACTACAAAAACTTGCACAAAACTGACGAGTCTATATGACGAAGAATGCGGTGGAATGATATACACTGCTAGGAGATACTGCTGGTGGCATACTATGTCTTGACCACGCATTCAGTCTGTTAACCACCGACATGTCAGCAACCCAAATGACCTGACAAGGCCTGCCAAACCTTAGATAATCCTCGGAGACACATTTTTGTTGCATGTATGCTAACAGACAGCACAACCATGCAAAATA
Source organism: Reticulitermes speratus (assembly GCA_021186555.1). NCBI lineage: Eukaryota > Metazoa > Arthropoda > Insecta > Blattodea > Rhinotermitidae > Reticulitermes > Reticulitermes speratus. Next base: position 16,709,618 of record JAJKFL010000010.1, read on the forward strand.
CTAGACTTTCAAAAAAGATCTCTAAGAATTATTGTTTTTATGAAAGATCCTACCAATCCTTCCACAGTTTTATCACTTACGCTGGCAGTAAACAGGTTACAGTTAAATTAACAAACATGAATGTCACTGCAATACAGTCCACTATTGTGAAATTATAAAATACAATATCCTTACCTTAGATTTCCTCTCTTGTTCATCCCACCAGTTTTCAAATGACTTAAATGCAGTATTCTCTATCATCTTTTTGTTGAAATCCCGTTTTAATATTTGCTTCAGTTCAGAGATTACCCTGTCAATCACACCACTGCAAAAAAACATAACATTGTTGTAAATGTAAGTCAGTTACTAAATTCATTGTTTTCTTTATTAAATATTACATCATTCATATGAAAGGTTACCTAAATGATCAAGCACGAATGAAAAACTCTGCATGTTTTGGAAACATTTTTTAACTCTGGAATCCAGCAAATTTATAACATGGGAAGTAAAGGCAAATTCATTTTACGGATTTTCACCTCACAAGCGGTTTTTGAGGAATTAAGCTTGTAAACTGAGGTAATACTGTAATATTTTGATATAATAGAACTACCAGGCATATAATATATAGATAAGTATTGGTTACAAGTACTTACTTAATAGTTGGTGCTTGTGGATCAGTACTCTCATATGGAATTTGTCCTTGTGTCTGTGGAAACCTGGGGTGGAAGCTTGGATATCCATAGTGCACGGTTGTCACCAACGGAGCTATGCCTGGAGGGTACTGAGTATTTGGTAGGTAACCTGGTGGTGGTGGAAGATGATACAGTGTCGGTGGATAAGGGTAGTTACTCCCGGGTGGAGGTCGGGTCCACGCATACATCTCAGATGCACCAGCGTACAATGGTGCTGGTGGTGGGTGGTAGTATGGAGGAGGAGGGTATGGATGTGGTGGATAGGCTGAGTATGGTGGAGGGGCAGGATACATGGTGACAGGTGGCTGAGAAGCTACCTCTATCTTCTCATCTCCAGAGCTCAGACTCGAAAGTGACATGCGATCATCATCTCTATGTTCATCCTGCAATGGAGTTGATTTTCGGCTACCACCACCTTCAGGATCCACCCCTGGTGGCAAATCCAGTGATGCTGGTGGGTTTGTTGCTTGATCTGAATCCTCATCACTGCTTTCTAATTGCCTCTGTTGATGTAGTGGACTAAAATATTCAGACTGAGTCATCCCACTTTTATCAATGTGTGTGGCTGTCAAAGTCTCATCCTCACTACTGCTAATAATGCTGCCTAAGTCATCATTGTCAATGACAGGTTTACTTAGATTCACACTCTCCAACAGACCTGTGGTTTCTTCTTGTTCTTTCTCCCGAGCTTTTCGAGCTTGTTCAATCCCTATCTCATGCCACTTCAAATAAATTTCAGCAGACAGGAATGGTGAAGGAGGTGTAGATAAGGGTTCATCTTGGTCACCTCCATCAGATGAGGGAGGTGGGGGCAATGGATCATCAACACCTGGTGGGGGAGGGAGAGCCAGAGGAAGAGGAGGTAATGCTGTTCCATCTGTATCAGAACTACTAGAAGATCGAGACGGCTGCTGAGATCTGTCCAAGTGACGACATGAGGATGAATGACGACGTCTTGTACTTGTAGACCCACGTTTTGATGAACTTCCTGACGAACGTCTTGAAGATATTTTACCAATAGCCTTTACCGGTGTATCCTCTTCAGAATCACTACTGATTCCTAGCTGGAGAAATGGTGGCGCCATACCACCAGCTCCCTTACCTTTGAGTAGCATTTCAATTCTTGTATCCAAATCTAAAATTTTTGGTGGCTCTGGACTCAAACTTTCACTAGATTTTTGGGAAGAAATCCCTTTTCCACTTGGTTTCACGTCCTTCTTCCCACTACCTCTTTCTGGTGAAAAAACAATATTACGTCCATCACCAGTAACAGGTGTCCATGTTGGCGTGGCATTAGCTGGAGGCAGTGTGGTTACTGTACCAGTATGCACTGGGATATGACGCAATGCTGACTGCTGAATGGGACGTGCTGACTGTTCCCAGAGAGGCAGCATCTGCTGTGAGTCACTCCATGGTGGTTGCCACTGCTGGGAACCTGAGTGTATTGGTGGAGCTAAGGGATGAGAGTGGTGGATTGGTGGAGGTGGCATGTGAGTCTGTATTGTATGGGGTGGAGGGTGTATCTGATGACCATATGGTGGTGGTGGTGCAATGGGAGGTCGGGGATGATGTTGGCTAGTTTGCGGATGATATGGCGGATAGTGAGTAGAATGGGGAGGAGGGGGAGGAGGAGGGGGAGGAGCAGAAGGGTAGTGATTGTGGTAATCATAGCTAACAGGAGTGCTGCGAGATGAATGGTTGGATGGTGTTGAACCATGGTAGCCATAGTCTTTACTACTGGTATAGCTCCTTTCAGAGTAGCTTCCTGCTTCACTTGGGGCTGTGCCATAGTCACTTGTACTGGAACCTGGGGTAGGATAATCACGATGTCTTGATACAGGGAATGTTCTATGGTCTGTTGGCGTACCATAGTCTCTATTATCGTGATGAGCAAATGACATATGCTCTTTCTTTTGATTGACACCACCACGAGGCAACTCCTCCTTATCTGGCCATGAATGATCCAAATCATCTGAAATCTGATCTGGAGGAGCTATTCCAACTTTCTTTGGCAACTGTTTTTTCACAAGTACATCTTCCTTGTCTGTAGCACCTGAAGATGTCTCATCCAGTCCCGCATCAGGTGCAGCTTCCTTCTCCAACTTCTTGTCTTGAGTCTTCTCTTGGAAAATCTTTCGACACTCCTCACCTTGGAAAGTCAAGACAAAGTAACAGATACAATAAGTTGATAACAGTATGATCAAAAAACAAGACTTCCAGAAACAATAACAAGACATTACCAAATGCATCAAGGAAGACATGAACAACTTTCCCCATAACAGACGTGCTGTTGAGTTTTTCAACACAAGCTGCAGCTGACTTTATTGCCTCAAAAACCACTCTGGCTAAGCCTAAGTGCTTATTAGAAATAGGATGGTAGTAGATAAATAATTCTTCTACAGGGCCAAATTTCTGAACCTGGAAAGAATACATTCTTTAAGAGATACAAAACATAAACAGAAAAGAAAAAATTGCAAGATTCAATCAGAGCTGATTCTGTTATACACAATATATCCTTACCATATCTGAGAGAAAAGCTTTGTCAATATTGTCATTCAAGTTACAAATTGTTACTTCTAGTGGTGGTGGAATCCCTACATAATTTCCATCAATCTGTAACAGAAAGGTGTACAAATGAATGAAATGCTAAGTCCAATGAAGTAACATGTAACAACATACCTTTGTTTCACATTATGAACAACTCAAATGGTGTGAACCTAACCTTAAATCTAGGTAAAGGAATATCAAGTGGGTCAGGTCTTCCCCATATTTTTGGAGGCGGCTTTCGTGGATCCCGAAGTTGAACTGGAGGGTATGTCGGGTCATTTGGTACATTTCCATCATATCTATACAACTTTGATGCACCTTTAACCAGAAAAGGGTCAACTACAAGCTTGTAATTTCTAGGCTTATGATGGTGGTGATGATGTGATCCAGAGCGGCTGCCAGAATGAGAGGACTCCATCATACCATTCATAGCTGAAATGAAACAAACAAGAGTGAAAACATTATCGGTGTAAGTCACGAACAAAATGTTTGAAGAAAAATATTTAATGGGCATTGAAAATGTGAACACAAGAATCAATTGCTTTTCATGAAATCAAAATCAATAAAATGCAAACATGTCATAATTATGACATATTAATGTTATATTTATTTAACAGTTAAAAGTTTATATCGATATCAGCTCTGTCACATTGTAAAATGATTAGTAAACAACAGTTTTATACCCGCGATGCTCACTTTTTTCGAACACGGCAAGCGGTGGGTACACTATCGAAAAGGTTTTAGAAACAAATACACTAACCCTTTACTCAAATACATGTCACCAGGACAACGACTAATAAGTCTGTTTGCGTCTATATCAATCTGCAGTATTCACACATATCTTCAGTAGATTCATTCAACACACTTGCGAAGAGCAAGATACCCTCTTCTCCACCATCGTTTCGCAGTCCTAACCTCTGTCAACTTCACACCCAATTTCAGTATTCAGCCATAGTTGTATAACTTTAATATGGGTAAGGAAAGTAAATTATTCCTTCATTAGAATTTTTCTGTAACTCATTATAGAATATTTATGCAGTATGTGGTTAAATAATTAATTTAAGCAGGTTTAGAGGTACTTGAGGTGACTCCTATTGTAGTTGATTTAAAACCCTCCTCATTCATTGGCTAAAATATTGCAGGGGATAATCTCTTGACCAATTACAATGCGAAACACATTGTATAATAGGCGCATTAGAATCTTTGTAAGGTGGAGGAAGGCTGCTGATTTTATTCCTAATGGTATCTTTTTCAAACTTTCTTGTTTATAGGCACGTTTTCATTGACGATATCAGTTGTATAATGAATCTCTGGTGAACCCCTTTAAATGGTTTTTATTTTAATTTTTAGGGGAACAAAGTATCGTTGAAGCCAGGCATCCCTAGTGTAAAAGCACAGGAGGAGGATTTGGTGGACCCTCAACAAACTCTTAGGGTACTATACAATATTTTGTGTAATCGTTCGTTTGGTAGAGTATACAAACGAATTGATAACAGTATCTAATTATGAAATTTCTCCGCCAGTCCTTTTTTAAGAAATCACCGAATACCCTTTTATCACTATAAAACCGGCAGAGGTGGTGGAGTTGGGGGGAGTGTATACATTCCATGAGCGTAAAATTACTTTGCATAAGCTCTATTCTAGTACCCCATTAGACGAGAATTAATACAGTGATTTAAATAATGGGGATTGAAATTCTATTCTCTTTGTTTAGGAACAGTGTGACCAGTTGCCAAAATGCACGGCACTTCAAGAAAAGTATACTGCATGCAATGACAGAGTCAACTCAAGAAAGAAGACTGCAGAAGTCTGCAGTGAAGAACTTTTTGACTACCTGCATTGTGTGGATGCCTGTGTTAGTAAAACTTTGTTCTCTCATCTTAAGTAGAATTGGTGAATGTAGGTAACAGTACTATACAGTGTTAAAAGTTTGTATATTGTAGAAAAAATGTATTTAGAGTGTGTATGTTATTTTCACTTGTATTAAATAAATCCAAAAACTGAAAGTGACAAGTTCTTAGAAGGAGGTTGTTAAGGTCATTTGAAAATAATGTCTCTCAGAATACTTAGAGGTCTGCTCAGATATTTGTGTGACAGTTTGGGCATTTGCAAGTTAGTGTGTTGGATACTGTGAATTTTGCAGACGGTTTGAACTGGGTGGGGGGTATCTTCATCTAGTTGAAAGGTTAAAAAGAGTGGAGATAACCTTCAGTGTCCCATATGTCTTCATGGCATACACATGGACAGGTTTATTTTTTGACATTATATTGATAATATGCATGATCATAAATTACAAATTTAGCTAAATTTCAAGCACAACTCAAGGTAATGACGGCAAGTAATTTTTACATGGAAACATACTGTAAAAACCAAATTAAAACAGCGTACATGTATGGAGCAGAATGTATGCTGGAACAAGAATGATGTCTATTTGTTTTTGAAGTGCCACATTATTTCCAACTTCTTGATTTTAATTTTCAGTTGTTTGAACCAACAAATACACTTTTTTATTCGTATTTCTGTTCAATTCACCCTACATATGTTTCAGCATTGATTTTGTTAGGTCATTTATTGTACAATTGAATTCTTTTATTCACCACCCTTTTCATAACAACCTTGTCTGCAGAACTGAAAATGGAAATTAAACTTTCGGTTGTCTGTGTTATTATGAACTATTATGTTTCATTCTAGATTCTCTATAATTATTTGTTACGGGGCATGTTATTCCTGTTATGTGCATGCAAGCTATATTTATGATGCGTGAAGTGAGGACTCCACCTTGATGGTACTTCCTCCTTGTTGAAGGCATGTTTTTTTCCATGTGAGAGGTCTTGTGTGCATTGTTGAACTCAAAAGCCCTAGCAGCAGCAGTTGAACCACCTGAAGACTTCCCCCTTATCTGGGTAAGGGGGAAGTCTTCAGGTGGTTCAACTTGCACTGTTCCGAGGAAGCTAAAATCGCGGAATAGCTTCCTCGGAACAGTGCAAGTTGAATCACCTGAAGACTTCCCCTTACCCAGATTTGCCCTAGTGGCCGCCTCCTTGATTTTAATACTTCGAAATTTCTTAACCACATTAGAACAGGGGTGGCACCAGTAAAAACAAATATGGTGAAATGGGGCAAAACAGACGCTGGCAACCTATATTGTGGCTGTGGAGAGGTACAAGATATGGAGCATCTCCTGTCATGCAGGGATTGCCCCCACCAATGCACCCTCGAGGATTTATGGCTTGCAAATAAAAAAGGAATTGATGTAGCCCAATACTGGGCAAAAAATCTTTAACCTAATGGTCTGGACACGATAAAGTAAAAGTGAAGTAGCAGCAGTCTAGCTGCTGGCAGGGCCAATGCCAGACAGAGAGATACTCTGGTCTTCCAGGTGGGGGGTTGGGGCATGAGGCTGATAATTTCATACCCTTAAAAGAACTAACATTGAGAATCCTCAAACTAAGCCAGATGCAACCAACCTAGATGACTTACCAAACACAAGGATATGAAGATAAGACCACTAGACAAAAATCAATGGAGAAGCCTAGTTGAAGTGGTCAAGGCCTGAATCAGGCTGTACTACCAGAGAAGAAAAAGAGGACTTTGTCTGCATTCCTAACATTGCACGTCACTTCATTTATTACGGTGGTATTATTTGTGTTACTCCACACTGCACCATTACATGCTTTATACATGTGATCTGAAATACTTTACTTATTTTTGTTTCTTGGTTGAATTGCACTCATTGATGGCAAAGGCATTAGTCTGGATTTACTGAGGAAAACTGTGAAGGAATCTTATGAAGATTCAAAATGAATATAAAGCAGGAGTACACCAAAGTATTCATCTGACGCTTTCATGTAGCTGTGTCTTACATTTCCCCAAATTTTCTATGCATTTCCTGTTTCTTCCACGACATACATACATTCCATCTGTCCTTAACTTAACCTGTAGTGTATGGCCTTTTAAATATTGGGTTTTTTGCTGCAGCCAGAGCACTATTCAATTTAAATGCCCACTGTGGGACAGCGTTTTCCCTTTTGGATGAAACGGATGAACATTTAATGGGACAATGCCCACTTGTTAGAGGTTAAATACTGTACCTTCTTGTGGTCTATAAATTCTGAAATCCTTTTTACAGAACTCCATGTATCAAGAGTCCTTCTTGAGAAACTAATAGCTAGTCAATAAATTCCCTGTGCTTTATGGAATCCAAAGATTCATTACAATGTTCACAAGAGCCCACCATTTGTCCCTGTCCTGAGCTAATTGAACCCAGTCTGTGCTAACTCATCTTATTTCTTTAAGATCCATTTCAGTTCACCCTTCCAGCTATACCTAGTCCTTCTTAGTTATGTTAACATCTTCCTTTCTCCACTTACTTTGTCTTGGATAAAAGGATTTGAAAATAAAATATTTTATGTTTTTGAATCTCTAACTATCAAGAACATATGAATATGGGACATTTACACATCTTGACATATCCATAAAAGGTAAGTAGTGAAGGTATTTAAATACATAGGTTGCCTAAGTACCCTAGTCTGTGTCCTACAAAATCCCTGTCATATTCTTGTTCTTTTCCCTTAGACATCTCTACCTTGTAAGACTTGTCTTGCCACCAAGTGCCTCTATCAAAGTGTGTTCCCAGAGCTCCTCCTCTTCCTCCTCCTCAGTTTCTTCCCACATTCTTCCTTTTGTCAAATCCTTACCTGACCCATCACTCCCACCTTGATTTCGGTTTTCCTCTTCTTCAAGCCTGACCCCACATTCACACCGTAGGACAGGGACAACATCAAAGTTTGGGAACGCTTGTATGGGTGAAGTCCAGCCTTTGAGGTACCTAAGGTCTGACAAAATCCCTGAAAATGAACAGCTAACAGGGCCATAGTGAAGGTACAACAGGTGCGAAAAATGTATAGTGCATTTGGAAACTTTTCCAGAAACATCCTAACCTTCAAAGACCTTTGTAACATAAGTATTTCCATTGTTGAATACCTATAGACTGTATGGGGGAAGCAAACAAATAAAAATTCTATTACTTTCCAAACAATTTATTGTATTACAAAGAGATTCATAGTACATAAAAATTAAATATGTGTTTATGGACCAATTATACAGATCCAATATTTCAATGCAATTTGGTCCCTAATAGGAGGTTTAAACTGGATCTGGCTCAACAGATGTTATTGGGGTTCTTGCAATACAGGTCATGTCTACCACCTTAATTCCAGTAAAATATTATTTTCACAACGTTTCATAAGAATTCATCATATCAAATCATGTGCAAAGACGTTTTAACAATAATATTTCACACTTAAAAACAGAACGAACAGATGTTAGAAAAATTATATTTCATATTATGCTTACATTATCACTAACACAAACAAAGTTAATGTCCTCAGTATTGAAATAGGAATAATTTAGTTGTATATAAGAACTGTTAAATGTTTTTAAATTTTATACTTTGAGTTTTACTAACCTGAAACGAATTTGTTTGTTTATGCTGGTATGCATAATGTTTATCCTTACCAATGGGAACATTATCTTTCTTGACTTCAGAACTTACATACATGTTGCCAACAAGCATACATAAAGGTGCATGCAGATATTAATTTGATACTAAGCATGAACTACTGTTGTAGTTACAGCACAGTTTTACGATCATTTATGAATGAACACTGTGTTACTTATCAAGTCATATAATTAATTATATATATAGTACAAGTAAAATAATACTATAGAGCGAATTAGTATCAGCAATATGTTTTGAATCAATGAAACAAAATCAATTATTTATTTGAGAATAATGCTTCTATGGGAGCGCAACAGCATAGTTGGTACAGTGAGTAGGCTACACGCTGGATAACCAAGGAGTCAAGGTTCAGTTCCTGACACGGTCAAAACATCTCTCTTCCTTGAAGCATCCAGACTAGGACCACCCAGCTTCTCCTTCAGCGGGTATTAAAGGCTCTTTCCATGGTGGGTAAGTGGCTGGGGCATGAAGCTGACCACCCACCTCTGTCTACTGCCGACATTAAGAAAAGAAAAGCCACACCTCCACTCCATCATATGCCTTCATGCTGTGTAGAGGGAGAGTTTAATAGTTTTCTGAGTAAAGAATGAGTCTTTTCTTGCCCAAAATTGTCTAAAGGTCTTTAAGTCTATCTAATGCCTACCCTGAGTATATCCTACAAAAACTATGAAGATGAGGCTGGAAAAGCTGCAACACAATGTGGTACATCCTGTGGGGCAACTAGTAACAACAAGATGGTCAAACACCATAAAGAAAGGCCCTGAAATGTCAGTCAACCTGAGGACAATTAACTCATACTGTTAGAACTTCAGATACTATTATATAATGAAACAATGTTAACTTTAATAGTTGTGATTATTGTTACCTTTCCTGCAGTATTAAATTATTTCATTTTAACAGAAACAGTTCACAATTTATTATGATGAATTTTTAGTAACATGTCCTTTTCTGTAATACAAATAGTAACAATCAACATTGCCTGCAATTTTATCAGACTATCTAGATTTTACTTTCTAACATAATTTTCAATATTTCAATTACATTAACATAACAGTGCCAAGAAAAATATATTTCTTTAACCAAAAATAACAACAGCATTAATAATGCAATATAATAATAATAATAATACCCTCCTGAATAACTATTGCCATATGCAGTCACCTTGAAATATAGTATATCAAAGTATTTGAAATATTATATTTTTGTATGTTGTAACAAATTTTATCTAACAAGTAATGTTTCTCTAAAAAATGACTCAAAACAAAATAGAACTAACCTGTAAAAGTATGGAAGCTGACAAAAATATTGTGGTTAAAGAGAGAGTGAATAAATTCACAGGTCCAAGGACAATTATCAATTGTTTTTAGGCATAATTAAAATTGTCCTTTTCTCCTCACTGGTTTAGTGACAATGGTTCTTAACATTCATATTTCTCAAACAGAACCACTGTAAATTAATGAGGTATCTGCATATTTAAGTTCAATTTTTTTGAGAATAATCTTTTATCATGTTCCAGTCTTTATAAACTTCTGTCTTTTACAGTTGAATTACACATCATTTATTTTTCTTCACTATTTACTGATCACTAGTCAAGTTTTTTAACATTCACTCCAGAGAAGACTGGAAAGGAACGTTATATCATTATCATGCATTTCAACTTCTGAGACATACATCAGTATAAATATTAGGCACTTCCACCTTGCAAGACCTCAAAACAAACGCTACACACTCTGACAGGTTTATTTAATCCAAATTTCAGGATTGGAACATCAAGGTCCGAACACTTGCTGCATAAAATTCGACCACAATGCCGGCTGCAAAATAAATAAATAAATAAATAAATAAAAAAAAAAATAAAAAATATTAGTGTAAAGCAGGTATTTAACAGCACATCATAATCTTTACTTTTAGTTTTCTAAAACATTAAATATGGGAAGTAAACAAAGAGCCACCATGTAATGAGTGACATATTTTGTACACAAACAAGGTATTTGAGCAAAACATACACAAAGCTTCTTTCATATTGCAGAGGTGTTGAGGTACATACATCAGTTAGAGTTATTATTATTGTTTTATTTCACTTTTGTGATGAACTAATTACTTATGTAGTGATCCTGTATATTCTAAATTTGTTGCATATAACTTCAATGTTTCACATCATTACCGTGTTTGTAACTGCTGACATGCAAACAAGAGTTGATATACAGTGCACACACATATCTATGATCTATTGTCATATCAAATTTCACATGCACAGCTCCACTGGTACATACAGTTATTGCATTAAAACCGAAAGCAAAGTATAGTTTTTCATATTGTTACTTGACATTCTGCAAAAAACATTACCTTGAGAAACATTACATCTTCTTCCATGATCAATTACCAATATGATTTCAGGGTGCTAAAATAAGTGATACTACTGTCACATTCACCTCACAAGTTTGCGCGTTATGTTGTTATTACTGATTACAAACGCGCGCGCGCGCGCACGCCACAGCACACACCACACACACACAGTGCATACCAAAGTCATAAGTGTAGTTTTTTGTCCTTTTTAGGAAGGAAAGTAGGATAGGAATGAAAAAGAAATCAAGACACTGGCAATATGGAAAATAAAAACCCAATACGTAATTACATGATGTACCCTTTCACCTTCATCCAACCGAGTTGGTATTTAAATTTTAGCTTATGGCTTACGAAAAACATATTATTTAAAAAGAAAAAGGTAAAATTATGTAATACACATAGTTTTTTTGAAAATAAAACAGAGATTTTGCGGCATGTCATAAAAATGCAGTAAAGTTCCTTGGTCCCTGAATATATAAAATGAATTTTGGGGGCTTTTTTTTACACGTGTTCACAAATGTGAATGCAAATGCAAGTCATTTAAAGGTTAATATTCTGGGTGGGGGGGAGTTAATATGGTTAAAAGGAAAAGTTACCCTCTTCTACCACATTCTATGTTGGAAGATATTCTTAAAAGACTTTCAGTGTAACTTGTATGTTACAAAAGATCTTACCTGCTTCATGAACAAAATATAACTGTACTGTGTAATAAAGCAGGGCACACTTGTGGGAGGAAGCTGCTGGGCATCAGCTCCCCTCAAAGAGACACGATCAAAAGAGAGCAAGGCTTCTTTCTTGAATACTATTGTGTGTTTTATTCCTCACTTTTGTTAATTTTATGATAGTGTTGCCATTATTAAAATTATTTGATGACTGCAATACTATTTTTTACACCATCCAAAAAGTTTTCTCCAGCAGCTATGATCATAACCTCCACAATAGGATCTGTATCCTTTTAATTTCAATATAGAAAATGTATCAACAGAAAGATGACAGACAACTGTGTGTACAGCTACCTGTGAAATCACTGTATCATTATACATGGTCTGCTCAACAGAATACAAGATTCAATGGGACACTGGAGGTCAAACTAAATTTTGTCATGGGCCAAACCTAACCCTCAACCTGCCAGATGGCAAACTTTGAATTTCCTTCCATCAGGATGCTTGTTTCTGTTTTTTTATACATACATACATACATAAACATATACATTCACCGATCCAACATCCACGTACGTGGGATTGGATATGGAATTAGTTACAATTCATTTCTATTCACTCTAGAGTCAAAGGAATATACTGATATTTCTCACCAGTGATGTTTCCTCATTGTAAGTCCAAACTTGGCACCACATTCCAAACAAATATCTCCTTCTGCCCAAGGAGGCTCCTGGGGCAAATAATCCAGGAGTCTGAAGAATAGAAAAAATAGCATTATGGTACAAAGCAAGACATGAGGAAATCTATCAGACCTGATCTTTATAAATATTAAGTAATAATGTTTCAAAATTACCAATATTTCTCACTGTAGCATAGCAATTAGCATGCACAACATTCTGGTGCTGGTACCAGCAATTCAGTGCCTGGGCAATTTGATACTCAGTTCAAGTATTAGAATTCAATTATATACAGTTTCATCAGCTTCAGACTGATATCTGATATGGCTGATCATTACACTATGGCCTCATAACTAAATAACAAACCTAACAGTACAGGGTTTCTTGAAAAGTTAGCAGTTGCTGAACTGGACAAGAAATTCCCTGCTTTTATGGAATTACAGCTATTACAAAGTTCACAGTGTTTAAAACTAATATACACACAACTGGGTACAAGTACAGTCAAACAGCCTGTAAAGTTTATTACTGTTCTCTAAGAAAGCCTGGATATGCAGGGTAGGCATGGGCAGAGAATGTTCTGGTATGCATGTTTGATCAGTATATGGACAGAATGAAAGGTACGACAGCCTGTTCCATTCAGGAAGATTTGTTACTTTCAGAAGTTTTGAATAAAACTAGAAGAGGTGATCTCAAAATTATGAAATGATTAGAAAAGCCTATTAGAATTAGGCCATGGGTCATGCTGCAGTGTAGAAGTGGTTTGCGACATTTGAAGGAGGACCAATGACCACTGAAGGATCACCCGAAGAAAGGAAGATCAAGAGAACCTTGTAAAGATAAGAACATTGTTATTGTTCAACAGGGAACCTAAAAGGCCTGTAACAGATACGGACTGTAACATATGATTGAAAAAATTTCCTAAATCAATCAAAGCTCATGGGACATGATATCCCTTTCTGAAGATGACCTTACCAGGCGGAAGTCACATCCCAGCTTTCTCACAGTTCAGCACCAAAAACAATTAGTCAGGACAAAACTGACAGAGTTGACAGTGACTCTCACATTCTGAATGGACTGTCTCGGGCAATGAATCATAGTGCTACCTTTCCAATTGACAATTCAAAAGGGTAAGGCGATGCTGAAGCTACTCTTCGAAATCCAGTGGATGCAGCAAAACCTGCTGTGAAGACATTCGAGCAAACTACTCGTACATGTGGAAATTTGTTTTGAAATCATCACAATCAAGTAACAAATACTGTGACTGAAAAATAAAAATATACTTGCAATCAACTATAAGATCCATGGAAAAGTTTGTTGATAATTGAGTTATCGTCTCATAGAGGTTTTAAGATCAAAGTTACACTGTAGAAAAATTTCTGCAGCATTTTAGAACACACACTAAAATATCAATATTTCAGCAAGATTTCTTGTACATGTGGAAAATCATTTTCTGCCTATACCATTTTCTTGTGTGATTCATCTACCAATTGTGACATAAATGACAAAAGAGTTCCAAACTGCAACCATTTAACAGAAAAACAATTACTAGCCCAAATGTGTCATGACAATATCATAACTACATCTTAAAAACACATCTGAATTAATTAACTTTATGGGCTTTTTCCATCATATGTGTTGAAAATTAACCCACTATGTTTCAATACACACAATGGAAAAAGTTCAAAAAGTTAATGCGTTCAGATGCCATACATACGTGTCAGAACCGTAGAGAATAGTCTTAAAAACACATATACTTCAGATTTGTGTATATCAATTGCTATACCTGGAAAGAAGTTGTTTTGTTGCCACCTGGTAGTTAAAAATTGTTACACCATATTTGTTCATAGCACCAAGACATGCTCCAGCTTTCACCAGTGTGCGGCACAAGTTTCCATTTCCCTTCATGTATGCCAGCAGTAAAGCTACGAATAGGCATAAAGTTTGAGCATAACAACACAATTTAAATATACTTTAACAGTAATACATATTCACAAAGTACCAAATACTTTTCAATAAGTCCATCTTGTAAGTTCATGACAACATGAAATACACTGTTCAGAGGATAACACCAAAGTAAAACTTAACTCTGTAATAGGAAATCCCTAATTAATTAATTAATTAGCAAACCACTATCAAACACAACTATATATTTATTGTATAACAATAAGCTACATACATACTTCTTATGAGATCTCATACATTTACTACAATTGTTAATTGTACATAAAAGCTTTCTTAGTAGCTTAAATTATGGAAGTTACGTTGTTAGCACTTTTGTTCCAAACTTTTTAAAATATCAAATACCGTATATTCTCGAATCTAATCCGCATCCGAATCTAATCCGCACCCAGTTTTTGGCGACTTCTTAAACGAAAAAAAGTTAGTTCGCGCTTCTAATCCGCACCTTTCCTTCAACCACCCCTTGCCCACGGGGCGACTGATTGAATAATATTGGATGTTACCAATGCGTTAAAATCCGACGCTACGCCTGTGGCCGATGAGTCATACCGATAGAGGCGGGGCCTTTCTCAACAGACGTGCGCAATCTCGTCTGAAGCCAGCTGAGCCTTAGTTGTTGAAACGTGGGAGGTGCTTGTTCCAATTTGTCGTGTACCGTAGTTATGGAAGAGGGACACCTGAAATCTAAACGACTCTCATATACGGCAAAGTTCAAACGTGAAGTTATTCGGTGCGCAGAGGAGAATGGAAACCGCAAAGCCGCTGCAATTTTTGGAGTTGATGAAAGCAACGTTCGACTATGGCGGAAACACAAGGCAGCGATCAGCGGGTGTGAGGCGTCACGAAGGAAATTCACTGGACCCAATTATTATATTATTATAATAATAAATAATAAAATAATAGATTATTGTATTGTATTGTTCTTACGGCAGGTACAGCAGCTCAATCATTTTTCCAAAATCCAGCTCTAGACGGCGAATCTAATCCGCATCTGATTTTTTAGCCCTCTAAAACTGTAAAAAGGTTGCGGATTAGATTCGAGAATATACGGTATTTTAAATAAATTTATGCAGGTCTTTTCCATAATTTAAGTTACTAATAAAGTCTTTATACCCAATTAACAATTGTAACAAACATGTAAGTGAGATCTCACAAGAAGTATACTATATATATGTAATATTCACATTTTCACCTTCATTTTGAGATTTTTTATACACAGCCAGATGACAGAGAAGTAGGACAAAAACATGTAGCTTATCCCACAATATAGATATAGTTGGGTTTGATGGTGGTTTACTAACTAATTAATTAATTGCTTAAACACAACAGGATGTCTTCTGTCAAGTTGGAAAACCCTACGATTGCAGGTTTTAATTTGGGATTTTAATAGGTTATGAAGCCACTATTTCTTCCTTCCTCATGTTGTAATAGTGTTCTTTGATTTTACTGTTGTAATTGTTATTAACACTGGTGATTGTAAATAACATTTAAACCAAATTGAAACGTTAAAATTCTGTTCACTGAATGACAGGACCTTGTATCACACAAGGAGGATGTGGCACTCCATTCTGGGAAGTTCTGTTCCACATTACAGTGAAACCTGTTGTCAATGGAACCAGTATAAAACAAATAACTTTCAATAGCATAAAGTTTCTATTGCCCTAAGAATGTTGCATAAAAACACCTCCTACATTTTTGGAAAATCTGTGGACCCATGTTTGATATTTAATCTTATTTACAGTAAATGATTCCTTCCTTTGTTGTGCCTATTTTAGAATCTCCAGAGTTCTAATATGCAAGCACAAACAACTATACATGAATGAGAATAAAATATTCTGATGACATGAAGGTAAAGACAGAAAAAGCAGTACTTGTTACTGTACCTGTGTTGTCTTCCAGATCTGGCTTATTAAGTGGATACTCTGGCATGCACTCAAGAAACAGCTCACAGATGGCTGCAGCATTGTCATGTGAATACCGAGCAAGGACATGTAATGGATTGCGACCTTTGATATTAACAGCTTCGGCATCAAGTTGTGATTCTGTGAGCAAGGCACGAGCTACAAGAAGATGTCCCTCACGTGTTGCAATGTGAAGTGCGTTGTCACCTTCAGAGTCTGTTGCATCAAAATTAGCACCATTTTGAATCAGAGCTGACACCACACTGGCATGTCCCGCAGCAGAAGCCACGTGCAGTGCTGTACGATGATGCGCATCACGATCATCAGCCTGCACCCATGGAAACAATTCACATGCAGCTATGTCTAGTGACAAATAAATAAAATCAGTTTTGAACTGAAGTAATAAATCAGTCATGATTTTCAGAAAGGCTGTTTTCATAATCAGAGCTTTAAAGATCATAATAAACAAAGTTGTCTAAACTCAGATTGTGAAGAATTTTGATTGTAGGTATAGAGCACTGTTTACCCACCACAGTTCTGTGGAACCCTAGGGTTCCGCAAAAAATCTTGGAATAAATAAATAAAATATTTTAAACAGCACGCAAAATTCAAAATATCACTTGAAATACACTGGGGATTTTTACCTGGCAATTGAAAATAGTGGAGTAATCTCTATTTGCTACCAACTGCCTCTTTGTTTTGTTTTTGTTTCAATAGGCAGGGGTTCCTTCATGGAAAAAAACAATGGGAAACACTGAGAGTATAGTATATTAGGTATACTACAGCTGCTGTGATTTACAGGTTAACCTTCAGCAGATGGATTTCAATGCCAATTTTATCTCTTGATGGCCTGAGGTTTGCTGCCTTAGTGTAGACACTTAAACTGCTACCGAGTAAACACACAGAGACCAGCATATGGCATGCTAGACCATTTGCCAGTATATTTTAGAGACCAGCATGTGGTCTCTTAGGAAGATAAAGGTTAATGCATGACATGAACACAAACATTTCCCAGGAGTTACAACTCTGGTGAAAAATTCTCATTAGCAACAACATAAACAGGCGGGAGGCTGACATCCTCACCTCGTGAAAGCTCAATTGTTTTGAAACCCTGGCAATGGGGAGACCATGGCCTAAAAATGGGCCAAAGCACCACAGAACAACAAGAACAAGAACTACAACAAGAAAAACAACAACTGCTGCAGGCCTATTCAGAACATTATGCAGAGTAGGGTACTGCCACTCATCAGAATTAAATTAACTTAACACGTTCACTGCCGGGCATTTAAATCCACGACGGTGTTAAATTGCCAGCGATTTTTTGATTGTTAAACAACTAGTGCGTCATCTTATAGATTATAAAATATAATTATATATAAAATTATATATAAAATGCATATATTTTTTCTAGTTGTCAGCTAGGTTTTAATAAAGATGTAAAATATGTTTCCTGAAAGAACTTATTGTGTGCGTGGCCTATTTAAGGCAAAAGAGCAGAGTAAACTTTAGTTAAACTAAAGTCAAAGCTGGCAATTTAAAACATAAACACTTAAATCGACTACGGTCGACTTTGGCAGTGAATGTGTTAAAGCTAGAAGATTTTTGTAGACTGATAAGGAAGTCCATTAACCCTTATATGTCAACTGAGGTACATACTTGGACAATGCATGCTACTGATACTGTGTTTGACTGAGTAGGCCTACATATGTACATCACTATTATACAGACAATACTGAATGAATATTACATGCATACATCACCTACCAGTGGTACAATGAAAACAATTTTCCTTTCTTTCTGTTCTGCCCATCTGTAAAGAGGACAAAGTGAACAAAAGAATGCTGACAAGCAGCAGTCAGCATACTCATACCATAATGGTATACAGTAATTCTGCTAAATTATAACACTGAAAGAAGTAAATAAGAGCAGACATGAATTGAATACATGTAGATTTTTTAAGTGTTGTATATAACAATGTCAATGGCTAAGCTTATATAGTGTCGGTGACAGATGAATGGATTAATGAGTATGGAACATTCTTGGAACGATACTGACATGGGAAAACCAAAGTACTTGCAGAAATCTGTTCCAGGGCCATTTTGTGCACCAAAAATCCCACAAGGACTGGCCTGGGACTGAATCTGGGCTGCAGTCATCAAATATGTCTAGATAATATGGTGCATGAATTACACCAATTTCATACCACTAACTAACTAACTAACAAACTAACTAACTAACTAACAATAATAACTTCATAGAGCAGAGTCCTTCTTGAGAAGCTAGCAGGTTGTCAGCTAGTCAAGAAATTCCTTGCGTTTTATGGAACCCGAAGGCTCATTACAGCATTCACAAGAGCCCGCCACCTGTCCCTATCACCAAAGAATCAGTCCAGGTCCGAGGCTTTGTCAAATGATTCGTAAATTGGTAATTTTTTCTGGTGAGGAGTTGTTAGCAACTCACCCAACCCCCAAGCTGGAAGACCACCCCTTGTCGGCTGTCCACGACTGCTTATTCAATGTATTCGCAGCTACCCTCCATATCCGGAGGCTGTTCCTCCATCCGCAACCTAAGGACGCGTCATGCCGTGGTGACAGGGACCCACTTATCATATACCAATTTCATACCCAGAAAATATAAATTCTATACATCAATCTAATTTCACTGAATAACAAAATACAACAGCAAGGATGGCATGAACTCAAGCAAACTTATATGTAAGTGCATCATTATTAAATGTGTTTATGATTCCTTCAATAATGCAGTTACACAGACGGAAGGATGACTACTGAATGACAAATATGAAAGGATGTAGAAGTAGCTATTGCCTAATCTAAGGTACTAACCCATATCTGCCTGGAGGGGCTGAGGAAAACCACAAAAATCACAGCCAGGAAAGCTGGTTTCCGGGCTAATATATAAACTCGGAATCTCCCAAACATGACGCAGATGTGTGAGGTTTGAGGTTCTCATAGATGTGCTGCTGAGGATTCAAGTCTTCTGGGATGTGACACTGTGTCACTGGGAGAGTAGCTTCCAGTGACACAGTGTCACATCCCAGAAGACTTGAATTTTCATGATGCAGGAGCCCTACCCACTTGACCTTGACATACAGTAAGTGGTTCCTAATATAAAATTAGAGAACATGAATGGATCTGCACACTCAGCATGGACACAGGTGCAGATACTAATCCACTGGATGGTAGGGGTGGCTTTTAAATGCCACAAGCACCCTGGCACGCCTGTTAAAGAATATAAGTCAAAAACGTTGTATCATTTGTTATTCTAAGAAACCATAACTAAACATGAGATTCATGTTCAAGGTTAGACAGTTGTCGATGTATAGTCAAGATTCCATAATCATATGTTCAGTTACTGCAGAGCATAAGCTAGAAGGGCAAGCCTGTACTGCAGCACCAATGCCAGGGAATGGGTGGAATCATCCTGGAATAAAATCATGCCAGCACCAGGAAAAGAGTTAATGCAACTGACCTCTAATTACTTAAAGAAAATGCTATTTCATTTAACTTACCCTGGCTCCAGCCAATAGCAGGCTCCGCACAAGCATCTCTGAACCAGACGCTGCTGCTAGATGAAGAGGTGGAGTCTGTGTGGCATCCTGAACTCTTGAGTTCACATCCACATGGATTGACAGTAGAAAGAGCACGCTTTCCATATCATTCTTCTGAATAGCCATGTGCAGGAAGTTGCGACCTTTGTTGTCATACTAAAGACAGAAGTATTATCATCCAAGTACACAGACTATTTGTTACACATTTATAATT
Source organism: Reticulitermes speratus (assembly GCA_021186555.1). Taxonomy (NCBI): domain Eukaryota; kingdom Metazoa; phylum Arthropoda; class Insecta; order Blattodea; family Rhinotermitidae; genus Reticulitermes; species Reticulitermes speratus. The sequence goes on from JAJKFL010000010.1 coordinate 16,729,681, forward strand.
AAGACTGTTGTCATCGGAGTTATGGCGCTGTATAGATCCATATCAACATTTCGGAGCAACCAGATGCCTGCATCTTAGGGAAGACGTATTTCCTGAAGATGCAAGCAGCAAATACCTCCAAAACACTGGTAACTACCTATAGAACTAGACATTATCATAACCGAGGAAACCACATCTTCATTTTAACCACTGTGAAAACTTTCAATCTCATCTAAACTTATTACTGTTAACACCTGTTTTTATCTAACAGTTATTAGTTCAGAGTGTGCTGGGATTTTGTGTCCTATAATTCAGGAAACAAGCACAAAAAATATCAGAATCTATTTATCTGAATCACGTGTCACATCCACTCTCTTTAAACCTGAGAGGAAGTCACAATGCAACAGTTTCACACAATTCCAGTATTAGGCATGTTATGGGTATTTCAAAACAAGAGGTTTGTATTTTCTTAGGGATCTTCCTATACATGTACATGCATGCCCACACATTCATACATGCATGCACGCATGCGTGCGCGCTTTCACTCACACACTGAGTGACTTCAACATATAAAAGTGCACAACATTAAACAAAATATATTTTGTGATTTTAGGTTTTTGCAGCAGCACAGCTGAGGTTTCCATTCTTCTGGGATATGAAACTGAGTCACTGGCTAATCAGTTCCCCATGTTTTGAGGCAAAATAGTGGTCTTGAAACACTGGTAACCAGTTACCCAGTGATGTGGCATCATATCCGACAAGAACAGAAACCTCAATTCATATTTTATAGCATAATTTATACAGATGCTTGAAAAATTAGCCTGTCTACTGCTCAGTGGGGCTCCTTCCCCAGGGGTTGAGTGGCTAGCGCATGAAGCTGACCACTCACCTCCATACGATATCAAGGTTAAGAATGTGCAGAGATCTACCTCCACTCTCTGACACACCTTCGAGCATGGTGCTTAATTAAGCACAGGTACATAATTACTTTTACTGCAGTGACTCTTCTTTTGTAGGATGGTAACAAGAAATGTTAATGGAGCTGGATGCCTAACTACAAATTACAATTCCTTACCATTAGGCCACTGCCTGTTAACATTTCACCTGCAGTACAGAATGCAAGCTTAAACATGTCACACTGTGCTGCATCCCATTATATTTGATGGAACTTGAAAGAAAATATTTTCATGCACAAGTGGTTGAGGTTTCTCACTTATTAAGACATATTTTCTAGGACACTGCTCCAGTATGTGCCAGTTTTTATAATTTAGGAGAGGGTAAACATTGTGAGGATAAAATCAGTAGTCATAAACTGATCACAGATGTGAGTGAGGAATACTGCTCATGTGGACAACATTATCAGGGCTGCTGACAGCAGGTTCTGTCCCCAGTGAGAAAATATTTTTGGCTCTCCCCGCAAGCAAGAGCGAACTGGCTAAAAAGCTTTACACTAAATTGGAAAGACTGACTCTCAGTTGCAGAGTGACTTGGGTTTGGTCTGAAAGGGTTAATTTGTACAGTCGACAGATAATGGTACTACCGAGAAAGACAAAAACCATGTGCAACAGTCAGGCCCCTTGCACCCTTCCGGGCCGCCAGACCCCAGTAATTTGTACCGGCTTCCCCCACCCCTCATCGGTACTGGCCATTATCATTTACCCATGATTAAGAGAGACATGGAGGCATATGACACAGTCTCAAAAACAAGCATGAAATATGGGTCCTCTAGTTTGAAGATGAATAAAACAACAACAGGCAGCCATTTAGGTCTACACTGACAACAATCTGACTGTGGAAGAATGGAGGTCAATATGGCTTCTTTTTTTTGGTGACCAGTGGTCATGTTGCTATCACTACACACAGTAACCAAACTATTGTTCACAATGGTACATGGCAATATGCCTGATCCGTGTGACTCAAAAGCTTCGAAGAAAGTAACTCGCAACACTACTGTTGCTCCAGAACAATTTATCACACATGTCAAACATAATGCTTATTTCTGGCACAGTAACCCAGCACGGCTACCCACCCACTGAAAGACTACAGTCTCAAATCAACTTCTTTTAGTACACAATAGTAACGGACTGCCCTCAAGGTCTTTGAATCTTATCCCTGAAGAAACCACAGATGAATACAAAGAGAAGCTCATAGAAGTACTATGTAATGAACGAATGGCACCCTTTCTTTCAAGGTTTGTTTAGGAAGATGAAACGTAACACAAAATGAGAAGATGAATATGCTGAGACAATAAGATTGTTGAGAAGATCCCAGTGGCCGTGCAGTCTAAGGCGCAGGTCTGTGGCCGCTCAATTGCTGGGATCGGGGGGTGCAAATCCTTCTGAGGGCATAGATGCTCATCTTTTGTGTTTGTTATGTGTTATGTAGGTAGCAGCTTCTGTGACAAGCTGATCATTCGTTCAGAGGATTCCTACTGGGTGTGTGCGCTCACACATGTGTGTAGGTGTGTTAATTGTTTGATCTAGAAACCTCAATAATGAGGTGGCCTAGGCCTGATTTGGGGTGCTGCACCACAAAAACAAATGATTGCTAACATAATTTGTCAGTAGTAAATCACCTGCAGTTTACGACTCCTGCAGTAAAATATGTACACATCTGAAATACCTGTTCAGCTGCTGTGGGTAGCTTGTCAAGAATTGCTTCAGCAGCCTTGTTGTTCCTGTAGGTAAGAGCTGTGGCAAAAGGAGTTAATCCACTCTTGTCCCGGATGGACAGGTCAATTCCTGGATGACATAATAACAACGTGATGATGGCAGGGTGCTGATTCTGAATGGCAACATGAAGTGGTGTCTTTCCTTCTGCGTCCTACAACAGTAAGAGGTATTATTGAATTTTTGGGTATAAACCAGCATCTCGAACAGAACAGTGCTTCTGAATACACATTTGATCTTAGAAGACTTCCCACACTACGAATGAAAATCATGATAATGACAATTATGTGTTAATATTCAAATGACAGGTACATTCAATCTTATTTTTTTCATATACGGAGCAGATTCCACCTTGAGAAGCTACCAGTTACTCAGTTACTCAAGAAATTCCCTTTTATGGAACTGAAGATTCATTACCAATATGCATGGGAAAGCCAATGAACTTATTTCTATACCTTTCTCTTTATACAACATGTAACCTTCCAACTACATGTCTGTTTTTGGCAGATATGAAAGAAAAGTGGGTGGTATTGTACATCAGTTACTTATAACAGCTCAAAAATAAACATGCACAATTACAAATTGTGTACAGGCCACATGAAATAATTTGTTAGACACGTATGACTCATTTGCAACCTTCACATTTCTGAGGGATGCACTGACTGACCCCGAAATTTTCTCTTTGTCTTTTTCCTCATGGTTCAGCCAGAAGCATCAATAACTGCCAACAAAGGAAGAAATGTGAATGAAGTAAGATGTTAAATCAAAATTATTTAGTTGTTACAGAATATAAACAATTTAAAAAAAACATTAGATGTAAAGTATTCTTTATAGTTGTGGTCTGCAAAGCAGAAGCTCTAAAATACTAACCTAACCAGTTTAAGTGTGTACAGTAGAAATATTTTGATCTGGCACCCACGGGACTGGACAGGTGCAGGATTATCGGACATTCCGGATTATAAGACGGTACCTATACTAACATAAGTTTTTACAGGTAATTTTTTGTTACTGCTACTGTACTCTGTGGTCTTCTGCTACTGTACTACTAATCAGAGGAGCATTCAATTTGGATATCTCTTTCATTTGCTGATTCAGTGGCATCAAGGTCCTCTTCTATGTTTTCTGAAGTCTTCATAGCTGAAGAAGGTGATGGAGTAGGAGATGAAGAGTCAGGAGATACCACAACAGTTGACGCAGACACACCTTTGGAGACCTTATTGGAGGACTTTCAGATTCTGGACTATTTTCCTCAACTCCTGAAGTATCAGGATTTCTGGAGTATCAGTATCCAGATTAAAGGAATTCTACTGTGTGTGTGTGTGTGTGTGTGTGTGTATATGTAAGACATATATCTTCTTTATTATAAAAGACCAGGGACATCTGGATGCTGCTGTGTCATTCTTAATTCAGTTTTGTTGTAATGACTAAGCTTTCACATTTGTAAAGGCAGCACCCTTGAAAGAAAGAACTAAATAAATAAACAGCTAAATGAATAGATACATGAACAAATCAATGGATGAATGAATGATGAATGAATGAATGAATAAATAAATAACATGAATACAGACTGAGCCTGAAACATCTCTGTTGTGGTATTGGACATCTTACCCTGCTGTTGATGGCTGCACCATGTTCCACCAGTGTTTGCACTACTGTCTTGAGACCCCACTGACAACAAAGATGTAATGGACTGGCCTGGTCATGAGCCTCATCACCACCTCGACCTCCAGGACCAGGTCTTCTGGCTGAGTTCAGGTCACAGCCACTGAAATTTAAGAAAATGGCGTACATGCAACTGGTTCCCTAAAAGTGTGACAGGTAAGACAACATGGTATGGAGGTAGACAGACTTCCATGTTACAGTAATAACTCATTCCAGGTATGTGAGCACTTTGGGGTAAATACACACCAACAGAGGCAAGCTGGATAATAATTTGACTGATTTAAGCATACATTGCACGTTAATTTATTTCATGAAGGGTAAATATGTTCTATCATAAAAAACAATAAATGTAATGTGGTCATTAAAATGGCCTGATCTGAAAACTGCAATGACAAACAAATTTTTCATAAAATCCTGCAATATTCATAAAAATTCATTCAGTACTTCTCCAGCTGTGAGATTTTAGGTCATCACAGTGGTTTTGCTGAGGATTCAAGTCTTACAGGATGTGACACTGTTATTAGATGAGTGGTACATTTCAAAGTAGCAGCTTCCTCATTCTTCTTGGACTGCTTGACCTTGAAAGGCGCTACAATTCTTAGAACTTTGTAAACCACTCACTCAGCAACACAGCATCACATCCCAGAAGACCTGAATCCTCATTTCTCAGGCTGTTACATTTGGACAGAAGTTGGACAAAGGGAATTTAACAGGTGCTCCACAGGTATAGAGACACACCTAAAAATGTGGAAGTGTGTAAAGGAAAAGATAAAAGGGGGTGTGAGAAAAATGCAGGGGGCAGAAGGAGGGTGGTCATGAAATACAACTTGCCTCATCTTATCTTGAAAATACTGCAAATATTTCTTACCTCTGAATTAAAAAGCAAGCAACTGGCTCATTGTTCTCATCGATAGATCTATGAAGTAATGTCTGGTAACAACCTTCAGGGCCACTACCCCAACAGTCAGTGTCGACTCCATTCCTGTGAAATGCACCATATTAGTGTGGCATAATACAGCTATCTATCTGTAATATCCTTGCTTAACAGTGTAAGATTTCATGCTACTACTTAGCGTCTTTCCATTATAACACAGACATCTGTTGCTTTTACAAGCTGATATGGGATACGCTTAATCAGTGCTATAAGACTCATGCTCACCGAACAAGGATTGATGCAATGTCCTCTTGCCCACTCTCCAGTGCCACCCACAGAGGACAATTATTATTAGCATCTCGAACGGACACATCAACACCCCTTCTACAAAGGGAATCGACAACATCTGGCAACTGACACTTGATGCTAAGCTGAAGTGGGGTCTCATTGTCTGTGGTTCTGGTAATAAGAACAATTCATAAAGGACTAATTAAATGACAAGAATCACAAGAATGCAAAGTTTAAGGAGAAAACTTACCCAAATGCAGAGAATATTTTATTGTATTATAGTAAGCATTTCATGTTATAAGTACAAGCTATTATCTGAATAAGATAAGTAAAACAGCATGGAAATGTGGGAAGAATGTTATGTTCACTCCAGAGTGGTAAAATTAACTCATGCAAGACTCAAGTATTGATGTATGATGTACACAAAAGAACCAAAGAAGTATAATTTTTAACAACCTTATCCTTCAAGCTGAAAATCTATTGCCAGAGCTACTTAAATTTAGTGCCGTTAAGGGTATGAATTTTATGCACATCAAATGTTCTTTTTACAGAATCTTGCATAAAAATAATTCAGTGAGGACACATCAGACGAATTGGTAATCATGCAAAATGGATCTCCCATTCTGACCGAGCAGTAACACAGATACTCATATATACTGTTGTTACACACTAGTCTAAAATGTAACAAACTGTAAGATTTCAGAGGGGAAATTATCTTGCTGCAACAGGAAGTCATCACATTGTATGAGTTAGGAGATCACAAACTGCTGTAACATTAAAGTTAAGTTTAACCAGAAGTATAATATACTCAGTTCAAACACATTTTTTATTTATCAAAACATAACCAGCTACATGTTTCAGCTAATATATAGCCATCACCAGGCAGATCACAAAAATTAAAATAAAATGTTCACAGCTGCATCGGAGATTTGAGATCTCAAAACTTTACAAATATATTGTTATATAATACACATAAAATAAATATGCAGCCTCAGTAATAAAAAATCTCCTAAAGTATAAAATGATATGTATATATGCATATTTATTTTACATATATTATATAACAATATATCTGTAAAGGTTCGAGATCTTGAACCTCCCATGCAGCTGCGAACTTTTTCTTTTTATTTTCACTATCAGCTTGATGATGGCTACATATTAGCCAAAACATGTCACTGGTTAGGTTTTGATAAATAAAGTTGTGTTTGGACTGCGTATATTATACTTATGGTTACACCGTAAACACAATGGCGATGACTCGCCTTAAGATTAAAATTAAGCTTGTCTGCAGATGTATTCCCCAGGAAAAAAGGATGCACTTACCCTGTCACACCACACATTAACTTCATGCAAATTCTGAACACCAGAATGGTAGTGAATATGTACTAAAAGCCCCACATACATGAACGGATCATAGATTCTTTCTGATGCTGTATCAACTGCAGTGTTTATTTAATGCTGAATCATATGGATGATCATGTTGCAGTGAATGTGGAACATTGGGAACAAAGCAGCTGTGGACTGTTTTAAGGCACCACACCAGCATTTGCTTAGAAGGACTAAGGAGACCCATGTTAAATCTCATTCAGAATTCCTGGTGTTGTGGTCATTTTATTTTAACCTGCCAATACCAAATTTTATAAATCTGTTTAATAATCCCAAGTTCTTGCATGTACAGATAGATGGATCAACACACACCGTAAAGCTAACAGGCATGCTCTTTGAAAATTTTTTTCTGTAAGTGTGCCAAAGAGATAAAACACAACACCGAACATAATTCTCAAAACTCCTGAAATCTAGTTTGGCCTGAGGTGTAACAATGTGCTCAGAATTAGTTTTTAGTGCTACGACTGCAAAAGGTGTGATATCACACACCTCCACACGGTACAAACTGGGCAGTGTCAAAAGATAAAACAGCAAAATAGCCTAAAGCCTTGCATGAATGTTACATTTGTATACAAAAGCAGTTCACTACTGCCAACATTTCAGTGTGGCTGTATACTGTTCCATGCAGAAATGCAGGTGTCAGAAGTTGGAGGAGAGAAGTGAAGGATAGAGATGGATGACATGAAATCCTATTAGAGGCCTTGACCCACTAAGGGCAGTGTACCGTTGATCACCGTTGTTGTTGTTGTTGTTATGATGATGACAGTGATGTATAATGTTCTGGTAGAGTAGATGATCTTGATTCCTGCCTCTGCAGTTCAGCAAGCTCAGTATTAACAGTAACACTTACACGGCAATCATGTCAGCACCTTGATCTAACAGGAAAATTGCTGTTACTGAGTCTTCCTTCAGAATGGCCTGATGCAGTAGAGTCAAGCCCTTTCCACTCCGGACATTTACATCAGCACCACCTACACCACACATCATCCATTACTCTCAAAACATGTAATCACAGCTTAAAATATGCTGAAAAGTATACGAATATTTCTTTTTGCATATATGCGTACACAATATGTAAGATATTCATACCATAAGCAAATGAGACAAATGGAATTCTGAGCTTGAACAGTGGAAATATTCACCGATTCTCAAAATTATCAGTAAACTTCTACCATTTTCACAAAGAGTATTTTCAGAACACATAAAAACTTAATGTCTTATGAGTAAGTAGGCATCACATTTTCATTCATTAATGGTGCACTAACAAAGTCAGCATTTATTATGGATAATCACATAGAAATAAATCATTCTGCATGGTATATCTACCACCTAACTTCAAAAACTACAATGCCTTGTACTGTTTATGTCAATTTTCCACAAATCTAGGAGCCACCTCCAAACTACAGGCACCAGAAGAGTGACATGATGCAAGTTCCACACTGCACAAAATTTAGTTGCCTGGGTGACCTGGTGCCCAGGATTTGTGTACCCCTGGTTTATGCATTAAGTTAAGAGTGGTATAAAATTCCCACCAGTTGGTTGCCAGCCAATGCTTGTCAATTCCACTAGTATGGATGGTATACCTTATGAGCCTTGGATGGATTTTTTTTTTATTAAACTGTAGTCACACTGAAACTGAAATAAGGATGAATTTTAAAGATGCTGAAAGATGCAGTTGTGGCATATTTAAAGGGCTATTCCAACAGCTGCATGAAAGGACTGAGGAAAAAATGAAGAAACATCACTTGAAACTGATGGTTTTTGGCTCAGATTTTAACCAGGTATACTTTTAATATGGACAGACTATATCACAACATTCAGTGTAAGCTACTGACATGCTGAAAAAAAAATATATCACTTGTAGACACAACTGTGGCTAGAAATTGGTATATGTTTGGTTTCAACTGTAAAAGACCAAAATGGTACAGAAGACTGTATGAGATTCAAGGCACCCATAATATTCTTCCCTAACAATACACTCTGAAATACAACAATTTTAATTACAAAAATTTTTAATTTTTATGAATGACTTTAAAATCTTCTGACATCTCTTGTAACAACATATCATCTTGTCAGTCAGTGAGAGGTGCCTATCTATTAATCCATATCCCATAAGAAAGCAACTGTCACAGTCAGTGCTGTGAGAACATCAGTGAACTCAGTTCCCAATGTCTTGCACTATGGTTTCTTTCAGTAAGAATATTAAAAAACTGCGTCAAACACGTAAGATCTGTAAATCAGCATTTTGTTTGTAAACTTCATGTACAGGTATAAATGCTTCCAATACTGATAAATGCATGTCATGTTACATCTAGGCCAGGTATCATTCTTCTGATCACACACTGAACCAACAGCACACACAGGATGACAGATGAAAAGCACAGCACAAGTACAAATGTCTTAGCAGGGTTTTGAAAATCACGCTTGCAGCAGCCACAAGTTGAAAAAGGTATCGCCTTTAGCCACTGCAACAGAAACATGAATCTGGCAAAACCTTACAGTCAAAATACCAGCCCCTGTATTACTTCCTTTCTGTATAACATTTAGTTACGCAGTTACTATTAAATTGGTATCATTAAAATCTCTTCAGTGTTAATCCAAATACATGTTATGGGTGGATGAAATCTGGGCATCCTATCCACTGACTTACTTCCTGTACCCACTATTATTTTTAAGGTTTTAATACAATTAAACTTTTCTTAATATCTCAACAGACAGTTACATGATTAACAGTCTACACACATGTATAGTAGGTAAATAAACAAATAAATTATATATATATATATATATATATATATATATATATCTGGTGTGTAGTGGGTCAAATTCTGACATGTGTAAAGATTTGTGGAAAAACACGTATAATGTAAATAGCCAGCCTGTTATCAATCTAACATAGAGTGAAATTTCAGTTTGTATCAAGATGAAAGTTATCCCTGTAGTTTACTAGCCCAAACTGTAATGTATTCTTCACAGATTAAATGTCTATAAGAATTGCTAGTACTATTCAATATCTGTTGAGAACACTTACCCTGAATCAGTAAGGGTACTATGTGCTGCATGCCTGATGTCAGAGCTAGAGACAGTGGTGTATTTCCCATGGAATCAATGAGGTTGAAATTCACAGGAATAGATTTTAATTCTTTTGAATCTGAAATAAAACAAGAGTGTGTTAGCCCTAGCAAGCACCCAAATTCACAGTCCCCAGATCATCAGGGAAGCCATCAAAACAGACAAATACCATCACAACATCAGCTATAAACATGGATACATACTGAGCAAAGTCTGGATGTGATAAATTGATCACAACATTGTAAGGAAGATAGTTTAATTGTGACAATGGCACAAGCTTGTGACAGGACCATTTGCAGTTTCAAGCAATTGTCTAACATGGTAAAGGTAAAGGTGAAGTTCACCCTGTAACATGTCATGAAGGTACAGACAGGGAGTAGAGGTATAGCTCTACTCTTTCTTTAATCTTGAGCTAGATGGGGTGGATAGTCAATGCCACGCCCTGGCCGCTTTACCCACAGGAAAGACCTGGTACCCATTGTACAGGAGGCTGGGTGGGCCCCAGGACCGGTCTGGATGGGTGTAGAAAATCTTGCTCCACTGGGGTTCAAACCCCGAACTGCATAACTGAAAAGTCACTGGGATCATTAAGTACTTTGACTTGGCCACTCAGTGGTGCTATGGTTCATAGACATAAGGTTGTTGGTGGTTTATCAGAGAAATGTATTCTGTTGAACAACGAGGGTTCATTAGTGATCCCTTTGTAAAGCATATACGTGTCATGGAAAAACAAGTTTCTGAGAGTCTGGAAAAAATTTCCTGTAGTAACAGTGCTGTGTAAAAGAACACTATTGTGTACAGTGTACTACTGTATAATACACAGTAAGTTTCTGAACTTCTTTTACTACGTATGGGCAACCACATGCAACATAGCCTGATATTTAAAGAGCAGAAAACAATTCTGTTTCTTGTATTTTGTTTCACATACTTTTATGCTCAATGATGGACCGTATGGCTCCCTCCTGTTTTTGGACAATGGCAACGTGTAGTGGAGTCTGTCTGAATGCAGTAGCATCACTTCTGCCAATGCTTTTGTAACCATCATCATCAACCTGAAGAGTCTGCAGGTTAGGGTTCGCACCAGCTTTAAGTAGTTCTCCAACTAACTTGCTCAAGCCTTTGGAACATGCCACATGAAGTGGACTCTCCCCCTACAGCAGGACATAATTTCTTTAGATATACTGATTACAATACAGTCTGCAAATGTAATTACAATGTGCAGACAAATAATGGTAACTGCTGCAAAAATTCACAACCACCGAGATTGCGTTCTGGGAAGCACAACTGTGCAGGAGACAAAATAAGAGTTACAGGTATCCTTGTCTGTTATACCTAACTATGAATCCTTGACAGGCATTTAAGTGCCAATTTCTATATAGAGTGGTGCAAAAGTCATTTATCACTAGACATTTAACAACAGAAGGCTGTATATACAATCATTTCGTCTTCTTGTTTGCCAACATTTCAGAGACAATAAGCATTGTGGAAAAACTTAGACAATGTGCCAATATAGAACAAAGACATTATGAACATTTCAAGTAGTCACTAAATGTAAGTACTGTGTCAGTCAAGTTAATTATCATGCTGCCTCTAGTGTTAAGTGACTTTTGCACCATTCTGTATGTGACCCAATATGCCATTAGTAATTAAGTGTCATGTAACTGCTTCTGCTTAGAAAAATAAATTTTATACCATCATTTACAGCAAAATTTATTTAATCTGACATCTGAGAGTGGTAATCCTGATAATCTGGCACTTCAGGAGAGTAGTCCCAAGACTGGAAGTTTTGCTTTTTACGAGAAAAAAACTTTATTTATGAACAGGCATATCTCAGGGACATGTTCAAGAAGGTCTCCAAGAGTGTCTGTATATCAACCGTTGTGGTATCTCCTGACCCCTTGTCTCCTACTCCATCAACTTCTTCAGCTATGAAGACTCCAGAAAACAGAGAAGAGGACCCTACGCCTCTGAACCAGCAGCTGAAGGAGATATCCAAATGGAATATTCCTCTGATGAGTTGTACAGCCCAAGTATAGGAGCAGTACCAAAAAATTACCTGTAAGAACGCAGGTCAGTACAGGTACCATCTGAAAATCTTGAATATTAGATATTCGGCACCTGTCCAGTCCCATACCTGTCAGATTAATGAATGTTTGCCGCATTTTTAAAATGTAAGGACATTTCAATCTTCAAGCCTTCTTATTGTGATGTGTCACATTATCGTGCTAATTAGGTGACAGCCACTGAAGAAGATGCAAAATATTTCACTGACAGAGCTAATGACAGAAAACATACCAGAGAACGCTCTCATTTGGGTGGTAGACATCATTGCTGTATGTGTCAACTGCAGCTAGCATTTTTGTTATAAGTACAACACTCTGCCTACACTATTAAAACTACTTCCTATCTAGATAAACATAATACAAGATTATATACATTTATTTCCCATTTGCATGCATAAAAAATATCCAATTAATTTCACATGGAAGTACCAGATCATTAGAGATTATTGGGGTGTTGAATGCTGGAGTTACGAGTAGCAGAACTGAAGAAGGCATAAATCTCATAATACTGCATTACTGACTGGGTACAAACTGACAAAATTCAAAAATTAGCACAAAAATGTTTATCATTTGATGCAATCGGTACAGGTTTATGTTGTGCATGTTCAAGGCCAAGTTCAGTTTGGACGATATGTAGCACATTTTCATGGTATATCCCAACAAGTTACCAGATTTACCGTTCCACTGTCCCATGAGGTGTGCTGAATCATGGGAAAATAAGTGTCAGTGATGTTGTAAACACATTCATCTACTACGTGGCAGGATGATGACTTACGTTGCGTCAAAGTTGCAGAAGCAGCAAATAATAGTACTTGACTAATTTAAATCTCCCTGATGGTGTCTCTGTCTTGTCGTGGTGGTGGGGCTTGTGTGAGCCAATGATCTCAAGAGTTATGCCAGCAGTAACATAGCTACTGGCAGGGTCTACCAGGCTGGACAGGGGAAAAGTGGGGTTCCAGACAAAGAGAGACACTCTGGTCCTCCAGGTTAGGGGTTGGGCATTGGGTTGACATCCCAGTCCCATAAAACACAAGCTTGTTGAGAAAACAATACATTTGAATTCACAACTGGATGGGTGCTTAGGACTACGAATCGAGCAAAGATCTAGGAAAAAGAATATAGATATAAATTGCAACATATGAACGCTTTGCCCTGGGAAAATGAATGAAATCTGACTCAAAATAACAGAAAAGAGGAAGACCACGTGATAGATAGAGGGACAAGGTTGAAGAGGATTTAAATATAATGGGAATAAAAAACAAACACGCAATGGTCAGAGCTTGTCAGGAATGGAGGAAGTTTGTATTGGAAGCCAAGGTCTACAATGAACTGTAGCGCTTGAAAAGCAGAAGAAGAAGAACCAATTTACAGTCTTCAAATAGTAGACACAACCACCTGTTCCTAAAATTTAAAGTTCCAAACTTTAGAGTCAAGGTGTATGGAGACCACAAAATTGAAACTCAGTCCTCAAGGACTCAAACACAGGCTTTTCATACATGACTCTGCATATGCAAATGTGTCTTCACCGCTTCTTAACATTGGCACTTGCACACATTCTTACCACTGTAAGATGTATTTTACTATTAACCCTACAAGCACCAAGTTAAAATTTTTGACCTTGTACAGGTGCCTGTGATGCAGAAGTAAAAACGTTCACTCACACAAAATACCACTACATCTGACAGCATGTGTTATATGTTTACATAGCTGAGCATTTGGAGGGAATTTTTCCCTACATCTCATGTTCTTAATCACAACAGAATAGCAGCCCTGACATCCTAAAATGGTGGCTGGGGATGGTACGAACAAAAGTTAGCACTTTTACAGTTGAACTGATACTTGATTAAAGCAGAATGGGTTAGAGACCTTCTTATTGACATGATTAGGGTTTGCTCCATGCGAACATAATAGTAGGCCTGCTTCTTCCAAACCTTCTCTGCAGACAAGATGGAGAAGAGAGTCAGACGACGCTGAATAGACCTGCGAAAAAATCAGCATTATCAGTAAGAACTCTCAGCTGTGTAATTGCACATTTAAATAAAACATACAACTTTCTTATACTCGTAGTTATCACTAGTGGTGTATTGTTGAGAACCAGAAACCACTGGCCACACAGGAAACATTAGACATAACTTACCTAAACTTGATTGTTTTCAGGTTTACTTGTGATTTTCTTCTCTACACTACCTTTGGTTTTTATAAATAATCTAGGTATTATACCTCATCTGGTTGCATTAAAAATGTACAGAAATTCCTTACCAACAACAGATTTCAAGTACAGACACTCCTCAACTTACACAATTAAAAAAAAAATTTAAACACATGCCAAATTTTTTCCTAGTGGGAATGAAAGTGCAGTGAGATGAAGGTGGCATAAGAGTACTGCTAGGTGGTAACACAGGTGGCAGAGCGGTCATGTTTTGGCCTATCAGATTCCAATATGTTGGAGTCTGGAGTTCAACCGGACTCCTTTGGATTTACAGGTACAGTTGGCCACACATATATATATATATATATACTCAACTCTGACTTGTGCTACACCTTGTGGAACATGACCACTGCATATGTCGAGGAGTGTCGGTATATGCAACTCCATAATTGAATCCAATTTTTACAGCTCTGACATTTGGTTTTACATATTTGTGGTTTTTAATTTGTTTATACACAGCAACAATTGGTGTTCATTCCACCGTGGAAGATCCACATTTGCTGGGAGCAGGAGACTAACAGCATTCAAAAATGCTTTTCTGCCTTCCAGACTATTGCAGTGCTGCATTTTTGCATTACTTTTTTATACACTCATACTTTATATCTAATGTTGTTATGCATTTTTTGTGTTTAGTGAAGGACCAGGTTAACTTGGTGATAAATATAAACAGCAAATGCAGGTCCCTGTATCCCCAAATTCCCTGTAAGGTTGTGCTGTTACTAACTGTGGTGTTCTTCAGAAATGTAACCACTGCAGTAATTACCTTGATTACTATATACTCTAGTTGCTAACTCTGTGCTTACAGACACCAGCTTACATTCAAAATGCTCTATTATATCAAAAACTACAGTTACTAGTTTCTTTTTCCATTCTTATTTACCTGAGGGCTACGAGACATTTTAATGATGTGGAAACAATAAAGATATGTTTAATGAAACAAATATTTCTCTAACAATTGCTAATATAAGCTTGATGACCAGCATTAATGCTGCAGCTCTTGTGCCGTTGAGTTCTCTGCACCAAACAGGGCATCGTGCTTTTTATATATTTTATATATTAACTTATATTTTATACAGGAATGTCTGAAGGTTTTAAAATCCAGCTTGTCTCAGTATTATAGTAGTAAAAATTATAGACACAAAAATATTCTGGCCCTTCAACACATTTTAAAATTTACATTAAGAATTATGTTGAACCTAGACAGCACATCACAAACATCCTGCATTTCCACACAATTCTAAATTAGTAGTGCCAAATTAATATGTTTAAACACAATTATCAGCAAGAGAAGTCAACACTCACAGGACTAGGGGAAGCTCCTTTCTTCAACAGCTGTGTAGCAAAACTTCCTTCCTCGTATTCCAGAGATGTAAGCAATGCAAACCAGAGGGCAGTGTGACCCTCCAGTGTGCGAATATTTAAATCTACAGGTTGCGAAGTGCGGTTCAGAAGGAGAGAGAAAACTGTCTCATTGCGTGCCATCACTGCCAGGTGGAGAGGAGTACTGCCAATAAAAGATACAAAAATGTTAAAGAATGAGGTTGTAAAAGCAAGGAAAGTGAGATAACATTTGAGATATCCATTCTTCTGGGATGTGACACTGCATCACTGGGTATTTGGTTCCTGACATTTGAGAGACAACATACTGGTCTAAACTTCAAGGGTCGATACGTCCAAGAATAATTTTCCTTAGAGATGTTGCTGGGTATAAAATATTCCTTCTGAATATTAAATTAAGTTTCAGACCAACTGATGCACAACTTAGTTGTGCATCAGTTGGTCTGAAACTTAATTTAATATGACGAAGATGCACGGTGTCAACAATGTGAAATTCCTTCTGAATGTTTATTGTAAAAACCCTTGGTTGGTTCCACTCTTGTTCATATTGTTAAATGTTTTCCCTGATGAAGATCTTTGAAATTCAAATGTGTAGGAGAAAACCCACCCAGTTAATCTGTTGTTAACATAAATGGTACATGAAACATGACTATGCATACAAGCCTTGTGTGTTCTGAAGGTTAGGATCAAGTCCTTTGTCTAGTATCAGCCTTGCAACATCCGTCATGGCAGTAATGATGTTAGTCTCTGTGGTCATGGGTGAACAGCTCGCAATCATGTGCAAGGCAGTGTCTCCAAGCTCTGGCGTTACAGTGGCCACAGATGCACCATGATCTATTAGAAAACTTGCAGAATATTGGTCACCTGCAACAATTCAGTACAGTGTGTTAACTGTCACCTGATTTCAGTTTCAATATCACTTTGCCATGTCAAATATCAGACTTCACCTAAAGAGTAAGATTTGATAATTACCATCTTCTTGGATGTGATAACATGTAGTGTGGTAATTTTTCTGAACATTCAAGTCTCCTGGGATGTAATGTTATGTTGTTGGGAGAATGGCTGGGAACTGCTCTCACCAATGACATGGTGTCACATCCTATTGGACTTCGATTGTCAGCAGCACTGCTGTGAGAACCTCAAGCCTTACCTGGTAATTTGTACCATACTAAGGATTCATGTCTTCTGGGATCTAATGCTGTATCATGGGGTGAGAGGTTCCTGACATTTCAAAGGATCATGGAACTTTTATCTTCAAGGGTTAAGTAGTTCACAGTCTTCTTGGACTGCTTAACCCTTGAAGATGAAGCTGCAATAATCCTTTGAAATGTCAGAAAGCACCAACTCAATTATATGTTATCACATGTCAAAAGACCTGAATTCTCAGCAACACAGCTGTGAGAACCTCAAATCTCACATTCTATGAGACAACATTACATCACATCTCAGAAGACAGTAATCTTCAGACACTGCCATAATAACCTCAAATCTCACAACATTTTTCCTCCTGAATACTTTGTTGTGTGCTGTTATTTAAGAAAAACCTCTCCTACCATGAGATCTGCGCTCTTCTGGGATATTACGCGGCGTTGGTGGTAAATGTTTACCGACGTTTCGGGACAACATATCAGTCCCATCTGACCCGTGAAGATGGGACTGATACGTTGCTCCGAAACGTTGGTAAACAATTACCACACGATGCTGTGTAATATCCCAGAAGAGCGCAGATCTCATCAACATCGCAGAGGAAGCTTGAAATCAAGGTTAGTACTCTCCTACCACACCATTTTCTGACAGTTCATGTTAAGTGAGAAACATGTAAAAACTAAAACAAATGCTAATGTAATTGTAGCAAGGAGCAGCTTCTTTTTTAACATAGTTTGTGGTAAGCTGATAACAAGTTAAACAAAAAATGAGCAAATGGCCAATTCTATAATAACAATCAAATCATTAATGTCATAGTTATCACTGTCACCACTATCAGCAATCTTCCCCTGTTATGCCTAACTGGCACGCTAAAGGTATTACAAAACTGTGTACCACAGAATCTAGACAGTTCGATGTGAAGGGGACCAAGGCTGCCTCAAACTACCGAAAGCTCAGACTACATGGGTTATGACAATTTAGAATGAATGATTACATACACAGTATGTATACATATACAATACTATGTATACATATACATACTATGTATATAACAGAGTGATAGAATATCAATGTATACAATAGTACAACAGGATACGAATATACACGATTATGTTACACTGTAAACAAATCAAAATCTTCCCTCTTGTTTAAGATGCAAAACAGTCTTTAAGGCTAGTTTGACATTAAAATTGTAATCACTTCTTTGCTGCAAAATCATGCCATCTTTTTTGGGAGCAGAACATCAGTCAGGGTAGCCTCTTTTTGCTCTCGTATGTAGCGTATATATGCACTTCAACTGAATTACGTACCACAACATAAAAACGACATTTACTACAGCATATTGGCTCAGATGAAATGAAACCTTGAACAATCGAAACTCAGAAAATCGAGACTAAACTGTACTCCTTTTTTCGGAGGTTGTACTACTCTTCTTCTGCACTGATTTTATGTTCCATTACTACTTTTTTTTAATCTTGCATGTTGAATAAATAAAATCTGTGATTATTAGTAAATGAAAATTTGTTAGCACAGCTACACCACAAAACAGTCACATCCTGATATCCAATAAGTTAGAGAGGGAATGGAAACTCTTAACTCAAATAAGACTAAATTGCTAACAAACGCTCCTTAATACTTCGCTTGCTGTGCACTGCAACAAACCTGGTGTTAGTGGGTGCAGCCCCCTGTATTACGTATTTGTAGTTTATGCTTTAGAAGGCTCTAATATGGATTAAACTCAGTAACCTTCACCTCTGTTATATTCTGATACTCCTCTCATGCAACATAATTTTTAAACACAAATCCATTATAGGCCTTTCTGTAATTCAGCATTTGAGTTATAAAATGTTATTAAATACACACATCTTTGCAGAAATAAAAGCCAAGACAGTATCTGCCTCAATGATCCTCAAAATGATTAACTCGGTCTGTGCCTTCTCCCTGTCTCAACATATGCCCATGCTTCTATGCTACGCTGGTACATTCTGGAATTATTTCACATGCAAGTAACCGAATTTGAAATTTAATGCTTGCAAAATACTGCTCTATGGCACATATACTGACCACAAAAATGTTTTGCTACTTCTTAAGCATGGTGTTCCAAGACAGAGAATTTACGTTATTCCAAGACAGTTAACAAATAACATGACATTATGGTTACAAAACTGACAACACGTGTTTTTAAACCAGGTGAGAAAGATATAACACTATAAAAATGGGAACAGTTCATGCATGTATGTAAGCATGTATGCATACAGCTCCAAAGGCTGTTTTTCTTACAGAAATAGCCCACATATTATGAATGTTGTTGAGCACACACCTCTTTCAACAGCTCGATGAAGCAACGTATAGCCACGTGTATCCTTAGCATTGAGATCTGCTTGATGCTCCACTAAAGTCCGAGCTATGCTGGTCTGCTTGGCGCACAGTGCTATATCTAGTGCCAACTCTCCACGTCCATCCAGTTGATTCACAAGTGTTGCCAGCTACACATAAAATAACAGTACCTCCTTAGTCATGCCAAAGCCCATCTATGCACTACAAAGTGATAAAATAGAGGGAAACTCACAAATGTAATGGTCAAGCAGTCATCTTATCAATATGCATACGGCCATACAAAATCATGACAACTTTCTAATTGGAGGATGCCAGTACAGAACATAGTCTCATATGTACTGAAGAAGAATTTTAAAAAAATGTTCAATCTAACCGATCTACAGGTGTTGTCAAACTGACCCACACAAGATCATAATGAGCTGATGATATGCCAATAAATTATGTATGTTATACACAGTTTACAGGAAACATGGGTGGAGTGTGTCTGTATCCTCTGCAACCTTGGTATTAGGAAGGCTTGCACGGTCAAAACAGGTCTGATATATGTTTTGGTGGAAACCGGTTTAAATTTGGTCAAGGACCATGTATTCTGTCTATATTCTCAGCTTTCCTCGAGGCAAATACCCTGACAGTATTTAAAATAAGCCATGATACTTTTCTAAAATAGGGTCTACCTCTAGAACATGTCATATATGGTCATGATATAAAACACAATTTCAACAATCAATACAGCAGGATAATTAAATTAATTAAATAACCCATTTGCTGAATTCCATATAATTCTACCTGTTGTTATACTTGTATGAAACTTAACTTCTCACATGAAGGGAAGAACATAGACTGGGAGTGTTGGAAAATATGGTACTAAGGAAGACACTAGGGCCTAAGAGGGAGGCAGTAATAAGGGACTGGAGAAAATTGCATAATGAGGAGCTTCATGATTTGTACTCCTCACCAAACATTGTTAGTGTGATCAAGCCAAGAAGAATGAGATGGGCAAGGCATGTGGCACGCAGGGGCGAATGACACTGTCAGTATCTCAATACTACAATGCTGAATGGTAGTACGAGTAAATAATGAATATGAAGCGATATGGACGGAAGCGGTCATGGCCTAAATCAAAGTATTATCCCGCCATTTGCGTGGCACAAAGGGCTGAAGAAAATCATGGGAATCCTCGGTCAGGATAGGTGGTGTCCATACTGAGATTCGAATGGATATACGTTAGAACTATCACCACTTGAATGAACCACATTGCTTGGTATGATGAAATCAATTGGTAACACCATCACCGTGTGCAATAATGCGGGGGGGGGGAAGAAACAGACGAGCCCCAGTTCAGCACAGTGTCATTTCCATCACATTTGTATTCAGTAGCGACAGGGCATTTGTGCTTTCAATATGAAGAATGGTTGTCATGTGGTGTTTCACCCTCTAAAGACCAGTAGTTACTTTATGTACCGCCAGGTTTAATATAAAAAAGTTCTACATTCGTCCCACATAGTATTTACATGTTCTGTATGACTCTCAGAACAGTAATTACTTCCCTATACAGCATTAACCGACTGATTTTTATTAACCAGACGGAGTGTGTTTAGTGCGCGGTACGAACTAGTATTTAAATGTAATTCTGTTTAATTTTTGCAAGGGTTAATGTTTCATTCTACGAAAGCACAGAGATCAAACTATACCATTGGATCTCATTACAACAAAGTAACTAACTCAAGGAAGCAGAGTACTTCTTGAGACACTGTTCCCCAGCTACTCAAGAAATTCCTCGCAATGTATGCAACGTGACGGTCATTAAGAGCTCGTCACTTGTCCCTACCCTCAGCCACAAGAATCCATTCCAAATCTAAGTCTAGTTCTCCCACGTGGTCTGTTTATCCAGGTTTACCCACCACAACCATGATAAGTGGGTCCCTGTCACCACAGCATGGCGCGTCCTCAGGTTGCGGATGGAGGAACGGCCTCCAGATATGGAGGGTAGCTGCGAATACATTGAATAAGCAGTCGCGGACAGCCGACAAGGGGTGGTCCTCCAGCTTGAGGGTTCGGCGGGGTGCTAACAATTCCTCACCGTAAAAAATTACCATGTTACGAAACATTTCACAAGGCCTCGGACCTTGACTGATTCTTTGGTACGACCTAAAAAAGCTCAGGATAGCGACAGGTGGCGGGCTTTTGTGAATGCGGTAATGAACTATCGGGTTACACAAAATGCGGGGAATTTCTTGACTAGCTCAGGACCTGTTAGCTTCTGAAGAAGGACTCTGCTCCATGGAGTCAGTTAGTTACCCACCACAAACCTATACGCATTTTTCTTCTTTCCCATACATGCCACAGGTTCTGCTCATTTAATTCTCTTTCATTTGATCATCTTAATAATATTTCGTGGGCAGTAAGAACTCATGAAGCGCCTCATTTACTAAATTTTCTCCAGCCTCCTGTTACTTCCTTCCTCTTGGGTCTAAATGTCGTCCTCAGCACAATATTCTCGAATACTCTCACCCCTTGTGATCTAAGCTCTTCTAAGACATGACGCAGCGTCGAGTGGTAATCCTTTACCGACGTTTCGGGACAACGTATCGGTCCCATCTTCAAGGGTCAAAAAGTCCACGACTTCTTGACCCTTGAAGATGGGACCGGTAAGTTGTCCCGAAACGTTGGTAAAGGATTACCACTCGACTCGGAGTAATATTCCGGAAGAGCGCAGATCTCAACAACAACGCGTCGGAAGCCTGGAATGACGGACCTTCACTTCTTCCTCAGCACCCTGTCCAAGAAACCGCATTGCAACACATACAAATTATGCTCAAGAAAACTGGTGTCCTAAAACGATGTGTTTACATCACCACATGCAAGACATGGTTGTACAGAAGTATCCCATTATCAATGTGTAACTGTGGTGACAAATGGAAAGGAAATGCAACAATTACAAGGTCTAACTGGAAGTAAACAGTTGCCTTCTAAAAGCCACAACATCCGTTCAGTTTAAGATGAGGAATGGACTGCCAGATGTTACAATGTTACAGCGTTCACCACGCAGGCTGCTATTCAGAACGTACCCAGTTCGAACCTCAAAAGAGTTACTGGCTACACTAACAGACAATTTTGTGATATTCTTCAGTTTCACCAGGCGAATGAACCAACAGTGTTTTGAAATAGGCCAGTAGCAAGGCTAGCCAAATTCTTACTAACCAAATGTGTCAACTTATAAAAATTATATAAACTTTAAAGGTAAAGGTAAAGCAACCCCATTACAGGCCTAGACAGGCCCTGAGGGGTCCAGGAGGTTGAGGCTCCCAGATTTGTAGACAATCGGCACATGAAGGTGGTAAGGTTGTCAGCCCTACGCACCGGCTGCCTTTACCCCCAGGAAATATTCCTGGTACTCATTTCTGTTAGAGGCTGAGTCGACCCCAGGGCCATAGTGCGACCGAAACTATATAAACTTTAATAACCGAATATTATAGTTCTGAACTTACTCATTATTTTACAGGACATAATATACAAAACCAAGAACAAATAATAGCCAAAGAGATAGATGTAACACAGTGATCCATACTGCAGCAATTTACCATTTTGACACGAATTTTAACGAATTCTCAACGATTTTATACTTGGTGCGTCTATATAGTTTTTAACTCTGATTTTTAAACTCTGATTTTATAAGTGAATGGCACCTGAATACTAAGCTATCGCAGGACAATAAGGGCAGAAATTACACTGGATGTAGAATGTATGTAGTTTTGAACCCCCTGATGATGGTTTTTGCATAAACCGAAACATATGTAGCGGTCTATTGAAATATAATAAAATAGTAAAGTGAAGTGCATTTTGTCGGTGTTTTATAAACAGTGAACTGTGAAATATGCACGGTGAAACTAATATATGAAAAAGACAGGCAATGTACGTATAACATAACATTTTGGCGCGTCCGTGTAATCACTGTTGTAATTGAAATACAACAGCGCGTTCCCTGCGAATTTTTGAACATGTCACTGTAAACAATATAAAAATATTGAGGGTTTCACAACAACGTTTTACAGCGAATGTATGTCGCCTGCAACAATCAAACGTACTTAGGTCTTCATGTAATATGCCCGATATTTTTGCCCAATTTGAACCAAATTTCAAGTTTTTCGACGGATTTTGATAAAAATCCCCAATATCAAATTTCACCGAAAGCTGATCACGTGCTGATACATGCGGACAGAGAGACGGGGGGAAAGACGAACATGACAAAGCCAAAAAGCGTTTCGCGACTACGCGAACGGATCTACACATTCTATTTCTCCATTACTTAACGTTTATGGATACGAGGAATGTTGACTGTGATACTATTCTTCCTTTCTTAGTCTGACCTCTTCTGCCTACTAATTGTAGGTGCAGTGTTATTGTTACAATTGATCACACTCAGACACACCACACTCAGTAGGACTCCTCTGGACGAGGGATCGGCCCGTCGCAGAGTCCTCTACCAGACAGTACACAACATTCACAAAGACAGACATCCATGCCCCCGGCGGGATTCGAACCCGCATCCCAGCAAGCAAGCGGCCGCAGACCCACGCCTCAGACCGCGCGGCCACTGTGATCGGCTGTGCTAATGTTACAAAACATAAATACACTACGTGGATAGTGTGCAGCTGGTTAATGTTCAAGAACTGGGCACTTAAGAGTCACCACTGTGTAAGTTTTGAGCCTTTCGCAGCGGTGTAGCTCAGGATTCCGTTCTTTTCAGGATATGACGGTGTGTTGGTGGGTAATCGGATTCCGACGTTTCGAGGCAACGTAGTGTCCTCATCTTCAAGGGTAAAAAATGTCCAAGAAGAGTATAGGACGGATTACCCATTGACGAAACGTTATATCCCAGAAGAAACAGATCCTGTCAACACTGTTCTTTAAGGGCAGATTCAGATGGACCTCAACCAGCCCGTATCAGAACAACACATCCCATCGTGCTCAGTATCCGCTGCACCGCACGCACGCTTGTCGGCCACTAGCAGGACATGGAGACATCCTCCAGGATGGCCATCTATCTAGAGAGCTCTCTGATATCCGCCCACTGCAAAGTATTGCTCTGTATCGCGTAACAGACGACAAGAAGCCTTCGTCAATTCAGAAATAACGTTCAAACTAACAAGACAGGCAATGTACGCATAACATAACACTGAGGCGCGTTCGCGTAACCATTGTTGCCGTGGAAAAGCAATAAGTATTATATATTGTGAGTGTGTGTCTGTAGCCTTAGTTATCCAGCATGCAAAGCGCATGTGGCATATTATATTGTCATCTGTGGCCTGTCCGGCTCTACCATATTTTTCCACATGATCTCATAAACGGCACGATTTTCGAAGAAGAAAAAAACCATTTAACATAAAATGTATTTTGATTTTCTCCACAACGTTTGTCTGAAACATTTCTCATTCCAAGAAGAATCGAGCGAGTTATTATGATAAATGTACATAGGTATTCATGTAAAGTACCTGTTATTCTGTCAGATTTTAATCAAAACTGAATTTTCTCAACAGAGTTTCGAAAAATACTCAAATATCAAATTACATGAAAATGCGTCCAGTGGGAGCCGAGTTGTTCCATGCGGACGGACAGACAGACATGACGAAACTAACAGTCGCTTTTCGCAATGTTGCGAAAAGCGCCCAAAAACGACAACTCTACATGAAGGCAACTGGAGGGACAGTACATGCAAGTCAAATTAGGCCATGACTAATTACTTCTACACAGGTGTGCACAAATCCCAGGCGCCTGGTCGCCTGAATTTTGTACCGTGACGCCAAATATTGTCAGCAAAATTAATGCAGTTCCCTCACCGCCACCCATAGCACACAAAAATGTGTGTCAGTTCACATGCACCGAGCAGAAAGCACCAGATAACAGTGAGGTTCACAGGTCACTGCAGAACTGTGGGTCCTCAGTATGGAACTTGCTTATGTCACCCTTCTGGCGCCTAGAATTTGGGGGTGGTTCCCAGATTTTTGGAAGGCTTGTGGGTCCCTGCTTCCACATCACTTCAACTTCATTACTGACTAATCATCCAATCACTGGACGCTACATACACTCAGCTGCAGACAGCGCCGTTACATAAACCATAAATAACCATAAATACATAAAATAAATAGCCATTTTTGTCAACAATACCTTAAACGTAACGACAACAAAAATGACATGTACCATCCACCAGCGGTACGTGTTATGAGCCGGGATAGCTCAGTCGATATAATGACTAGGCTATGGGTGAGACAGTCAATGAACCATCGTTCAATTTGCAATCGGGGCAAGTCTCTTCTCCAAAACGTCCAGACCGGCTCTGAGGCCCACCCAGCCTCCTATTATATGGGTACCGCGGGCTCTTTCCCCTGAGGAGGTAAGGAGGTCAGGCGTGAAGCTGACCACTCACTTTGTCGAAAGTTAAGAATGAATAGAGCTATACCTTCACTACCCATATGCCTTCATAACATGCACAGCGACAACTTTACCTTTACCTTACCGGTATGTGTTAATATTATACTGACACGACAACCACTGCTACTACTACTACTACTACTACTACTACTACACTACCACCACAATCTGAGTAGCTCAGTCACAATCGTGACTAGGCTACGGGCTGGGCGGCCAGAGAATATGAGTTCGGTTTAAGGCTGCTCCGGAACGTCCAAACCGGCTGAGGCCCATTCAGCCTCCTATCCAATGGGTACCGGAGCTCTTCCCTGGTGTAAAGCGACGGGGGCGGAGGTGGTGGTGGTGGAAGCTGATCACTCACTCTGTCAGAAGTTAAGAAAGACTGGAGGTATACCTCCAGAAGTAGGCCAAGGATTATTGCGGATTCTAGTGCCCATCTACTGCTGCTGCTACTACTACTAATACTACCACCACCATTACTACTACTACTATACTGCTACTACATTCTGTAGACGGAATATCAAAAGAGTCCCTATGGATTGGAATTCCATTAATGAAAACTCGTGGTGGAGGCGTCGCAAAGAAACAGACGTATACGGCTTGGTGTGTGGCATCCCGTTGTTTTCTAACGTGAAATCAAAAGTATTTTTCACTCGGTCGACTAACTTTATCGGCAAACAAATTCCTTTTTGTTTACACACAAAGTTGTGTCGAATGAGTGACAAGTACTTCTGTTTTCAGACGCACGAGTGCTGTGCGGAAATGTGTATAGGCCTATAAGGAGATCTGGTGTTAGCATCATACTAATACCAGCAATAATATCAGACAGTGGCACTGTACCTGTGACTCTTACTGTCAACCTCAATGAACTGGACTTAAAGAAAATCCTCATATCCGAACTCAAGAAGGCGGTTCCTCAAGAGACATGTCATCTTATGGGATAGTTGTTAAACGTCGTCCACAGCCCTGGATGAAGATCTGCGTCTATTTCTAACTACTTTTTTTTAACTGTTCATAACAATAAAATTAATAATAGTAATGACAGTAACAATGACAGCAACACTAACAAGTCACCCCCAGAAAATCAAACCCTAAGTCCCAGTGGTTACTATACGTACCACCATGTTTAACATTCACAAATTCTACGTTCTGCCCACACAGTGTATTTATGTGTTTTGTGTGGATCTCAGAACAAGCAGCGATTATTTCACTCTACAGCATTAACTGACTGGTTTGTATAACTGAGACGGAGTGTGTTTACTGCGCGGTACGGACTGAATTTATGTGTTTTGTGTGGATCTCAGAACAAACAGCGATTATTTCACTGTACAACATTAACTGACTGGTTTGTATAACTGAGACGGAGTGTGTTTACTGCGCGGTACGGACTGTATTTATGTGTTTTGTGTGGATCTCAGAACAAACAGCGATTATTTCACTCTACAGCATTAACTGACTGGTTGTATAACTGAGACGGAGTGTGTTTACTGCGCGGTACGGACTGTATTTATGTGTTTTGTGTGGATCTCAGAACAAACAGCGATTATTTCACTCTACAGCATTAACTGACTGGTTTGTATAACTGAGACGGAATGTGTTTACTGCGCGGTACGGACTGTATTTATGTGTTTTGTGTGGATCTCAGAACAAACAGCGATTATTTCACTGTACAGCATTAACTGACTGGTTTGTATAACTGAGACGGAGTGTGTTTACTGCGCGGTACGGACTGTATTTATGTGTTTTGTGTGGATCTCAGAACAAACAGCGATTATTTCACTCTACAGCATTAACTGACTGGTTTGTATAACTGAGACGGAATGTGTTTTACTGCGCGGTACGGACTGTATTTATGTGTTTTGTGTGGATCTCAGAACAAACAGCGATTATTTCACTCTACAGCATTAACTGACTGGTTTGTATAACTGAGACGGAGTGTGTTTACTGCGCGGTACGGACTGTATTTATGTGTTTTGTGTGGATCTCAGAACAAACAGCGATTATTTCACTCTACAGCATTAACTGACTGGTTTGTATAACTGAGACGGAATGTGTTTACTGCGCGGTACGGACTGTATTTATGTGTTTTGTGTGGATCTCAGAACAAACAGCGATTATTTCACTGTACAGCATTAACTGACTGGTTTGTATAACTGAGACGGAGTGTGTTTACTGCGCGGTACGGACTGTATTTATGTGTTTTGTGTGGATCTCAGAACAAACAGCGATTATTTCACTGTACAGCATTAACTGACTGGTTTGTATAACTGAGACGGAGTGTGTTTACTGCGCGGTACGGACTGTATTTATGTGTTTTGTGTGGATCTCAGAACAAGCAGCGATTATTTCACTCTACAGCATTAACTGACTGGTTTGTATAACTGAGACGGAGTGTGTTTACTGCGCGGTACGGACTGTATTTATGTGTTTTGTGTGGATCTCAGAACAAGCAGCGATTATTTCACTCTACAGCATTAACTGACTGGTTTGTATAACTGAGACGGAGTGTGTTTACTGCGCGGTACGGACTGTATTTATGTGTTTTGTGTGGATCTCAGAACAAACAGCGATTATTTCACTGTACAGCATTAACTGACTGGTTTGTATAACTGAGACGGAGTGTGTTTACTGCGCGGTACGGACTGTATTTATGTGTTTTGTGTGGATCTCAGAACAAGCAGCGATTATTTCACTCTACAGCATTAACTGACTGGTTTGTATAACTGAGACGGAGTGTGTTTACTGCGCGGTACGGACTGTATTTATGTGTTTTGTGTGGATCTCAGAACAAGCAGCGATTATTTCACTCTACAGCATTAACTGACTGGTTTGTATAACTGAGACGGAGTGTGTTTACTGCGCGGTACGGACTGTATTTATGTGTTTTGTGTGGATCTCAGAACAAACAGCGATTATTTCCCTATATAGCATTAACTGACTGGGTTTTATAACCGAGACGGAGAGTGTTTACCGGGCGGTACGACTGAATCTTTAACTACAGTTCTGGGTCATATACGTCTTTGAAGGGTTAATTTCATACCGCCAGGGTAACCTTGTTTCGTTTCCAACTGCAGCAGATTTTGCTGACTTAACAATACGAAGTACGAACCTTACAAACATGGTTCTTCACGACAAAACGTGAGAACGAACTTTCGTTGTCACCAGGGGTGGTCAGCTATACGATCTTCAGCAGCCACACTTTACGGGACAACTTCGGCAAGAGCCATCCATTTACGAAATAAAATAAAATGAAATAAAATAAAGTAAAACAAAACAAAAAATTAAGTAAAATAAAATAAAAAATGAACTACATACACTCAACCTTTTAACTGATTACTATTATATACATTTATCCTGTACCCAATAATTTTCGGCTCATCATATATATATATATTATGGTATACAAGTTGAGAGCTCAACGCAAATAATACAAAAACTAGATGTGTAACACATGTATAATTTTCCCTTTGTATCCTACTTCCTGAGGATGGCTCTTTTATACGTGATAAATTTATTAAGCTACATGTTTCATGTGTACAGCGACTCGCTACGGGCTGGACGTTCCGGGGATCGAATCCCGGTGGGGGCGAGATTTTTCGCATACGTCCAGACCGGCCCTGGGGCCTACCCAGCCTCCTATACAATGGGTACCGGGTCTTTCCCGGGGGTAAAGCGGCCGGGGCGTGGCGCTGACCATCCACCCTCCCCAACTAGCGCTGGGGTCAAGAATGAGTAGAGCTATACCTCTACTCCCCCTTTGGGCCTTCATGGCCTGTTATAGGGAAAACTTTACTTTTTACATGTTTCATGTAGCTTAATAAATTTCAACTTATAATAAGACTGTTGTTACTGACGATACTCTCCTTATCCTGAGATATTTATATCACAACGGGCTGTCACAATTAAAAGTGGTAAATAGTTACTGACGTTTCGAAAAATCCCACTTCTTTCGAAACGTCGGTAACTTTTTACCAGTCGACACGGCGTAACATCTCAAAAGACTTGGCTCTGAAGCTATTAGTTAGCTCGACAAGTATTCTGTGCCAATAAACAGACTGTGCGAAGGCGGAATTCAAGACAATGTGTTGTTCCAATTTGGCACGCGCATGTATTTTCATATCATTATATAATGAGGCCATTTTACGTCCTCAGAGTTCTTTTAGCAGCTTTTAAGAATATAATAAGCACCAGCAGTCATGACTGAAAGGCAATGATCTGCCATTGTATTACAATAAGTACATACATTTGTGTCGGTATTAATGTTTATGAATCGCGATGAGGAAACCCACGATGACGGCGATGACAAAGACGTACTGCTACTCAAGGGCACCTACATCCGGTGGCCCCATGAACGTCAGCGACTTAAGACAGCACGTAGATATGTGACACTACCCCATTGCAAATAGACCTGCGTGCGTACGGACAACCAAACACGATCCACGCAGGCTACATACGCATATTTGTAAATAGGCACTTGTGTATCCCATGTCTTTGTTTTAAATTTTTTTACTTGAAGACACAAACTAAATAAAATTTTTAACACCACCAATAATGCCAGATCCTCCACCAATCCGTCTTACAGGAACATAGTTTTAAAGTCACGTTGACAGGGTGAGAGAGAGAGAGAGAGAGAGAGAGAGAGAGAGAGAGAGAAAGCAATCCTATTACAGGCCTGGACAGACCCTTAGGGTTCCAGGAGGTTGAGACTCCCAGATTTCTAGACTATCGGCACATGAAGGTGGTAAGGTTGTCAGCCCTACGCACCTGCCGCCTTTACCCCCCAGGAAATATTCCTGGTACTCATTTCTGTTAGAGGCTGAGTCGACCCCAGGGCCATAGTGCGACCGAAACGATTATGTCAAGGAAAAATTCCAATGACAACATTGGGAATCGAACCCGCGACGTAGTGCCTCAACCAACTGCGCCACCGCGCGCCCCCACGTTGACAGAACGGCACGGAATTTAGAGAGGAATGTAGAATTCAATTTGGAGCGCAATTCTCAACCTTCCCGTCCAGTCAGTTTCATTTAATATGGAGTTCGAAATATAAAGATGGGAAGGAAAGCGTCGTTTGTTGCCTGCTGTCTGTCACAGAACTTCATGGCATTCTGAACTCAGCATAACATGAAAGTTGACTACTCAAGTCTTCAGGCATTCTCTGCCATGTCAACCGGTAAGCAGTTTCCGGCGCTCAGGAGGAACGTAGGACGTTATCTTCTGCGTCTGCGATATCTCGCCACATGAAAGTTGTTCTCCAGTTTTCGCCTGTTCCATTTCCAAGCGTTAAGCAAAGATTAAGATATATAGAAACATAATTTTGCATGTTGTTTTGTATCGGTGTGAAATTTGGTCTCTCACACTGAAGGAGGAACATAGGCTGAGGGTGTTCGAGAATAGGGTGTTGAGGAGGATATTTGGGCCTAAGAGGGACGAGGTAACAGGGGAGTGGAGAAGACTACATAACGGGGAACTTAATGATCTGTACTCATCACCAAATATTCTTCGAGTGATCAAATCAAGAAGAATGAGGTGGGCGCGGCATGTAGCACATATGGGGAGGGGAGAGGTGGATACAGGATTTTGGTGGGGAGACCTGAGGGAAGCAGACCACTTGGAAGACCCAGGCGTAGATGGGAGGATAATATTAAAATGGATCTTCAAGAAGTGGGATGGGGGCACGGACTGGATTGATATGGCTCAGGATAGGGACAGGTGTCGGGCTCTTGTGAATGCGGTAATGAACCTTCGGGTTCCATAAAACGCGGGGAATATCTTGACTAGCTGAGGACCTGTTAGCTTCTCAAGAAGGACTCTGCTCCGTGGAGTTAGTCAGATGTTTCGGTTGCAGAATTTACAAAATCACAGTTCTACACGGGGGGGGGGGGGGGTGCATTTCGACTCAGCGGCTCGTACGTTCTCTATGAGTTACTGTGCGTTATGGATTTAACTGGTTCGTAGTAAACACGTGTTTGATACGTCATTTGATCAACAGAATAAACAAAATATACAGAAGTTCGGCCACCACACCCCAATCTTGTTCTGCCGTCGTAATCTGCAGACTTGGTCAATTTCTCCTACCGTCCCCCAGCAGACAATAAATGATCTTCGCAACTGACAGCGTCGTTAAATAAAACATGTCTCTCTCTCTCTCTCTCTCTCTCCTACCATTCTACCCGCCTTCACGTCATTTTTCTTTGTAGTTTGAGAGACAGTACACAAGGGGGCACAAATACCGGGCGCCAGGTCGCTCAGGCGACTAAATTTTGTACGTAGGCGCCTAATATCTGTGGGCCCTCAGTACGGAACTTGCTTCATGCCATCCTTCTGGCGCCTACAATTCTGCGGTGGCTCCTATGGTTCTGAGAAAGTTTGTACAGTAAAGTTGTCTGTGCACGCCATAAAGTTATGTGGGGAGTGGACGTGTAACTGGACACTAGACAGAGGCGAGTGGTCAGTTTCAGATCTCGGCCGCTTTACCTCCCAGGAAGGAGCCCCTGATACGCACTGAATAGGGGGTTGAGTGGGACTGAGAACCGGTCTGGGCAAGCTGGACAAGAGAAACGTTGCCTGTCCCCGCCGGGATCGTAACAGTCGGTCGTCCAGCCCGGAGCCTAGTCACTACATCGACCACGTTATCCAGCTCGATACCATTCGGCACCATCAATGATTCCCAAGCTTCACTTTGTTAAAAGCATGGATCCGTGTTTCTTTATTTTCCCATTCATTCCCACACATGGACGATATACGGTAATTCGTTAGCGCATTGGTTTTTTATGTCTTATTTAACGACGATATCAACAGCTGATCCCACCGGGCGCATGGATGTCTGTGTCTTGTGAGTGTTGTGTGTTGTCAGGTAGAGGTCTCTGCGACGAGCTGGTCCCTCGTCCAGAGGAGTCCTACCGAGTGTGGTTGTGTCTAAAAATGTGTGATGTGAAGCCTCGAAAAAATGAGGCGGCCTAGTCCCCCGAAGCCATAAAAAAAACAAAAAAATAAAAAAAAAAAAAAAATTTGCTGAGATATATAGCTTTGGTGATAGATGAAAGAATAAGCACTGGTGGACTGACACTGACACGAAACAACCGACGTACACGGAGAAAAACCTGTCCCTGTGCCACTTTGTCCACCACAAATCCCACACAACCTGATCCGGGCCTCCGCGGTGAGAGGCCTGCGACTAACTGCCTGAGCCATTCCACTGCCAACTCATTTGTTAGAGGAACATCAAGCGGGTAGTTGGCTTATGCCAAAGGGCCAGTGTTATTACACGACCGTAAAATTTGTCCATGGACGCAATGGACGCAACTTTCTCGTTAAGTTATAAAATTTGATATATGTATATTTCAAACCACCGTCACGCACAACAAAATTTTTACAATTCTGTAGGTTACTAGTTTCGGCCTTTCAATCAGGCCATCATCAGACTTACTTAATATTAAGGGCCACAATAATTAGATTAGGCTGGAATTGTAATGAACAACGGGTAAAATCACCTTTATAGAACTGATAGTTCCAGTGCCAGAAAAATACCAGACCAAAGCGTGCCTTACGCATCAATTATAAACTGCCTACCATCTGTATTCAAAACCACAGCTTCTATACTCATAATTTTATACAGATTTTATGTATTTTACAATAGTTCCTATGACGTATACTAAAATGGGAATGATATCTCAATCCCATATGAAGGTGTAAGTTTTTTAGTGCGGCTCTTGATATTAAGTAGGTCTGATGATGGCCTGATTGAAAGGCCGAAACTAGTAACCTATAGAATTGTAAAAATTTTGTTGTGTGTGACGGTGGTTTTAAAACATATATTTGACTGGAGCACAACGGGATGTTTCACCTAAAGATTACAAATTTGACTCAATATAACTTACAAATTATAAAATAAAATAAAAAAAATTGTATATTATTTTTTGGTATGATAAATCGCTTATGAGTAAAACTTCTACAATTTCGAAGAGATGGCAAAGTTCGGGGTTTCATACGAGAAACTGGGGCAAAGACTAAACAGCAGATTCGTGCTGTATGATGAAAGTCAAAATGAGCCGAACTTGACAGCCTTAGAACAAGTCACTTAGTGCCCAGTGACTGAGAATAGCTCTGTCTAAGGGGTCCACCAGAGTGTTTCCTTGCCTGAAGATGGAAGAACAGTCGGCTTCCGAAACGTCGTGCTTCACCAAAAAATAGAGGCGGGCAAAGTAAAAAAGAAGAAAAAAAAAGTTATGTCAGTGAAATCATATGCCATCTCCAGAGTCCTATACAGTTGAACTGTCAGTGCCAAACTCCAGCCTTTCGCACAGTCTGTAAACATGATTGTCACAGTAACCAAACCAAACATAAAATTCACTTTATATCAGAACTGCTAACTTGTTTGGCGCCTCTCCTTAAGTAAATACTTTTATCTGAGTTGTGGTCCGAGAGCATGGAAAGCAAGAATTTCAATGATATGTTGTGTATAACTTTTAAGAAATAGAAGAAATATATTTTCTGACATAGACATGTCTGAGAATTAATATTTTTACTGCTTCTTAAACATACAAGAGCTCAGATTCGAATGGTCAATTTTTCGCAAATGGCATTTAGTAATAAGACTAAAGAATACTACTGCTACTACTACTACTACTATAATAATAATAATAATAATACCACAACGAGCAAATATACGCCTAAACCTCATACGAATAAGCACCACCACACGTTCAGACCACACGATGCACATCCGGTCCCATGAGCACGAATCCACCCATTCACCTCCACCTAGTATTGAGGAAGAAAATGCGCGTCATCGTGTCGTCATTATTCTCGAAGATTAACGTCTTCTGGAAGTTACACCGTGCAGAATGGTAAAGAGCTATCGACACTTCGGCAGATCGCGGTGCTCTCCATCTTCACGGTCAAAGAGCCCAGACTTCTTGTTCACGTCTTTTGGAATATTACGCCTTGTGGATTGGTAAGTGGTCACAGACGTTTCAGAAGATCGTACTTTAATATTGTCTTCAGATCGACACCTAGGTCCTCCCTTCAGGTATCCGATCAAAATGATGCATGTGTTTGAGTTGTCCATTACTGTGGTTTAGTGCGCCGCGTCACTGGGTTATGGGTGCCAGAGTTTCGGAACAGCACTGTCCCTAAACGTCAGGCACGAATCGCCCAGTGACGCGGTGCAATGTCCAAGAACGGGGACCTTAACTGCACATCTGCACAAGCCTGAGTGTTGCATGTATGTGTTTCTCTCTCCCATGTGTGCTGCTGTTAACCTCCCCCCCCCACATTATCATCCTTCGCTAATTACTGTAATCCCATTCAGTAAATAGCAGCCTATACAAATCATGTATCATTATGCAAATTGCATAATGATTTGAGGCTGCTGAGAATTTTCTTTCCAGCCTCCTGTTGCTTCCTCCCTTTCAGGTCCTAATATTCTCATCGACTTTTTTTTTTTAACTACGACTTTAACTTATAAATCATAAGTTTTAATGTTTTATGAATTTTAAAATTCAGATATTTTAAAACAAATATTAAGACATGAGTGCTATTGGACCCTTCAAAATATGCAGTTCAAGTGATAGTGGCTTTAAAAAAAAAAAAAACCCCCATGACGATGATCAGAGGATCGAAACACTTGTAGGGGTACATTTTACAATAAAAAACTACAAAAAAAGTGGTTTTACGTGTGCAATTGGTGTAAAATAAATTGAATTCTCATCGACGTTCTGTTCTCCGACAAGCTCAATGTGAGAAACTGAGTTTGGCACTCACAAAACAATAGGTGAAATTATACTTTCGTATACTTTAATTTTATGTTTGTAGACAGGCGGCGGTAAGACCGACGTTTCGTAACAGAATGGTAACCAAGCATTCCCGTATTTCATTCGTGAGTTCTGAGCTTTTCGCAGCGGCGTAGCTGAAGGTTCCGTTATTCTGGGATATGACGCTGTGTCGGTGGATAATCGGATCCGGACGTTTCGACATAACGTACTGCCCTCATTCTTCAACAGGAGCGTCGGCAACGAGGAGTGCATTATGACGCACTTGCCCCACCTTAGGATTTTCGCAGTTAATGATTTATTAAATCAAACAATAAAAATCTATTGAGAACTAATGGATTTCTGGACTTTGTCCATCGTCCGGAAATCTAAAACAATCAGATAACACGACGTTTCGGAAACTGGATCTGCTTCCGTCCTCAGGTGAGGACCTCAGGTAGAGGTCTGTGCGTCGGGCTGATCACTCGTCCAGAGGAGTCCTACCGAATGTTTGTAGTGTGTCTGAGTGTGATCGTGAAGCCTCGACAATGAGGAGGCCCTGGCCCACTAGGGGCTGTTGCGCGATGGGGAAAAAAAATTAAAGGCAAAGGATCCTGTGTAACATTACGTAACATGCTCAGCCCTCCTTTCCCAGCCCCAAGCTAAAGGATCACACCTTGTCATCTGCCCCCCAGCTGACTGTCTTGCATTCTCGCAGCTACCCTTCCTATGTGCTGGCAATCTCCACCATCTACAATCTGAGAACACCCCACGCCGTGGTGCTAAGGGGTCCCACAGCGTCTGGACACTCGTATGTGTGCGTATATATATATACCATATATATATATACCATATATATATATATACATGTACGTGTACAGTAACATGAGTAAAGCTGTCCTTGCGCACGCCATGAAAGCATATGTTGGAGTGGAAGAATAGCTCCACTCATTCTTAACCTCGGCACTAGATGAACGTGGTCAACTTCACCCCCCGGCCGCATTATTCCCGGGAAGGAGCTCCAGGTACCCACTGAATAGGAGGCTGGGTGACGCCCAGAACCGGTCTGGACAAGATATAAATCTCTTACCCCTACAAGGAATCGACCCACGATTCCTCAGATGTCCAGCCCGTGGTCTGGTCAATATACCTGCTCCATTGTATGTAGGCAATGTTGAAACAAATAACATGTAACTTCTAACTTGAAATAATTCATGTTTGGGGTCATTTTCTGGTTGTTAGCAACATCTTTATTAATGATAACTAACTCCATGAAGATGAGTCCTTGAGCAGCTGTCATTCAGTCAACCCCCCTCCCCATTTACGTAACCCGAAGGTTTATGGCCTATTTTATAACACCCACTACTAGATTCTATCACATGCCAATTATCCAGTTCATATCTCATCCTGTTGCCTTCAGACATATTTTCAAATTACCTCCCCACAGGCCCTACAAGCACGCCTAAGACCTTCCAAGCTGTTTACATAAGTCTCTTAAAAATTGTCATCGTAATGGATATTACACATGCTCTAACCCTCAATTGATGCAAGCGCAAAATGATTGGCCGCCTAGGATACCGTACCACAAGACGGCTGACCGTGATTTCATACCGTTTCCTGCTGT
This sequence comes from Reticulitermes speratus, assembly GCA_021186555.1. Taxonomy (NCBI): domain Eukaryota; kingdom Metazoa; phylum Arthropoda; class Insecta; order Blattodea; family Rhinotermitidae; genus Reticulitermes; species Reticulitermes speratus. The sequence goes on from JAJKFL010000010.1 coordinate 16,766,509, forward strand.
CGAGCTGTGCCTACACTTCAGTTGCCACTGCGCCGCGGTGAGCTACGGACGAATACACGCGTTTAGCCTGCCAGATGTGACTACGACATACGTTCATCAGTGATTATTTCAAACACCATGGTGACGGTACATCATACGTTCAATGTGAATACTTAACACTGCCATTATATGTGCCGTGGAATACATTACGTAGAAATATTGCTAAAACTGCAACTTGCTTTGCGTATTTTACAGCAAGGAGCTTGCTAAAAATGCTTCTCAAAATAAAATGTCATCTAGTAATATTCACAGCTGTATTACTTCAGCTAGGTATGTATTCTGGTTATATCTACTATCTACTAGTGCCAAAATACTTAGGCTTACTTAATGCGTAATGAAGTGTTACTTTATTAGGCTAAGGCAAACGACTTGGACAAATCTTTATACAATTATCGTAGTGGTTCTGTAAGAACAAATTAGGAAGTAACTTTATATTACAGGAGGAACTGTTACTTATATGACGCTGAAAACTGAAATGTATTCAGGCATCTCGTTAATATGATTTTAAGAACTATCATTAGAACATAAAGAGTATAAAAAGTTTTTAAATGATTTATCGAGGAAGTGTCCCTTGGCTCAGTTCCCAAAATACCACGACGCACGAGACAAGAACCGAAAACTTAATGACATCATAGCAAGAATGACTAACACAGCCTATCGTGCTAATAAAGCAGCCTGACTCAACTAATTAACTAAGTTCATACACCACAGATTTGGAGAAATAAAGGTCTCTAGACTAGGCAAGAAATTTCCCCACCTCGTATGGAGATCGAATATCCGTTACAGTGTTCACAACAGCTCACAGTGAGGCAGGCTGTCCCTATTAACCCACTTTCTTGGTACCGATGTTTAAAGCTGACCTATTACGAAGGTCAAAGAAAGGAAGTAATTATACAAGTATAGACAGAATAATACATACACAAAATACCGAAGTAGTGTAATTACAAAGTCTGCTGACATCTTCAGCAGCACACGAGCACACGTGCACACCTCATTAGGTGAAATTCCTGCGGACAAATCGCCGCCATTTAGTTAAAAAATATTTGGCATTTGAAAGTGAGAAACGCACTAAGCGGAGTATGTCAATTTCATGTACTATATCGCACACTAGTCAACAATTTTCATTTTTCGTTTTATCAGTCCTCTGCACAGAATACGCTGCGATGCAAAGTTTTCCAAGCCTAGCGCCAATCTGCGAACTTACATATCAAAAAATTCCTGTCTTCTACGTAATACTAAAAGCTATCTTTTTTCTGGGGGCGCTGCAGCCCAACTCGGGCCTAAGCCACCTCACTGTTGAGGTTCCTAGATCACACATAGACACACACATCCGGTAGGACTTCTTCAGGTCCTTGCACAGACCGCTACCAACACAACACACAACAAACATAAGAGACGAATATCAATGAATTCAGCGGGGTTCCAACCCTCAATCCCAGGAACCGAGCGGCCGCAGACCTACGCCTTAGACCGCACGGCCACCGGGATCAGCTACGGATGCTATTAGCTCTTCCTAATTTTCAATTCCTGTAAAATGTTACAGTTTTGACATGTGTCACTTTTCTCGCAAAATGTGAAGTACTGAACGCAGTAAAACCTACGTTCGCCAAACTACACGCAAGATACGTGAGCTTAGGACGAAATTAAAGGTTCAGTGGCCACGCTTAATTAAGTACAGTTAAATACACGTAGGCCTGTAGCCCCACACACTCGTAAGTTCCACTCTACATGGTGGCGGCAAACTCCACCATGTTTATTTTACTCCTGACAAACATTACTGCTGGAAACAGCTTAGACGGAGTGCAGAGACAGTGTACGCGATTCTGCTTGAAGTGCTGTTTGTGTAACAGGAAAAGGAAAAACTTTCCCTACACATGCTATGAAGGCAAACGGGGGAAAAGAGGTATAGTTCCACACATAAATTGAATTGGAATCTGGGTAGGCCCCAGAGACGGTCTGGACGTTTCGGAGTACACAAAAATTTCTTGCCGCTGCCTGAATCCGAACCTCGGACCGTCCAGCTCGTAGACTAGTCACTATACCGACTACGCTATACAGGCTCTCCGCTGTTTATGTAACCAAAATTAATAGGAACAATTAATTATCACAGTGAACAGAAACTTTAACTGATATTCATAGCGAACAAAAACTATGAACTACAATTTTATACGAATTAAATTAACCAACAAAATTTCGTCTTACTACGCAAGACCTTGCCGAGCCCAGTGGCCGCGCGGTCTAGGGCGTGGGTGTGCGGCCGTTCGCTTGCTGGGATTGCGGGTTCGAATCCCGCCGGGGGCATGGATGTCTCTTGTAAGTGCTGTGTGTTGTCAGGTAGAAGTCTCTGCGTCGGGCTGGTAGCTCGTCCAGAGGAGTCCTACCGAGTGTGATGTGTATAACTGAGTATGATCGTGAAGCCTCAATAATGAGGAGGCCCTGGCCCATTAGGGGCTGTTGCGCCATGAAAAACAATGCAAGATCTTTACGTGAAAACTTCCACTGCGTCGCTGGAACAATATTCCATCTGTGGATACGTTTGAACTTCACAAAAATTACAAAATATCTCTACAAAATATAGTTTAAAGCCTTCAAGACCGAATACGGTGATGTCAGTGTTCTACTACATTTACGTCACTGGTAATCTCAGCAAAGACAGCCTTCAAAGTCGGTCTGACAGTCTCTTAATTACAAAATATTCTGCAGAGAGATAGCGCCTCTGACAGTTTTACAGCCAAATATTAGGTCTTCATAGCCACGAGTACATCAACTATTCGTACAAGAACGATGAGTTAACAGTCCTTAATGACCAATGTGAGAAGACAGAGGGGCGGGGGGGGGGGGACACAGAAGTGTTTATTTAACGACGATGCCAACTGCAAGATAATGCAGCGTCGGTGGCATATCAATGAAATGAGTAGGGAACAATGGTGGAATGATACTGACAGGGGGAGACTGAAGTACCGCGAAAAAAACCCGTCCCGGTGACACTTTGCCCACTACAAATTCCATATGGACAGACCTGGGATCGAACCCGGGCCTGCGTAGTGAGAGACCAGCGACTCATCGCCTGACCAACGTCAATCCGGTAAAGAAACAAGACAGGTAATGCACGTGTAATGTAACATTAACGCGCGTTCGCGTCACCATTGTTGCCATGGAAAAGCAATAAGTATTAAATATTATATGTGTGTGTGTGTGTGTGTCTGCATTCTTGCCTTAATTATCCGGCATGCAAATCGCATCTTTTCTGCGCCGTATTATATTGTCATCTGTGGTCCGTCCGGATCTACAAAATGTTTCCAAATTATTTCATAAACGGCACGATTTTCGGAAAAAGAATATTGAGCATAAAATGTGTGTTTTCATTTACTCTATAACTTTTGTCTGAAATATTTCTCATTCTAAGAATAATTCAGCGAGATATTAGCATATATGTACACAGGTCTTCATGTAAAAAATATCCCTTATTCTTGTCAGATTTTAATGAAACTTGAACTGTCTCGGACACATTTTCGAGAAATCCTCAGATATCAAATTTAATAAAAAATGCATCAAGTACGAGCCGAGTTGTTCGATGCCGACAGACAGAGAGACAGACAGGCAGGCAGCTATGACGAAGCTAATACTTGCTTTTCGAAATTTTGCGAACGCGCCTAAAATAACCGAAACGACGGATTCATGGGATAATCCCAGCATATGGCGGCCTCACCCAGCACATCTGTGAATGGCGTCCCTAGCATAAAGTTAAAAATCAGGTACAAGTTAGCCAAACAAGAGTTCAATTAACGTTCACATTATCATGGAGTTGTGAAATACTGTCATGAATATAAAATAACACAAGAAATGATATGTAATTGAAGGCTTCCGCCGTGGTAGTAATGTTGCTTAAAAGTTTTTGGGTTGTAGCCCGGCGTCAATGTTTGGTGTATAACCAACGTTTCGGGAACACTTGTTTGCCCCATCTTCAGGGTCTTAAGTAAAAAAGGATGCCTCCCGTTTACCCCTAAACTACGAAACGGGGTGGAAATCGACACGTGTGTAAAGGAATTGTCCAGCGCTATTGCTGAGGCACTAGCGGAGTCGGCCCCCAAAAGTCGCCCCCGTGATGATCCGCGACCACCAATATCAGCACGTATTCAGGATGATATAGTCTGAAAAACCGGTTGAGGAGGCAGTGAAAAATCACTAGGGACCCTGCTCTAAAAGCTGAGGTCAACCGCCTTCAGCGGTCGGTGATCCACTAGCTAAACGAGTGGCGAAATGAGCAGTGGAGTGCCACACTGAAGAGCCTCCATCCCGAGGACCAATCGCTGTGGAAGATGACAAAGCGGGTGATGAGAGTGCCCACTCCCTCTCCACCCCGGGTCACACAGGGCGGACCCGCTCTCTCAGATTCTGAGAAAGCCGAAGCTCTGGCGGACAGTCTTGAGGCTCAGTTTCAGCCGGTAAACGACCCGTCTGATCCGGCAGTTATTGAGATGGTTGGCGAGCGCTGCAAGCATACTCTTATGCTCCTGCAAGCGAGCCCAAGTTAACCAACCCCGAGGAGGTACAGGATGCCATCCGGAGTCTCAAGGTCGGCAAGGCGCCAGGCCCAAACGGTATTCCGAACAGGGCACTGAAGCACCTTCCGCAGCGAGCTGTATCCCTCCTCGTCGCGATATTAACGCGGCTCTTCTAGCGCAGTACTTCCCAGCAGTATGGAAGCACGCCCGCATTATCTCCATTCTGAAACCTGGGAAGGACCCAGCGCTACCCTTTCCTATCGTCCCATAAGTCTTCTGGACACCATTGGCAAGTTGTTTGAGAAGATCCTACTCAGTAGGATCTTAAGTGAATTAAGCGGGGGCGGGCTTCTGCGAGATGAGCAGTTTGGATTCAGACCCAAACACAGCACCTCTTTTCAGCTAGCCGCCTTGTCGAAAGGGTGACCAGAAACTTTGGCGAGAAGCGGCTAACAGGCGTAGTTTTTCTCGACGTGGCTAAGGCCTTCGACACCGTTTGGGTCGATGATCTCCTCTTCAAGCTAACGGCCCTTAACTTCCCCTCCTACCTGGTTAAAACCATATCCTCTTACCTTCACAACATGACGTTCGAGGCGTCCTTCCAAACGGCCACATCTACCCGTCGTGGCAAGCGGGCTGGCGTGGCGAAGGGGGGACTAGTCTCTCCTGTCTTGTTCAGTCTGTATGTCAAAGACATGCCGGCGCCATCCCGCCAAGTCGGGCTGGTTTTTTACGCGGATGACACGGCAATCATTGCCACGTCCCGCAGCCCAGTGCTGCTTGTTAGCTACATAGAAACATACCTCAGCGACGTAGAGCGGTGGCTGAGAGAATGGAGGATCGCCATCAACGTCTCCAAGAGCAACGCCGTGTTCTTCGCGAAGGCCGGGTGCGGTTCCCCAAGCCTCGACCGGTGCAGCTCCTGGGGGAGCCAATCCTATGGGTCGATACAGCTCGTTATCTAGGAGTGATCCTTGATAAACGGATGACCTGGTCGCCTCATATCGTCCAGGTCAGGAATAAAGCTGCCCAAAGAATGGGTCTGCTTAGTTCTCTCCTACACAGGAGAAGCGGTCTCTCCATCAGGAACGGAGTTCTGCTGTATAAGCAGCTCATAGGCCCATGATGGACTATGCGTGCCCCATTTGGAGGTCCGCCTCCTGCAGCCACGTCAGGAAGCTGCAGGTCATTCAATCCAAGCGCCTTCGCATTGCTACTGGCGCACCTTGGTACATCAGTAACGTGCAAATTCACGAGGATTTGGGAGTTCCTTTATTTGCCGAACACATCAGAGCCCTAACCGAGAGTTACGACTCAAAGTTAGCTGGTGTGAGGAACCCCTTAGTTCAGCAACTCGGCAGATATTTACGCTGACCGAGGGCTGACCCACGTCGCCTAGCGCGCAAGCTACGGGGGACAGGTCAGTAGAAATGTGGAGGCCCAAAACAGTAGCCAAAACGACACCGAATCGTGCCTAGCACTTATTGAGTAGGCGCTTTTCGACTACCCTGACTGACGGTTTTCCATGATTTTTCTCAGTTGTAAGGTGAATGCCAGGGTATAATAATAAAAAGTCGGGGCACGGCCCGCACTCCACTTCCCTCCGGTGACGGCGATTTTACTCGTGTGTACGTCTTAGATGCTGCGCGAATTTAATTGTGAAAATGCCAGTCTGGGTTCAAATCCCAGGGAGCCATCCAACCAAAGTATTCCCCCCACCTAGAAAGACTATACGCTCCTAGAGCTGTAGCCTTCGGTATGCCAGGTCTCGACTTTAATCGAGACCACAAACCGTTAACGTAAGCGAAATCCTCAGCTATAGAATAAAGAGTCTGTTATTGAGCCCAGCGATGCGGTAAAATGCAGGAATGGCTAATCAGACAAAGGGACGTCGACTTGCGCCGCGCAAGTCTCCGCCCTTAGTTAGAACTTTGGTTGGTTGGACTCGGAGGAAATGTCCATGACGGGAGGAAGGGGAACCAAAACCTAAGAACCGGTACCAAGTATTCACTGGGTGGGATTGAGTGGCAGAGAAGGAGAGTCGCTGTTTTCTTGCTGGAGTCGTATTGTTGTAGCCTCGGAGGAAAAATGTCCATGACGGGAGGAAGGGGAGCCAAAGTCTAAGAACCGGTACCAAGTAATCACTGGGTGGGATTGAGTGGCAGAGGAGGAGAGTCGCCGTTTTCTTGCACGAGTCGTATGATGGGTTTCCATGCTCCGCTAAGTATCAATCCATCTTCCTTGTTGATGTTATTAGGGTGCAGGTTCACCTCAATGGCCTCCATGATAAGGCGGTCCAAATATGCAGATTTTGTGGATAGAACTTCAACCTCTTGTATCCACAAAATCTGGATATATAAACACACGTTCCTTACCTCCTGGCATCCTTTTTTACCTAAGACCCTGAAGATGGGACAAACAAGTGTTCCCGAAACGTTGGTTATACACCAAACATTGACGCCGGCCTACACCCCCAAAACTTTTAAGCAACACAAGAAATTATGCCAGACGACTCTGGGACGCAATGCACAAGCATACGCCAGTTTCATGTTAATGGCGTTTGCTGCATAACATTCATTCTGCAGTGCCTGCTGTGCTATAACGCAAGTGACGCATGGGAAAGTAATCGGCAGTGGGCAGTCGGAACTCGTCGTAGCCGGCAATCTGGTGAATCATAGATCATGGCTGACTATCCTGCGTCTAATGTTGATCCTACGACCTCGACAGTAAAGTTAAACATCCAGATATGCAACGAATATACACTGACTTGAAAGATTACAATTCGAGAGCACGCAGTTCGTTGGGTGTCCAGATACGAGGTGTGGCTATTTAATGAGACAATTTTTAAAAACGTACCTCATTTATAAAACAACTATCTAGTACAGGGGTGGCAAAACATGCTTAACGTAAGAGCCACATACGATAAACTTCAGATGTTTGAGAGCCGCAAGACATGAACAAATATTACACACACGTTTTTATTGTTACATGCACATTTTGTTACAAAAATTCCTAAATATATTTACTCACCATGAACATTAAACTTACGTTTTAATCCAGTGGACTCTCAGTTTATACCCGGCAAATTATAAAGCTTGACAATTTGTTATTTACCTTTTATATGAATTGTAATGCAAAAAGGAGCTCAGCCAACACATTGACGCGAGCCGCACATTATATGTCAAAGAGCCGCATGTGGCTCGCGAGCCGTGGTTTGGCCACCCCTGATCTAGTACGTGTTACCCTACAATGTAATTTCCATCGGAAGCTACACACAGCTACATACTAGCCTCCAGGACTTGGAAGCATCCCTTGAGGTCATTTTCTGAAGATGCTTTAAGCAACTCTGCCGTCTTCGACTGTTGTATCCACAACTATCAGTGGATACGGTAGCCGTATCGACGATGCTGGCGCCATGAGCTCTTAAAAGCGTCGCTTCCGTGGCCGAGCGCAGCTGGCAGTACGTCTGCAGGGCTTTTGGAGGAACAGCACTAGTATTCAGCAGTGTTACTTCACATCGTTGTTAGCACCGTGCATTTTTATTGAGTTATTGTACTAGAGTTACCGACAATAATGCACCATTTAATGTTTACGAAAGTCGTTACAAGATCATTTCAGCTCCGACATGTTTCGGTGGCGGTTACCACCATCATCACGGAGAGTTTTTACACTGCAAACTGAACCACCGCTGGTATAGAACAAAGCCCGCCTTGTTATGCACACGCTGCGAAGATCCACTTCACACCATTCATCCAAATGTGCACTGTGCTTCATGTGATTACCAACACTGTTATCGTCATTGCCTCATTGTTGTAAATACTATATACACACACTCCCCAAATTACGCAGTTTCAACTTAAGCAAATTTAAAAGGGGGGGGGGGGATGAAATATTTTTGAAACGCGCGCAATTAGACGAAGACGGCGGAATAATACTGCTGGGTGATAACATATGGGGCGGAGCTCTCATGCTGCGGCCGATCAGGTTCCAGTATGTTGGCGTTTGGATTGGACTCCATCGTGACAGTCAAAACCCGATATAGCGCCACTGTTTGTTCGCCGCAATTTGTGGCGGTATATTGAGGGTGGTGTTAAATTGAAATACCGCATAATAATGACTTCTGTTCACAGACTTCCATGGGTGATGAGGGTGGCGATATATCGGGGTTTTACTGTATATGGGTATATAGTTGACCACATGCATACTCAATTCCGACCGGCACAAAACTGGACTTGCGCAGGACCTTGCGGCACATACCGAAACTATTGCGAAAATCGGGGTGTGTTTGCAGGTAGGAAGGAATGGTGGCGTGAGGGAGGCCGGAAAGGGGGGACGGAGGGACGAATACAAAATATATATATATATACACACACACACACACACACACCAAGACATTAATTCCTGACACTGACTGTACCAGCACGATACTTATTGTGAACGGCCACATGCGAACTGGTCGGTCCAAAGAGTAGCCTACTTTTCCAATTAGAAGCGAGAGATCCAAACAGTTGCCAGTTTGTCTTCAGATGCTGACGCTGCGAACTTTCTAAATAAGGCCACCTTTACTAAGTCACGTATTCAACGTGTGTATCGCCGTTGTTTGTGTTACAACGTGCATATTCCTGTAGACCCAATTAATACACCAACCAACTTACGCAATTCATAAAATACAATTCATGGCCAGCATAAAACTCCTACATGTTTCGGCACCGGGGTGTCATCATCAGGGGGTTATTCAGAACAATGTAATACAAGCCCAACACGCGAATCTAGCTATTGTGTCTCCCTTCTTAAAATGATTAAAATTCTAAAATATACAAAGTTGTAATTGAAGGCTTCCGCCGTGTTCGTAATGTTGCTTAAAAGTTTTTGGGTTGTAGCCCGGCGTCAATTTTTGGTGTATAACCAACGTTTCGGGAACAATTGTTTGTTCCATCTTCAGGGTCTCACCTGCGCCCTAATAACATCAACAGGGAAGATGGATTGATACTTAGCGGAGCATGGAAATCCATCATACGACTCGTGCAAGAAAACAGCGACTCTCCTTCTCTGCCACTCAACCCCACACAGTGAATACTTAGTACCGGTTCTTAGAGTTTGACTCACCTTCCTCCCATCATGGACATTTTTTCCTCCGTAGCTACAGCCATCAACCATATATATATACTCCCACCACTTCTTAACCATTGTCCCCCTCCCAGTCCCTGTCAAAACCTATCACAACACACCACACCTCCACCTTCTTCCTGATTGGCTCGTCCTTTCAATACTACCCATTGGACCCCTATCCTATATAAACACACGTTCCTTACCTCCTGGCATCCTTTTTTACCTAAGACCCTGTAGATGGGACAAACACGTGTTCCCGAAACGTTGGTTATACACCAAAAACTGACGTCGGGTTACAACCCAAAACTTTAGAGCAAAATATACAAAGTTAATAATCATAAAATTACAATGTAAATTTAAAATTTTAAAGTGAGTCGTTCCAGGTAGAAGTTTCCAGTTGTTTACACTCTGTATGGTGCGTGTATACAAACATCTGTCTCGATCTTATACGATCAGCAGAGCTCTCGTGCTGATAGAGCGTGTGAATTGTGTCGTGTGGTACCTCAGTGCGTCCCTGGGCTCTAGGGTCAAGCGACAGGGCGTGAAGCTGCTCACTCACCCCCATCTAGCGGCGAGGTTAGGATGCGTGGAGCTGTTGGGATACGATGTTTCTAGACAAAGCACCCAGGCCGGGACACGCGTTCAGGCTCGTTTAAAATCCAAATAATCACTGCCTGTGGTACGAACTCGACCGTGGTCATGCAGCGAAGTAAATCCGCATAAAAACAGCAATTATGCAAACACAAAGTAACTACGCCAAAAAAAAAAAGTGTAACTACAGGACAGAAAGCAATTGTTTTTAGGTCATGCACGGTAGAGTGGCTATAGAACTCGCACGGCAAGTCGTCGGTAAAGTGGGTCTTTGGCACAAGGAAACACGCGAAGCAGCTGAAGAAATCGATTGGACGTCACATGAACTTATGTTACAGCAAAGGAAACCTGTACAACGTAACGGCGATCTGAGGTGTGATAATGAACTACGCCGGCGGCTTCAGCTGTATCGACAAATCGCAGGCAAGGCAGTCCTCATACAAACAGCATCTTGCACGACTCGTAGCAGTGAATTGTCAATTGCCAGTTACGACAATCGCTGGTAGTGCTTTAAATCTACATGATTTGTACCGACCTATATGAAAAAAAAAAAAATACTGACACGTCAGTAATACTAACATGCTCGCTATTCGACAGCATAATAACGAATCGAATTCCGTATCATGTACATTTTGTTTAATGACAATGGAGATAAAAATACACAAAAACAAAGAAAGAAAGAAAGAAAGAAAGAGGAATGAGTTACTGAACATAAAATGTGTGTTTTGATTTTCTCTACAACTTTCGTCTGAAATGTTTCTCATTCTAAGAAGAATTCAGCGAGATTGTATCATAAATGTGCATACGTCTTCATGTAAAGTACCCGTTATTCTTGTCAGATTTTAATAAAACTTGCATTTTCTCGACAGATTTTCAAAAAAATACTCAAATATCAAATTTCATGAAAATCCGTCCAGTGGGAGCCGAGTTGTTCCATGCGGGCGGACAGACAGACAGACATGAAGAGGCTAACAGTCGCTTTTCGCAATTTTGCGAAAGCGCCCAAAAAATGTAGTGAGGGGGAGACAAAACATGGTAACAAAAATGTCTAAAAAGAGTTCACTAGCGTTGTATCGAGATATTAATTTTAGTTGGGGTAAAAGATCGTATATAGAATGTTGTCCTAGGAGGAAGAAGAATGAAAGAAAGAAAGAAAGAAATAAAAAAAACGAGATGGCGTGGTTGTTAGCATTAGTGTAAAAATACAATACAAGTAAAACAGGTAAAGGAAGGCGTCCGTTATGTCTAGGTAACGAGGACGTCAAACATATATTGTTGAGATGTCCAGAAACAAGAATGTAAAGAACGGAAATTCTAAATACAAAATCGTTGAATATGAATAAGGAGATAGCTTATAAGCAAATATTAAGATCTACGCAGATATATAGACAAACTTAACTGTAAGCGGTTTAATAAGATAAAGGTTTTGTAAAGAAAGCACGTATTTAATGGCGAAAGGGCTAACACCCGTGACAACCCGGGGTTAACCGAAAGGTAGCCCCAAGATAAGAGGAATGAGCTCAACGCAATATAGGGCTCGAGCAACTAAGTGTGATCTTTTTGAGTTTTTTTTTTGTGGAGAAGGGCCCCGCAGCAGCAGCTACGGATGCACCGCAGCCTTAAGGCTTATTGTGCAACCCTGTGATGAAGATAATTAGTTTTTTTTTTACTCTTCCAAGTAATGTAGCACCGGTGGAATGAAACTGACAGGAGAAAACCGAAGTACTCGGGGAAAACCTGTCTCAGTGCCACTTTGTCCACCACAAAGCCCACATGGACTGAACCGGGATCGAACCTGGGCCTCCGCGGTGAGAGGCCGGCGACTAACCGCCTGAGCCATGGCACGGCTATCTTTTTTAGTTAATATACATGAGAAAAACCTTTAATGGCGTCTGCTTATGTACCAGTAGCAGTGCTTGGAACACGAGCACAGAACTTGGAAAAGGACCAAGTTAGCCTTTGTTTTTCCTGGTAGTTAATAACAACTATCGGTCTCTCTTCCAAGTAATTTCGTCACACAGGAAAGATGACACACCGACAGTATTCCGCCAACAACTACCGAAATCATAAATAAGAAAAGTCAATATGTGACATCAAATACAATTTCGTACAGACAGGTAGACATGAAAGCTGTCAAAAGAGACAACAGGGTTTCACTGTGTATTGCTTCTACTAAGCACATAAAGTGAATGCCCCGTCGAGTCACCATAAAAACAAGACTGAAAATTATGTACAGGGCCGGTTTAAGACGTTTATGGGGCCAATACAAAAGTAAATTCGGGGGCCCTACAAAAGCGTAGTCCTGACCTGAAAATGAAGATAGAGATATTCATTCTGTAGTCTGTGTTACGACAGGTCCATAGCTTCTTCCAAAGCGAGTTCCCGACACAGTGCGATGTATTGCTTCCTCTTTCAGTGTCCAGTACCTTCTTGTTTCTTTAAGGTCATCCAGTAGCTGCTTACGCCTTCTTCCTCGTCTTTCCATCATTTCTATCATTCCTTCTAACTTTCCTTCAATCACGTGTTTTAGAAGGCAGTTTATACGCAAGATGTGACCAATCCAGTTACCCTTATACATAGAAATATACTTGACAAATAATCTGAAATGGTGGGGCCCCATGTAACCACACAGATTGCGATAAACAGATCCTGGCTGTAAACGAGTTTCAGTTTCACACTCAATTCCAGTATGCGGTTTCGAATCTTCCTCAGTTTTGATGTTCCTTTGTCGTAGCTATGTACAAATAAAAAATAGACACAGACAATGAAGAAAAGGTACCCTATTATTTCTAAGAGATATGAATTACTTTTACTTTAGTCCGTGAATAAGGCGATATAGAAAAACGGTGTTTCGGTAGCAAGTTACATTTCGTGACGACTCACGAAAACGTGCTTGAGCGGAAGAATCGGACGCTCGTCGCGTCCAGTCGGGCCGCCCCACAACGCCCAAGTTCGCTTCACGGTTAAGTGCTGTCTCCAAAAGCACTGTACATGAAGGCCAACTTTGACGTATGAAGTTCATATAAGTAATACTTACACACACAATTCCTATCTCACATAAAAAAAATGAGTCTCCATTACAAAGGTCAATCAGTAAATGCAGTTTAAATTATCAGCTATATACTCTGAATCCCATAAACACACTCGGGTAAAAAAATCCGTGTTTCTGAACGTTTAGCCAGAGGATAAATATAGTTTGGACTTCGCGTTATGGGATTTTAGGCCAGGGATGCATACATTTTTCAAAAATCTAGGAGCCACTTCAAAATTCTAAGCACCAGAAAAGAGACATGAGGTTCCATCCTGAGAACCCACAAATGTTGTGTGCCACCTTACAAAATTAGTCGCCCGCGACTGGGGTCCGGGATTTTTGCACCGCTGTTTTACGCCCAAATAAAATGTCATGTACGCAACATTTCTGCCATGACACGTCTTGGAGAAGTGATTCGATTTGAAAATTAAGGTCATCTGAGATGTCCCGTTGTGTCGTTGGGTAATACCTTCGGATGCTTCGAAGGACCGTAGTGCCTCCATCTTCAGGGACAAGCAGACTAATAATAGTCTGTGACTGACATTTACCCGTGTAATATCCCATAAGACGTGGATCTGCAGCACCACCGCCGTCAGAACATCAAAATCTTACACGATACGATACGTTACAAGTAAAGCAGAATTTTTGGCGGACCAACAGAGAATATAAACCCACGACATCTGCACCTTATGCAACCTGTGCAAAGAATGCATAACTCTTAAACAATGAATTTAACGTCTAGGCCAATTGTTTGTGGTGTTTGGTATATACAGGGTATACACAAAAGAATGGTGCGGTTTACTATGTATTTAGTATAGAAACCGCACCATTCTTTTGTGTATACCCTGTATACAGTCGAACCCGGTTATAACGACATCGGTTTATGCGACACCTCGTCTATAACGTCAGACATTATCTGGTACCAATTAATTCCTCACTGTTAACCATAACGTGATACTCCTCAGTTATGACAACACTCGTTTATAACGACACGAAATATTCAGTTCCTTTCATCATGTTATGACCGAGTTCAACTGTATTTTCTAACGTCTGGTTTTTGTATTTGGAAACGTTTGATGGAAGATGCCAAGCCTTCCAAATCGGCTGGACGGGCACTACGAAGTGTTAATGAACTGTAAGCTCATGACTGCCATCAAGTTCACAGCGTACAGACTTGGTTTTGTTTCTCTAGGGTTTAGTGGCCTACACTACTGTCACATGGCCTACGAGGAATGTGGGCAATGGTCGGATAAGTGGGCTTAGGTAGTGTCAACTAGAAGTGATGACAGCTTCTTTGGGCCTGGGAGTCTGGAACTGATTTCAGGTTGGACAAACTGAGATAGTCTGACAGGTAGGCCTACTGATGTTTCGGAGGAACCTACTGCCTTAATCTACCTGAAAGAGATGAAACAAGACAGGCATTGTACGCATAACGTAATAATGAGGCGCGTTCGCGTAACCATTGTTGTCGTGGAAAAGCAATAAGTATTAAATATTCTGTGTGTGTGTTGTTTGTGTGTGGTGTGGTGTGTGTGTGTGTCTGTAGCCTTAGTTGTTCCAGCATGCAAAGCGCATTCGCCGTATTATATTGTAATCTGTGTCTGTTTCGCTGTACCATATTTTTCCACATTATCTCATAAACGGCGCGATTTTCGGGAACAGGATTCAGAACATAAAATGTGTGTTTTGATTTTTTCCTACAACTTTTGTCTGAAACATTTCTCATTCTAAGCAGAATTTAGCGATGTAATGTCATAACTGCACACAGGTCTTCATGTAAAGTACCCGTTATTCTTGTCAGATTTTAATAAAACTTGAATTTTCTCGACAGATTTTCGAAAAATTATCAAACATCAAATTTAATGCATACCGTCCAGTGGGAGCCGAGTTGTTCCACGTGGACAGACAGGCATATGGACGGGCAGACACGACGAAGATAATAGGCAGTTTTCGCAATTTTGCGCACGCGCCTACAACTATCGCAACATAAGCGTCCTCTTCGCAATCATTTTGCTCATGACATACACATTAATTTATCTTTAAAATATGTATTACGAGGGTCGGCCAGATATTACGTTTGCACGGCGTATAATTTCGTACAAAAGAACCTTGGAACATCACGCATATATCCCTCATGTGCCGCCGTATCCAGCAATGAAGCAAAATGTTGGCGGCCGCAAATTTAACCTTTTAAAGCCTAGCGGTTACTTTACGTACCACCAGGTTTAATATTAAAAAATTCTACACGGTTCTCACATTGCGTTTATGTGTTTTGTACGGATCTCAGAACAAACAGCGACTTTTGCCTTTTTTGTATAACCAAGCTGGAGAGTGTTTACTGCGCGGTCCGCACTGAGTCCTTTATATAAAACATAACGTTTCGTCTTAAAGGGTTAAATATATTTTTGATGTTAAAACAGTTACGACACGGCGGCTGATAACACAGGGCACGGACTGATGCAGTATCAACAGGGAACATAAAAGTTCGTCCCACAATATGATAGACGTTTCAACTGTGTGTAAATTAGTAAACACACGCCATTCACTATGGAACGAAAACCGTATGTGCTTATAACACGCTGCCGCGTCGGACGCAAGTGCAGTGGCAGCAGCGGAGGCAAGCGCCACCGCGTAGTGGTCGCAGTGACGAATGCATGGACACTAAAATGCCTGCTGTAGCCGTGACTTGATTCCACTGCGTCCAGCAATGACACACGCTGTGAACTAGAGTTCCAGTGGTTCGAGGTCTGTGCAGTGTCGGATTTATCGATGACGTAAGTAAGCTTCACTTCGAGTCTCACATTAAATTCGGGGAATGCTTAGTTCAGAATGTTTTGTTTAACAGTTTGATACACTATCCACGAGTATACGTAACTGTAAAGATAAAAATATAATACAGGGACATTATTTTATCTGACAACTCGCATCACTCTTCACTCAGTCTTGCGTGACGGCAGTCAGCGCAGCGTTAATCGCTATTCCAATGTACCGTGAGTCGGGGTCCGAGCGTTTTATTCAACGTACTGCAGTTGATTAGTTTTTTTTTATCCACAGTATCTAAAGAAACTGTTGGGAGTGTTTTCTTTCGGCTCGCAGACACGCATCATATCTAATACGTTGTTCACTGCACGCTTAAGTTTTGGAAGTTAAAGAAGCCAACAGGAAGTGGGCAGCGACAGATGCCAGATAAAATAATGTCCCAATATAATATAATTTTACCCAGTTTCGTATGGGTGTGAAACTTGACTTTTCACCCAAAGGTAGACACAGAGTATTTGGAACAAAGTGCCGAGGAGAGTATTTGTACATACGAGACAGAAAGCACCAAGACGGGGGGTCTGTATAATGAGGAGCTTCGTAATGTCCATTCTGTGACTAAACACAGTATCAATAGCGTGATGGAATCAAGAAAGTGAAAGGCGAAGCATGCACCATGCACAGAATAAATCAAAATTACCTACACAAAATTGCAGACCTTGGTGTAACAGGGTGTTCCGCATTAGGTCTGCCGACCTTCCGAATGTTATGAGTCGGTTTGAGTAAAAAATACTATAAAAACATATGCCCGATTATCAACCGTTACACCGCTACGAACAGTTAATTGTGTCTAGATACTGTACAATACTGTACGGTGCCAGTTCTTATGAACCACCTTCACGCTTACTCCCACCTGTAGCAAACACGAATCCCTCGTAATTCTCTTCTGAAACCCGCAGAACTGTGCTTGCAGAACGACGGACGTCGTATTGGAGAGTAACGAGTCTAACATAACTGAAAATTGACTCCCTTTGATATTAGCTAATCAAAAGTATATTTTCTTCCACGTTGTAACAGAACTACGTACAGGTAAAGTTCGCCCTATAGCAGGTCATGAAGGCCCAGAGGGGGAGGAGAGGTATAGCTCTACTCTTTCTTTAACCTCGGCGCTACATAGGGGTGGGTGGTCAAACGCCGCAACCCGGCCGCTTTACCCACGGGAATGACCCGGTACCCATTGTACAGGAGGCTGGGTAGGCCCCAGGGCCGGTCTGGACGGGTGCTGAAAATCTCGCCCCCACCGGGATTCAATCCCCGGACCGTCCAGCTCGTAGCGAGTCGCTATACCGACTACGCTATCCAGGCCCGACATAACTACGTAAACTAACATAAAAGACCCAGTAACGTAACTAAAAGCCGATCTCAGTGGTCGCGAGGTCTAAGACGTGGGTCTGCGGCCGTTCGCTTGCTGGGATTGTGGGTTTGAATCCCGCCGGGGGCATGGATGTCTGTCTCTTGTGAGTGTTGTGTGTCAGGTAGACATATCTGCGTCGGGCTGATCACCCGTCCAGGGAGTCCTACCGAGTGTCGTGTGTCACTGTGTGATCGTGAAGCCTCATAATGAGGAGGCCCTGGCCCACTAGGGGCTGTTGCACCATTGGAAGAAAAAATGTAACTAAAAACTGATGTCTTTCTTTAGTGGCATTATCTGACACATAATTTTCTTTTGATGTAAATACAGTACGGCAAGCCTTAATTGTTGCATTCCTTTTGTGGTGCTATTTGACGAATAACTTGTTCTTTTATTTGGACAGTATGGTAAAACACATGTACATATGTACTTGTAAATTTCCCCGTTACAGCGATATACGTACATTAAAATGTTAGTAACGACGTAACGATGGGTAATCTGGCATATGGTGATAACATTTGTCTTACTCAAAATGACTCATAAAATAAAATCCTGAAAGTTTAGCACACTTATGCGGAACACTCTGTATGAAGAGGGCAATATTAAAACGGATCTTAGAGAAACTGGGTACGAGGAGTGGCCTAGGTTTACACAGGTCAGGCCGGCAACCAGTGGCGTGTTCTTGTTAACACTGATTCCAGATCCATAATAACTGGGAAATGTCTTGAGCGACTATTAGCTTATCAAGGATTAGCATGCTTAGTAAATGTCATATGTGAAGAGGAATACTGCAGTAATAAATTGCTTGAACTCTTCGCGGAGGGAGGAAGACCCTACAAGGAGAAATACGACACGCCCACCCGCAGTCCATGGCATCCTGCATGGAAGTCTAAATTAAAGGAAAATTACGGGCACGCGTGACAGAGCAATACAGCGTGTCTCAATCGATATGTTGTTTGTGTTAATGATACATCGTTATGAAGGTCATACAAGGAAGATGAGGAGGGAGATGCACGTGGCACTCGTGGAAGAGATGAGAAAGGCATACAAAATACTGGTCGGAAAACCTGAAAGGAAAAGTTCTCTTAGGAAACCCAAGCGTAGGTATAAGGATAACATTAAAGTGGATCTTAAAAGATGCGGGGTAGCAGGGTGTAGAATGTTTTGACCTAGCTCAGGATAGGCTCCAATAGAAGTTTTTTTTTATATTATTCATACCGTGCATCCTCTTAAAATCACATCAACCAACTCATGCACCGAATAAAATACATTCCTAAGCAATTATAAAATACATAATAACTAGATTGATGTGTTGGATCTACATTCCTCTGTATCGAAAGCCCCCCCCCCCCCGAAGATGGCACCTCGGTGCTGAAACAGGTAGTTTTTTTTTTGTAATAGCTTACGAATGTATTTTATTCGGTGCACGAGTTGGCTGATGTAGTGATTCCAATGGAGGGGTTTTGTGAATACGGTAATGAACCTCCTGGCTGCATAAAAAGATGAGTTTTGAGACGCTGAGCTACTATTAGTTTCTAAAGATGAACTGAGAGAGTTAATTAAGTTAATTAACTACGAAACTCGAAGCTTACGGGTCAACTTTTTGTAAGGAACTCCACCGATTTCATGAAAATCCGATAAACATTTAGTCGCTGATAACAGGACATACAGACGGACGGACGTGGCCTCCATATAAGACGTTCTTTTTTTTTCACTTCGTAAAGAACGCCTAAAATGCATCAATCTTATACAATACTTATCGGACGTCTCATGTAGCTATCTTGTGTGCCTGATCTCCCTGTTCAGTTGACGTCACACCAACAAGCCGCTGCTTTCACGCTATCAAAGACACAGCACTAACGCAAAACATATGATAATGCTGACTATGGCGAATGGCGAATATTCAGTTTTAAGTCCAAAAAAAAACATATTTGGCTAAGTTAAGACATAATGATGGCCTCCGAGGATCCGAAAGCACGTGCAGGGCATATAAGTCGTTGCGTTTCCATGACAGACCATATTACTACCTCTCGTTGTCTTAATTCTCACAATTTACGGTTCTGCCAAAGGTTAGCCCCTTCTGTGGATAAAAGCATGGTTTAAGGTAGCCTTGGTGAAAAGTCGTGCACTGAGAAGTGATCACACCTTGCACTGAGACACTATCAAAGTCACTATCAAATGTCACGGGTCGTTATAAAAAATGCAAAACCAAACCGTCGTGAATTCGTGGCTTGCAATCCTGTCTAGGCAGGCTCCAGTCTCTGCCGGTAGAATAACCTGTAATAAGTTTTCGGACTTTCACAGGGGGTGTTGTTCACATTCCAGTCCTCTAGGTTAGTCTGTCTATACAGAATCTCTCCCCCGTTCCCTTTCTGTAGCTCCGACTGGCCAGAATTCCTGCTGCCTTTCTATATAATTGACACATTTGCTTCTCCCAATCCGTTCAACATCCACGTGAACCACATTCTCACCCTCACGATGAAGGCCGCACATTCCTTCGCAATGTGGGAACAAAAGTACTGCCCTACACGATGCAATAACCCATTACAGTATCACTTGACACTAAACCTGTGACTGAGGTCTTCGCTCTTCTTGAACTGCTTGACCCTTGAAGATGGGACAAAAATGTGCCGAAACGTCGGTAACCAACTACCAACCTACGCCGAGCAGTATCCCAGAAGAGCGAGGACCTCAATGACACTGCGGCGGAAGCCTGAAATCTGACAGACTGCTTGTGGCTTTCCTCAAATTTCTCTTCACCAAATGTAATTCATGAAATGTAAATTACTATCATATTTTCCGCCAGTTATTTCAACTCACCATTGAAAGTAATCGCTACACAACCACTGAAACCGATATGTCGTCACAAAGTAATCGAAGAAAAATACTTAAGTATTTGCACAATAAAGTGACAGCTATGATACCAAGGTAGATGGGGCACCACAAGAACATCAGTTACTTGGTAAGGAGGGTACGAAGAAAAACATTTTTGCCCGTTGTAGTGAAATTCAGGATATTCTAAAGGAAGAACTGGCTTCCTTGTTAAATAAATGTGATTTGCAGTCGCAGCTCTGAGTTACGAGAATGAAGAAATGAGACAGAAATACGAGAAAGTGGGGAGGCATTGCGTACAGCGTGTAACTAGGTTCGTAGCGTCACGTTTAGAAGCGACACACTGAAACGACACAGCGGCACTAGGTTCTAGTAGCGTCACGTTTAGAAGCGACACACTGAAACGACACAGCGGCACAACACTGTTACACTAGGTTCATAGCGTCACGTTTAGAAGCGACACACTGAAACGACACAGCGGCACAACACTGTTACACTAGGTTCGTAGCGTCACGTTTAGAAGCGACACACTGAAACGACACAGCGGCAAACACTGTTAACACTATTTTGAATGTGCGCACATGTATGTAGAATGGAACATAACAAACACGGACATTCTGTACACTATGAAATTGTAGCGACTTTAAACAATGAGAACGACACAGCGGAACAGTGTTACATAGACAAGTGATTTAAACGAACTGAAATTGAATCATGAAATTGTTAACTAGTTCGTTAGCATCATCGTGACGATACTGAAAGAAAACTTAGCAACTAGTCTACGTCATTTGAAGACTTACCAAGTACTCAGCGCACTACACTTCACTATCTTATGAAAATTAAAAGCGACAATGACACCGCGGCAAACACTGACACTATTCGTACGTGAGTCACACATTACGCCAGAATCATGTTACATGTTCTAGTGAAGTAGAAGCCGACTCAGTGAACGAACACTCAAAATGTAACTACATACATTAACACATGTGCACAACATATTAACTAGTTCGTGCTCACGTTAGAAGCTGTGGCACATGGAAAATTTAAACTGGTCATTGCAGTTAAAGCAACTCTGCATTCGCGGCAAAACTGTACACTATTAACGAAACTTTAGGTTCAATAAACACACAGCATTAAACATGCACTGCTTCCTTAAGCAAATAAAATAAATAAATGTCAAAACATGTTTACACAAGTAACACTAGAGCACTCACTGACGCAAATAAAATTAAACTAAGTTCAATTACATTGACCCGGATACGCACACGTTATATCTTGTTTAAACGACCTGATACAAAACATTCGTTTCAAGAGCTTCAGTTTAAATAAACAGGCACCATTAATCGCATACTTGGAACTGAATGAATCAGGAAACGATTATAAATATTCGTAGCGTCTATTTTGCACACTGAAGACACATGGTTACACATTGTACTAGGCTTAGCCCTAAACACCTGAAACGAACAGGCAGAATGGTTCCGTTCGAAATTTGGACACACCTAAGACTACACGGGTCTAACAAGAAGTCCAACACACAGTCAGCGTCAGTTTAAACATAATTTCGATCAAAAGCGAAAATGTCCACTTCTTATCTTTAAATAAACGGGCCAACCTTAAAGGTTCTTAAGACTACACGAAAGACCCCACAACCTGAAACGCGTCATGAAAAACTGACGCTCACGTGTGAATCAGAATGGATATTTGTTTACTTAATTGATTAATATCTGTATTGAAGCTATGACGTCTTATTAAACGATCTTTAAGTACACCTCTGACGTTAAAGTAGGGCCTCAATAAATCTGCATATTCTAATGCCACCAACGCTGCACAAACTTCACAGCGGACAGTTTCAATTAAATACCCTATCTGCAACACTTCCAAAACACACAAGGTGGGACGATTTTGATTTTTCTGTCCTGTGTCACGACCATGTCCGATGTGTTAATGCTTGCATATTCTCCCAGTTCTGTTGTAACTCACCCCTAAACAAGTTAAGTATATCACTATTTAGACACACCAACTGGATGCAACTTATTTAAAAAACTGTATAGTTTTTTAAAACATATTTAAAAACTTTTTAAAACCCGACATATGTTTCGGCTCTATAAGGTTGGTGTATGTAAATAGTGACTGTGAAAAGATGCACGGTGATTACAGAATAAAGTAAGTTAAGTATACGTTCCGAATGACACAACTTCAAGAATAGCTGTTATTCTAATTTATACATTAAGACATGTTTCGGCCTATCTGCCGGCCATCATCAGGTAGTTGACTTACTGATGATGCTCGGAAGATAGGCCGAAACATGTCGTAGTATATAAATTATAATAAAAGCCATTCTTGAAGTTTTTTTTTCGGAACATATAATTAACTTGATTAACAAAACACAACGAGATGACGACACCTCAGTTTATCCCCTAAAGTTAATATAGGAGCAGGGAGAGGACGGCAGACCGTTTAATTTCGTGAAGCGAAACAGAAATTATTAATTTGTAGGACGAAATGGGGCAGGGTGAAAAGGGAAGACCATATTGGTAGTATGTAATGAAAACAGGCATTAATATCAATAATAATGAGAATACAAACACAGAAGTATCTGGGACACTTTAAGCCACGAACCGGACTACGGAGGAATCGTATTTCGATTCCCAGCACGGGATATTTTTCTTTTCTCTAAAGCGTCCAGACCGGCTTTGGGGCGCACTCAGCTTCCTATTCAGTGGGTGCCGGGGGGCGCTTCGCCGGGTGTAATGTGACTGGGACATGAAGTTAGCCACTCACCTCTATCCGGCGTCGAGGATAAGAAAGAGTGGAACTACACATGCACACGAACTTCATATGAACACAAAATCTGCAGAGAAATGAACAGATGGACACCCAAAATTTTTCCTGGGGGGGGGGGGGGGAGCTGACCCTGAGGCTGTGTATAATTTATGTTTGATTTTAAAATCATGTTATAAAAATCATGTATGTACAACAACATAACACTGCTTGCAACTGCATTTATATATATAATTACGTGTTCCAACACTCAATCACAGTGTCCTATCTTCTTGTTTTTTTTAAATTTTATTAATTTATTTTTCATAATTCTAATGTACTAGTCATCAGCCGACTTCAGTGGCTGATTTCGGCTGAAGGGGAAATCACGTAAAACTTTTGATATCATAATATCTACAAAATCTGTTTTTTTTTTAAATTTCGATTTTGGGGGTCTGCAGCCCGGCAGCACCCCCTCCCTCGGGTGCGCCCCTGGAACTGAATCAGAATGACAGCACCTACTGGAATATGACGTCAAGTATTTGACGTTGTGATAAGACATCTATAAGAAATTAGTTAAGATATCTGGTCTGGGACCCAAACCACAAATAATCTCTGTGACTAACGTTCCGCGAAGTCTCAGCCGTGCAAGGAGGAGCACATAAATACAGCCAGAACAAATTCTGACAGCAATTTTCTGTATCAAATTATCGGCAGATACAACGACAAAGAACGTGACTGCGTATCAGAATGACTGCAGTACAAAATTCAAAATTAAATCATACTTGTTGAGTCACAAAGCTGCTCTGCGGCCATGACAGTACAGGGACTGTTCTGAAGTGACGTCAGTAAATACACCTATATACACGTCATTTTCCGGTGATATCACAACACAAAGCTCCCACATCTTGTCAGACGGGTTGATTACTCCCTATGTAGGACTTCGACACCCACCAATTGTTCATGCATGACGTAAAGCCATTATTATTACAGGTCTTCCACACACATTTTATAACTCACTTCGTATAGAACCGCACAATTTTGAAAATGCCACGTGTTTGGTACTGAGCGGTTCTGAATACACTTCAATCTTCCGTTCGCATTTTTCATTTTCCTCAGGTGTCACTTTTCTGATTCTCGTTATTTTCTTTTTGATATTTGAAATTTCTCACGATTTTCACCACAGCATGTTGCAGAAAAACTGTATCTGCAAAGGAACAGTAGTAAAATAAAACCTGCCTACAACGGAACGGCAAGGGACCTGATATTTTTCCGTTGCAGGAGGTTCCGTTTAATACAGGTAACTGAAGTTAAAGATCCTCCGTACTGTGAAAGTTTTCCGTTAAAGACAGGATTCCATTATATCCAGGTTCCGTTTAGGGCAGGTTTCACCGTATTCAGTTTATTTATAACCCTATGCAGAATGATGGTATAATGCGAGAGTCGGTCAGAAAATAAGTTCATCTGACGTACAATTTCGTGATCATAGAAACCACACTGATTGTGATTACGTCAGATATAAAAATTGTCACCGAGCGAGTATCATCTGTTTACAGCGCTGAAGCAAAATCTTAGCGGTCAACAATTTAAAAATGATCGCGAGGTGCAAACAGTTGTGACACGATGGCTGATAACACGGGACACGGACCGATATCAACAGGGAATAGAAAAGCTCGTCCCACGTTATAATAAATGTCCCAGTTTTGTTGGGGACTACGTGGAAAAGTAGTGGAACTGTTGTTATTAGAGTAGAAAATAAAATAACCCAAGATATGCGTATTGTAAACTCATCTTCTGACAGACCATCGCAGTCAAATGTGATAATGGGAATTCCGCTGCCGAAGCACCATGTCGTCAAGCGTCCTAGAGGCTTAAGGCTTCGTACCCCTACATGTATGTCCCGACTGATCGTGACAATGATGCTGGAGATGACTGTTGCTGTGTACAGACTGTTCGGCCAGTAGTTTCAGATACGTTGGTCTGCAACGGTATCCGCAAGAGCTGTGATGGTGTACAGAATGGCTCACGAAGGTCGCGTAATAGCGATTACTAGTCACCTGATCCCATTCCTGTTTTTGTTCTGAACTCCCTCTCACTTTCCTGTGCGGTGCCAACAGACGATTAATCTCTTAGGCACGTTCGCAAAACTGCGAAAGGCGACTATTAGCTTCGCCATGCCTGTCCGTCCGCATGGAACAGCTCGGTTACCACTGGACGGATTTTCATGAACTCTGATATTTGAGGATGTTTCGAAAGTCTGTCTAGAAAATTCAAGTTTCATTAAAATCTGACTAGAATAACGGGTACTTTACATGAAGACTTATGTACATTTATGGTAATATCTCGCTGAATTCTTCTCAGAATAAGAAATGTTTCAGACAAAAGTTGTTTAAAAAGTCAAAACACACATTTTATGTTAAATAAATGTTTTCCGAAAATCGTACCGTGTATGAGATAATGTGGAAAAATATGGCACAGCCAGACAGGCCACAGATGACAATATAATGCGGCGCATGCGCTTTGCGTGCCGCATAACTAAAGCAAGAATACAGACACACACTCATAACATTTAATACTTATCGCTTTACCACGGCAACAATGGTTACGCGAACGCGCCTCAATGTTGCGTTATACGTACATTGACAATCTTGTTCGCTTCAGCTCTGCTCCATCACCATTAATCTGTTTCGATATTTCCACCCACCCATCGTTCCTTTTCGGGATCACATTTTATGCCTAACATTCACGGGCAGTATCCCACAACACTTGGTGCTGCTTCTACTCATTAATGAAATTTAAAACTAAATAACCAGCCCAATACAACTGCAAACCGTAAACTAGCCCATCAAAAACACAGCAAAGCTGTACTGCCATAATACGGGCACAAAAGTTCAAGCTATATTAGCCCCAACGACCAGCTTAAACACCGCCTAAATTGCGGTGCGCCTTGCTGAGCCTGTCTCTGAAGTATTGCCTCGGTGGCCAGCCACTCGCGTCCAGGGCTCAGGGTGATCATCCGTGCTGCTGCGGTTCTGGCTCGTGAACCGTCCACATTTACGGAGACACACGAGTCTGAGCACGAGCCCAAGTACAAGCAGTGTGGACGCAAGTGCAAACATGTTTCTCGCTCTGGTTTTATTGAACGTCGGGGAAAGTTGTATCCCGTGTACAAGGCAGTAGTTAATACGGGTGACAGAAGCAGTACCGTCACAAAGCTGAAACAAGAGGGCAATTCGTAGCCACCTTTCCCATCTCCCAGTGGCCACTGAAAGATATACTGGGAAGTGATAATGGCCCCATAATACCGGCAGCACGATCTTGAACCATGCAAACGGTGCGGATTTGCGGATCGTAAGTTCTATTGCGTTAGGAGCGCAGATGTACGTCGGCGTTCTTATGTATTTCTCCTCTACACAGACTCAAGACCTAGCGATGGTTCCCAAACTTCGTCAGCTCGCGGAGCACCTAGACGTCATGGTGCTCTCCGGAAAACAACGAAAAACTGCCCGCCCATTGACACAGCGTCCAGAAGATTCGAATCTTCACGAATAATTTATTTTTATATCATTCGAAACAGGAACAATATTATTAGCGGAAAATATATTATGGACCAGGTCGGACGGCCGGTTTTACGTAAGAGACTGCAAGCAGTGGCGTAACTACGTTGTTTGGCGCCCGGGGAGAGTTATCACAATAGCCGCCCTAATCTGAACTACAAAATTAAAAAAATCACATTTACTGAATTTCGTGTAATTTTATCTCAATAAATTAAGATTTTGTTTCGAGCGCAAACAGTCACAGTTCTTCATTTAAAATGTTAATTTTGCTGCCCATTTTGTAGCCCCTTGGACTATGCCGCCCGGAGCGGCCGCACCACTCCCCCCCCCCCCCCCCCCCCCGGTCCAGCTACGCTCCTGATTGCAAGGCGAAACGTCCACCGTTACCCGATTTCAATGGCAGAACACATGGTTCCAGCTCGCGGGACACCAGTGTTTTATGCAAGAACAATTTACGAACCACACCTCTATACCATTAACAAACTCGGTACAAGGCGTCAGGTCGAAAAAAGTCGTGGCAGGTCCAGGCCCCGCCCGTTCAAGTACTTCATTACCGCATATTACTTTATGCATAACGCGTAGCCTAAATTAGCGTTATGTTAATTTTTTTTCCATGGCTCAACAGCCCCTAGTGGGCCAGGGCCTCCTCATTATCGAGGCTTCACGATCACACTCAGACACACCACACTCGGTAGGACTCCTCTGGACGAGTGACCAGCCCGACGCACAGACCTCTACGTGACAGCACACAACATTCACAACACACAGACATCCATGCCCCTGCAGGATTCGAACACGCATTCCCAGCAAGCGAGAGGCCGCAGACCGACGCCTTAGACTGCGCGGCCACTGGGATCGTTAGTCATACTAAACACTTATACACTGTAAAACCTAATATCCAGTACTTATTGCAAGATGAAGGATGGCGAGTGTGCGGACTATCTTCCACACACGCCTGAAAGAGTTCACAAAACGATGATAATTTCGGAATAACCGCACGTCTCCGGATGCGAAACAGGTAACAACCGCAACATAACTTCCTGTCGAAGGAAGAGGTTCTCCAGCACTAGTGCTGAAATCTGACAGAATTATAAACAAGAGGATCGCTGTTTGTTTTGCTTAAGGAAAAGAATTCATCCTGTTCAGTGGACTCCCAGAATAACCAGCTTCACTGCGTAGGGCGCATGGATCCTGTCTCCTTTGTTACCTAAGATCTGCACTCTTCTGGGATATTACGCAGCGCAGAGTGGTAGTTCTGTACCGACGTGTCGGGACAACCTATCGGTCCCATATTCAAGGGTCAAAAAGTCCAAGAAGCTAGAGTGGTAATTCTGTATTGACGTTTCGGTACAACCCATCGGTCCCATCTTCAAGGGTCAAGAAGTCCAGAAGGAGTCCAAGAAGCTTCTTGGACTTCTTGCCCCTTGACGATGGGACCGATAGGTTGTGCCGAAACGTCGGTACAGAACTACCATTCAACGCTGCGTAATATCCCAGAAGAGCGCAGATCTCATCTACATCGCGGCGGTAGCATTCTTTGTTATCTATTTACTTATTTGTGGTTTGCGTGATGTCAGACTTCAGTTGTAGATGAGATCTGCCCTCTTTTGGGATTTTGCGCAGCGTAGAATGGTAGTTTGGGCTGCTTGACCCTTGAAGATGGGGCCGGTAAGTTGTCCTGACACTTCGTTAAGAAACTACCATTCTATGCTGCGTAAAATCCCAAAAGAGCCCAGATCTTATTTGTGGCTATTTGACGACGCTGTTAATTCAGACTTTGTTCACATGCCACCTTACAACTAGCCAACCATTGTGAATCTGGTTTATGAAACGAATTATGCCATAATGTAATGCATGTTAAAATACTCGGGGGCAGCAGTAATATATCAAAATTACATTCATGAAGAAACTGCGTACAAATTAAACATGGGAATATTGCTTGACCCTTGAAGATGAGGCCGGTAAGTTGTCCTGACACTTCGTTAAGAAACTACCATTCTATGCTGCGTAAAATCCCAAAAGAGCCCAGATCTTATTTGTGGCTATTTGACGACGCTGTTAATTCAGACTTTGTTCACATGCCACCTTACAACTAGCCAACCATTGTGAATCTGGTTTATGAAACGAATTATGCCATAATGTAATGCATGTTAAAATACTCGGGGGCAGCAGTAATATATCAAAATTACATTCATGAAGAAACTGCGTACAAATTAAACATGGGAATATTGCTTGACCCTTGAAGATGAGGCCGGTAAGTTGTCCTGACACTTCGTTAAGAAACTACCATTCTATGCTGCGTAAAATCCCAAAAGAGCCCAGATCTTATTTGTGGCTATTTGACGACGCTGTTAATTCAGACTTTGTTCACATGCCACCTTACAACTAGCCAACCATTGTGAATCTGGTTTATGAAACGAATTATGCCATAATGTAATGCATGTTAAAATACTCGGGGGCAGCAGTAATATATCAAAATTACATTCATGAAGAAACTGCGTACAAATTAAACATGGGAATATTTCCTGTTATTCAGCATAGAATCTTCTGTCTTACAATATGCACAATTTTGTTCACTGCTGCATAGGGAGAGTCAGCAAACGGGTTTTGGAGTTAACGACTGGTCTAACACTTTCTGGGTCAAATCAGACAGACCTGAAATCTGAACACATTACAGAGACCGTACCGGGGAGATATTTGTTCGCATTCGCCTATGTATGTATGAGTCGAAGTTAAATGTATGTCTACATAAGATCTAAGGCGGGAAGGGTTCATATTGTGTGGTCTGGTAGATGGGAACCAATGCTTCGAAGGATCATACAGCTTCCATGCGAGATTTCAGGTTTCCGCCACAGTGCAGTTGAGGCGTTTGCTCTTCCGGGATGTTGCGAGGCGTAGGTTGGTAGCAACTACCACACACTGCCTCCATCTGCATGACAGAAAAGCCATGTTGCGAAAGTGGTATTTGTGTACACGTTATCCTTTGTGACCAGTTTCTTTCCCTTCCCACATCTATGCCTACATACAGCAGCCACTTTCCCAAATAGGCTCACGTCTATCCTGAAGATGAAAAAACATGTTCCTCCGAAACGTCTGTACCCATTTACCACCCTAAGTCTTAACGCACAAGAACATAATAAGAAATTAATTTATTTAATTTTGTTATGAACACAAATCCGGACAGCCCTATCAGCTGAATTGCTAGCCATTTTCACCCTGATCAGCATGATACTCCAGCAGTCTTAACTCTTTTAATACCTATACTAATTTATATATGTGAAGTTACATAAACTCAAGACAGTGTAACAATATCTTTAAAATATGTTTCAACACAAACGATATTCTGTACTTTCATCGAACACATATAAGACTTAATTCAAGCCGAAACATATACGAAAAACATGCCTATTAGTATGTTAACAACATGTCAACAAACTTCTGTCTTTCAGCTGTAAATTTATCACAGCTTAATGTGCGATACAACAGTAAGAACTTCAAGGTCAAGCTAGAGGAGGCATCAATTTTAAAACGAGTACGGCTGTAAGGCCAGAAAATAACATAGAGTTATAGTCTGCTACGGTGCTAACAGAAAAACACCAATCTGCTGTCTGTTGAGTTTGTATTAGGCGCGAAGCCCCTATTACCTTCGTCATATTCGTCCGTCTGTCCGCATGCAACGGCGCGGATCGCACTAGACGGATTTATTTGAAATTTAATATTGGGGACTTCTATGAAATCTGTTGAGAAAATCCAAATTTGGATAAAATCTGGCAAAATATCGGATACTTTACATGAAGACCTAAGTATGTTGTATTGTTGCCGGTGACATTAAATCACCATTAAAAGGGCTCTATTCGAGTGAAATGGTATCAGGCTGTTAGAATATCCGAGGAGGTATAAATATTACGCGAACGCGACACAATGTTACGTTATACTACACTGCCTGTTTTGTTGCCTTATGGAAGTATGAAACAAATTCCAAAGTAAAAAAAAAAATGTCCATTTGTTAAAACCTACACACAATTTAATAGTTAAAGTAGATGAAGACCTGTAAACATTCATTTCTGAATTGAAGTTCCGTTCTTAAACTGACCGTTTCTTCCTTTGAAGTTTTTGGACATATCTCAAGACCTGCGGGTTGTGACGGGCCAGTTATAAAATTCGGTTGGCAGAAACAAGAAACGCATTTAAGATTTTGGAAACGTAATCTCCTGGAAACCGGTCACTTGGAGGACAGACGAGGAGTTACTGAGATCGTATGCAAACACATCGTGCAGAAATAGTTGAACCTATTTATCTCGCTCTGGATTGTGACCATTATGATGAGTCGAATCTTCTGTTACAGTTAGGCCTACCGTCGGTTTGGCAAGCTGGCTAGTTCACATACACTGGTCAGTGTCGAGGTATTGTACTGCTTAATTACTAAAATTGTGAGGACAGCAGTTACGTAAACTTACTTGGACATTCATTAAACAAGACACAAAAGCCTCAGGTGTGGGTGAAAGAGCGCAAGCCTACAGACCTCGAATCCAATATAATGTCTAGACTCACCCAGCTTTTGGACTTTGTCCATCGTTTAGGGTTTAAAAAAAGGCCCAAAAAAAGTGGGTAACTCTAAATGTAATCTGCGGTCTTCTGGGGTATTACGCGGCGTCGTGTGGTAATTGTTTACCGACGTTTCGGGACAACGTATCGGTCCCATCCTCACGGGTCAAGAGTTTTTTTTCCCCACTCGGACTCTTGACCCGTGAGGATGGGCCGATACGTTGTCCCGAAACGTCGGTAAACAATTACCACACGACGCCGCGTAATACCCCAGAAGAGCGCAGATTTCATCAACATCGCGGCGGAAGCCTGAAATCAACTCTAAATGTGACACACCACCATCAAAACCCTATACAACACCTTACTACACAACACAACTGAGACCAGATGAGGTACAAAACGAAAGCTTATATTATA
Organism: Reticulitermes speratus; assembly: GCA_021186555.1. NCBI lineage: Eukaryota > Metazoa > Arthropoda > Insecta > Blattodea > Rhinotermitidae > Reticulitermes > Reticulitermes speratus. The sequence goes on from JAJKFL010000010.1 coordinate 16,798,063, forward strand.
CCCCTCACTTCGAGACTACCAAAATATGTTCGACTTTTTTGGACGATGACAGTACCAACTAATCTGTACTCCGTATGCAATGCAGGCACACTTCTTCACATATGGCACCAAATTCAACACTACCAGCATTGTAATTCCGTACTGACGTACGCTGAGATTCAATTAGGCCTTAGCACAGAAAGAAGTACACCAGCTACAAAGAACGCTTTTGGACAGCGAATGCAACATGAAGCAGTACATTATCTAGAAACATTTCTGTCACAACGTCTGCAGCGTTTCGGGACGCTTCTGTGTTACGAAACCAGAGAACGAACACTGACTGGTTGTTACAGTGTGGCCACAAGAGTGACAAGGTGTAGTCGACAGCAAGGCGCACATATTCCGGCCGCATGGTGGCCCGGGCGACTAATTTTATACGGTAGCGCCTAATATTTTCAGTATACTAATTGCATTTTTTTTTCGTTAGACACAAAAACGCGTATCAGTTCACATGCACCGAGCAATGAGGTTCACAGAATGGAACTTGCTTCACGTCACCCTTCCGGCGCCTAGAATTTGGAGGTGGTTCCTAGGATTTTTGGAAAATTCGTGGACCCCTGTTCTACGGGGGTTTCATTTTATGACGCTGCGTAAGCGCTAAACACTATAGGCCAGCTGACTCTTACAAGCATGTTCGCGGCGTCATAATTTGAAAATCCCAGTAGTTTTCAGTAGTTTCCAAATGTCTGATCTGCGACTGTGTATCTCGCATCGTACTTGACGTTCAATTGTTGCTGATGAAGCTAACTAACAAACAGCAAAAAATCATAAATCGGTTCCCCAAGAGTTTTGTTGTATATCCTACATAGGCCTTCTACACATTCAAACACTTCAAATAAAAGTTACAAATATTACTCAGATACAGACGTACATTCTTTTAACATATACCCATTTTTGGCGCGTTTGTATCCCTGCGGAGCTCCTACACGGTACTCGTAATAAATCGCTCCGTCCGTCACGAAATCTGGTATTGGGTAATTTTACTAAAGTTGTCAAAAATTCCAATCTTGGTCCAAATCGCACAAAAACATATATATATATATATATATATATATATATACGTTACGACCTACGTACGTTTCTGCATGTACCTTCCGCCAAGCACTTTTTGGAGCCAAAAATATTTCCAACAAACGCTGCAGAGAAAACTGAAACACGCATTATATGCTTACATTTCCCAACTTGTTGGACATGTTACAAAATTGGTTACGAATAAAAATTAAATTCTCCCCCCCCCCCCCCCCCCCCCCCGACAACTTTTAGCGTAGACGCCTCTCCGAAACAAACTTTATCAAAATCGGTCAAATGTTATGGGAGTGGTGGGTGGATAGATGGATATTTTCTCCCAATTACGTGCTCACTCTAAGCAGCTGGCGCAAAGAACACTTCACACTACACACTTCACTACATGTAGTAACACCAGCTACCGGTTGGGAGTCACATTAATTGTAAATATCAACGTATGTCCTTCTTGAATCGATGCACTGCGACATAGTGCTTTAAATAATTGTTCATTGTTTCCTTGCGACAGCCACAACGTAGCTTTGGCCGACCATGTTTGGAACTGAATACAACTTTTCAAGGATATAACAGCACACAAACTTTAAACGTCCTACACTTTTACCACTTCAGAATTTCGCACAGCCGTCATGTAGACTTACCATGATGTGATCTACCATGGCATATCACATCTTGGGGTGCCTACAGTTGAAGAGAGGCTGGACAGACGGACAAAGCCCTAGCAATTCGCAAATAAGTTTTCGACGGACCTCTTAAGCAAACAAAAATCCTTCGAGAAGATGAACAAAAGTTGTGAAAAGCTTAAAAGGAACCTTGGTCTGTGAAAAGAGAATTGTTAAGACGCTAGTTGATTGCGAAGTAGCATGCATGTATGTATAAGATGCATATTAGTCTTTTAAGGACGAAATGTATTGCTTTACGTAAAGAGCCAGTTCGTACCGCGCAGTAAGCATTCTCCGTCTCGGTTATAAAAAAATCAATCAGTTCATGTTGTATAGGCCAAAATAAGTAGTTTGTTCTGAAACACGTACATAACACATAAATACATTGTGCGGACAGCATGTAGATTTCTTACGCGCGTTCGCAAAATTGCGAAAAGCGACTATTAGCTTCGTCATCGTCCGTCCGCACGGAACAACTCGGCACCAACTGGACGGGTTTTCATGAAATTTGATATTTGAGTACTTTTCGAAAACCTGTCGAGAAAATTCAAGTTTCGTTACAATCTGACAATAATAACGGATACTTTACATGAAGACCTATGTACATTTATGATAATATCTCGCTGAATTCTTCTTAGAATGAGAAATGCTTCAGGCAAAAGCTGTAGAGAAAAACAAAACACACATTTTATGTTCTAAAACCTGTTCCCGACAATCGTGCCTTTATGAGATAATGTGGAAAAATATGGTACAGCGAAACAGACTACAAATGACAATATAATACGGCGAATGCGCTTTGCATGCTGGATAACTCAGGCTACAGACACACATTCACAATATTTAATACTTATTGCTTTTCCACGGTAACAATGGTTACGCGAACGCGCCTCAATGTTACCTTCATATGTACATTGCCTGTCTTGTTGAATGTTAAACATGGCGGTGCATAAAGTAACCACTAGGCTTTAAAGAGATAAGGGGAGTTAGAGTTTTAATTAGTGTTGTGTAATGGGTTACAGCACCTCGCTGAAGCATGCCAATGTCACGATATAAATGTGTTTCTGACCACTTCGTTCATCGCAAGAACACCTCCATTTGGTCCACTTGGAATTCTGCGTACGAGCAGCTTCCTCGGTCTGTGGGGCCATCTTCAGGTGCCCCACAGACCGGAGTAACTCGTTTCTGAAGGATAGCTACCCCATTCCAGAACTCTCCTCCATTAGCAGGAGTGACGTTGAACATCGTTACACGCACATCGACACTGCAACTGAACATCGGGTTCACATCCCAGACAAGCTACTCCTTTGTGTAGGTGAACATGGATAAGTCCTAAAATTCGAGTTTCATAAAATCGAAGACACAGATGAGATCTGTGCTCTTCTGGTATATTACGCGGCGTCGTGTGGTAATTGTTTACCGACGTTTCGGGACAACGTATCGGTGCCATCATCACGGGTCAAGAGTCCGAGTAGAAAAGAAAGAAAGCCAGCAACCTATAACGTAGATTCTATATGGAAAGTGCGCGCGGGGTAGCAATCAGTAGGCGTGATGACAGCCAATAGGGTGGAACCAGGGTAAGAGAGGGGCGGATAGAGACAGCGTAAAGGAGCTAGGGGTACTGATAATGCAATCAGCTAAGACAGCTGGAAAAAAAAACATATGCGGAATAGAGTAACAGTAAGGGAGGACAATATAAAAATAAAGTTAAATAAATAAAATACAGATAAAGCAATAGTAAAAAATAAAAATAAAATAAATTAGAAGAAGAAAAATCCAAACAGCATGAGGAGGGGGGGGGGGGGGGGGGGGGGGGGGGGGGGGGAGCACCTAAAGTGGCTCTAGTAGGATACCTGCGCGAGAACCGGTCTCAGGGTGGCCAAATCGCTGCCAGTGAAGCAGGGTGAGAATAATGGGAGAAAAATATATGGAATGCAGCAATAACAAGGAAAGGAAGTAAAACAAATATTCGGACTCTTGACCCGTGAAGATGGGACCGATATGTTGTCCCGAAACGTTGGTAAACAATTACCACACGACGCCGCGTAATATCCCAGAAGAGCGCAGATATAATCTACATCGCGGTGGAAGCCTGAAATCAAGGAAGACACACATGTTCACCAGTACACCTGTCTTCATCCCTAACTGGAACAGACCCCATGACTTCTCAAGCTTCACTGGTTTCTGTTTAGCTGCGACAGTTATGGTATTTGTTCCGAGAAACCAAGCTATTTGGAAGTTATGCTTCGACGGATTCGAAATTTGGTTTTGGCAATTTCAATGGCCCCTGAACTTTGAGTACGTTGGGCTACTAACATCTGACCCTAATTCACAGGTACTTTTTTTAAAAAATGAATTTTAACCAATGAGGATGATGCAATGTCTCTGAGGAGGAACGGTCAACCAAAAACGGAAGGACCTACTTCGTTGCCTGACCAATCAGAAGTCGAAAACATATTTGTCGGAAATATCACTTCAGGAATACGAAATACTGATTTGACGGAACACGGTAGTTCTCACAGTTGCAGTCGATCGGTCGCTATACGTCTAGTACTGAGGTCATTTGTCTATCTTTCATTAAAGACTCAAAACGTACATCTCACGCCTCCTACTACAAGACAGCGCATCTGTTGTAACAACAGTAGGTACACAGAAGTGCGAAGATACGCAAAGGCAGACGATCTTAGCGAATATTCGGGTTAAACATTCATTAGTACATTACTGTGAAATTAAAGAAGAGTAGAGTAGGGAACATTATGTACCGTATTGTAGCAGAAATGAGAGGAGAGGACAGCTTCGTTTAGAACTTTGATTTGGAAACTGTTGGTGTTAATAGGTGGGGTGGAAGGGAAAATGTGCCTATTATGACGAGTTGAGGAGAATGCCCAGATTGAAGTCGGGTAATGCTTGTTATCAATCGGTGCAGGATCTTCTGTCTTCCAGTTTGCTATCCAAAATTACAAAGATTAAGATATACAGAAATATAATTTTGCATGTTGTTTTGTATGGGTGTGAAACTTGGCCTCTCACACTGAGGGAGGAATACAGGCTGAGGGTGTTCGAGAATAGGGTGCTAAAGAGGATATTTGGGCCTAAGAGGGACGAGGTAACAGGGAGTGGAGAAGACTACATAAGGAGGAACTTAATGATCTGTACTCATCACCACATAGTATTATTATTTGGGTGATCAAATCAAGAAGAATGAGGTGGGCGGGGCATGTAGCACGTATGGGGGAGGGGAGAGGTGCGTACAAGATTTTGGTGGGGAGACCTGAGGGAAAGAGACCACTTGGAAGGCCCAGGCGTAGATGGGAGGATAATATTAAAATGGATATTCAAGAAGTGAGATGGTGGGGCATGGACTGGATTGATATGGCTCAGGATAGGGACAGGTGGCGGGCTCTTGTGAATGCGGTAACGAACCTTCGGGTTCCATAAAATGAGGGGAATTTCTTGACTAGCTGAGAACCTGTTAGCTTCTCAAGAAGGACTCTGCTCCATGGAGTTGGTTAGTTAGAGGAGAATGCCATTAATATACAGGCACTTCTAAAATGTTCTGAGATACGGATATGGACAGCACAATTTTTGGAAGGAAGCAGTTGAGTTTAAATAAACAGACAGCCATTAACAGAATTGTTGGGTGCACCGAATTTACAAAAATAAGAAACCTAGGAAACTTTTTATGGAAGGTGAAATGCAAATGGAAGACTCATACGAAGAGATTAGGAGGAGAGACGGACGGAACGTTATGAATGTAACATTATTAAATGTAAGGGCTGGGGTAAGAGCTTTATAAAATGAGTATCACAATAATATTACATTTGTTGCGAACTGAAAAAAAAAACTAATGTCAGCGGGCGCGGCACAATATGTTTTGTATTCCATACGCATGTAGCCAGTGGCGTGGATAAGGCCCCCGCAGACCAAGCTACGCGGAGGGCCCCCCAAACCAACAGAATACTAAAATTTGTTGAGGGTTCTTTCGGACTGGATTCCGTTCTTATGACAGACGGCAGCATTGTGACTCTCTGTTATATCTAGTAGTAACTTCGCTAATAATTAAAGGGGGGACCCCGATCGGTTTTCTAGGTCACTGCTTGTAGTGCGACTTAACCAACACACTGTTCATATCAATACTCGAACTATCACCGTGTGATCGTATGCAAGTTACGTCCTTAATTCCAATAATATCTCACACAGATCCATACAGTGTCATCGCTTCTGTAAGACCTCCTTCTCTTTTCGCCTGAGCGCAGCCAGTTAAGACCCTGATGAAGGAATCCGTGCCTGCAATGCTTGAGCTAAGCTGTGGCCCTCGGACTCTCATCCGCCCCACCTACAGTAATTATTTAGCATGGAGCCCATCCCCGTGGTAGGAACTGTAAGGCGAAGAGAGGTGCAGTCTCTTGTTAATCGGCGGTGACGCTAGAAAGAGGAGTCACTGTGGACGGTGGAAACATGTTTTCAATTCTGACAATATTCGAGAGCCAGGGGTATAAGAACATCACCGGATACGAGGTGCTTCTGTGTTCCGTAGACTGCCCGCTCTACAAGGCGATGTTGTCTAAACCGTAACCAGAAACTCTAACTAACTAACTCCATGGAGCAGAGTCCTTCTTGAGAAGCTAACAGGTCCTCAACTAGTCAAGAAATTCCCCGCGTTTTATGGAACCCGAAGGTTCATTACCGCACTCACAAGAGCCCGCCGCCTGTCCCTATCCTCAGCGACCAGAAACTCTACAGGTTCAAAAAAAATTGGCACCGGCATAAAACCGTTGCTCTTCCACGGTTCAAAACCTTCATGAAACAGCGTTCTATGTCAGGGAAATTACACTGATGTCACACAGTAAGGTATCCTAGTGACACCCGGTACTTACTACAGTTGTAAAAAAGCAAAACAGGCAATGTCAGCCGTGCAGAATATTACAGGCGCGTTGGCGTAACCGTAACTAATTACGCGGAGCAGAGTCCTTCCTAAGAAGCTAACAGTTCCTCAGCTAGTCAAGAAACTCCAAACATTTTATGGAACCTGAAGGTTAATTACCGTGTGCACAAGCGCCTGCCACCTGTCCCTATCCTCAGCCAGATCAATCCAGTCCACAGGCGTCATCCTATTTCTTGAACAAACATTTTAACAGTATCCTCCCATCTACGCCTAGGTCTTCCAAGTGGTCTCTTTCCCTCGTTTCCTTACCAAAACCCTATTTCTGCGTAACCATATCAAGCAGAAAATCACAGATAACGTTAGCAAGGTACCAATAACAACAAGAACCACAGCGACCACAGAAACAATGATAATATTGCTAACGTTAGTAACCGAAGTAGCCGTAAGTATATTAGGTCTTCATGTAAACTGCCTGCTATTTTTGCCCGACTTTAACCACAACTGGAATGTGTCGACAAATTTTTGTAGAAGTTCAAGTAAATCCATCCGGTTGGAGTCGAGTTGTTCCATGCGGATAGAAGAACGGAAAGGACAAAACCAACAGCAGCCGTTCGCAATTTATTTTCACACGTGCGCAAAAAGAGTTTAACATACAAATCGAACCCGTTGTTGTGTAATGCTATCGCTAGCTGTGCCAGTACACAAAACTAATGAAGGTCGGAATCTACCTTTCACACTGGATGACGGCGCGACTTCTTGCTGACAGGCTATGCAATTTCTTCATACGCTGCCTGACAAGTGGGAATATAACAAGCGGTGTGACTATGGTGGCCCCGTGCCGTGTGTAAAACGTCTAACGTACACGTCTTCGTAAGCTGCTCAAACACAAACGGCGTTAACAGAGGTTCGAATCCCGCTCAGATCACAGGTACTGGTCTAAATCGTTCCGTGTTGTCCTGTGATGGTCGAGTTACACTCGACAGCGCGCTCCGTTCTACCAGGTACAAATTCGAGCTCAAATCGACACGTTATTTTGCATGTTTTACTATTGACATAGTCTTCTTTTTTTGAAATTTGCCCATCGTCTATTTTTTAATAAAGAATGACGTTTTGGAAGCCGGCTCTGATTTCGTCTTCAGGTAGAGAAAGCGCCTACACTGGTGGACCCCCTGGCAGCTACTCTCAGTCAGATCTTGTCCAAGGGTAGTAACGGGAAAAGGAGCCGGCTTCCGAAACGTCGTGCCTCAAAAAAAATTAGGCGATGGACAAAGTGCAAAAAGGACGATGATGTCAGTGAGTCATATACCATCGTCGGAGCCCTACAGAGTTGAAAGTTTTCGTTTTGTTTTCTCTTAGCTTCTGCCATCTACCAAACGCTACTTGAACTCTGAAGATTGTGTGTTTTTTGGGGGGAAGTTTATTTGTACCTAACTACTGGAATATACAAACAATAATTTGGCCCGTAAAGTGTTAATCTCCACACCAGGAGGTGCGATATTAGTTTCACCTCCTTGGATACGAGGCTATGAGGGGGGTTTGGCTTTTTGATGTGTTAAATTAAACTAATAAACTTACGACAGTTTCTATTTTTTTATATTGCTGTCACCGTGCATTTTCACTAATTCAATTTATTTTACACCAACTAATGCACACGTAAAACCACTTTTTGTAGTTTTTATTATAAAACTACAAAAAGTGGTTTTACGTGTGCATTAGTTGGTGTAAAATAAATTGAATTACGATAGTTTCATTCGACAGTAAAGCACAATAAAATTGTCCTCCGGCTGTCTAGCGTACTGTGGTTAAGAAATGCCACATCGGACAAATAATAGTGACAACGGTAATGCCAGCATTTGCCTCGCTTGTGTACGGTCAATGACTTCTTGGTATTGCTGTGTTCATCACTATATGCCTACTGATGTCTTGGCTGAGTTATGCGGAGACTTTTAACTTCTGGACTTGATGACGAATCACAAAAACGCGCATCTTCAGCTGGTATTTCATTTGGCAGTGTCATTTATCACTCTCCAGTTCCATTTGCGAAAATTTTAAAACTGTAATAGTCTGCTGATGCCCGGGAAGAACAGGCAAATTATTTACGTAGTTACCGTGGAAACCTCGCGACCCGTGCAGGCAAGGCACACTTATGTACGTAATTACTGTGGAAACCCTGCGACCCGGGCAGACAAGGCACACTCATGTACGTAGGTAGCGTGCAATCCTGAAGAATGTGTGTGTATGTATATTATACTTTCGTAGTGGCACCCGTGGTTAGCGTCGAAACCCGAATAATTTGTACGTATATTATACTTTAGCATTAATGCCCGGCGACCCTTTACGTAGTTACCGTGGAAACATCAATTAGTGGTTTCCGTTTTATATCCCCTGCGCATTCGTGAGACTGAATTCTGTGTATTGGCGTCTCCTGCCATTTGGTGGCGGTCCGTGGAACTCCAACGTTCACCCTAGTTACGTCACCTGCCATCTGGTGGCTGTCCGTGGAACTCCAACGGGGAGTGTGACATTTGAATCGGACGGACTGATATTATTAAGTAAGTATAAGATAATGAAACGCGGACACAGGAATCTGGGAGACACTGCATAACAGGATAATGAAGCATAATGATGCCGCAAAACTGTTTCGAGGTGTGAGATATTACCTTCTGTGAATGACAGGCTAACTTGACTCCATGAAACCGAACCACTGTAATAGCCAATCAGCTGGTATGGAAAGACTCTACATTTTATGGAAAATAAGGTTCATAATCGTGTTCACAACAGTCAAAATCAGTGGTCTGAAGCAAATGAATCCAAGCTACATCCTCACCTCCTATGTCTCTAAAACTAAAGTAGTCCCTGTACACGCCATGAAGGTATATGGGGGAATGAGTGTACAGCTCCACTCATTCTTAACCTCGGCACTAGATGAGGAGCGTAGTCAGCTTCACGCCTTGGTCACTTTACCGCCGGGAAAGAGCTCCCGGTGCCCCTGAATGGGATGCTGGGTGGGGCCCACATCCCTTGCCCCTGCCAGGAATCGAACCACAAGTTCTTGGTTGTCTATGCTGTAACCCAGTCAATATACCGACTACCCTACCTCGGCTCCTTCCTATGTCTTAAGATTTATTTTAATATTTACCTGCCACCTATGCCTAGCTCTTTTACCAGGCTTGCTCCACGAAAGGTGCAGAACACAAGTCCTCTGTCTGCAGTAAAAGTGAGATACATTTTATTAGCAGGAATGAACGACATAATTTTTCACGTATTGGTTCATGCTTTCAAGCAGCCTACATTAAAGCAATAAAACCATAATTTCCTATTTATCCATTAAATAAAGAAGTATGCACATGCACAAACGTCCTCGAACACAATGGCTGCCAAACTACATGAGTACTGTTTCATTCATTTCACTGCCCGTTAAATTATCAATTACAAAAGAATTTGGTCATTGCAATCTTCGGTGAAAGGCTATGAAACATTAGAATACTGGAATAGCGAGACGGTACTTCCCTCGGAACGCGAATACAGAATTATACAGGGTCCTTATTTTATCTGAGAAATATCGTTTGTCACTTGCCGCCACTACTCCGCAGCGCCTGTTTCTTGTGTGGCATACGTCAGTATGATATGCAAGCTGACAGCAAGTAACAAACGATAGTTGTCAGATAAAATAAGGGTCCTACACTGAAATTCTGTGTTGCCCTGTAAAGATAAGATGCCTTTCATTATCCACCGAGTCCTAATGCGTGTTTGAATAAATATTTAGAAATATTCAAAGAGACACAGTTCACGAAAAGTTGACACTCGCTGAGCCAATCATGAAATTTTCTCGTCTTTTAAAAGACCCGAAGATGCAATACCGTGTTCACAACAGCCTACCACAAGATATCGCCAGACAGACAAATCACGTCCATGATCGAAACCTTACGCAATGTGTCGTAACATGCAATCTTTTTACGGCGACGTACTATTATTCTCTCGCTGAACAACGACGCTGGAGGACTATCCCATGTCGGCTGCCGGCCACTGCTTCTTACATACATACATTCGCAGCTACTTTTTGTAACTGGAGGCAGTGTCCTCCAAGCACAAGCCGACGACTAGCAATGCCCTCCGATAAGGACCCACATACGCCTCTGCAGTAAGGGAGGTCAATGCTCGAATCGCCAAAGGATGCGGGCACATTAATGGAATAGAGTGCGGTAGAGCAGAATCGAGACTGACACTAATGCGGCAAAGGCAGACCCATTTGTGCCACTGTCCACACTGCATTTGTCGACTGGAGTGAAACCGAGGTACTGCCTCAACAATATCTTCGGTACGACGACTTGAATCACTGGATTGGAAGCAATTCGGTTAGTGTGCCAAAGCCTAGGCAAGATAAACGCATATTAATTAAAATTTAATTTCTTTAGAAGCTACAAGTACTTCATTTTAAAGGTATAGTTGTCTCGTACATGCCATGAAGGCACAGAGGGGGAGAAAAGGTATAGCACCACTGAGTCTCAACCTCGGTGCTAGATGCAGGTGAGAGGTCAACGTCACCCTCCGGCCACTTTAACTCCGGTACTCACTGAAGTGGGGGTCTGGGTGCGTGCGCCCGGAGCGGGTCTGGACGTGTTTGGAGAAACGAAAATCTCCTCCGACCAGGATTCTACAGGGTATTTCAAAAAAAGCTTTACAACTTTGAAAGAGTATACAAATTTATACAGAGGACATTCATACAGAGGACGCATTCACTTCCAGCAAGACGGCGCACCCCCTCATTACCTTGGAGAAATGCGCGAGTACCTCAACACCCGTTTCTCAGGTCGGTGGATTGGTAGAGCGGCGCCGATAGCATGGCCACCTCGTTCCCCGGATCTTACACCCGTGGATTTTTTCTTATGGGGATTCGTTAAAGATCGAGTGTTCGTACCACCTTTGCCTGCAAATGTCGTTGAGCTCCGAACTCGAATTACTGCCGCAGTTGCAAAAGTGACGCCAGAGATGCTACGTAGCGTGTGGCAAGAAATTGATTACAGGTGGGACGTCTGCCGCATTACCAATGGAAGTCACGTTGAACCATAACTATCTGAGGTAAAACTCGGTGTGTTTTGCTACATTATGACAGTTCGAAACGTTGTGTATGTCCTCTGTATAAATTTGTATACTTTTTCAAAGTTGTAAAGCTCTTTTTGAAACACCCTGTAAATTCGGTCCGTCCAGCCCGTGGCCTATTCACTATACCGACTACGCTAACACGGTCACGTGATTCTTCACAACGTTATATTACAATTCGCTCTCTCCCTCTCTCTCTGAAATCAACTGCACGAGTTTGTCTAAGCACTTTGAAACGTCATTTCACTGCGTGTTTGTCTAAGCACTTTGAAACGTCATTTCACTGCGTGTTTGTCTAAGCATTTTGAAGCGTCATTTGTCAATGTGGTTTTCCCAACGGGATAAAGAAGTTATCCAGGAAAAAACCCCACATATTCACTTCAATTCGCGGTCTTCCAAGAAGAAAAAATGGAAACAAAAAACCATACAGCTCTCTCGGGCACGTAAAAGGTAAAGTTTCTCTCTCTATATATATGCCAAAACAGCATACAGAGGGAGTGGTGAATAGCTCCACTCATTCTGAAACTCAGCATATGGAGGTGAGTGGTCAGCCTCAAGCCCCGGCCGCTTAACCCCCAGGGAATGCGCAGCCGGTACCAATTGAATACACGGCTGGGTTGGCACAAGAGCTTGTCTGGGCGTTTTGAAACTCAAATCCTCCGCACGTGTGCCGCCAGAAGTGCCATCATCTTTCAGGCTATTTTGTATTGACACAAAATGAAGCTCTAAACCAGACCTCTCCAACAGTGGCACTTAAGGTAGCGTCCAGACTTGAGCATCCTGCCGCAACGTAACACTGTAGAGGATCCACTTAATCCACGGAATACAGTATGGGTATTACAAAAATGCAGCATTAAACAGCACGCAGGCTGGTAGACACACACACAAAATAGGTTTTTTTTATATTGCTCACACCATGCATTTTCATTGATCACACATTTCTTAAACCAACAAAATGCACACTTCTTATTTATTATACAATACAAATTTTACAGTAAAATCAGTCCAACGTGTTTCGGATCCCTATTCTGGGATCCCTATCAGGGGCCCGTATCGTGAATCACACATAATCACAAATCAACAAATAATGGTACATATTAAGAGCTCAAGAGGTAAAATGTCGTCTATGTCAGTTGGTTTTGTGGGCCCACTAAGTATCAGACGTTGTGTCTCCCTACGGAACAACTGACACGACCCTACATTTTATCTATTGAACTCTCAATATGTACCATTATTTGTTGATTTGTGATTTTGTGTGATTCACGATACGGGTCCCTGATGAAGGTCCCAGAATAGGGATCCGAAACATGTTGGACTGATTTTACTGTAAAAAATTGTTTTGGACAACAAATAAAAAGTGTGGATTTGTTGGATTTAAGAAATGTGTGACAAAATAGGTTCTGCAGGTGTGGCAATTTGGTATCGTACGCTTCAGTAATCACCGAATTTCACGACAAGATTAAACAATGTGTAGCCATATTGATGCCACAGTATGATACAGAGTAGGCTTCTTTAACCTAGAGGTTTTATAAATTACAGGGTGCTCCTTATATGGGAAACCAAACCATTACAGACGACACATAAGGGCACGGATAACACCAATGTTGTGGGCGTGGTTCGAGCCTGCGACCCCTAAGACACACGCACAATACTGGGATCGCAATTACCGAATTAATCGTTGCAAATGTTGTGAAAAGTAAATACAGGGTGATTATACAGGGTGATTACAAATAATGTTAGCGACTGCAAAAACTTATTTTCAAGAAAGTAATAGCTACACAAAGATTAAAAGCAGGCTGTTGTAAAGAGCAACTCAAAACGTTTTCATACATTATAAAAGTTACATATGTGCTCCATTTCTTGTCCTGCACACGGACGGTACTCGGCTCGTTTCAAGCATTTTGCAATAAAGACTGTTCAGTTTTTTTTTCAACTGCTGTTCCTATTTGATCCTTCAAGTTGTTCACGGTTATAAAAATTGACGGAATCTTTCATAAAGCCCCACAGGAAAAAGTCAAGGGGTTCGTATCTGGAGATCGCGGAGACGAGACAATGGATCGACCCCGGCAGAACCATTGCTCCCTATTCAAGAAAGTTGTCACCTCACTGTGGATGTATGGTGGCGGTCCGTCATGTTGAAAAACATTTGGTTTGTCTTGAAGCAGCTGCGGCATTAAGCACAACTCCAACATGCCACAGCAGATAATTCCGTTAACTGTTTGGTTCAGGAAAGAGACAAGCGATAGGTTCCTGTGAACACGGTAATGAATGTTCCTGTTTGATGAAATGAGGGGAATTTCTTGACCAGCTGCGGAACTAGTAGCTTCTGAAGATTCTGCTCCATGGAGTCACTTAACTGTTTGGCACTCAGTCGAACATCGTCTTGCTGTTTGCAGAGAAACGAATCGAGCATACAGTGAATTCGCATGGGCATGAAAAAAAAAAAACTTTTTGAGTTGCCCTTTAAAAGGCGTGTGTTCAAATTTGTGTGTCTATTACCTCCATCAATAATTTTTTGGAATCATACAATTTGTAATCACCTCCAGCGTAGTCGGTATAACGACTACGCTACGGGCTGGACGGTCCGTGGATGAATTCCGGTAGGGGCGAGATTTTTCGCAGCCGTACCGACCGGCCCTGGGGCCCACCCAGCCTCCTGTAAAATGGGTACCGGATCTCTTTCCCGGGGGGTAAAGCGGCCGGGGCGTGGAGTTGACCACTCACCCCCATCTAGTGCCAGGGTTAAAGAAAGAGTAGAGCTATACCTCTACTCCCCCTCTGGACCTTCATGGCCTGTTCTAGGGAGAATTTACCTTACCTATATAGTACAGCAGAATTATAAATAGTATCACTTATGTCCGTAACTTTAGCTTTTACAGTTCCTTTGAAAATGTCAATATACAGAGGGAACTGGGAATTTCACATACAGTACACAGCTGTACTACCAATATTACGTCGAACGGAATAACGACAGTGACGTAGCAGACGATACAGTCGGCTGCGCAAGTGTGACGGTTACGCTTGCTTTCGTTGTACAGTATATGGTAACAATTCATAACAGAAACGATACCAGGCACGTGATCTTTGAAGCTGTAAAACCAACGGCAATGGGGAAAATACGTGGTTTTAAAAGTTTCTCAGAGTCGGGAGACGAATACTTTTGATTTATCCCAATCGATATTTATTTATTTATCAGTAAGCGTGAACTGAGGCAGACGAGGTGGACAGTTCTCCCATCACGTAGGGAGCGAAATGCACCGAGCGAGTTTCTACAAAGACTGCGCTGTCTAGAAGATTCACTGTACAGTTACAGCACACATACGAAGTTCTTATGCATCACAACGGCTTTGGCACTTATTAAATAAGCACATGGTTTTAAACTGGAAACCATAACTAAACTCTAACGTACCTAAGCTAAATTCTGCAGTCCGATAAAATTAGAGTAATTTTTATAAAAAGATAATTAAAGTACGCTTCGTCTGCATTTTATACACCTGTAATTATATTGCCTGTAATCATGTAAACTAAACCGAACTGGATCAGCGTGGGGTTCATGGACGGACTCCCTAAGAATGGACAACTTTCTTTGTTGGCACAAAAAGTTAAATTTGATAAACAATATTGAAGTCGGAACGGTATTCGTGCACATTTCATGGGCAAACATCGTGTGTTGGAAACATTACAGAGGGAGGAGAGAGAAAAATACGGCGCAGTCAATCCCTCTTACTGTTACAGTTTCCAGTAAGTTCTTACAATAATTAATGCAAGTGTATTTAAGTCATAATTTTATGGAATGAAATTCCACGCATTTCTTAAAAAAATATCAGTGACACAGGAACACTAGCGCTCGTCCAGTCTTCAGAAATTACGCAAGACCTAAAAATTAAATTGCAATTGCTACCCTAATTTCTATTAATAATTAATTAATAGTAATTTTAGTACCTTAACCGCTCAGTAAATTTTCCTCAAGAAATAAGACCTTTACTGTTAACAACTGAGTGGTAGCACGCGCTGTGTTTGGAGATATTCAAATGGCGGATGTGCACTAAAGGGTTGCTCTACACTGGTGCAGAGCTCTAGGGCAGTATCAGTCTCATCCACTGAAAGTCTAACCACTAAAAACAGCACTATATACCACGTCTTAACGACTAACGATAACTACTTTCCCAAACACACCTCAGAAACCGCGAAATGGCAGTCATATACTCTTATAATTACTGGCTGCGGAATGACGGACAAGGTTGGATCCCCGGCAGATTTCGGGGTATGTTTTCTTCACCACCGAGTCTACAACGGCTGTGGGGGTTCATGGCTAATGGGAATCGGGGACTCTATCCCAGGAATAAAGCAGCCTGAACGTGAAGCTAACTGCTCACATCCACGCATTGTTAGATTAAGAATGTACAAACACCTCCGCTCCAGTACAAATCTTCATGGTGTGGTTCTTAACATTAACACAGAATAACGTCTTACATATTTATGTTGAACTCCAAATTTTTAAATACTACGACCAAAAAGGTACACATTTATGGGTGACAGAAACATTCATTATTTAACCATTCTCCTAAATGTTGTATTAAATGGTATTCCTGAAGACGTCCTAGAAGGCCGAAACATGTAGGACAGGTTACATAATAAATGGTTCTGTAATCCATAAATGTGTACCTTGGTTGCATTGTTTGATAATGACACAGATAGTTGGCACAATCCCTCATCGCACTGACGGGGGTCTTGTCCGCAAAAATGCGCAGCCGACCGCCCGTGTAACGGGCCTCTCATTCCAAACAGACCTTTCAGCGTGTATTCAAACTAACGGCAACTTTCAAGATGCGACCCAGAAAACTGGTCCAGTCTAGTGTCTTCAGGAAACTAGCTTTTTGACGCCTAGCTGACCTACTAGCGGTCAATGACCTTATCCTCGCATCGGAAACATTTGCGATAAGCGCAACCGCTGCCCCAGTTTCGTGACGTAAGTAACGGAAAACCATACTCCGGGATTTGACTTCGTATTATTTGTGTCTCGTGACAGAAAGGTCCTAAGTTATCTTGGTGTTTGTGTGATTTCTTTCTGTATGAAACCACAGTACCTTTCACTCAGTTGACACAACAGATTCCTTCCTGTTTACAATAACTAGCTACACGTTTCGGCTTTTTTTAAATTAAAGCCATCAAGACTAAACCATTATAAAAACAGAATCATAAAAGGAATATCATATCACTCTTTACAACAATTTAATGTATATATTACTGCATTTAGTTTATCCCCGCGGCTTTTTTAAACGCTGTGTTTGTTACGTTACGTTATGTTCAGTTAAAATTTTGTAAATCTTTCTTTAACAAACATCTGCAAATACAGTATACAGACATACAATTTCTTAATTCCTACTATCTTAATATTATTCATTCCATGCAATGAGATTATACTTTTTTTAAACCAATACTTGCACATACAGTATACGTGTATCTACGTTATACCGGTCCTAGATTCTGATAGGCCGATTTTCGTGTCCGAAGAAGAATGCTTTACCAAATACTAGCTTCTTTATCGGCTTCGTCTATAGATGTTTACGGTCGGAAAGGTATTGCAAACAGAAAAAAATTAGTTTACCAATAAAGCTGTGTACACTGAGTGAAAAATTACTTTCGGCTACATGTTAGAAAACACAACGAGATGCCACACACCAAGATTATTCTTTCTATACTTAACTAGAGGCACGCCGTTTGGCTTCTTTTCAAACTAAAATAGACTACGACATTATTTCAGGTCACACAGCATTCCATAGGCCACAGTTTTACCGAATTTGCGGTTGCACTAAACCAGCGTTTCTCAACCTGCTGGTCGCTAAGCTATTCTCAGTGGATCGCGAAATAATTTCGCGGATGTCCTTATTACTAACTCACACTACGTTGACAAGTGCATTAATAGCAGTACGTTCTGTAAATGTAATCACTTGTAGTCACATTCTAGCAGTGTCGGCTTGACAGTCATGATACAAACAATGACACAGACCACTGACTACCAGCGTTGCCAACCTCTCAACGAAAAATTATCGTATCGGCCAAACAAAATTATGGGGGTTTTGACGAGGTTCTCGTACGACTGGTAAAATTTTCTCAGTTTCAAAAATACCTCGCAAAACACGGAGCAATTCAAAGTTACAAGATCATGCAGACCAACTCTAGATATAAGAGAGTCACAGTACCAAACTGTACACGTATGTAACTACATATATGTTTAGCTTCAGTTCATTAAATCATTAAAATGTCAAATTAGTTATACCGCTTCATACTCTTTATATTAAACCTGTCTTTATTTGACTCCTGGGTTCCCGAGACAAAAGTATTGGCCTAATCTGGGTCGCAGCTTAATAAGGTTGAAAAACACTGCACTAAACAAATATCCGCTTAAGCTTATTTAAACAAAACTTAACTTGACCGCCATTATATGATATTTTAAGTAAGGTGTAGACTGTAGCCGTCTGGCCTGTGACACCGTGTAGTCTTGTTGGTGGTTCCAGACGTTTCGAAGGAATCTGCTTCCTCCTTACATCCTAAACATGGAGGAAAAAGGTTCCTCCGAAACGCCGAGCACCCACCAGACTACACGACGTCACAACCCAAAATATAAATTAAACTTCAAATCTCAATTCCCCCCCCTCCTTTTCATGAAAATATTTCGATACTGTATCCACTACAGTAGTGGATGACGTAGCGGTCCATTTTTAAGGCGCCATCCTGGCATTTGTTCTGGGACTTTTATAAATGGGACAAAAAAACATACATGTGAATGTTTAGCGATACAAAAAAGATAGACAATATTGCTTGCAATAGCATGGTGTTTCCTATGACGTTTCATAAGACTATCAGTGAAACTACTTAAGTCAGTTGCTTCTTATGTAAAAATGTTGTTCCATACCTTTACTGAGTTAAAACCATCGCAGATGTTCTATATGGCGTATGAAACGACTAATGTCGAAGACGTAAGTAAACAGGCTGGACCAGTGCAATTACATACGAAAATAAATACAGTGTACTCTCGATTATCCGCGCACAATCGTAAGTTCCTAATGACTAATAGCGAAAGGTAAGAAATAACGTGATTTAGCGCCGAGTGCTCGAACAAAATCCTCAATACAGCAATCAGGATCTTTCGTCCGTATTTCAGCAAACAAGAAGCCAAGCTACGTATGTATTACGTATGTAATAAATAAATTACAGTATTATGTTTTGTTCGTACATCAATGAAGTATATGTTTTGGATTGTTCGTGTTTCTCAATTATCCGTTCACGCTCCCTACACACAATTACCCCGGATAATCGAGAGTAAACTGTAAATAAATAGATAAATAAATAAGCTCTCAAAGCAGCCACTCTTTACATCCTGAGTATATTGATAGTTGTGCAGTTTATAGAGTAAATAAAACCTAACTGCAAACGGTTTTAACATTTTTAATAGTTTAAATAATTTAATAACAAGTTTTAATAACCTCGACGATCTCCATAGATAATAACGACAAACACCCTACAAAAAGTGCAGTGCCGATATATTTGGAAAACGAATGGACGTCACATACACCGAACGAATTCAAGAAAATTACCTGTAAAAACCTTATATACAGGGCACACACAAAAGAATGGTGCGGTATCAACGGTTGTAACCGTTGAAACCGCACCATTCTTTTGTGTATGCCCTGTATATATATATATATATATATATATCCTTGTGACTTCCAGTGTAAAGTAGTAACACTGACAAAATAATAGTTGAATAACAGTGCCAAATGGACGGTGATAAGTGAAGTGTACATAGCAAGTTACCCCTGATGATGGCCAAATTAAGGCCGAAACATATGTAGGGTATAGTGAAAATTTATTTATAAGTGCATTCGTTGGTTGAATTAGTGAATATTAGTACCTCAGCTAGTCATAAAATTTCCCGCCTTCTATAGCGTTATTTACCGTGTCCTCAAGAGTCTACCATTTTGGAAAAAAAAACTTCCCCCCCCCCCCACATCCTCACACCCTTTTCATTTAACATATTTAATATTATTCTTCCATCTTTGCCTATGGGGGTGCCTGGACAGCATATTGGTATAGTGAACAGGCAGGCTACTGGCTGGACAGCATATTGGTATAGTGAACAGGCAGGCTACTGGCTGGACAGCATATTGGTATAGTGAACAGGCAGGCTACTGGCTGGACAGCATATTGGTATAGTGAACAGGCAGGCTACTGGCTGGACAGCATATTGGTATAGTGAACAGGCAGGCTACTGGCTGGACAACCGAACGTCCACAGACCAATTCCCGTCAGGCAGAGAGATTTTTGTCTTCTCCGAAGGGCCCAGACTCGTTGTGGGGCCCACCCTGCCTCCTATTCAGTGGGTACCGGCGCTATTTCCGGGCAGTAAACCGACCGGGAGCCTGAAGTTGACCATTCACCTACATCTAGAGCCGACGTTAAGAAAGAGTCGGCTACACCTCTTCTCCCCCTTGTGCCTTCATGGCGTGCATAAGGATAATTTTGCCTTTATCTGTCAGCTATGCCTTGTCTTCCATGTCCTTGAACTTCGTATTTTTCGCCCAACATTTTGTATTCCTCGTCTCTCTCATCCACATTACGTGACGTGTACATCTCACCGTCGTCCACTCAATCACGCGAGTGATAATAACAGGTGAGGTGTACAAATTAGGATGTTCCTCATTAGACCTATGCGAATTTCTCCAAACTTCTAAGTTCAATGTTCATCAGACAAGGCAGAGAATTCCACATTCAAAGCGGCACAGTTTTCTGTTTCAACTAACGGGTTATCTAACACCTGAATTTAGTGTACAGGTAGGTCCCGTTTTACGACGGTCCATTTTACGACTTTTCACATTAACGACTGTTTCAAAGTATTACCTTAAATATTAGTACATACTTGGAAAAATTTTTAGGAATTTTGGAACCTATCTCATTCAATTAGATTACATTTTGGTCTCGTTTTACGACTTTTTCATTTTACGACCCTGTTTTGCTGGAACCTAACCCTGTCGTAAAACGGGTCCTATTTTGGTCTCGTTTTACGACTTTTTCATTTTACGACCCTGTTTTGCTGGAACCTAACCCTGTCGTAAAACGGGTCCTACCTGTACAATAAACTGACGAACGCACGGAAAGTGGAAAGATGAAATCTACAGAGGAAATGACAAATGCAAGAAAATCTTCCCCACTGCAAATCTGTACATTACACATTGCACACAGCCTGAAAAGGTGAGGGAAAGAGGCACATTGACGTCACAGGAAAATATCTGCTAGCGACAAAACAATAACAACATAAATGGTTCAAAATTATTGTGGAACCACTTGGTACAGTTCTACTGTTACTCCACACTACCATATGGTTGTGTGAATCTTGTGGTTTTCGCAGCCGTGTAGTTGAGAATTCAGTTCTTCTGGGATACGACGTCGCGTCACTGGGTAATCGAATCCCGACGTTTCGAGACAAAGTTAATGATCTCATCTTCAAAGGCCGAAATGTCAAAGATGGATTCTTCTTGGACATTTCGATATTTGATTCTTGACGACCACTGAAGATGAGGACATTATGTTGCCTCGAAACGTCCGGATCCGATAACCCATTGATGCAACGTCATATCACAGGATAATGCAATACTTACAGTACGGTTACTTTTACTGTCCATTTCAATCCAGACGTTGTGTTACCTTACTGTTATTGTTACTTTAATCCGTATTACCCTACTGTACATCCATATTACCCTCCTATTAACCTAACCTATTACCTCTGCTATATTAACCACATTCCTACTACTAGTTCTACATAATCCACTATTACCTTACTGTTAAACTATGTACTTTATTCCTACGATATCTACTGTATCCACATATTACTCCTACTGTTACTGTGACCCCATATTACCTTACCGTTTCTATCATTTTTAATCCACATAATCCTACTGTATCCACATATTATCCTACTGTTACTGTGACCCCATATTACCTTACCGTTTCTATCATTTTTAATCCACATAATCCTACTGTATCCACATATTATCCTACTGTAACTGTGACCCCATATTACCTTACCGTTTCTATCATTTTTAATCCACATAATCCTACTGTATCCACATACTATCCTACTGTTACTGTGACCCCATATTACCTTACAGTTTCTATCATTTTTAATCCACATAATCCTACTGTATCCACATATTATCCTACTGTTACTGTGACCCCATATTACCTTACCGTTTATATCATTATTAATCCATATAATCCTACTGTATCCACATATTATCCTACTGTTACTGTGACCCCATATCCTTACCGTTTCTATCATTTTTAATCCACATAATCCTACTGTATCCACATATTATCCTACTGTTACTGTGACCCCATATTACCTTACCGTTTATATCATTATTAATCCATATAATCCTACTGTATCCACATATTATCCTACTGTTACTGTGACCCCATATCCTTACCGTTTCTATCATTTTTAATCCACATAATCCTACTGTATCCACATATTATCCTACTGTTACTGTGACCCCATATTACCTTACCGTTTCTATCATTTTTAATCCACATAATCCTACTGTATCCACATATTATCCTACTGTTACTGTGACCCCATATTACCTTACCGTTTCTATCATTATTAATCCGCTTAATCCTACTGTATCCACATATTATCCTACTGTTACTGTGACGCCATATTACCTTACCGTTTCTATCATTATTAATCCACATTACCCTACAGTATCTGCATATTACCACACTGTTACCATAACTCCATATTACTGTACTGTTACTCAATATTTATCAAGCTCTTTTTTCCCCACATCTGCATTTTATTTAATTATGCTGTCAACAACTCAGACTATACAGAGTCAAATGACTGGATGATAATGAATTGAATATGATGTGGAAGGAAGTAGCCATGGCATAATTTAAGCCATTATCCTAGCATTTTCCTACGGTGACTGAGGAAAACCACGAAAAACATGGGTCAGGATAGCCAGTGTCCCTGCCGACATTCGAACCTGGCACCTTTAGAATACAAATCAGAACTGTGCACCGATTGGTGTACTCACAAGCTACTCAGCTCAGCTCATGGTCATTCAGCGAATCAAGAAATGCCTCATTAATAAGCAATGTCAGATCACCACAAAACAAAATTCTGACAAGAGTCCTTGCAGCAAACTGGCTTCAAACATAAGCATGTGAGATAGCAGTTAACAAGTTCAAACAAATGTCTGGAATGACTTAAACTATTCAACAAATAGTTGCAAATGATTGGTACTGACCTCCAACATGCATTTAAATGAGACATACGTTGTACTATGAGAAACAAGCAAATTTAGGATCAAAATTTTCAAACGTGATGATTGACTGATGGACAGGCTAATTAACAATGCTGACGCATATACTGTAGTCATTTACAGAAGAATGACAGGTGGAGGGCCAAAAGTTTATCCTATACTCTCTTACAAGGCTACAATTCTATTCTACATTTCCATATAAACTAGTACCATCTGTGACAATTTCTACACTTCTGTCCTTAATTTTTCTTATTTTCATTCTATTCCGATTTGTGTCTAACTCTACCTAAGTATCTATCTATACTTCTTGTACATGTTGTTTGCAAGACTTATAATTCTACTATATGGTAACTCTTCCTTCATATTAGCCACATTTTACATAAAAATTGCATTCTTCACTTCTTTGTTTCTGAGAAACTCAGCAGCACATGTTCAGCATCTTATTTTCCTAAGGGCATAGGACAAACTACTTTATCTGTTCCTCCTCTAAACCCACTCAGCTTCCAAATTCCTGCTTTCATCCAAGCTATCCAATTTGCTTCCTGCTGGGAGTAGCATTCAGTATGATCTTTCTCACCCCAATTAGGCTATTAGATGAGGACCGAAACAGGTCTATTAAGGCCCAACTCGTGAGGGATGATGATTATGAAGATAATGATGACCTTGGTAAGAACTATCAAAAATTTATCAGCCACATTACATCATTCTTTGTTAATTATACACAATGCGTTGGTGTTACTTTTCTGCTGAATGCCACATCTATGCCAAGCGTGTACTTTCTAATCCATTTTCATCTTTCTTCCCCCAATTTTGTATATCACTTTATCTCTCAAAGAATCATGAATGTCATATGCATAATTCATTGCCAATATCTAGTTATCAGTGACATCACATTTCCCCTCCTAGTGTCCGTTCCTAGCTCCAATGCTGCCATACTACTTCCTGCGTACCTGACAGACCTACAAGTTCCTAGCAGAAGCAGCCATTCACTTCATATATTTCTTTCCACTCTTCATCTTATCACCACAATTCAAGTATGTCCACAACCTTGGATTCACACAGAATTTCACCTACACTTTCTGGCTCCTGAACTCTTAAATGAGGATGGTCAAAGAGTACAGTTCCCCAGGTCATAAAAATTCAATGACAAGCTATTACAATGTTGTATGTAGCTCACCTATTCCACTGACATGTCATTATTTTTCAATATGTCCCCAAGTACAATGCATTTGTCCCATTTAGCACATTCCACAATAATGAGAAAGTGGAAAAGGCTGTTTGTCAATGGTGGGAAATTGAAGAGTCTAATTTCTACCATGACAGACTTTTTAAACTCTTCAAAGATGGAAAAAAATGTATCAATATCCTTCGGGAACTCTGGTGGAAAATGATACCTCAGTGAAACAGATGATCTACATTTGAGGCTGTAATTACCTCTTCTTTCATTTGTATGGCCTAGGGAACCTTATGTATTGAACAGCCTTCATATTTGGAGTATGTGTATAGCTGAGAAAGCATTATTAAATAATTCACGATCTCTACAAAGTCTTTTATGTATCATGACATGTCCGGTCTTGAAACCAACCCCTCATCTCCTTTCAAGCCTCGAAACCTCAAGTAGTAATAATACTGTCTTTATATCTAATATAAAAGTTACAAATTGTTGTATTATTTATGCTTTCAGCATCAGGTGTGATAGCAATCAGATGTTACCGCTGCTTTATTCACCCACAAGCATCCAAAAACAACGAGAGTACTCCACTGTGTTCTCATTTTGATGGCTCATCACTCTATGAAACTGAATGCAAGTACTCCACTTTCTGCATGAAGAGGACATTTGAACTACCTTTGCAGAAAGGAAGTAAGTGATATACAAACTCTGGAAGAAAAAACATGTTTATTCTAGCTTAAACTGAAAGGACCCTAACCTTTCTAATACACAGTAGTAAAATCTCATTCAAAAAATGGACAACAGAATCACACACTAATGTTTTAAATGAAATGGCAAAGGATCATACAGTGTCACTCCACAACACTGGATATGATGGGACATGTGAGTGTGTTACATAATGATGCTGTCAACTCCTAAGATTATAGCATTAGTGACAGAAGAAGAATACAGAGCACTGGTGCAATAACACTGACAGCAAAAACTGAATTACTTGGAGAAAACCCTGTTCCAATGCTACCTGTTTTACCCTATAAAGCCTAGTGGTTAGTATATGTACCACCAGTTCAACATTAAAATCTCGTAATTTTGTCCACACTGTGTATGTATACGTTTTGTATGATTCTCACAACAAACAACCATTATTTCCCTATACAGCATTCATCAATTTGCCTTTGTCATGGAAGCAATGTTATCTGTGAGGCACAAACAGAATCTTCATATATAATGAACATTAATTTCAATGATCAGTAACATTCCGCCAATGCTTCATGCTCATTTTCAATTTAATACTACCCTCTGAGAAGGACATGTGGGCAAAGCCTGGAAATGTTCAAACAAAAGAACGCTCTTTCAGATATCGGGAAGCAGTGAGCAGAAAAATACTGTCACATTGTTTTAGTGTTAATCAGTAGTGTTTCTTGGTCAGAAGGTAATATAAAGTTCTAACTCGTAAATAATTTAGAAATTCTGAAAGACAAATTTGGAATTTTTCCTTCTTGTACAAAAAAATCAGTCTGCAGATAGAGGAGGGGAAGACTGCTGTTTGTAATTATAACAGAGCTCAACAATTCAGCTCTAGATAATAACCCCAGAAGATTATATCATGCCCCATATACCCAATGACTTCTTTTAGATATTTTTTGTGTGTCTTGTATTTTTTTTAAATTTACATCTTTAATGAAAATAGTAGATTAAACAAAGTGACAAACAGAGAATGAAATGCATTGCAAGTTATTATAAGATTAATGAAAGTAGTTTTCATTTGTATCATCTTCTTTAAGTTGAAGAGAAGAATAGTGACATATCTAATGTAGTGACTAGAATATGGCTGTCTAACCAACCAATCAGCCAGCCAACCAACCAGCCAACAAACGAACGAACGAATGAAACCAACCAACCAATCAATCAACTAACAAATCAACTAACTAACAAACTCCATGAATCAGAATCCTTATACAACACAAGCAATCCACCAATGCTTGTGTTCTATACACTCCAAATAATCATTATGATGACCCTAACAGTCCACCACTGGATCCTACCCTGAACCATATGAATGCAGTCCACACACTCAAAACCTATTTTCTTACGATCTATTTTAATATTGTTCTCTCAACTACACCTAAGTTTACAATGTGACTCTTCCCTTCACGTTTCTAGATTACGCACCACCTAGCTCACATTCATGCTTATTCCCTGCCCATCTCATTCTACTTGATTTGATCACTAGGTACCTAGCACCTATTCATGGCACATCCTCAGGTTACAAATGGAGGAGCTGGCCTCCAAACACAGAGAGTAGCTGAATAAACAGTCAGTTAATGAAGGGTAGTTCTCCAGTTTGGGAATGGGGTAGGATCTACAAACTTCTCACCATAAAAACTTGCTGCAAATGTTACAAGGGGTCTATCAGACTTGGATATATCCTTTGACATGATACAAATAATGGAAAAGGGCACGAGACTTGAAACTTGGAACGTCACAAGTCTCTATGGATCAGGTTCATGCAGCTAACAAAATTATGCACTCACACTGATAGTACATAAACAAAACTGTTATGTATGCAAACAGTCTGTACCAACAACTACTGAAGGGGTCAAACATATTTTACTTGTATTACTGTAGTATATCAGTGTGAACTGGAATGATATAGCACAAAATAGGGAGAAAAATTGGACTTCAGTAATCTGGACCTTATGGATATACAACAAACAGAGAAGTGCCTAAACAGCTGATCACATATACTGATTCATTGGAGAGTACTGTGTACCAGGAAGTTAGTCTTTTCAATTCCTTTACAGAAGTTGTACGTGCAGTTCTGCGTGATTGTGCTCCACAAAAAAACAACTATCAGACATATGATGGAACACAGTGGAGAATGAACACTGTAGTTGAAGAAACAATCTATGTCGAAGGGTGCCACCCCCGTGAACCACAAGAGGTCAAGACACCATCATCTGAATACTGTTACTGCAGTGGAAATCTGTGCAATGGGGCCAAGCCTTCCAGAGAAGCTTCCCACCACCACACAGACGCAATGGCTGTCATATTTGTATTTAACGCTATGAAATACATACGCAGCCTAAGGTAGTTATAGCTAGCAAGATTTGAGTTTCTCACAGTGGTGCTGCTAAAGATTCAAGCCTTCTGGGATGTTAAACCATCTCACTTGGTGAATAGTTACTAATGTAAGCAACAATTTACCAACTGACATGGCATAACATCCCCGAAGACTCAAATCTTTAATTATAGCTCTGTATGTTTATTTGTTTGAGAATGTAAATTTTTATGCCAATTCTGATGTTAAATTCAGATCATGCAAGAGGGAATGTGAGTACTATGAAACCTATTCATAGCAGCCAAATAGGAGAGTGGCATGAAACTTTTCACAGTAAATTAACGATTAGCATATGGCCTTTTAAATGCCAGTTTGCTGCTGCGGTTGGAGCACTATTCAAATTAAATGCCCACTGTGGGACAGCATTTTCCCATTCAGAAGAGAAGGCTGTACACTTAATGGAACAGTGTTGTCTGTCTCTCTGTTAAAGGTACATACATAGGCTATGTGATGTATTCTGAGATATGACAATGAACATATTTATTGTAATGGAAAATAATGTCACACTGGTACTAATACCATATGAATTCCTCATGTACCACACTGGTAGAAATTCTCCACATATGATTAGGTAAAGAACCGAACGTTCCTACTCTGAGCCTGAAATGTCACAATACAGGTGGGACCTCACCTTTAGGACAGCAATGTGGTTAGACTTGTCATCCACCTCCATTTAAAAACAGTGTACCTAACTGTTTGTTCTTTAAATAAATGGTTAAAAATAACTGCCAGCTTAAATTATGATTTAAACACAAATTCTGGTATTAAAAAACTGTGAACTGCACTTTTCATTTAAAGGCGGAATATGAATGATAACTGGCCTGAACTCTTGAAAACTGCCTTTGATTTAAAGACAATTCCTATCAAATGCCACATATTTTATCCTTATACTCTTGATTTCACAAGAACTAAAGAAATGTGGGCATAATACCCGCAAAATATTTTGTTATCTTCTTGCAAATTAAGTACACACAAATCTCTTCTCAACTGTATGAATTAGCAGAACATACAAATTTAATATTATCTGTACCATGCATTTCAGTAATTAATTAATTATTTATTCCAACAAATGCACTACACTATTTTAGTGTTTTCTTGTCCCTACATACGTTTTGGCACTTATAGTGCCATCTTCAGGGGTGTTGTCGAGAGTTCATCATCTTCACAATCTTCAATGCATCAAATTCACTTTCACAACTTATACTTACTGTAAGTCACTATCACTCAGTATCACTTATCTTCCTGTTCGTAGTGATTAGCTTATCTTCTTTCTTGTTTTATTAAAATGAATAATTAAAACTTTTGAATTGAAGATAGTCGTAATATAAAATATTAAAAGTCATTAAGATTTGTTCGACAGTTGGCTCTGTATGTTAGTTGTGTGATCATATTTGATCCTGTCCTGTAAGAATATACCGGTAAATATAATAAATTACGTTTCTATTACGGATATATATGGCATTTGACTCAGGTAAGCGGAACCGTAGTTTTACATACCTTTGCTGTGTTGCTGATTGTCCTGTGGTGTATTGTGTACTGCCTGGTTGTTTTGGTTGTGTGTCAGGAGTTTGGTGTGTTGCTTGGCGCATGCGTATTGTGTCTGGTTGCGAAAACAAGTGAGAATAGGGGGTTTATTTCTCCTACATAGGAAGATAAGTGATACTCAGTGATAGTGACTTACAATAAGTATAAGTTGTGAAAGTAAATTTGATGCATTGAAGATTGTGAAGATGATGAACTCTCGACTACACCCCTGAAGAAGGCACTATAAGTGCCAAAACGTATGTAGGGACAAGAAAACACTAAAATAGTGTAGTGCATTTATTGGAATAAATAATTAATTAAATACAAATTTAAGTTTTTTGAAATGTAACAGCTGAATGTGACAAACTTGTAAAGAGATTCGGTCAACACATACAAGATCTGAAACATACAGGCACCATTCTATAAAAATTACACTGTCACTAACCCTTAGTCTGTGGTGTCAACTTCAAAGTACTCATCCTTTGATTTATGTACATAATCTCAGCAAATGACAGCATTGGTCAATAACATCCTTAAACAAGCTGTTTATTATGGTCATATGAACATGTTTTAGGAATTTCAAACAAAATAAAATATTTCTCAACAAATTACTAATTACGTTAATCTTACATTCAATTTTATGTTCTGTCACGTCAAATTACTGACAGAACTTGAATAATTTCCATTATAGCAACAAAAGTGAAATACTGAACAGGATGCACTATGTGATTGGAATAATTATTACATTTTCCAGTTTATTTAAAGTTACTCAAATTTTCATTGTATGACCACACCATCATAAGGGGTAGGAATTACTCCACTGCCAAGGTTATGATAAACACAGTAAATACAGCACTCCAACACCTTCATGTTGGACACAAATCAGAGTGGCAGGCCATGGTTTTAAAGTTCTAAATTTGTCAATGCTAAGGAACAAGGAAAATATGCACAAAAACCTGCAATTAAAGTGGCTAATATAAAACAGGGAGGTTATTCATTTATCACTGGGTCCTCAATTCCTTCTACTCTTACTTAATCACACGGGACAATCTGCTTCAAATTTTTATAATTGTGCATTTAAATAATGTTTGTAATTACAAGTTATTTATTGTTCCACAATGCACCTAGAAGATAAACTATTTTTAACTTCAAAATAGCTTTTCTAAATAAATTATCATGTGTGGAATGCCTGTAAGTTTCTATGCCCGAAGTACATTAAGTTACTGACACTGCAGTCACTGTAATGGCTTGGCAAATGTTGGCATGCATTAACAGAACACTTCTGCCTCTTCTTCTATTTGTGTGTACTTTCCTTCCCTATTGCCAGTAATTTCCTATCACTTTTCCTTTTCTTGCTCAGCACATGAGAGAAGGCTGCCATCACCTTCTGCATTTTAATTCAATAATACTGCTATGTTCAACTTAGTCGCCACATCAGCCCACATCTCTGCACTCACTGTCTCACCAAGCCATGTTACACAACTTTGTAATTATGCAGCACTACATGCATGGAATCTTTTATCTAGTGTCCTGGTATCTGAAATGCTCCAAAACCCAGCTATATTCCAGAATAAACAAATTTAAAATGAGTGCCAATAATTCCAGTAATTTGCATCTTCCCCAGACACTCCTGATGATGTTTCCTCAGATGGTAATGTGTAACTGACTTTAACCCAGAATACCTTCATTTCGAAGGCAGAATACCGTATATTCTCGAATCTAAACCGCACCCGAATCTAATCCGCACCCAGTTTTTGGCGACTTCTTAAACGAAAAAAAGTTAGTTCGCGATTCTAATCCGCACCTTTCCTTCAACCACCCCTTGCCCACGGGGCGACTGATTGAATAATATTGGATGTTACCAATGCGTTAAAATCCGACGCTACGCCTGTGGCCGATGAGTCATACCGATAGAGGCGGGGCCTTTCTCAACAGACGTGCGCAATCTCGTCTGAAGCCAGCTGATCTTTAGTTGTTGAAACGTGGGAGGTGCTTGTTCCAATTTGTCATGTACCGTAGTTATGGAAGAGGGACACCTGAAATCTAAACGACTCTCATATACGGCAAAGTTCAAACGTGAAGTTATTCGGTGCGCAGAGGAGAATGGAAACCGCAAAGCCGCTGCAATTTTTGGAGTTGATGAAAGCAACGTTCGACTATGGCGGAAACACAAGGCAGCGATCAGCGGGTGTGAGGCGTCACGAAGGAAATTCACTGGACCCAAGAAAGGACGATTTCCTGAAATTGATGATGCAGTCTTCATGTTTTTTCAAGAGAGACGCAAGACTGGACTGTTTGTGAGTTATGATCTACTCGCGAGGAGGCGATAAAGAAGGCCAGATCTTTGAACATTCCTCGAATTATGAGTGATGACGGCGAGTCTGATGAATAATAAATTATAATAATAAATAATAAAATAATAGATTATTGTATTGTATTGTTCTTACGTTGTTTATTAATTACGTTAATTACGTTATTGTTATATTGTACAGCAGCTCAATCATTTTTCCAAAATCCAGCTCTAGACCGCGAATCTAATCCGCACGCGAATCTAATCCGCATCTGATTTTTTAGCCCTCTAAAACTGTAAAAAAAGTGCGGATTAGATTCGAGAATATACGGTAGTTATTTTTCTTTGTATTTTCTACATGTGTTCTAGCAGATTTTATGCATAATGCTCAAAACTAATGGCAAGCCTCTTATCTGAAAAACCCCTGTCCCAAGCATTTGGATTAACAATACCACATCTGTACTATAATATTCACACAATATTAATAACACAATTATAACTTCAAAAAGAATGGGTGTTTCTACCAGCAATGCTTGGCAGACAGTAAGAAAGGAACCAGACAAGCATGGAAACTTAACTTAAAATATATGATTCTTAAACAGAACATCTTATTAAATGAGAAAATTTCAAAAAGTATAAAAATACACTGGCCCTAGGGGGACATTTTTGGGAGTAAATCATTCTACCTCTTGAGGCTGGAAACCATTTTAAACAGGAACTTTTTAACTAGGAACCACTGTAATTCTAAAGGATCATAACTTATCAGTTACTCGTGTAATGCTGTGCACTTAAAACTTGTAACAGTTGCTACAGCAATGTTTATAAATGAACAATAGTGCCGAATTCCTTTCTCTCATCCTGAACAGAAATGTGATTAATGATAAAAACTAGTGTACTGTAAGCAGAGTTCTGTGCAATGTGAATATAAAAAATGGAAAGTGCCTTTTGTCTGCTGACTTAGAAAAACTACTTCCTAAATATTTATCTTTTTTTTATTCTCTTAATTTCTTTACAAATATGGGTTGTGATGGGACAAAATAACTGTTATTTATATTAAAGCTGTATCTATAAGCTAGTCAAAATCCTGAAATTTAAATGACTACATTTAGTGTATATACATAGATATATATACACATGTATATATGTTGTCATACATTACACCTTTTATATTCTTGCACAGCCTGACGATGGCATGCTAAAAAGCTGTAACATACAGCTGTTGGTTTTTTTTTTAAATTACAGTTGTGCTTGATTGATATAATTATTGATTTGTTATGAAATTATCACACTGGGATGAGTCACATGAAGATACAACTGAAAGAGGTGAACCTAATTTTAGGGCTTCAAATCGTTGCTGATTATGAACTTTTGTTATGTGTGCTTATTTTGCAATGTTATGGGCCAGGGATTTGTACACCATGACATGGAAAACAACACAGTCACTGCAGAAATCTGCTGCTTTACTAACTTCTTGAATATGAAATGACAGAACAAGACAAAAAGCAGTGGAGACAAAACAGGCTTAGCAATATACACTGTTCCTAACATTTTTTTTTTTGTTAGGTGTCATCCTTGTATGTTTTACAGCAAAAAACTATCATATGTGAAATAAGGTTTGAAATCCTGAAAACAATTTTAATTTTTAAAGAACAATTTTAGACCAATGCCAAAGGAATGTAGACCAAGAGTTACTGCAAGGGGTATGAACTTTTGGGTCACACTCCTAAAAATATTCCTACACACTAAACTGTTTGCTTTTACAGTAAAAAAATTAGAAAATACAGTTGGTGCTTCAAGATAGCTCTGTTTTTGAAAAAAGAAAGCAATGCCTCAAGAACTCCTCAAGTGCAATAGTAAGATATGAGCCAACAAGCATGCAAAACAAACAGAATGGAAACTGTTTTCTAGGACTGTGCTTCTTAATCCTTTCTGTAATCAGGAATGTGATGGTGATTTAGTTATGCCATTGCTACCTTTTTATTTTAGTAATAAATATATAATTAAATACTATGTTTCAGTCTCCTTGTAATATAGTTTACAATTCAATTATATATACATTCCTACTCTTGACAGAATTGTTTTGAATTAATATTTATATTGAATGAACAACTGCTTGTTTGCAAAAAAAGAAGTTTGGGAGCATCATCTTTGTCTGTAAAAATGTCTGCTGAAATCAGCCATTGTCACTAGGGACAGAAATTATGATATGGCTCATTACATTTGATTATGGTTTCAACATTTTGTACGTATGCATGTATGATAAAGAATAACAGAATAAGTATGAACACCTTCTGATTGGATGTATGTATGTGTATGGTATGTACCTGTCCATAAAATAAAAGATGGTTTTATGAATATTTTTGTCTGCTTATCTTATTAAATCAAAAATGCACAAACTGTATATCAAACTTCCTCTTTTACAAGACATGTTGTCATGTCTCGAAACAAGAGTAAGAACAAATTAAACTAATCAAACTAAATAACCTACACCCATTCATACATACACTTGCTTATAGACCGAACTGAATGCACAACAGTTTAGATCTTAGCTAAAAGATGCTGTAACTATCCTCTCAATCTCAACTGACATGAAATATTTAACGTAATATCCAGCAGGTGTAGATGACACCTCAAAACTCTTAAATCTGTTTTTCTGTCCACAGTAATCTTACAAGTTACTTGTGGAGGTCCCTCAATGCAGAAAGAGTATGTGGTTTATGATTAAGTAAATATGGCATGATGAAAGTCATTTCTGCGCCTACATATTTACATCCTTTTCAAGACATAAACCTTGTATATAAGGTCAAACAGTTTAAAGCAGATAATTATTATTTTTAACCACCTGGGTCAATGAAGAGGATGAAGATTCAGGTCCTTGGGGATGTTATGCTATGCCAACTGGTAAACAGCTACTGATATTTTGAAGGATTGTAGTGTCTTCATCTACAGGGTCAAGCAGTTCAAGAAGAGTCTTTGCTCAGACTACCTGACCCTAAATATGAAGGTACTATGATCCCATGTGTGTCAGTAACTATTTACCAATCAACATGACAAAACATCTCAAAAGACTTGAAACTTTAACAATAGTGCTGTGAAAACCAAAAAATCTTACAATGAAGAGGCAATACAGAAAGGTAAGTTGTCCCTGTGCACACCATGAAGTCATATAGGGGCAGCAGCTATATAGCTCCACTCATTCTCATCCTTAGCACTTAGATGGAGGTAAGCGGTCAACTTCACACACCTGGCTGTTTTTACAAGAGGGGAAAAAGCTTCAAGCACCCTATCCATTCTAACTGCTCAATGCAAAATGTGCACAACAACATTTCTGACAGTGTCAGTCTTTCTCTATGTAATGATTTAAGTGGTATTTCTTCCCACCCTTTCAACCTGCCAAAACACAGCCAGTGATAGTCTTTCCAAAACGGGAATGGTTTATCCATAGTCTAATATAAGCACATAAATATGACTGCCATGATTTAATTTCAAATTAGTAAATGTGATATATATTGAATATTTGAAGTCAAATTTCTGACCAGTTATGTACTGGCAGAGTGTCATTCCAGTTCCAATTTCGACAGAAACTTATCCCTTTTCCACTGTTTCTAAAAAGAGTACTTGCTTTTACACTTGTCTTGTAAAGTGTACTAAACATGGACATCAAACATCCTGTTCTATAAGTGGAATCCTACGAAAATATAAAAGTTAAGAATTTTAAATCAGAACACAAATCTACAATTTGTCATTACCAAACTCCAATATACAGACAAGAAATTAACCCTTCTGCACTAAAAGGTGACTTCAATCAATGTGCAAAGTGCTACTGTGAAAACCGAATGTCACCTAAAGTCATTGGCCAAGAACACACAAAGTAATGGGTGGCCATTTAAATCCTGGTCTTTTTCAGAGTACGCGACACTTAATTCCAGCACCAAAGGGTTAAAGACAATACAAAGTTCGGTAACAGAAGGATTCACGAAAGTCATGTCCAAACAAGAGTCAGAATGTCCTTTGTTTCACTTATCCATGAAGTACCTGCAGGATGTACAAGCAGATGAAGGCAAATAGCGCAGCCTGAAATGTTCATATATTTGATGCCGTTCTGCAGCAGACTGTTGGCATATTTTTCACCACACCACTTATTACATGCAAGTAAAAAAAAAAAAAAGACTAAATCCATTAATACTCACATTAGCATTATTCTCCACCAGGTAAAGAAACACAACATCTTCCCTCTGCAATCTCACAGCTGCATGCAAAGGAAATCCCGTTTTTGATTTGAACATCCGGAATAGCAGCGGTGCACTCATATGTGCAAAGTCTTCACTTGTAAAATCATCCTATAAAACACAAAATATATTATGAATTTTTGGTAAGTGACCAATCCCAGTGGTTCATGACCTTTTCTGAAGCATGGAACACACAAACAGTGGATTTTTCACAGACTGGTACTGTATCTGTCACAATGAGCAGCAAAAAATAAAGTTCTTTACTATTAGCATTTCTAATCATGTTTACTTAAATATAAGAATTAACATGTTCATCAGCCACTGTAATAGCAGGGATATCATGATCATACATGTACACTAAACTTTAGTGAATTAAAAATTGTGCACAAGGAAGAAATGTAAGTTGTCAGACATTTCCTCCTGGTGTATAACACGAAGAACAGCACTGAAATGTCTGTGGAGGAAAGAAAAGAAAAGAAAAAAAAGAGCAGAATGTTCAAACTAAACTATTTAACCATCAGAAGGACATAAACAAATTGCAAAATGTTTGAACATGTAACAATCCTGGCCAAGTTCATGCGATTATTGCCTCTAAATGGCAAAGATATTCATTTTGTTTTTCTCAAAAACCACAAGACTCAGGGAAAATATATGGTCACAAACTTCTCTGTACAACTTCTGTTGAGAACATTTCTCATTCTGACAAATATTTTGTGCGTTACTTGCAGTAACACTTCAGACGCATGCAAAAACACAAGTAGGTCTTCATGTAAAGGAACCTTTAGTAATGTTGCATTTTCATCAAAATTGGAGTATCAAAAAATAGGAAAGTAGCTAGTTGTGAAATACATATAATACACCACTAACCACAATGTGGGGACTGGCAAACATTAAGGCATAGGACAGGATGCAAACTACAGTTAAGAAACAATGACCTACCCATAATATCTATTTTACAATTAGTGAATAAGACTCTTAATTAGTAACCGTGTCAATGCCATGTCTTTAAGCATTCTCCCAGTGAAGTTCATAAAAAGAATGCAGGGAAGAACCTGTTTCTGCCTGTACAGCCACCGATCAACGTGTTAATTACCGAAACTACAGAACAGATTTTGATAAAATATGACAATGGGAGAGCCAAAACTAATTGGTATGGAAAACAGAATTCTATTCATTACTGCTCTAGCTTACATAAAACCCAAATGAAGCTTCATTAAAACAATTCAATAAAGAAAAACTCTTCTGTACAAAATGTACGTGTCCAGTGTCATATACTCACTACTTTAAGATCTGTAACACTATTTGAAACATTTTTTAAAACAGCATACAAAACATAAATAAAGGAATATTTATGCCCATATAAAATAGCATATATCTACTGCTGATTAGCTCAGTCAGTTTACGAGTCTGTAGTACAGTACTCCACTACTATTATTTTTATATGCATGACATCCCATTGTGTTATTTCAGTAACTCAGTATATGAAGTTGATGTCAGTCTAAACATAACAAAATTCTATTTTACTTAACAGAATGACATGTTTTGGCATAGGCTAGGCCATCCTCAGGTTCACAAACAGTTTTCAAAACATATTGAGGTAGAATGAACAAATATTTGTATAACATTTAAAATTGTACAAAAACGTTAAAATAGATTAGAACATTATGTATCAATTGGAGGCTCTGCAACAAACGATATATGGTGGACAAAGTGGCAACAGGACATGCTTTTCTCCCAGAATTTCAGTTTTCCCATCAGTATCATTCCATCAACATTCCATACACATGCAATCATCTGTCACCACTGCTATATAATCTTAGCAACTGACAGCATTATTAACCCTCTGGCACTCAAGGATGATTATTGTCGTCGCGCTGTGGAATGCTAAAAAAACCAAAGACCAGTATAGTCACTGGGCATTTAAATGTAACATGATAGCTGGGACATTTAAATCCCAGTGTTTTACAGAGTGCACTGGGCATTTAAATGTAACATGATAGCTGGGACATTTAAATCCCAGTGTTTTACAGAGTGCACTGGGCATTTAAATGTAACATGATAGCTGGGACATTTAAATCCCAGTGTTTTACAGAGTGCACTGGGCATTTAAATGTAACATGATAGCTGGGACATTTAAATCCAGTGTTTTACAGAGTGCACTGGGCATTTAAATGTAACATGATAGCTGGGACATTTAAATCCCAGTGTTTTACAGAGTGCACTGGGCATTTAAATGTAACATGATAGCTGGGACATTTAAATCCCAGTGTTTTACAGAGTGCACTGGGCACTTAAATGTAACATGATAGCTGGGACATTTAAATCCCAGTGTTTTACAGAGTGCACTGGGCACTTAAATGTAACATGATAGCTGGGACATTTAAATCCCAGTGTTTTACAGAGTGCACTGGGCATTTAAATGTAACATGATAGCTGGGACATTTAAATCCCAGTGTTTTACAGAGTGCACTGGGCATTTAAATGTAACATGATAGCTGGGACATTTAAATCCCAGTGTTTTACAGAGTGCACTGGGCATTTAAATGTAACATGATAGCTGGGACATTTAAATCCCAGTGTTTTACAGAGTGCACTGGGCACTTAAATGTAACATGATAGCTGGGACATTTAAATCCCAGTGTTTTACAGAGTGCACTGGGCATTTAAATGTAACATGATAGCTGGGACATTTAAATCCCAGTGTTTTACAGAGTGCACTGGGCATTTAAATGTAACATGATAGCTGGGACATTTAAATCCCAGTGTTTTACAGAGTGCACTGGGCATTTAAATGTAACATGATAGCTGGGACATTTAAATCCCAGTGTTTTACAGAGTGCACTGGGCACTTAAATGTAACATGATAGCTGGGACATTAAATCCCAGTGTTTTACAGAGTGCACTGGGCACTTAAATGTAACATGATAGCTGGGACATTTAAATCCCAGTGTTTTACAGTGCACTGGGCATTTAAATGTAACATGATAGCTGGGACATTTAAATCCCAGTGTTTTACAGTGCACTGGGCACTGAATTCTGGTGCCAAAGGGCAAAATAACACACTTAAAAAACAACATCTGAGGCACAATTCCCTTTAACAATTTTCCTCATATTTTTCTTATAGGTTTGTGGAACAGCTAGGTCTGGGTTACAGCCATTTAATTTCTGGGCATCTAGTTTCCATACGAAAAAGCAACTGTTCAGAACATTAACTGAAGTACCTTTTCTTAGTACATATTTTGTTTCCAAATGCTTTTAATGTATGCTTTTCCTCAAAGTAAGAGATCACTTTTCAAAAGTTTTTTTCACCATTTTCAAAATGGCAGCAGGAGCTCAAGCAGCTTCTCCATATAACAGTAACAAATACATCTTACTTTAAAGTTGTACATACCGTGCAAGGCTTGAGATAATTATAACTTAAAACCAACAATATTGCACTTATTTTATATATGTATATTGCAACCCTACATATGTTTCGGCTGTACAAGATGGCTGACACCTGCATACAACTAAAGAAGAAGGACCGAAAAAAGAACACCGAAGGCTACAGACATGCTCCAGAATAGGCCAAAACTACATGTTCCTAAAACGGACCAAGAAAAAGTCAAACTAAAACGTGCAAAAAAACCCACATACATAAGTGTATCAGTGTACAAAGTGAACAATATAGGACCTAGACAATAAGACAATGCACAATACCTAGTTACTAAGAAAACCAATAGGAATCAAATGTTAGTGAGAAATACAGTTAGTGGACGCTGCAAGAGAAACCCCTGATGATGGCTGAAGTACAGCCGAAACATATGTAGGGTTGCAATATACATATATAAAATAAGTGCAATATTGTTGGTTTTAAGTTATAAATACATCTTAGTTTTATTCTCCACTTATTATCATCCTCTTTTTGCTGCCGCCCTGCTATGTCGTCTCCATCTTCAGGGCAGAAAAGCATACTTCTTCTACATGAAGGACAGACACAACAGGTTCCTCTGGAATGTTCCCACCTATATACAAACTACAGAGTGCCACATTCCAGATCATCTTAATCTTAATATGCTTACAATGTTAATGACAAAATTATGAAACATTTAAATGTGGGAAGTGTACATTACCATTTGGTTAAGATGATTCTCCCTACTTCTCCTTTTTAAAAATCTAAAGATTAAAATATAAACATTGCTTTATATGGTTATGGAATGTGGAAAGAGGGTTTGAGAGTTTGGAATCGATTAAACTAGCTCAAGAGGCAAAACTCAGCAAACATATCAGTAAACGTTCAAGTTCCATAAACGTGGGGATGGATCCAGCTTACCCAATGTGCTGAGATAAGCCCAGAACAGTGTTCTTTAAGTGTTTCAGCTCCAATCTCATCAGCTGTTGTGTAGAACCTCACACAGTTACGAACATTGACAGACGCCATTAGAGCCTTTTCACACCTGTAATGTAAAGCAAAACATAGCCTACATTATAAATAGGTGATTACATGTTAAAAACAAAAATGCTACATTTTGGGGACAGGATCAGTTCCCATATTTGGTGTAAAATGGGAAGTTAACACCTACTCAGCTGGGCGTGATAGGCAAAGCTATTCTCAACTTCTAGGTTCTTAACCCAAGTACAAATTAAAATACAAGTATTTCTCATTTTACGCCAGAGTTACATTCCTGAAAAAGCTGCACAAATCAAAATTGCGCAAATTGAACACAAACTTCCCATTTGAAACAATGTTTTTCCTGGGGATTAGGGACCTGACAAACCTCATCCTATATAGTGTATGACTACACTACTAGCGGACATAAGGACCTGTACAGTATATATGTACTGTATATACAATATATATATATACACATGTCTATACAGTGTACATATATTTCTATACAATATATTTATTTATTTCTAATGCAATAAAAATGTAAGAGACTCACCCATAGTTTTTTAGTACGGTCCATTTGGATAGGACTGTTGTAGTCTTACTATACAAACAAATACTTTAGTTCCTAACTTAGCACTTTCTTTAATTCTATCAGCATTATCACGAATTGTATGTATGCTACTATGAGCGAGTCTAACATAACGGCATATATCAACAATTCGTTCACCTTTTTCAAGTTGGCTTATTACATGTAATTTCTCTTCAATACCAATTGTCTTTCGTCGATTTTTCACTTGGATTGCACTAGGTGATGCAGATTTACATTTCTCACTCATATTGGTAAGAAAAGCCAAAGCTGCTGAAGAGGAAATCAAATGAGCCACATGGTTATATCACCAAAGTAATCAATCCATACACGTGACGGATTGACAGTGATGTCACTTCCTGCTAACCTCCTACAGAAGAGAACCGTGATCATGGACTGTTAAACCGAAAATTATAGTGTAAATTCAAAAAGTGGTGTAAAGTTTCAAGTTGCATGAAAGTAAGATCGCGCAAAATGAATCACATAAAATGAGAACTACCTGTACATAAATGTAAGACAGCAATGTGACTTGTGAAGGAGGTTTCTGAAGGGAGTTACAAAACTTGAGCTTCCTTGACTGTCTGGGTGGCTTGCCACCTTGCGTAACGCTCTGCAGAAATCTCACTGCAGTTAATCGAAGAAGAAGAGTAGTGTCATCTGCGGTGTGACAGGTGCTTCCTCTATCTTCAGGGTAGAGATATCCTACCCTGAAGATGGAGGCAGCAGGTTACTCCAAAATGCTGGCAACTTTCTACCAGACTACCAGTCATCACATCCCAGAAGACAGGAGTTTTCACAGTCACTGCCACAACAACCATAAATTCCACAATTTCAGAATTACATCTACATTGGCCTATGGTGCAAGAAAATCCATACAACATTTTTTGGATTACCAAATGCATATACAGAGAACAATACAATAAGAAATCAATAAATCAAAAGTACAGCAAACAGTAATGACAGATTGAATATCACTAATAAAACAGAAAACATTTATAATGAGATCATCCAATTGAAAAATTAAAAACACTAAAATACCCTTAACCTTCCACGTTGAAAACTTTTGTACAAGGGCAAAGCCATCTGGTAACTGC
This sequence comes from Reticulitermes speratus, assembly GCA_021186555.1. NCBI lineage: Eukaryota > Metazoa > Arthropoda > Insecta > Blattodea > Rhinotermitidae > Reticulitermes > Reticulitermes speratus. Next base: position 16,839,477 of record JAJKFL010000010.1, read on the forward strand.
AATAAAAATGGACTATACAAGCTGACAAGCAATAAGTGATACAGAAGAACATAAATCACAAAGACAGGCAGTTTAAAAACAAGGAACAAAAAACATGTTCAGAATACAAAAACCTATACTAAACAGTACAAAAATTATATCAATATCAGTCCAAATTTTTGTACTAATAACAATACTAAGCAATTTAAAGTTACAAATCACATACAAGGAACAGGCCACAGTTACTCCAAGACAGAAGAAAGTGCTGATATCTTACAGACATGGCCAAAACACAACACCTCAATGGCTAGAAATGAAGTATGCACACAAACTGGGTGGAGGGCAGAAGGGGGAGAAAAATTCTTCATCAGCAATTTGTTTTTGGAGCACTACAGGGTGGACAAAGATGAAAAACCAAGTAATCCTACACAAAATACACTAACAAACTCCAGAGAGCCAAGCCATTCTTGACAAGCTAATGGGTCTTCAGCAAGTCACATACTGCATATAGCATGTCAGTGAATGAGAGCATTCTCTCTGATCACACCCCTGCAAAGGTGTGCATCCACTTAGTAACTTCCATGCGGACTCAAACACCATACAGGAAGAAGCTCAGTATTGTTCTACATTCTTATAAAAAATCATTCACAATACAAACTGACTCATCAGTATGACAATTACAAAATCACATTTTCAGCATACAAGTAGGTGCTGCTAGCATAGCTGCAATATACACATCATGAATGCATCAAGATATATGCTTCAGAAGCAGCCATGGTATATCCAAGAGCTGACATGACAAGATGTTTAGATGAAAAGTAATACAAGGATATCGTTTGCACTACAGTTACTGATGCATGTCAGTGTAATCAATGTAACACAAAGGAAAAAGCATTATCAACGCTTTAATAGTATGTCAAGTATGAGATGTTAGTTGTCCAGTACGTTTTAATGATGATATATCAGAGTGAATTTCTTACATAACTACAACACAGAATTTTAGAAGATCAAAGTCATAATACACCCAAATTACAGTGATACCTCGGCTAACGAGTGACCCTGCTAACGAATTTTTCGGCTAACGAAGATTTTTTCGCTGTTTTTCGGACTCGGCTAACAAATATGGATTCGGCTAATGAATGTTTTAGTGGATGCTCGTGCTAACATAAAGCAGCAAACATGAACGGTCGGGCCATTCCAGGAGCTTATCTTTTCCGTCTGTATGTGTGTGACAAAGAAATGAGCTGACCACATCACATAGGGGAGACCCACCAACCCGACTGGGTTGTTCACATTCGAGACAGTATAAAGTGTACAATATATTTTCAGTATAATAGTGTAAAGATCGTCAGTTTTTCATTCTACTGTCCATTCTCCTTCATCCAATTGGGTAGCTGTTCATCTCAGCCTTTGGTGAGTTTTTGCCCTTTTATAGTGTGCTTTTTACTATTTTATAAAACTTATCTTTAAATAGTGGGCAGCATCCAGAACGAATTAAACGATTTTCTATAGAAACCTACGGGAAATCACGTTTCGGCTAACGAATGTAATTCCAGAACGAATTATCTTCGTTAGCTGAGGTATCACTGTATACACACAAAACAGAACACATCATTATATCGCAGTCACATGCGTATTATATCTGTCACAGTAAGAGAAATTTCATGTCATTATGAGCACCAGTCACATGAAGCCTGGCAGGCAATTGTGTGGCATCATTGCATGCCAAAACACAAAGTGACTAACATGCTCTGTGACTGCAGGCAGTTAAGAACATAATAAATCTGGACCTGAGAAGCAGAAGGGTGTAAGTCCAATTTTATTATATTTGAAATAATACAACCTTTTCCTTAGAATTTCAAGCTCTTTCAGACACAAATGGTTGTTAAGTCAAAATACTGTCCCAATATAGCTCAACCACGAATTAAACAGCAGAAAAAATATGTATTATCTCAAATATGATAAAAATGGACTTGCACCCTTCTGCTTCTCAGATCCAGGAATGTGTTCCTGCATAGTGACTGAGAACCATAAAAATAATTGGAATTCTTATATAAATGAGGCCACAATTTAATTATCCTGACATGGTTAAGTAATCACTATACAGAGTGGCACACAAGTCACCTGACAGTACAGGCAGCATGTTAAATGAGTGTCAAGTAACTTTTGCACCAACCTGTATACAAAACAAATGGTGCCATTAAGACCACTGCTTTTATTACATCTAAAAAAACTGAGAAGGAAAAGTTCTTTTATGCGTCAAACTGAGAAATGCTCTCTTTCCTGTACTATCAGCTTTACAAACTTGTGAATATCTACCACACAAATATTTAAAAATATGAATACTTTTCCATACTTGGCAACAAGATCTTCTAATCTGTATATGTTTGCAGTTCGCATGAGGTCAAGAATGAAACTATCACCGCGTGAGAAATCCACCTGATCTGTATAGACCCACTTAAGCATGGACATTCCGACTTCGGGAACAAGATCACTCCAATCTGAAAAATAAAACAACTCATTACATAGTATTACTTGGAGCAATATGGCTACCAAAAACTTTCCATACATAATTTTTGTTCAATTATTTGCTTTGTTATATTCGCAGATTCTGAAGCTAGCATATTACATTCCTGCGCTTGTAGTTAGGTTATGTATTTGCTAGATTATTTTAAAATAACCCTACTTATAGAGAAGTATAATTCAAACACAACTGCTAAGCCACACAGGACATACTGAATGCAACCCACATTCCAAAAACACACTGCCAGCTAGATGTTTAGTCCACCAACATGACAAAATAGAGCATGCCTGCGATAACTAACTAAGACCTAACGTCAAACTCAAAACTGAAACGAAACAGTGACAACAAGAGTTAATCAGTTGCACTTACCGTATGGACATAGTTTTATATATAAAATAAAACAGGAGGATGTGTGTTTAAGTGATTTGTGATCCAATCAGTGATACAGTCAGATAACGAAAGGTGCAATTTAGTAGAACCAAATTTTATAGACAGACAAGTGCCTGCATCAGTACATGAAGTAGTCTTTCACATTTACTAACAGTGACAGACATGGAATTGTGATAGCTTCAGGGTCAAGCAGTCCAAGATGGACATCTTGCACTGCTTGACCCCGAAGCTGAAAGCACTACAATCCTTTGAAACTTGGTAACTATTTACCAATTAACATGGCATAACATCCCAGAAGGCTATCAAGATAAAAATGTGTGGCTAGAGATCATTATGCATACAAAATTCTGGCTATGGACTAAAAACACAGGCAGGTAACTGCACACTTGTAAGGTTTGTACAAATTGGAAAATCCATCAAGACACTTACTACCATGTGCCGTCCTCAAGCCTGACATACGTCCATGTTTCGTGGCATGTTCTTTCATCATTTCAGAGTGAGCTAGTTGGAGTAAACGGTGAAGTTGTTCCTGTGACTAATTAAACAACATGTCATAATGACATATGTGGGAATGGAGGTATGGCTCCATGTCTTCTTAATCTTAACACTAGATGGACATGAGCGGTCTACCTGACGTCCCAGCCAATTTACAGGCAACAAAAGAACACCTGGTACCTACTGGATAGGAGATTAGGTTGGCCCAGATCTCACCTGGACATGGTGGTGAAGACAGAAATCTGTATCTTAATTTCTCCTGAATAATGTGTCATTTTTTCAAAACACACATGAAACATTCATATTTATATCCAAAAAATTAACAAATGTATGATTTCCTCAATAACATAAAAGGTAAGGTCAAGTTCACCCTAAAACAGGCCATGAAGGCCCAGAGGGGAAGTTGAGGTATAGCTCTACTCCTTTAACCTTGGTACTAGATGAGGGTGGGTGGTCAATTCCATGCCCCAGCCACTTTACTCCTGGGAAAGAGCCCAGTACCCATTGTACAAGAGGCTGGGTGGCCCCACGGCTAGTATGGATGACTACGCAAAATCTCACTCCAACCAGGATCCGATACCCAGATCGTGCAGCCCATAGCAAGATGCTATACCGCCTATGCTATCCCACCCCAAATGATTTTCTCAGTACCACTTTAAACCCTTTGACACAGTCTAATGAGTCACAGAAACTGTTCCACTACAAACTTCTAATACAGACAGTAGAATCTCAATACTTCGAGGTTAATGGGACTAAGTTGCCTCAAATTACTGAAAAGCTAAGACTACATGGATTACAACAATTCTGTACCCAGTATAGAAATTACCTTGAATACAGCAAATCTGCTCAGACAAAATGGAACCTCGAAAAATCATGACTCGTACTGTTTAGATTCTAATGTCCTTGGAAGTACAATCAATACAAACATAATACTCATATTACCAAGAAAATCAACATCAACCAAAGAAGGTACACCCCAGTGTTCACTTCTAGCTGCTAGAACAAAACGGTGAGCAGGAATGAGCTGACCATTCAGTTTCACCTTCATATCACTGAAAACAGAAGACAGCAAAAACAAAATAATAAAATGAAACGAAGAAAATTAAAAAAGTGTTATGTTACGTTGGTCCCTTGTTACCATCACAATGCACATTCTTAGGTTGCATTTGGATAAAAATGCCTCCAGATACAAAGGGTGACTGCAAATGTAAGGTCATTATTTTACCTGACAAATACTGGTTGCCACTTCCTGTCAGCTTGTTTATTGTATTAACACATTCACTGCCAAAGTCGACCATGGTCGATTTGAGTATTTATGTTTTAATTTGCCAGCGTCGATTTTAGTCCATCTAAAGTTTACTCTGCTCTTTTGCCTTAAATAGGCCATGCACACAATAAGTTCTGTCAGGAAACATATTTTACATCTTCATTAATCCCTATGTGACATAACTAGAAAAAATATATGCATTTGGTCATGTACATTAGGGTAGAAAAATATCATAAATACGTCACAATGTTTATGTTTAGTCTCGAGCTGAGCAAGAGATTTCTGAGGCTGCAGTCAGTAGAGTGTTTCCTTTCTATGAAGTTGGTTGTGAGTTTATTTATACATAGTGCAATATGGCTACTAGGAAAAGAACAATGCTTAGAACTGAAGCAGATATAGTGGCTTCTGTTGATGAGGAACTTGTGAATGACAGTGATTCAGATGCAGATTGTGTCCCGGAAATATCGAGTAGTGAGGAGAGTGATGATGAGAACAACATTTCAGACTCGGATCCGGGTCCTAGTGTAGACGGGTTTTGTAAAAAAGATCGTCAACCACATATTCCACTCTTCACAGGAAATCCAGCAGTACAGTTTGCTGTTCAAAATGGAACAGATATGATGGAATATGTTGATAATTACATCACTCCAGAATTCATTCAAACTGTTGTCATCCAGACAAATTTATATGCACAACAACAGATCACGACAGTGCCATGACCCGTTACTAAACATGCACGTAGTGAACAATGGAAACCTGTGACAATATATGAAATGAAGAAATTTCTTGGTCTGATGTTCCTTACAGGTGTAATTCAAAAACCAAAATTAGAATGGTACTGGTCGACAAGAGGCATTTTACTAACAACCATTTCTTCATAAACGATGTCTAGGAACAGATTTCAAATTATCCACCCATACCTACACTTCAACAACAATAATACAATAGGAACACATTAAGACCGACTGTACAAAATTCAACCAATATTAGACACTGTAGTCAATAATTTCAAATCTAATTATATTCCCGAGAGAGAGATTTCACTTGAAGAAGGCATACCAGGTTGGTGGGGTCGTTTGTGTTTTTGCGTATACAACCCTAGTAAGATAAAAAGTATGGTATTCTTGTACGGTTGGTATGTGAAAGTATGTCAGGGTATAATTGCAACATGCAGATATATGATGGCAAATGCGGGCCTTTGACTGAAACAGTAAGTCTTCTACTAGAGCCTTATGAAGGGAAGGGTTACCATCTGTATCAAGATAATTATTATAATAGTGTTTGTCTGGCTGAGGAACTGCTTCAAAAATCAATTCGAGTGTCTGGCACAATTAGAGTAAATCGAAGAGGCAAAAAAGTTGAAGGGTGAGGCCACTTTTCATAGGAAACTGGATGTACTATTGGTCACGCACCAAGATAAGAGACTCGGAAACATGATTTCAACACTTCACACTGCAGCTGTGGTAGATGACTCGAGCAGACATACTGGTGTCACAAAGAAAAAACCTAAATGCGTAGCAGATTACAATACACACATGCATGGTGTTGATACAGCTGACCAATACTGTGCCTATTACCCCTTCATCCGTAAAACTGTAAAATGGCCCAAGAAAGTCTTCTTCTACCTTCTCCAATGTGCACTTTTCAATAGTTATGTTGTATTTACAAAATCCAACCCTAATTCCCACAAATCATTCCTAGATTACTTAGTGGATGTCAATGAAAATCTTATACACACAAGAGAAGATGTATCAACACCATCGTCATCATAAGACGAGTCACAAGATTCGAGCAGAACGCCTACACCAACTCCACCGAAATCAGCCCCGAAAAGTGACCCACCTGGCAGGCTTGATGGAGAATTGAAAAACCATAAACTCGTGCATCTTCCTCCTACAAAGAAAGACAAGACACCTACACGAAGATGTCGAGTGTGTATACAGAAAAATATCAAGTAAGAAACGAGATTTGTTCGCGCGCATTGTGGTGTTCCTCTCCATCCAGAAGGCTGCTACACACGATATCATACATTGAAACATTATTAAGGTGTGCTCAAAATTTCAAATTTTTATCTCTTATAGTTTCCTCGTAATTGACTTTTTTTTATAAGACGACGCACTAGTTGTTTAACATTCAATAAATCCCTGGCAATTTAACACCCTCGGGATTTAAATACCCAGCAGTGAACATGTTAACATACACAGCCCACTCAGCTGACTGCCCACACATGGTGGGGTAGCAGCAGGTATAGCTTGTTTATTGGATTAACATAGCCCACTCAGCTTATTGCCCACACATGGTAGAGTAGCAGCAGGAAGTGGCAAACAATAGCCGTTGAATAAAATAAGGACCCTATACACTGCATAAGTAGGTGCGGACAGCCGACAAGAGCTGGTTTTCCCTCTTTGCGGTAGGGTAAGTGGCCCCACCTTAAAAACCAACATGTTGTCAAATGTTATATTGGGCCTTGGACTTGGACAGACTCTTTGGAATCATATATGCAATACAAAGTGTATATGAGATTTGAAACCTGGAATGGCAAGAGTGTCTAATAGGTCAGATCCATAAAGAAGAGCCACAAAAGAATTAGTGAAGCATAAATTAGATTTTGTGGGAGTACAGGAGTCAGATAGGACAACAGTGGCACTGAACCAGCATTAATTTTCAATGGAAAAGGGAATAAAAAGCAACAATTAGAAACAGGCTTTTTCATATATAAAGGAATCATATCTGCAGGGGGACACGGTAAGTGAACAAGCAATGCAGAAAGTTTGATATGGAAAGATTTGATCTCAAGTAACCAAACAATTTAGAAGTTACAATGGTCAAAACCTTCAAACTGGTTTTCAGATTTTGAGAACTACAGATGATAATGGCGAACCTGTAGGGCTTTGAAAAACATCAGAGATAATATCAAAATCTCAGTTACAAATAATCTAGGTTATGAAGAGAAGCAGCATAAAGGTTGGTTGGATGAAAAATGTTCAAAACTTTTAAATAAAAGCTAACTGCAATGGTTACAGAATACAAACCAAATTAATGGAGACAATATGGACAATGTACAGTGTGAAAATGGGAGACATTTCAGGGATAAAAGAGGGTTAGCTGGGGCAGAATATCTGAAATGTAATGTAATGAACCTGAAAGAAACAGTAATAACAAGAATTACTGTAAGACATAACATGCATTATTGCATTTTAAAAAGTTTACTATCCGTGAATTAAATTAGTACTGGATGAGAAGCGTAACCTGTTTCCAGATCCAATAATAATCTTAATTTGTGGAAGAGTAACTTCTGTCAGCTACCAAATGCACATGGGGTTAATGAGGTTAGACAGAATTAAATGCATATAGCTGAGCCACTACCACCTGAGGCTCAACTACCCAGTCAGTGCTTATGTAGCCTGTCAGTAAATGCACTGAACACTGTGATGTAATTGAAATACATACACTGCTATGTTTGTACATCTGACATAATGGAAGGTTTGGCAATACAGACTGTGACAGTAACTGACATAACTTACATTTCTGTCATGAATATGAAAACTGAATGCCTAACTTTGGTAGATGGCATCTTCACTAAATGGCAGCATTGAGTTGAATTTGTCACCAAAATGAAAACTCAAGGTCTAACATTCATGTATGATGGCAACAATGGCTGCTGTTCCTGACATTTCAGTGCTTAAACTTTAAATATACCAATTAATGTGACCTCAGTTTTTGTCACTAGGAGTACTCTCAATCATGATACAACATGGTACGATTTCTCGGATGCAAAAGGAAAGGCAGGAACAAACAAAGGCACATACATGGTTTTCATTATATGACACTGCACAAGCCCAAAGTAAGAAGAACCAGTCTTGTCCTGCTCACCTTCACAACCATGTTTGCATCAAAGTTTTAAACCCCATGATAATCACTACATTAGCATGTTCTCATAAATATTACATTTGTGAAATAATATTATTTCAAATAATTATGTATGAAGAATTGTAAAAAGGACTTAGATTGGAAATGAATATGTCCCATACTTCACCTTAAAGCACAAAGTAAAATACGGGCAACTGAATCTACCTGTACAGTTCCTGGTCAAACAATCCTGCTACAGTCTGTAGAAGTTTTGCAACAAAGCTCTTTTCATTTACTTCTCCGACAACTGCTGCAGCAAGTGCATATTTCCTTTCTACTTCATTGCAGTGAGCTTGTAGTTTTACATACTCCTCCTTCAAAAGTGACAAATGCTGCTGCAATTTGGTAATTTCACCTGCAACAATTACTGCATAAGACATACTAATAAACTAATGCCAGTTTGCGAGATTCCGAGTTCTCATAGCAGTACTGTACACCCTACGTCTTCAAAATTGCTACACTACTTTCAATTGTCGGTAACCATTTACCAATCATAATGCGATACAAAACCTGCAGACTTGAAAATAATGCCAGTTTGTTATTTCAGAGTTCCTTCATTAAGATAATAATAATCTTACCCTTCTCAGCAATGGCCATTATATATACGTTAGATCATCAATTCATACTTTTAGGAATTTCTCCTACCACAAATCACCATTCACAATGTTTACTTGTATCATCGCTGATGCAGGCCTCCAGTTGCGTTAGGATCAGATGACCCGTGGTACGCATTGAACAAAGCATGGATCCACCCACTTGTAGGAAACATGATGGGTTCTTGCCCAGATTACAACACCGAAGAGCCAACATCTGCGCACGAAAAGAAGGCCCTGAAATCTGGTAATCTAGCGGGAAGTTTCCGTTTTTATCCGATAATGGCAATCATACCGACAATCACATAGAGGCTCATCCGTGATCTCGTCATGTACATTTCCTCATTCGCAGTCAGTGGCGTTGCCGGCTAACGTTAGATGTCGGGTTAGTCTTTCTACAACGCCGTGCTTCTTGCGTGAGTGTATAGGCGTAGAATACGCGTTCTGATAGTGGCACTCTCTCAACAATGACGTGCTTCTTGCGTGACGTTACAGGCTTAATTTCGCTTTTAATTTGTTTTTCTTCTGGGCCATCATACGTGCTACAAGTGTCTGCACCATGACAGACGAGATTTCCAGAATTCTTACGACGTGCCAGCGAGAGATTGAACAGATGCCGTGTGTACCTACGTCATCACACCGCCACATACACGTTTGTCTCAAAGATATTCTCACAAACATGTCTCGCCTGCCTGTTCACAGACTGGGAGACGAGATTCAAGTTTGTGATGAGAACATGACCTGATGCAGGACACACAACAGGACGAACAGATACTGTTGGTGGTGTCAGAAAGGGGCTGTGGGCAACGATTGACATATTCCACAAATATCTGCCGCGTGTCCTGGTTCGCCCACAAGTACCCCAGTCTCTTTGAGGTTTACATACCTCATTTGCGATGTTATACGAAATGTACTGGCGTACGCCTTCCAACTGGAACACTAAATCCACCACACCATGTGCAACACGGGTGTAATTCTGCAACAGGACCATGTTGCATATTAAAAGGCCATCGTAGTGGATTGGTGGGCCGAAATGGACGGTCGAAATTTATGACATTAATGTTGGCTCTGTATACTCTCTCTGTAATCGTTCAAGATTCGTTGACGTCTCTGTATGGCGGGAAACATGAATCGATTATCGATATTGTGAGACCACAATGGTTCCTAGGTTCAGTAAAATTTGCAATATTTGAAATTGTGGGTAGATTGTCTATGTATGCGTGACTTACGAAGTTTTAATTGTGTGAGCTCAACGTACAGGTAGCACATTAAGCAGAGTTCATATTATTAATAGGTGTGAGGAGAATGTCAGATATTAAAACTGTAATATCTTTGCTCTGCAAGCATCTCAGGCTTTCCTTTAATCTGAGCGTGTAACTAGAACACTTCAGACTGCGGAAACTGTTACTGTTAAAGAATTTCTATATATGTACGTTTCTAGACCAGTCTTCTTACTAGCAACTACTGTAATAAAGCTTCCATGCCTTTTTTCTAGCATGTTTTTGCCTAGTAAACTAACAATGAACATAGAACAGAAGCTGATGTGCCCCATTTAGTTTTAATCCCTCATGGTTTCGTTGAACCTACCAAATGCTATATTCTCAAGTAAAGGTGAAAAGCAATGGCAATAAAGTATCAATTTGTTTCAAAACATTCTAAATAGGAAATGTATCAGAAAAAGTTTGCCTATCTGGGCTTTACCATGGGTTTAATTTAAACACATTTTATGAACATAAGTAGTTTCATGGGGAGAGCGAACTCAGGGAGGATATTACACAAAATCTTCCTCAAACCTGAATGTGTATTTTGTTGAACTATATAAGTAACTGAGAGGCACTCCTCTGTATTCCCCCCCCCCCCACTTTTTTTTTTTTTATTGAGTATTTAACGAATGCAGAATATATGATCAACATATGATGTGTTCCATTGAAATCTACACTGATGGTCCCAAACAATTTCATCTACACTTGAGTTAATGTTAGCACATCTTTTCTACGAGCTCCTTCACTGTTGAGGCAATTCTTCTTTATTCCTATTTAATTAATAAGTTAATGGATCTCAAACTCACTGTCCTACCTCCTGCTTGATTTAGTTCTGCAACAATTTGATAAAAAATTTGTGATTTATATCTTGCTCCACTTCATAAGTAATGAATTGTACTGATCATTTCATCATTGGTTGCTGTGTAGGAAGTCTGACATACAGAAAGTGTCATTAAATAATACACAGATAAATATAATCGCCCACCTGCATCTAGTGCAGACGTTAAGAGAGCATGAAGCTGTTACTCTTTCCCTTTTCAATAAAGTGCACTTAAAAAAGCAGTGTCAGCTTTAGCACTAACTTGAAAGGAGAATTACTGTGTACAGTGACAAATCATCTCTTTATTATGATATCAATGTGGACACTCTTTGGCTCTGTCACCCTTTCTGCCTCCCTTACCTCCTCCAACATTGCACTGATTAATTGCTTTCTGTATGAACCTCTGTGATTTGAGCCAGATCTGTAAATTCTTGAAATTATAGTTTGGACCAGAGATGACTGTGTTAGTAACTTGCTTGCTGGGTGGTGTGGCCAAGGAATTGTGGTTTTATTAAACTATTAGCAGTTGCACCACCATGCAAGGGTTTTTTGTTTCTGTCATGTGTTAGGTATCAAGCTGTCAATGTGTGTTTGCATGCTGAACAACGGTATTGGTAATCTGGTGATTCACAAAAATATGTAACTACGTTCTGTTACTTATTCACCCATTATTTTTAATAACTTGTGGTTCATTACTTTGACTCTCCTCTAATGTTGTATGTGCAAGTTTCCCCTGCCATACGTTTCAGCAGTTTCCCAAAATTCTTTGATCCATGTAAGTGTGATTCTAAGGGCAGATGGGGCAAATAATGTCAAGTATTATAGCCCAGGATAATAAAAATAACGTATAGAAAAAATACCAATTTATTTAACATACCATTACAAGAATTTCAAATATTCATCACACTAACATTGAATAATGACTGTATTTAGAGCAACAGTTTACTTACAACATTTTCTACCTAATTATAAACTTAAAATTAACAACATTTTCTAATAAAGTATACAACTTACAATTAAGGAAGACCCGTTGCATGTTCTACTTTTCACCATACAACAATGATCAGTTCCTGTAATTAGAACACTATGTGTATTAACAAAAATTTACAATAAATAATACAACCTACAATTAAAGAAGGACTGTCATGGCACATGCCATGTTCTACCAGACCCAGGTCCAGTAAATATTTTGTCCACTACATGGTGCACTGGCAGTGAGAGTGCAGATGTACTCTGTTGCTGCAGGAAATGTACTGTACGTGGTCAAGAGAGAATATGTTCACTGTTTGTGGGAAATTTTTGAGCATTCTCCATACAGTCCCAATGTTGCACCGCGTGATTGCCACTTGTTTCTCCACCTCCAGGAACTTTTGGCTGTCCAGAGTCTGATGAGTGGCCAAGAAACAGAACACGTTGTGCAAGACTGGCTGCAAGGCTTGACAGCAACCTTTTTTGATGAAGGCATACAAAAGCTTGTTCCACGATGACAGGTGCCTAAATTTACATGACCACCATGTGGAGAGTAGTGTAATGTGGGTACCAACATGTTGCACGCAATAAAGATATTTTTCAACAATTCTTTAAACCCTTTTTACACACAAACAGTTCTTACATTCTTGACGCACTATGTAGATAGTTCTCTTAGTGGGTCTCTTCACCTCCACTTCTCATAGGTCTATATACGTGTAACTGACACAATCGGGACCGAAGAATTGCTAGCCATCATCTTCAGTTCTTCTGTTAAACATCAAATTTGGCAAAATTTTGATGGCCGCAATTCTTGGAGAAGCCCCTGAATAACTCCTGGTCTTTATTACAAAGAGGAAGAGCAGGAGTTATCAGGGCACCGATGTCCACATTTTGTTTACTTGCCTGTAAAAAGAAACACAAATGTATAAGTAATGTAGACAAGTGTTATTTCCTTCAATGTTAAAAAGTGTCCTGTTACCAGATGTTAGAGACTAAATTAAGGTTAATAGTGATGATATGTGATGTGTTAAGTGTCTGATTTAGATAATTAGACATTAAAATACAGCACATCAGTGTTACCTCTGAAACAAGACACTGTCATATAAAATAATATATGTCTGTGAAAGTGACAAACATTTTAGGTATGCCGTGTGAAACATACAACATAAAATGCCTGTGTGGAGGTCATGTCCCTTCATTTGTTCATCTATTAATACATATACTTATAATAATTTATTAATTATCCTGTACAGTGGAGATGCAGACAGTGGCCCATAGCTACCGAGCTACACTGCATTACACCCCAGAAGAAAATAATCTTCAATTTCAACCCCGAATTTTAAACATATTTAAACATATTCATTTGTTATTTTAATTGTTTCATATTAAAATATCACACTACCAACTTCATCGATTTGAAAATAATTATATTATTAAAGTCGTACCAACAGCGCGGAAGCTGCTGTTGTTTTTGTGGTTGCAAGAATTGTGTTGGAAACAATGAGGCACCAATGTTATAAATAACTCAGTATGAAATGTTAGTAAAGAAAACCTGTCAACACAACTGTTTGTTTCAAATTAAACCTAACTACAGCAACATTTTTCGGCTTGAGGTGTGGAGACATCTTCAGGATATATCTACAAACTATATAGGCCTCAGGAGTGATAGTATTAAGCTGTACTATATTAATAATTGGCCGAGATAGCGTAGTCGGTATAGCGACTCGCTATGAGCTGAATGGTCCGGGGATCGAATCCCGGTGGGGGCGAGATACCCAGCACCCGTCCAGATGGGCCCTAGGGCCGACACAGCCTCCTGTACAACGGGTACCAGGTCATTCCCGGGGGTAAAGCGACCGGGGCGTGGCGTTGACCACGCACCCCCATCTTGCGTCGAGGTTAAAGAAAGAGTAGAGCTATACCTCTACTCCCCCTCTGGGCCGTCATGGTCTGTTCTACGGTGAACTTTAATTATATTAATATTATCTTATAGGATATTTACGTACTGGCGCCTAACGGAAGTCGCAAGTGAGTGGTTGTTTGTGTGGATATGTGGTTTCTATTCGGATATCAGACATTTCAAGCTTTTGCCATGTCCTGCTTTGGCCAGTGAAGGATGCCAGAATATTGCTGCTGTATGCAGTGGCAGTTTTTGTGTGTCAGATACAGTACAAACCTATACCAGTTTAAGATCAGTTACACTGAAATTGTTAGTTGATTTGGTGACCAATTAGTATGAAGTTGTAACACAAGTTTCTACGTAATTATGGCGGGTGATAACATGTTTTAACAAAGAGATGTCCAGAAAATATGTGGAATATGACAGGAAATTGTAGTCATTTAAAAATCCAGTAATATACATTCACAATATCAGCTTAAAATTATCCAGTCTTCCCACAAGCACTTGAAATATTTCTCTGATATCTGCAGTAACTCCACATAGAAGCAGGCATCATTCACTGTTACACCCCCTCGCCACGGTGAGGCACAGGACCTGGAGGGGGGATATGTAACCCTGCGTCATGCACAGGATGTCATATCCACATCCGAGACACTAGTCCAGATAGGGATGTGATGCTATCTGGAATTCGTGTTTTCGAGCTAAAGTAATATAGTGGTGGAACACAGAACTATTACAAGAATATTTTCTGGCTGACTGAATAATAGAAATGTAATTAAAATAAAATAACCTAAATTTAATACTCTTAAGTAATTAATATAGAATATGCTGTGATGTTAACTAACTAACTTATTTACTAACTTACTTAATAACTTACAACCTTACTTACTAACTAACTTACTTAGTAACTTACTAACTAATTTACTTACTAACTTATTAACTAACTTACTTACTAACATACTGATTTATTGGCCAGTGTGGCCCTGAAAAGGGCCGTTTTGGCCATAAAAGTGGATGGTTTGGCCCTGAAAAGGGCCTATGTTGCAAATCAAACGGCCGGCGTGGTCATAAGTATTGCCGGTGCCTGTGGTCGCACTGGTGGTGGTGCTCGGTCTCTGTTCTGTCTGTCTCTCTTGAGGCCGTTGTTCCTGTGGACAAACCGTAAATATTCTAATTAGAAAGCTAAATGCCACCATTATCCAGGAGAGGTGGTAAGAAATTGTAGTGAAAGTGCTGTGGATTTTACGTGTGTTAAACCTGTTTTACACCCAAGTGGTACTTACATTCTCGTCACACTACTTAGACAGTTCTCTTAGTGGGTCACTTCACCTCCACTTCTCATAGGTCTATATAGATGTAACTAACACAGTCGGGACTGAAGAATTGTTATCCAGCATCTTCATTCCATCTTGGTGAAACATCAAGTTCAGTGAAATATCACTGATGACAATTCATACAGGAGAACCCCCTAAATAACTCGTCTGCATGAAACACAGGCAGAGCAGGGGTTATGAGGGCATTCTTCCTCGGACCATTCACTTTACTTCTCTGTAAGGAGAACAAAGAGAAATGTGTTAATTCCTTTAATGTTTCCCAGCTGTGCAGAAAATAGCCCTAAATTGCACAGCCGTTAATCTTCACTAGCCATGCACTGCCACACATTGCAGTCTCTCAATATGGTACTAATACCTGTGCCCCAATTTGGAATAGCGCTGCAGTACTGTAAGAGTTAGTCTGCTGTTACCAGACATTACAGACTAAATTAAGGTTAATAGTGATGATATGTGATGTGATGTGTTAAGTAACTGATTTGGATAATTAGAACTTAAAATATAGCACATCAGTGTCACCTCTGAAACAACTTACGTAAAATAATACGTGTCTTTGAAAGTGACACAGGCATTTTAGGTCTGCTGTGCAAGCCGTGTGAATTACACAACATAAAATGCCTGTGTAGAGGTCATGTCCCTCCTTTTGTTCATGTATTAGTACATATACTTATAATAATGTTTTAATGATCCTCTAAAGACGAGATGCAGACAGTGGCCCATAGCTACTGAGCTACACAGCATCACACTCCACAAGAAAACAATCTTCAATTTCAACCCCGATTTTTCTGACTCATACATAAGTATCATTTCAGTTTCTGGTTTTAGTTTTCAGTACAAAGCGTTACCAAAATGCCCTCATGAAGTGTGTCACTAAGGAACAAACTGGGTGAATCTTCCCACGGAGAAATATATTTAGAAACAAATATGGCAGATAGCCAGTTCTTCATAACTGTCTACACAATTTACATTTGAAATGAATACAACTATCACACTTGTTTCCAGAAGAAGTTAAAAACTTTCATCTAGCCTGCTAAAATATAGTAGCTGATCCGCATTGATATGCATTTTATGCTGTGAAATAGTATGAGTTTTTATACCAACTTAAAAACACTTCACTCAGTACATGATGTGCTTACATACATGTACACTTACAATACACACACACAGGTACATATCAAGTTTTATCACTTTGTGACAGTGTGCTTGCTATAATACTGTTATTACCCTCACTAACTTCTGATCTTAATGCCAACTGCATATGACAAGAAATTAATGCAGAGTCTGTTCTACTTACTTTCACAATTTGCGGTCGGATGGGTGGTTGCACTTGTTTTTTTGCCAGCTCTTCCCAGCGCATGCCCTTAAAAAATGGGTGGCTTCTTATTGTTTGGTCAGCTGTCAGTCTCTGTGCAGGGTCCTTGTTCAGAAACTAAAAACAAAAGCAAAGAATTAATGCACTTGCACTCCACTCACTGCAGCTTTGCTCCTCACAAATGTTTGTAAACAAACTGTCCATAACTGATGTACAGTATTAATAGCATAGCACGAAGTTCAGTTTTGTTGCAGCATTCAAGGCATATCGTTGTGCACAATATCACAGAGTTGACTTTTATAACACCAATTATGTAAACACACAACAGTATTATTGATATAATTATGAATAATGTAATTCACTCTTATAATTAGTTAATAATGCATATAGTGTGAAATGCAGACATCAGTTACTTGAACATTTTGTTTATTTTTCCCTCAGACAGTGCCAATTACAGTTGTGTACCTTTCAACACAACAGTCCTGATTTTAAACTAGTTTTCACCATAATAGTGCCACCTACAATGTAAAATTTTACACAGGTAAGCATGGGAACTGTGTACATTATTTTATCATTTATGGACAGTAAATCAACCTCTGGAAAAGGTGCAACAAGGAACTACGGTTTCTATGGACATCAGACAGTGTACTATAAGCAAGTTTAAAGCAGGTGACAAGCACAGTTCTAAGGCCAGCAATTCACACACCCATCAAAACATATAGTGTTACATACATATCGAAGAGCCCCACATTTACACAGAAAAATGTGTGAGAACTTTCTGCCTGTGTGAATTTAGCAGGGAGAACAAAGATGTTTCAGTGTCAAATATCTGTGTTTAGCATGAATGTCAACACAGACTAATGTGTGATATGTTAATTACATTAGACCTTATAATACAAATGTTAAAAAGCTATCCCTATACAGGCCTGGACAGGCCCTAAGTGCTATAGGAGGTTGAGGCTTCCAGGATTTCTAGACAATTGGCAGATGAAGGTGACAAGGTTGTCAGCCCTACGCACTGGCCGTCTTTATCCCCAAGGAGATATCCCTGATACTCATTTCTGTTAGAGGCTGAGTCACCCCAGGGCCATAGTGCAGCAGGAAGGATTAAGTCAACAAAAAATCTCAATGACCCCATTGGGAATCGAACCTGTGCCCTTGGCTTGTAGCACAGTGACACAGTTCATTATAAGCATTAACTGAGCAGCTTTGTGATAATATTGTGATAAAAGTGTAAACATCTGTTCATCATTTTAAGGATCTGCCTTGCATCCTGGTACATACAGTGTGTTGAAGTACATGTTGGCAATGTCTAGGTAGGAGTATTGTGAGATTCATTTGCACATCATGTATCCTTTAGTGACAAAAGTTTCTCAGTTCACATTATAACGGTATAAAGTGAAGTAAGAGAGATTGAATGCATATTTTATAGAGATTGTGAAAATTAATCTGAAAAAGTTTAAATGAAGCAGAACCTGAGTGTCAGAATGATGATCTTTCGCTAGGGAATCCCATATGTTACACAAACAACACCCAAAATATATGTAACTTTGTACAGATCTAGAGGCACAACATTCTTTAAATTTAATTTAATAACAATAAACTCTGTGTCCCTAAGTGTGGATAAAATTGCATAAAAGAGATGTAATGGTAACTTTTTAATGCCCGAGTTTTGATATTAATAGTACTTACCCCTTCCAGTATGGACAAAGCCTCCTTGGACAGCCATTCTGTGTACCAGATGTCATCGTAGGCGATGGAGTCGAGCACTTCATAGTCATCACGGGGCTTGAAAGGTCGAACACCAATCAACATCTCATATATTGTTATTCCTAAGGCCCACCAGTCAATTTCATGTCCATACTGCAGTTCTAGAGCCATCTGCAGATACCACAGAACAAAATCAAACAATTAGTTTAATTCAAATTTCTACCTATTTAATACCAAACATTAAACTTACTTTAAAAAGGATAACAACATTAACACAAAATTACAAATTGCTGATCAAGATACAAAGCAGTCATATTTAGTTACCTCTGGGGCCATGTAATCACGGGTTCCACAGAAACTTTGGGTCCTTGTCGTTGCAAACATTCCTTGGTTTGCTAGGCCAAAATCAGTGACCTTGATGTGGCCATCTTTATCCAGCAGGACATTTTCCGGTTTCAGGTCCCTGCATATCAAAGACACATTCATATAATTAGTGCAAGTTTCTAGAGTAGTTTTCAGTATTATGATGCAGTTCAAACTATCAGATAACAAAAGTGCACTATGTCACAACATGTTTCAGGGCAGGAATATATGTACAAACTATTAATGGCAATATGAGTTATTGCAGAAATGAATTTTATGGTGACTTGCAATCTGCAACATTCATTATGAACACTTTCATGGCCAGACCCTCACAAAGCAGGCATGTAACATCAAACATGTTGCTGTGCACGTGTGAACAGCAAGGCTGAAATAGTAACTATAAAGTTCACACATCACCATCTGTATTGTGTGTGAACATTAGGCCGATCTGGTGGAAATCATTTCAATGTCTGGCATATAAAAAGTCACGAGTTGCCTACCTGTGCACAATGCCTTTTTTATGTAGGAACTGGACAGCGAGAGCAATCTCAGCTGCTTAAAAAGTGGCAACTGGCTGGCTGAATCTCTGTAGAAGCTGCAGTAGGGACCTCAGGTCACCTCCATGTGCCAACTCCATTACAAAGAAGAGATGTGCCTGTAAATACGGCACCACAGTTATTATTATACCATACACAGTTCCAAACAACTTGACTTCTCCTGTTACATTTAGTTCTTCACAAGTTATAATTTAAATGGTACATAGGATGTAACGAAGAAGGTTAAGAAAAAAGCATTTTAAGAAACTATATTTATTTATTTCATGATTCATAAATTGATGCTATGTCATCTGGAGTCATTTAGATAACATGCAGTCAGGATTCACAGGACGACCTTAGAATGAGAGTAAAGAAATGTGGGAGGAACATTTAGACCTATGTAAAGATATCCATGCTAGAAATTTCATTAAGGGATAACCTCCCATTTGATATTCAAACTGACCTCCAATACATGAAACAGGAGAGTTAAACACTGCACTGCAAATATTAAGTGAAACATTGTGTTCACTCTGAATTCAACTATGTGCACAAACATCATAACTACTGTAGCATATAAAATTACTTACTTATTCTAATATCTGTAAGCACTGTAACTTGCTGTTACTAAGTAAAATGTCAACACATACTTTTAATGCACTGTGTATATAGTACAAGTTACACATTACAGCATGTGTGTGAATTGTCTGTAGCAGCAACATCTGTGTGTACTATTTAAATGTAACTGTTTGTGATCAGTAATCAAAACATTAAATATTACTTCTGCTATCAGATGATCCAGTGTAGTGTGACTGCTAACACAACAGTAACAATTGGTCAGATGCATAGACAAATTATGAAATGTTCATACGCATGGTAAAGTTCAACATCTGTGACCATTCAAAATCATGAAACAGATTTAGAAATCTGGAAAATTACCTCTGTCTGGAAGCTTGAGAACAGACTGATGCAAAAGGGATGTCCATAAACAAGGTTAAGGATATCCCTCTCTGCCATAACAAACTCAACACTGTTGTCCTTGATGATATCCCTCTTCTTCAGAACCTTGACAGCATACAGTCCTTCCTCATGCTGAGGTGTGCCTGCTGACTTGCTTTCTGCAAGAAGGACCTTGCCAAAGCCACCCTGGCCCAATACTCTGAGGAACGTGAAATCATTGAGGGAAGTTCCTTCATTGTGGTCATTTCCTTTTTGTGGTTCAGTACGGTTAGCAGCCGGCTGGGAATTGTGTGCTGATTGTTTGGCCTGTAATAAAAATAACAAATATATACCACACATTCTTGCGCATTTCAAAATGTAATTCTGGGAATCTCAATACTTGGGATTTTTTACGAGAATACATATCCTTGATAAGAACATGTGTGGGGGAAATGTCTGTAACAAACAAAGAGTGAAGGCTCGAAAATACATAGAGTTATCCTCAGTAAGGGACAAGCAGAGCAGGTAATCACAACAGTAGATAATTCAAAAACATAGAAATATCTAGTATCCATTTTGCATGCAACCCTTCAAAATATTTCTCTATTATATCTTTCTGGAATACTTAATCTATGCTAACAATCTTCTTTCCCCGTTTCTTTAGCATATCTGACTATATACTGCATCTGTGCAAGACGGCAGTAGACCAGAATGGTCCTCAGTACAACCATTCAGCTTCACAAAGCGTGACGCTGTACCCATTGGCTCTCTACATTTCTGTGTGGCCTGGGGCCTAGACATAGGTACAAATTTACATTTTCATGTCACATTCTGTTTTGAATATAATGCTTGTGGACTATAGAATATGTTGTGTGCCTCTGAAACATTTAACATGTTACCAACATAGGTATGGCTGCAGCATGCCATGTGATGTGTTCATACAGACTAGCACTGAAGTTTCATGCAACCATTGCATTTATGGACATTGTTACGCGTCTGAATGTAGCCACTCATTTTGTCTAGATAAACGTCACTGTGGTTTCAGGAAGTTAAACCAGTATCAAGGGAGTAATAAAACAGATTAATATGGCAGGGAGGCCCACAACTTGTATGTGGGATATCCCCAGCTTTCAAACGGTATAAAAGAGCTTCAAAAAACTTCACTTATTAACAGAAGTATGACAAAGCAACATATTTAATGTGGCAATTACAGCCAAAGTAACAGGGAATCTTAAAGCTGTTTTCTTTAAAGAAGTTTGATGTCACTGCAGGCACGGGTAAACAGCAAATATAGAGTAACGTATATACCGTATATTCTCGAATCTAATCCGCACCCGAATCTAATCCGCACCCAGTTTTTGGCGACTTCTTAAACGAAAAAAGTTAGTTCGCGATTCTAATCCGCACCTTTCCTTCAACCACCCCTTGCCCACGGGGCGACTGATTGAATAATATTGGATGTTACCAATGCGTTAAAATCCGACGCTATGCCTGTGGCCGATGAGTCATACCGACAGAGGCGGGGCCTTTCTCAACAGACGTGCGCAATCTCGTCTGAAGCCAGCTGATCTTAGTTGTTGAAACGTGGGAGGTGCTTGTTCCATTGTCGTGTACCGTAGTTATGGAAGAGGGAACCTGAAATCTAAACGACTCTCATATACGGCAAAGTTCAAACGTGAAGTTATTCGGTGCGCAGAGGAGAATGGAAACCGCAAAGCCGCTGCAATTTTTGGAGTTGATGAAAGCAACGTTCGATTATGGCGGAAACACAAGGCAGCGATCAGCGGGTGTGACGCAGCTCCTTCAGAAGTGGCGCGGTGGGTGTCGGCTGCATGGAAAGCCATCCCGGAGAGCATTATCGTCAGATCTTTCAAGAAGTGTTGCATAAGCAATGCTTTGGACGGAACCGAAGATGACATTGTATGGGAGGACGATGTTGAAGATAAAGATGATAGTGACTGGGTGGAGAGCACGGATAACGATTCAGTTATGAGTGATGACGGCGAGTCTGATGAATAATAAATTATAATAATAAATAATAAAATAATATATTATTGTATTGTTCTTACGTTGTTTATTAATTACGTTATTGTTATATTGTACAGCAGCTCAATCATTTTTCCAAAATCCAGCTCTAGACCGCGAATCTAATCCGCACGCGAATCTAATCCGCATCTGATTTTTTAGCCCTCTAAAACTGTAAAAGAGGTGCGGATTAGATTCGAGAATATACGGTATTTACATTGCCAATCACCAGTATACAAAATTTCTTCAAGTTGTTTCTTGAAATGCATTGATGTGTACAGAATTATTTTGCGTTTGAATTTTCTCTACAGAATTTCGAAAAATAATCAACTAAGAAATTCATGAAAATCCGTCCAGTGGGAGCCGATTTGTTCCAAGCGGACAGACATGACGAAGCTAATAGTCACTTTTTCAATGGGATCACGCCTAATAAATGCTGTCTGTACTTAAAAATGTACGCAAAATTTAATTCCCTGTGTGGCTGAAAGTAGAATATTTTAATAATATACTGTATTAAATTTGTATTGTATATTTTGTACTTACGTTTCGCTTCTTCCAAAATTTAAGTTTCTTCAGGATGCCCATTTCGATGTTAAATGGATCTTAAAGTTCCTTAAACTGTTTTTCAGAAAAAAAAAAGATAATGGAAAGTGAAAATAGGAAAAGAAAATTTAAAATAATAATGATGTAATGAAGAAATGAAAATATTATAAACACAGGTTTCTTAGACAGCATTATTTCTCTCCAAGTCACCAACTCACACACAACACGTCTAACTCCGATGGATGTTTCCAACCACAGATTAAAGTTTACTCGTAAATTATTCCATAATGTGCTGGGTATTTGTTTTAATCAAAGGAGTGTGATGAGACTGAGTCCCATGGTACTGTAACATCACATGGGTTGGTTGTACACCTTGGACAGTGGATGAGTATGAACAATGGATGTAATGATAAAATATTCTGCTGTCATCATTGACCTTCTAGACCATTTATGTGATAAAACTGCATATTGTTTCAGTAAAATTTGTCAGGCAAGCTGTATTTCGAACACATAAACATCTACAAATGTTGGAAACATAAAAGGATGACTGTATTATTATTGGAAATACATTGTTTGTATAGTGTATGTATTGTATTCAGCACATATTTTGTTTGTAGGCACAATTCTTTCTCATTTCTGACACGAATAGTCCTATAGGTCTTAACTCTTCTGGGATGTTGCGTGGTGCTGTTAGTAGTTTGTTACCACCTACGAACCAATGCGACACAACATCCCAGAACAGTGAAAACCACAATGGCACTGTGGCAGAACCCCAAGTCTTACGGGACTATTGCTTCAGAGCTGAATCCCAGACTGCAGAGGACACAAAAAATTATACAAACGTTAAAAAATATTTCAGTTGACCTTTTTCAATGTGAGAATTGAAGTTCTCACAGTGGATAATGATTCCAGTTGTCTGTGATGTGACTGGCATCATACCTATATACCATTGTACATCGTACTATATTCCAGAACACTGGAATACTGACCATCTTCCATGTTTTTTATTCCCATTTTCAGAAGTTCATTTTACAGTAGTTTTCACATTATATGTTTGGACTTAGTGTCCCAAAATGACATGTTTCAGTTTTAACCAAGGTGTTTTTAGAGGGGTGTATTGTATCATCTCTCACAGCTCTTCATAAATAACTCATCTGCAAGCACAAATGTTCCCCAAATGTTAAAATAATTGACAGCCTATGTTCTAACTTAGTACAGGTTTGTAATAACAAAATGGTTCACCGATCATAGAGTGAAGATATTTAAACTAGTGAACCTACTGTTGAAGATAAATGACATATCCACATGGCAACAAACAATTAAAGTGACAATCACTTATGTAGGGAGTTCATGAAACACTTAACACAAGAGATGTGATTCTGCACCATGGAACACTACTCGTGACTCAAAGTTCGTTACTTTGCTCACAATACAACTATGACCCTCCTATTCAAGATATAATGTACATCACTTAATGCTGCCTTCCTCTGCTACTGAAGTATATTAAATAAGTATAATAGTAATTAGTAAATGATCTGTGAACTTTTCCTTTAACTATATTAATATTACCTTATAGGATATTTACGAACTGGCGCCTAACAGAAGTCGCAAGTGAGTGGTTGTTTGTGTGGGTGTGTGGTGACAATTCGGATATCAGATAGTTCGAGCTTTTATCGTGTCCTGCTTTGGCCAGTGAATGATGCCAGTTAATATGGCTGCTGTATGCAGTGACACGTTTTGTGTCAGATACAGTACAAACCTATACCAGTTTATGATAAGTTGTACTGAAATTATTAGTTGATTTGGTGACCTAATAGTATAAAGTTTTAATACAAGTTTCTACGTAAATATGGAGGGTAATAACGTGTTTTAACAAACAGATATCCAGAAAATTGTGGAACATGACAGAAATTTAAAAGTCATTTCAAAATCCAGTAATATAAATTTTACAGCAGCCTCACATAGAAGCAGACACCATTCACTGTTACACCCCCTCGCCACGATGAGGCACAGGACCTGGAGGGGGGATATGTAACCCTGCGTCATGCACAGGATTTCATATCCACATCCGAGACACTAGTCCAGATAGGGATGTGATGCTATCTGGAATTCGTGTTTTTGAGCGAAAGTAATGTCATAGTGCCGGCACACAGAATTACTTACAAGAACTCTTAAGTAATTACTACAAAATATGTCGTGATGTTAACTAACTTACTTTCTAACATATTATACTAACTTACTACTAATTATTACTACCTAACTTAGTTAATAACTTACATACTAACTTATTTACTACCTAACTTACTTAATAACTTACATACTAACTTACTAACTTATTTACTAGGTTACTTATTAACTTACTAACTTATTCACTACCTATCTTACTTATTAACTAACTAACTTATTTATATACTTATATAACTTACTAAATTATCTTACTAACTTACTTATTATACTTACTACTCTTACTTAGTTGACTAACTTACTTATATTAAATTTACTACTAACTTATTTAATAACTAACATACTAACTTACTTACTACCTAACTTAGTTAATAACTTACATACTAACTTATTTACTACCTAACTTACTTAATAACTTCATACTAACTTATTTACTAAGTTACTTATTAACTTACTAACTTATTTACTTATACTTACTATTAACTTACTACTTATTTACTAAGTTACTAACTTATTTACTAACTTACTTACTGACATACTTACTTATTAGTAACTTACTTACTAACGTATTTACTAACTTATTATTACTAACTATCTTACTTTCTAACTTACTTACTAAAAAGCACTGGTGTGGCCCTAAAGAGGACCGATGTTTTCCTAAACTTACTTACTAACTTACTTACTAACATACATACTAACGTCCTAGAATAATTCACCATCGCTGTCCTAACAATAGTCGATGTCGACGACCACTTCTGCAACAGAAACAGAGTAATGTTGTGTTAGTTTTAAATGGGAATAATTTGGGAAACCTAAGCAGAGATGTAAGAAAATAGTGCATGGATATTAAACAAACAGTGTTTAACTGTGTGGACTGTGATGACCTGGCTCATTGGGTGACTTGTAATGTCCTGTTAACATATATTGACAGTAGTACTATTGCTGTGTGATTCAACTAGGTGATTTAGTGGGGCACTAAGTACTGACTTGCTAACCTAAAATACTACTTACCTATCGGAGAGAAGTTCATCATACACTAGCAGCAACATAGATTCCAACTCCACACTGCAAATAAGACAAATCACCTTTAATATTACACCCAAAACACACCACACTTTTACATGGTTTCCTTAGACAGTAAGCAATACAATTATATGACAAGGAGTTTCTGCAGAAATGAAATCCTACCTCGCTACTGCTCATATTTCTAGGTCTGCATTGTCTTAGATATTTACATTATCATTTTATTTTACTTCTGTGATCAAATTATTCAGTGCATTATGTGTCAGACATAACCTCAGTTTCACACAGTTACCATGTCAGTAACTTTGTCTGACAAACATCATGCATGTGTGCAATTGTGCATAAACATACACGTTTACAAGACCTAAGATTACAGACAAGCAATAAACCCTACTCAAATATCAGTCTGTGCATTAACTTACCATGACGAGGAAGACCTTGTGCCACGAAGATGCTGGCTTGTGTTCAGGTTCATAGCTGAAACAAAAAATAACAGAACAAAAATGTTAGTTTGTTATTCTGATTTACAGTATTACAGTTATAAGGTTAAACTAACTCTCTGAAACAAAGAACTTGTTGACAAGCCGACAGTCATTCACCTGTTCCACAATTTTCCCACATTTTATGGAACCCAAACACTCGTTATCCTGTTACATATTTTCATAACCTTAGTCTTTGCTTTGTTGATCCTAAGTTTGTATTTGCTTAAAACTTTTTCTAGTATCTGTAACATATTCTTCATATCTTTCTCTGAATCCGCAAGGATCGCAATGTCATCTGCAAATCGTATACTATGTATCTGCTTCCCATTTATGTGGATACCTTTTGTCTTCTGTTTCATCATAGTAATTGCTTCTTTATTTCCATTTATCTCAATTATCGTGTTTTGGGACCTATATGGGTCGTCTATCCTTCCAGTCTAAACCCACTTCCTTCATTGTACAGTCCTGCTAATGAACATAATCTTGATCAGTCTATAAAAACATTTTCTGTGATTTATGTACAGTCCTGCTAATGAACATAAATCACAGAAAATGTTTTTATAGACTGATCAAGTGATTTAGAATTCCATTTCTACGGTTCGTTATTCCAGAACTGCCAGTTTCTGCAAACTGAGCCAGCTAAGGCCTGCAACTTGCCGATGTACAGTGGACATTTCTCTGGTTACCTCAACACAGTGTGAACAACTGAGTGGAAACACAAATATCGTCTTGAAATAAGAGCGTGTCAAAATAACCGCACTTGATAACCTACATTGATTTTATATGTTGTAACTTACCTGTTCTCCGTCTGGACAACAGCGTCGCCACTGAGGTTCTCTTCAACCTCAGTGCTGGCATCACAACTCAGGTTAAAGTCCTGTGACTCAACCTGAGTGCTGGCATTGCAACTCAGGTTAAAGTCCTGCGACTCAACCTGAGTGCTGCCATCGCAACTCAGGTTGAAGTCCTGTGACTCAACCTGAGTGCTGGCATCGCAACTCTGGTTAAAAAAGTCCAGTGACTCATCCCAACTCGAGACCTCTGATCCAACCAGATTGCTGAAACTGCTACTCAGGGTATCTGTAGACAATGATCCTTGGAAGATGTTTGCAGCGTGCTGTAACATTGATCACATCGTGTGTAAGTTTGTGCCTTTATCAGTGGCAATGTTTTAATATTAATGTTATGTAATTATTCTAATTATTACTTTATATTTCTATTTCATTGCGTCCCTTTCCGTTCAATAACACGATGTTGTAGCTAAGTCTGGAATTGTTAGCCCTCCCTCTTAATAGTACATCCATCAATACGGATTTGTTATCTACACAGTTTGATACGTTAACTGCATTCACAGAGTCTCTAGGTTTGGTTTTAATTTCATCCTGCAATATCTTCACTATTAATTGAGCAGATTTCAGTTCAATTAAAATCACTTTTAGATCATCCTTCATTTTAAAACACTTTTCACACGAATTTACATCGTTCTCACTGTTATTTTGATCCAAGTAACGAGTGCTAATATTCAGCAAAACATCATCCGACGCCATCTTGTACAGCGGCTTGTCACGCAACCAGTAACATATCCCCATTTTGAAGTTAATATTTCTATACTTTGTACTTACCTTCTGGTCCTTTAAAGATTTGTTGCGTCTTCTTCTCCAAAACTTGAACTTCTTCCACCAACCCATTTCCGTATCGTATGTATCTGTACAATGTTTCCCTTAAAACACGTATCTGACAGCAGTGCGTACGTCTCTACTCCTACACTTCTAAATGCTTTCTGTGGCGCACCACAACGTCCGTTCTCCAGCAGTCTCTTATATAGGTTCAGGCAATCGTGACGTCACTTAGTTCCACCAATCACACGCCGTTTACTGCTGGCGTTGCTTAGCAACACTAGCCACGCCCTCTGTTTACCAGGAACAGTTGAAGACGTAATCAAGTTAAAATTGAAATTAAAACCAATTTGATGCACCTTCACTATTCAATTTTAATTTATACAAGATGCACGGTGAATACAATATTAAATACGTAATCAAGTGTTTATAGCGGTTGCTGCGCAGGTTGTGTGCGTTCTCGAAACTTGCAAAGTAAACGTTGTTTAGGCGCGTTCTGAAAGAAAGCGAAGAGTTTGGTGACCGGATAATTGCGCACAGATAAAACCCCACTGTCACAAATGCTCACAGGAGAAATACCCACACCGATTAATGCTCACACGGATATATGCTCACATTGATAAATGCTCACACGGATAAATGTTGACATTGATAAATGCTCACACGGGCGAATTGTCACACATGAAAGTACGCACATAGAAGAATTCTCGTTTTCACAATACTATCAAGTAATGCAGTCTCAAAAGAGCGTGAAACCGGGATCTTACGCAGACACACTAACCTCTTCAGCAACGGGTGACATTGAATCTTTAACGAAGAAAGACATCATTGTTTTTTGGGGAGGCACTAACGACGTTAGGAAAAATAATTCCCGAGATTCGTTTAAACACATAGTAAAATTTGTGGAAATTAATAGTCATACGAACATCATTGTAATGAGTGTCCCACAGCGACACGATTTATGTGATTGGTCTTGTGTTAACCCTGAAGTGAAAACATTTAATAGAAATTTGGTGAAACTTATGAAGTCTTTTAAGCATGTTACAGTGACAAAAGTACAGCTACAGAAGAAATTTTTTATTAGACAATGTCTCACACACTAACGTACGCACAGAGAAAAATTCTCACATTCCCAATACTATCAAGTAATGAACTCTTAATAAAGCGTTATGTGAATGCTATGAAGTACGGTTCAGTTTAGGGTATCCGTGTCGACCGCTGTCGAAACGGATACCCTAAACAATACCACAGCCCCGACAGGCACCCACAGTCACAGATTATCTGGATTTCCTACGGAGTAAAGAGCTGATACACATTGTGCGAGTTTATAGCTGTACTGTCTAGTGAGTGTTGTGTGCGTTCTCGAAACGTGCAAAGAAAACCTTGTTTATGCGCGTTCTGAAAGGACACGAAGAGCATTTTATTATAAATAACTGTTGAAATGTAACAGACGCAATTAAAAACTGCCGAAAGTACTATCCTATTTACGGCCCTAAATACATCAGAATTAATGGTATGTATACTTACTGTATGTTACTACAAAGTCGTAAACATGAATTACTAATCAGTTTTTATTGTTTAATTTTCGCTCTGTATACTCTCTCTGTAATCGTTAAAGATTCGTTGACGTCTCTGTATAGCGGGAAACATGAATCGATTATCGATATTTTGAGACCACAATGGTTGCTAGGTTCAGTAAAATTCGTAATATTTGAAATTGTGGGTAGATTGTCTATGTATGCGTGAATTACGAACTTTTAATTGTGTGGGCTCAATATACAGGTAGCATATTAAGCAGAGTTCGTATTATTAATAGGTGTGAGGAGAATGTCGGATATTAGAACTGTAATATTTTTGCTCTGCCAGCATCTCAGGCTTTCGTTTAATTTGAACGTGTAACTAGAACACATCAGACTGTGGAAACTGTTACTGTTAAAGAATTTCTTGATCAGGTGAATAAATTTTCAGGGAGGATCCTGAACCTTACAGTCAGCTGTTGTTAAACAGTTAATTGAATTATGAAATACACGCATAGCTTAAGAGTTGTGGCATGTTGGCCGCCGTTTCAATGTATTGACAGTTTTATTAATGTTAAGAAAATGAAAGGTAAGACTTTATTTTTCACTGTTATACAAACACCAGAAGAAAATTAAATGTGTGTAGAGTAAAAGTCCATTTATCCAGAATTTTATTTACTGGAAAGTTCACTCTAATGCCAAATTTTTGTGTAGAGTCTGTTGTGATTTCCACATCTCTCTATTTTTCCAATAATTTAACTTCAGTAATTAACACATTGCTTTTTCTGGGAGGCAGTAAATGGGGTGCTGTACATTTTATAGTGTGAAATGTGTGAATATGTTCTCTTTTGTTGTATTTCTTCATCTCAGCTCATACTACAATTGTTTGTGTTACTCACCCCTCTATCTATTGGCATACACTATTCCTTAGTGATGCTTCATAAAACTTTACTGTTTTTTTTTATTTAAATGTACTTCATCACCACAGTGATATAATTTACTGCATCAAAATGATAAAAACAAATCACCAGCAAGTTGGCTCAAGACATGATAATACTGACTTGTATTTGGGAGGTGCCTGGTTTAAATGTTGGCTTGGACTGCAACAGTACTGATTTTTTTCCATGTTTTTCATCAATCCTTCCAGATAAATTCCTGGATAATGGCATGACTTATACAACAGCTGTTTCTTTCAACATTGTTTGTAAAACAGGGTCATACTGAAGGTTTGGTTCCACTGAGGCTGTATCTTTTGTAATTAAGCCTCAGGTAACTCTTCAGCATGCTTGTTTCAGCACCAGCAGTTACAAGTGCTTGACTGTACGTATATTTTATTTGGTGTGTTGTTTAAACGCACTGTCATTAGCTAAGATTGTATGATATCGGTTGTAGATGAGTGAGATATGTGTATGGAGCATTTGTGGAATGATACTGACAAAGGAAAACTGAAGTACTGGGAGAGAAACACTGTGTCAGTGGCATTTTATCTACCACAAATCTCTCGCAAGTGTAGTAGTTAGATTCATTGATGAAGATGCTTTCCAGTAAGATGCTGTGCCTTCACCATAATCTAGTTTATGAAGCATGTCAGTTCTAAATACAAACTCCACCTTTCAAAGAGGACTTCCTATAATAATTAGCCCCAAGGTTGTAGTTATCTATGCTTCTAATATCTAACTCAAGTTGATATAAGTGGTGTTCAGTTAAACAAATGTTGTGGGGATAATGTGGGTATGAAATCTCAACAATTCATTAGTTTTATATTTTAGACTACATATATTCTGATGGTGAACTTTAAGTGAAGTTTGTGAATCAGGTAGCATTGAATAAACATTATTAGTTGAAGATATCAAAGTATTTAACGTATGCAGAATATATGATCAACAGATGATGTGTTCCATTCAAATCTACACTGATGGTCCCAAACAATTTCATCTACACTTGAGTTAATGTTAGCACATCTTTTCTACGAGCTCCTTCACTGTTGAGGCAATTCTTCTTTATTCCTATTTAATTAATAAGTTAATGGATCTCAAAGTCACTGTCCTACCTCCTGCTTGATTTAGTTCTGCAAGAATTTGATAAAAAATTCGTGATTTATATGTTGCTCCACTTCATAAGTAATGAATTGTAATGATCATTTCATCATTGGTTGCTGTGTAGAAAGTCTGACATACAGAAAGTGTCATTAAATAATACACAGATAAATATAAGCACCCACCTGCATCTAGTGCAGACGTTAAGAGAGCATGAAGCTGTTACTCTTTCCCTTTTCAATAAAGTGCACTTAAAAAAGCAGTGTCAGCTTTAGCATTAACTTGAAAGGAGAATTACTGTGTACAGTGACAAATCATCTCTTTATTATGATATCAATGTGGACACTCTTTGGCTCTGTCACCCTTTCTGCCTCCCTTACCTCCTCCAACATTGCACTGATTAATTGCTTTCTGTATGAACCTCTGTGATTTGAGCCAGATCTGTAAATTCTTGAAATTATAGTTTGGACCAGAGATGACTGTGTTAGTACCTTCCTTGCTGGGTGGTGTGGCAAAGGAATTGTGGTTTTATTAAATTATTAGCAGTTGCACCACCATGCAAGGGTTTTTTGTTTCTGTCATGTGTTAGGTATCAAGCTGTCAATCTGTGTTTGCATGCTGAACAACGGTATTGGTAATCTGGCGATTCACAAAAATATGTAACTATGTTCTGTTACTTATTCACCCATTATTTTTAATAACTTGTGGTTCATTACTTTGACTCTCCTCTAATGTTGAATGTGCAAGTTTCCCCTGCCATACGTTTCAACAGTTTCCCAAAATTCTTTGATCCATGTAAGTATGATTCTAAGGGCAGATGGGGCAAATAATATGTCAAGTATTATAGCCCAGGATAATAAAAATAACGTATAGAAAAAATATCAATTTATTTAGCATACCATTACAAGAATTTCAAATATTCATCACACTTACATTGAATAATGACTGTATTTAGAGCAACAGTTTACTTACAACATTTTTTACCTAATTATAAACTTAGAATTAACAACATTTTCTAATAATGTATACAACTTACAATTAAGGAAGGCCAAAAGTGGCCCATTGCATGTTCTACATTTCACCATACACAATGATCAGTTCCTGTATTTAGAACACTATGTGTATTAACAAAAATTTACAATAAATAATACAAACTACAATTAAAGAAGGACTGTCATGGCACATGCCATGTTCTACCAGACCCAGGTCCAGTAAATATTTTGTCCACTACATGGTGCACTGGCAGTGAGAGTGCAGATGTACTCTGTTGCTGCAGGAAATGTACTGTACGTGGTCAAGAGAGAATATGTTCTCTGTTTGTGGGAAATTTTTGAGCATTCTCCATACAGTCCCAATGTTGCACCGCGTGATTGCCACTTGTTTCTCCACCTCCAGGAACTTTTGGCTGTCCAGAGTCTGATGAGTGGCCAAGAAACAGAACATGTTGTGCAAGGCTTGACAGCAACCTTTTTTGAAGAAGGCATACAAAAGCTTGTTCCACGATGACAGGTGCCTAAATTTACATGACCACCATGTGGAGAGTAGTGTAATGTGGGTACCAACATGTTGCACGCAATAAAGATATTTTTCAACAATTCTTTAAACCCTTTTTACACACAAACAGTTCTTACATTCTTGACGCACTATGTAGATAGTTCTCTTAGTGGGTCTCTTCACCTCCACTTCTCATAGGTCTATATACGTGTAACTGACACAATCGGGACCGAAGAATTGCTAGCCATCATCTTCAGTTCTTCTGTTAAACATCAAATTTGGCAAAATTTTGATGGCCGCAATTCTTGGAGAAGCCCCTGAATAACTCCTGGTCTTTATTACAAAGAGGAAGAGCAGGAGTTATCAGGGCACCGATGTCCACATTTTGTTTACTTGCCTGTAAAAAGAAACACAAATGTATAAGTAATGTAGACAAGTGTTATTTCCTTCAATGTTAAAATGTGTCCTGTTACCAGATGTTAGAGACTAAATTAAGGTTAATAGTGATGATATGTGATGTGTTAAGTGTCTGATTTAGATAATTAGACATTAAAATACAGCACATCAGTGTTACCTCTGAAACAAGACACTGTCATATAAAATAATATATGTCTGTGAAAGTGACAAACATTTTAGGTATGCCGTGTGAAACATACAACATAAAATGCCTGTGTGGAGGTCATGTCCCTTCATTTGTTCATCTATTAATACATATACTTATAATAATTTATTAATTATCCTGTACAGTGGAGATGCAGACAGTGGCCCATAGCTACCGAGCTACACTGCATTACACCCCAGAAGAAAATAATCTTCAATTTCAACCCCGAATTTTAAACATATTTAAACATATTCATTTGTTATTTTAATTGTTTCATATTAAAATATCACACTACCAACTTCATCGATTTGAAAATAATTATATTATTAAAGTCGTACCAACAGAGCGGAAGCTGCTGTTGTTTTTGTGGTTGCAAGAATTGTGTTGGAAACAATGAGGCACCAATGTTATAAATAACTCAGTATGAAATGTTAGTAAAGAAAACCTGTCAACACAACTGTTTGTTTCAAATTAAACCTAACTACAGCAACATTTTTCGGCTTGAGGTGTGGAGACATCTTCAGGATATATCTACAAACTATATAGGCCTCAGGAGTGATAGTATTAAGCTGTACTATATTAATAATTGGCCGAGATAGCGTAGTCGGTATAGCGACTCGCTATGAGCTGAATGGTCCGGGGATCGAATCCCGGTGGGGGCGAGATACCCAGCACCCGTCCAAATTGGCCCTAGGGCCGACACAGCCTCCTGTACAACGGGTACCAGGTCATTCCCGGGGGGTAAAGCGACCGGGGCGTGGCGTTGACCACGCACCCCCATCTTGCGTCGAGGTTAAAGAAAGAGTAGAGCTATACCTCTACTCCCCCTCTGGGCCGTCATGGTCTGTTCTACGGTGAACTTTAATTATATTAATATTATCTTATAGGATATTTACGTACTGGCGCCTAACGGAAGTCGCAAATGAGTGGTTGTTTGTGTGGATATGTGGTTTCTATTCGGATATCAGACATTTCAAGCTTTTGCCATGTCCTGCTTTGGCCAGTGAAGGATGCCAGAATATTGCTGCTGTATGCAGTGGCAGTTTTTGTGTGTCAGATACAGTACAAATCTATACCAGTTTAAGATCAGTTACACTGAAATTATTAGTTGATTTGGTGACCAATTAGTATGAAGTTGTAACACAAGTTTCTACGTAATTATGGCGGGTGATAACATGTTTTAACAAAGAGATGTCCAGAAAATATGTGGAATATGACAGGAAATTGTAGTCATTTAAAAATCCAGTAATATACATTCACAATATCAGCTTAAAATTATCCAGTCTTCCCACAAGCACTTGAAATATTTCTCTGATATCTGCAGTAACTCCACATAGAAGCAGGCATCATTCACTGTTACACCCCCTCGCCACGGTGAGGCACAGGACCTGGAGGGGGGATATGTAACCCTGCGTCATGCACAGGATGTCATATCCACATCCGAGACTAGTCCAGATAGGGATGTGATGCTATCTCGAATTCGTGTTTTCGAGCTAAAGTAATGTAGTGATGTAAGTAATTCTGTGTTCCAAGAATGTTTTCTGGCTGAGTGAATAATAGAATATGTAATTAAAATAAAATAACCTAAATTTAAAACTCTAAGTAATTGTTGTGTGTTGTGTAAATGTTGTGATGTTAACTAACTCACTAAATTACTTTCTAACTTACTTACTAACTTACTTGCTAACTTACTGACTTATTTTCTAACTAACTTACTAAAGAGGACCGGTGTTGTCCTAAAATGGACTGATGTGATCCTAAAAGAGACCGATGTGGTCCTAAAAAGGACCCATGTAACCCTCAAAAGGAACGTTGTGGCCCTAAATAGGATAACCTAAATTTAAAACTCTAAGTAATTACTACAAAACATGTTGTGATGTTAACTAACTTACTCAGTAACTAAATTACTTACTAACTTATTAACTAACTTACTTCCCAACTTATTAACTTATTAACTAACTTCATTACTTCCTAACTTATTAAGTAACTTACTAACTTATTAACTAACTTATTAATTAACTAACTTACGGCTTTTTTTTTTTTTGTGGTGAAGGGCCCCGCAGCAAATGGCTTTTTTCCATTTTTCACTAACATACTTACTTACTAACTTACTTATGTACTATGCTCACGATTGCAGTAATTCACTATCCTTGCTTCACTCATAATATTTGATCTCGCCTTTCACTTCTGCAACAGAAACGGATTAATGCTGTGTTACTTTTAAATGGGAATAATCATTTGGGAAACCTAAGCAGAGATGTAAGAAAATAGTACATGGATATTAAACAAACAGTGTTTAACTGTGTGGACTGTGATAACCTGGCTCATTGGGCAATCTTGTCATCTCCTGTTAACATATGTTCACAGTAGTACTATTGCTGCGTGATTCAACTAGGTGATTTAGTCGGGCACTAAGTACTGACATGCTAACCTAAAATACTACATACCTATTGGACAGAAGTCCATGAGTACAGCAAAGGCAACACCAAGCACAGCTCCACCCTGAAATATAAGACAGAAATCACCATTAATATTACACCCAAAACACACCACACTTTTGAAATGATTTCCTTAGACAGTACGCAATACAATTATATAACAAGGAGTTTCTGCAGAAATAAAATCCTACCTCGCTACTGCTCATATTTCTAGGTCTACATTGTCTTAGATATTAACATTATCATTTTATTTTACTTCTGTGATCAAATTATTCAGTGCATTATGTGTCAGACATAACCTCAAAGTTTCACACTGTTACCATGTCAGTAACTTTGTCTGACAAACATCATGCATGTGTGCAATTGTGCATAAACATACAAGTTTACAAACCACTTCCTAAGACCTAAGATTAAAGACAAGGAATAAACCCTACTCAAATATCAGTCTGTGCATTAACTTACCACAACAAGGAAAACCTTCTGCCACGTTGAAGACACTGGCTTGTGTTCAAGATCATAGCTGAAACAAAAAATGACAGCACAAAAATATTAGTTTCTTATTCTGACTTACAGTGTTACAGAAGCCAGAGAGCCAAACCTTCGTAATGCTGCGTACGTAATTTTCACTTGAAATAAACTTAAATGTGACATCTGATTCTAGAAGGCATAAAAAAAAATTCAGGCAGCTAGGGTGGAATGTGGTTGCTGAGAAATACTGATATGCGCTTTATGCTTTAGAATAGTGTGAGTTCTCCCAGACCATCTTAAAAAAAAAAACAGTTTCTGAATACACAACCTAATTAGGTACATATGGACATGTATACTGATATGGCCCCCACTTACCTGTATGCCAAACAGTATGCAATATACAACACGGACTCACTCAATCTATATAGGGAACATGTGGAAGCACTGGTGGGGGAAATCTCACACATAACATCAGATGAGAACCAAGAATTCAGTAACACACAAATTTATTACAATGTGGATCAAAACAACCATAATCTCACATGCACACTCACGTACGCTCACACCCACGCATGTACACACAAATATATACACACACACACACGTCACAAACACAAGAATGACAATGCCCCACTAAACTCAATGGAGTACACAACAATAAACATAGGACGGCTCCAACCTCCTTATAAACAAACAATAAATACTTGCATAGTGTTGCCAAAAACTAAACCAACAAAAGACAGAAATATATAAAACTAAAACTTGGACAACACCAGCAAGGACCTGGTGAATCAATGACTCAAACCAAACCTTCTTTTGAGCCCCCAGTCTGAGACACAAATTATGAAATGACTTGCTAAATTGGTGGCTATACATGGAGTAAATTGCTAAGGTAGCCACAGGTAGTACGAAAGGGTGGGGTGGGGTTGGGGTAGGATAAGGGTACGCACAAGACACAGAGTCTAGATGGTTGCGTAGTAGGAAGACTGGAACAGTGTATTTTAAATGGTAGTGCGCAAGATCAAGCCAAGCCGAAACCGGTCGCTTGCCAGCTCGTTGGTCACTGGAAGAATGAAGTCTTTCATTTTTAAGCGCTTTAAGCGACCTGCTTGGAAGTCATGCATGTGCAGAACATCACAGTAGGCTTTATTGTATGCAGTGATCAGAGATATTTTATAATGAAACTAGACAGAAATCGCATCCGAAATGAATATAAGCAACAAGTCATTTCAATACCAATGTAAACCTTGTTTATGCCAGTCCCGGTGGCTGTGCGGTCTGAAGCAAAGGTCTTGGCCGCCTGGTTGCTGAGATTGTGTGTTTGAATCTTGCTTCAGACACACATGAATGTTTGTCCCTTGTCTTATATGTTGTGTTGTCCTAAGCAGAGGCCTTGTGACGAGCTGATCACTTATCCAAGGAGTCCTGCAATGTGTGTGTCAGACATAACGTGTGATGGAGAAGGCCTGGCCACTGGGTGTCGGTGCTGTCACCACAGCAAAATACATTCGGAGAATCCATATCAAGTTTATCATTTAACAAGAGTGTGCTTGCTATAAGACTGTTACTTCCTCCATTAACATGCAATTTTACTAACAACTGCTTATGACAGGAAATTAACACAGAACCTGAGCTACTTACGTCCGTTATCTGTGGTTTCATTGGCGGCTATAATGTAGTGACATTTATGGTATAATTAATTAATTAATGTGAAAACCAACCGCCCCAGGTTAAACGAAATGTTGTAAGGTATGTGTAAGTTGGATATTGTGAAAACCAG
Source organism: Reticulitermes speratus (assembly GCA_021186555.1). Taxonomy (NCBI): domain Eukaryota; kingdom Metazoa; phylum Arthropoda; class Insecta; order Blattodea; family Rhinotermitidae; genus Reticulitermes; species Reticulitermes speratus. The sequence goes on from JAJKFL010000010.1 coordinate 16,877,980, forward strand.
GAAACAGCGCAAATTGTTGAGCCAGCATGTAGGTGAAGAAACCTTGTAGAGTTTATAAGGAAATAATTATGCTGATCAAAGGTGGTTGCGACGCTTGAACGGGGTCGCTAAACGGCAGAACGCTGACATCGGTTGTGAATGCGAATACGGAAGACTACGGATATAAAAGGTTAGCCAAAGGTTGGGGAGGGGGTCTTTTTCGTCTTTGACATCATACTACGTCGACCGTCGTCGTTCCGCTGGTTGCCGAGACCGAGGGGTATCTCGGTCACGAACCACGAGGGGACCAGATCATCATCATCCCGAGCGGGGGACCAACCGGTCCAAAGATGGAGGCCAACACAGCGCTGCTCATAATAACCATCGTGTCAATTTCACGAGGTAGGAAGGTTTATTTTTCGAGACACTAATGTCCCTGGTGGTTTGGTTTGGTTTGGTTGGTTGGGTTAATATGCGGAACTAAAGCTAATATGTCGTTGTCGCCTCGTCCTTACTATGAAAATTAATGTAACTTTTTAGAATTGATCATATTGTTTTTAGTAAATTATATATATATATACAGCATACTGCTCTTTACCCCCTTAAGAAACCCATTCGCTCCGAAAACCCGAGAAGTTAATTGTAGAGACCGACCTCCCGCGGCCTCTGCGTCCTTTTTATATTAAATACCTATACGGGAGGTGGTGGCACGCTACCGGATCGGGTTTCGGGACTCCAAGCCCTGACGCCCGGTTCTAAGTTAACTGCGCCCCAGGGAACGATCGATCGAATCAGTGGGAGGTTCGGAGGATCGAACCTTGCGGCACAACAGCGGCTCAATTTGTTTCTTCAACAGTAGTTCCCAATCCACTGTCTTGAAGAAGGCATGATTTCGAATATCTTCTGTATGTCCGTACGCTCCTAGGCGTGTATCTGGATCCCTGGTCAGGAACTGAAAGTAACAAAACATAATTAATAAACTGACAGTTCACTCACATCATCTGTGCCCATCATTAATTATTATTATTAATATTTTAATTCAGTTAATAATGCAAGTAGTGCAAAATCCAGAAACCAGTTACCTCAAGCTTTTGTTAAATTTTCCCTCAGACAATACAAATTCCAATTGTGTACCTTTCACCACAGCACTGCTGATTTAAAGCTAGCCATGCCATTTGTAGTACCCAAAATGTAAAGTTAAATTTTACAGTCAGACATGGGAAACTCCATACAATGTTTTGTCATTTATGTACAATAAAGAAATCTGCAGCAAAGGTGCAATGAATAACTACAGTCACCATGGCCTTCAGACTGTAAGAAACATTAGTTTCAAAACAGAACACATGAAAGAGTTGTGTGAACAAACATTTAGTGCAACAAGAATACACTAATTATGTCCTGTTTGTTAAGATGTCAAGAATCTTGAACAAGCATACTTTGGAAAGAAAAGTTTTAGTCAACACTGGGTGGGGCAGTTGATAACACAATTACATTGTTGCAAGTATTAAGTGATGAACTTTCAGGCTCAAAAGATTCACAGTTTTGAAATGTCTGCTCATGTTACAACATAAATGGTGAGTCTGTAGTCAGACTAATGTTTCTGATACAGCACACACACACTGCATGGAAACTTGCCACTAGCAAATCCCCCTTTCTTTAGAACTGCACCCCATGCGTGACATCACCCATCAACACAGCTATGATGAACATGGCGTATCTGAAGAACTGAGGGTGTCTTATATTTGTAAAGTCAGAAAATAAGCCTCCATATTCAGTGCTTTTCCACTGTGCATTATGCAATTAGTGTATTCAGAGTGTGTAATGCAGATGAAGTCAGATCACATACACGATGGCATAAAATTACAGTGAAAATGCTTAATTATAACACCATACAACTTTCAGCCTTGGTGAAAGTGGCAGAGTATCAGAACAGGAAAAACACAGATGTTTCAGTGCCAAATACCGTATCTGTGCTCCGTACGAATGCAAACACACAAAGTGCAGCATGTAAATTATACTGCACCATACAATACAAATGTCAGTCACAGTGAATTATGCAGAATGAACCACTACCTCAATAACTGTGTTATATGAGGATAATACTCTGACAAATGTGCGATTACACTTCCCTTATTTTAGGGATCTACCTTGCACAGTGGTAAATACACTGTGTTGAAGCACATCTTAACAATGTCTAGATTTGAGAATTCTGACATTAACCGCCACGTCCTATATCCTTTAACACCATCGTACTCGTGTAAGATCATATGAATACAGTTTCTTGATTCACACTAAACTAAATTTTACACAGGACAAACACATCTCATAACGGTATAACTAATCATCAATTAGTAAAAGCCACTGTTGCAAGGCTTTTATATGCCCTCAAACTGTCACTCCTATATGCAAATAGCAGTGACTAACTTAATCATGACACGTCATCCGTATACACACCAGTTACTGTACATATATCTAAATCAGAATCTTGGAACTGAACAATTCAGAAAACACTGTATAAAGGATTACAAAAAGAGGGGTAAATGAAAATACTGATGAGAGAAGCCTAATTAAATTGAACCATACAGATTCAATGCAAGTTCTTTGGGGGGGGGGGGGACCTAGAAGTTTTTGAAATTTTAGTGTCAAAATGACCTTTAGGCAGGTGCTTACGTGAAACCATGTGTCACACAAACATGAATCTAAGATCAAACAACACCCAAACTGCCCTAGATCCAAAACACAAACCTTCTTAATATTCACTTAATGACAATAAAATCAGTGTCACTTAATGTGGAAAAACAATGCATTCACTAGACTGCAAGGTACTCCTAATGCCTGTTTTGATATTAAATATACTCACCCCTTTCAGTATGCATACAGCATGACTGGTCAGCCACTGTGGATACTGCACCTTTTTCGGAAAATGTTTACAAGAGATGCGAGGCTGTCCAGGTTCAATGAAAGGGTGCCGACCGACCATCATTTCATACATGACCACTCCAAGGGCCCACCAGTCAACTTCAGGTCCGTATTTCTCCAGCTGCAACATCTACATACACCACATGACAAAATTAAACAATTAGCTGAACTTAAATTTTTGTGTGTTCAATAAAACTAATAACATTATAAAGGATAAAAAAAACTCATTAACATCACAATAACAACATTAGCCTTTAAACAACCAATATTTGCATATGCAAATCGACACAAAAAACCACCCCATGAAATTCATTTTATATATTTAGGCAACAAGGAAATTTACTGTACTTTTAAGGCATGCAAATAATCCCTATTTTATTTTCCACAAAATGCTGTTTTATGTCATAATTTTATCTTTAACTGTTCAAATAATACTCACATTTTACATAAACCATGTGATAAAATTTAAATACCAACCCGGCCATTTAAAGGTTAATACAAAGTAAAATTACTCAAAAAAATTTAAAAGAATCACATTTAAAATCCATCCATCCTATGACACTAGAGCCCGTAGTCAAGCCTTGGCCTCCCATAATATCACACTCAAAATAGAAGGTGATAATTACCACTGGGCCATGTAGTGTACAGACCCACAGAAAGATTCTCTCTTCCTTCTATTATAAATTCCAAATCTGGCGAGCCCGAAGTCAGTTAATTTGCAATGGCCATCCTTGTCCAAGAGAATGTTATCCAGGTTTATGTCTCTGCAAATCAAAGATATATACCACATGCAAATTAGTAGGGTAGTTTTCAGCACTGCACTGCACTTCAGACTATCAGATGACTACAATCCACTATCTCACCACATGTTTCAGGGCAGCAGTCCCTCGGTAATCCAGAAAATTTTGGGCCAACTATAACCCTCTCTTTTCCCCAGTGATACAGCCATTGTCCAGATCACCGGGGGTACAACTGGGACGATCCGTACTCTGAGACTGGTGGCATGGGTGATGCAGGAAGAGCCAGCCAGTCTTTAACTCATCAGCAGTATGGACATTATCTCCTGAGTGTTGTAGTGATCTTTCTCTGCTATTATAGTGAAATGATAGTGACAAAAGTCACATCATCGTTGTCATTATTATTATGTACTCTTAAGTGCAGTATTTAGGCTCTAAGGAGTTATACATTAGTTTTCAGTGATGATTTTTTGTATGTTGCCCACACCACAGAGTTTCCCCCTCGGTGATCCAGATTCCCAGGTAATCCAGACCACTCATCTCCCCATATAGTATGGATGACCGAGGGACTATGGTATTAAGTTCACCACACACCCATCACGAGAAAAGAGGACATTTCCCAATTATCGACCATAAAAAAGGGGACGTACCAGCGAAAAAGAAGGTTAAAAAGAGGACACAAAAATAAACACAATTTTATTAAATAAAAGTACATCTCAACGTTTCTCTGATCATATTTCTTTAAATTTCATGAGTATGAAATTCAGAGGGAGACGTTCTTTAAGCATGTCTTTCATTGAGTGCAAGTTGTTCAGAATTACCGTGGCAAAGTTTTCCAGGGCAACCCAAAGGTTCGTGCATTTTTTTTTACTCAGACCGTCATGATGATGATATTTCCTTGAAAGTAGCAGAAATATTGTTTCTGCACTTTCAGTACCGTTAAAATATGCAAAACCTTTATGAAATAACAAATACTCAAATCCTCAGACAGTTCTGCAAATTTAAAAAATCTGCCCAGACGGAAATTTTTGGGTCGAAAAAGATGGCATGTCTGGGGAAAACAGAATGTATGGTAGCTGAAGTGGTCATGCAACATCCAACATAAAACATGTTGCTACACACACGTGAATGAGAAGGATGACATAACACATTTCCACACTTTCTTTAAAAAAAGCTTGAATAAATGATGGATTGGTTGTGATTCTCTGTCCATCCACTGATGTGTCTGATTGTACATTTCAATCTTCAAACCAGGCAAAGCATGAAGACTTGAGTCTTCTGGAATGTTATGCTGTGTTGATGGGTAACAGCTACACCTTCTGAACAATCATACCGCCCTCAAGTTCAGGGTCAAGCAGCCCAACAAGAGCCAGGAACTAAATACCCAGAGCATAGCATAACATCCCACAAGACTTGAAACTTCAACAATACTGCTGTGCAAACATCTAACCTCACACAAAAATGACTTTGACAGTATCTGATATGGGGATCTAATGAGTTCATACGTCCTGGCCTAAGGGATTGGTAGCCATATTTTAATTCAGGGACAACACGGTGTCATCTGAAAACAGGGAATTTAAACCTTCCATGGGGCTGGCAGTTGTATTTTAGCTCACGTTTGTGCTGCAAATGTTAAGCTTGGCCACGTGGATAACAGACATGTGCTTCTGCTATAGTACAATGCATGGACGATAAAGGTTAAAGTTGTATGGCAGATTTTTCACCTTTGCGTGTTTCAGTGAACTAAAATTTCAACTTTACAGACTTTGTCAAAATATGGAACACTGACATATGGCAAAACATTTATCTAATTACCATCTGTATCTTATGGTAAGAAGTATCTGCTGAATGAAATATAAGAAGAAAACTGTTCATGCTTCTGTGGTCTTTATATCTCTACTGCAGTCTCTGTCAGCAATACAATTATGATTACGACATGTAGTACCATATCTCGGCTGAAAATCAGCATTGTCAACAGAAGATTTGTATCTGCAGCAAATTAATATCAGTACGAACAAGGAATGTAAAGTGAGAAAGATAATATTTGGAGATACTGGATACTGCCAAATCTGGAATGTTATACATACAATCACATAAAAATGCCACACAATATTGCTGTTTAAGCCTATGTTTACTGAATGTAAGTATATACATTTCACACATGATCGTCCGTATTGCATAGAAACAGTATGCAGTTCAGTTGACAATCATTTCAATGACAATGGCTCATAAAAAGAAGAAAAACTGCTTACCGATGCACAATGCCACAATTGTGCAGAAACTCCACTGCTAAGGTCAATTCAGCTGCATAGAATCTTGTCCTCGACTCACTGAATATTTTGGCCTGTGACAACTCGGACTTCATGTCCCCTCCATGTGCATACTCCATCACGTAGTACAATCTTCCCTGTAAACAAAGTGCCAGAGTCATTAGCATGTCACACACAGTTCCAACAACTTTCGCTCATCCTTTTACATCTAGATGTTTACAACGCATCCATACAACTGTTGCAGAGGATGTGAAAAAGAAGAGCAAGAATAAGTGTTTTCTAGCATCAGTGTCTGCTTCTTGATTTAATTAATGACACCATGCAAACTGTAGTGATTTAGATCAGTGCTCGTCAACTGGTGGTAGGCGGAAGTTCACTAATATATTTGGCAATTATTCCTTTTCTTCATAGTGCAGACTCAAATATGTTAGTTACATTATTAAAACTGTTAAACAAAAAATATTCATATAGCGTGTACAGTACCAAAACTCAACTTTATTGTTGAAACAGAAAGAAATATATTCTCTGTCATCTGATCACCACTGACAACCTATTAATGCAACACGTTTTAACATAACAGGTACATTTTCTGTTTGTGATACTGGTAAGCAAGAGAAAAAAGGTTGAAAAGCACTGATTTAGATAACATACAGTCAGAAATGACAAAATTATTATGGAGTGTGACAGTCTTCAAGTATTAGAAAATATAAAAGCAACATATGTCAGTTAGTGCAACCTCCTGAATAACGTTCAAACTTCCTTCCAAGATATGACGCATGACATTTAACCACTACAATTCTTAAATTCAGTAAAGCCTTTTGTTCATTATGAATTCAACTACCTGCAGTATATAAATGTATTTCCTTAACTTAATGTATTATCTGTAATCAGTGTAACCACATCTACTCAATACCAATAACATCACATACTTCTAAGAGCTTAAGCTCACGGTAAATTTCAGTATCAGTAGCTGCCTGAAGACATAAACATTTAAAAAACTGCATCTTACCTGGGTCTGGAAGCACGAATGCAACTGGACCAGAAATGGATGGCCAATTGCACGCATGAGTACGTCCTTCTCGGGGATACTCCTGTATTCAGAGGCATTACGGCATTTCCGTACAGACTTTATGGCAAACAATTCTTGCCGGGAGCCGGGGCCAACTGCCGATTTCCTTTTGGCCAGCATGACCACACTGTAGGCTCCCTGGCCGAGACATGCGATCAACTGGTATTCATCCAAACAAGGTTTCTTGTCATTTCCATCCCTGTCTTCAGTTTCTTCTCTTTGCAGACCTATAATACAATCATTTGCATAAGTTTAAACTGAAGAAATATATACAATTATTCTTATATATATACACATATATATAATATATTGTATTATTAAGAAAAAGGATGTTATACAACATATATACACGTGTTAAAATTATAATAAACTTATGTACTACATACACTAATGTCAAAAATAATTCTATACAAATCCTAGCTTGTGAAAATTATAAAACGTGAATAATACAAAAAGCAGATTTTTTCAGTAGTGGTGGTCCATGACACTAATAACAGCAAAAGATGTTTTGTTTATGCTTAAAACAACATCTGCACTGTGAATATGACAAAGCCATACAATGTGTTTGTATTATGAACTTTCCCCAATGATAAGTCCAAGAGCATATGTTCCTAACTGCTACTGAGAGGTCACACATGCACAAAATATCTCGTGCTGTTTTGTTTATAACCTCTCACAGCTAAGACACAATATGGCATTTGTTTCAACAGTTCATGGCACAAACTTTGATCAGGTAGGACCAAAAATATTCTTGCATATTTTTTTACATAATGGCAAGAAAACCCAACAGACTCCAGTAACTTTTGGTTACATGTTCTAGTAACAGTTGAAAATCTTTTAACACATAATGCTTATTTTTGCCAAAAGCATTCTCATATGTAGCCGGCAGTGATTATATATTTATTAGCAACATGTATTGCATAGGAAAAGTGTGGACTAATTAAACTGCAGACAACAAACAGCTATAATGTAACCTGTTACAAGAACCACTCTGATATTCAGAGGCAGTCACATATGTTATTTCTATTACAAACAACTACAAATCCTCAAGCAAATCACCTAATTCTGGATAAGTTTCGTCTGTGAATTACGGAACACCATCATAATACAAGTTCTTACCTTCTTTAGGTTCAAAACGGCTACAATGAGGCTGCACATCGTTTGGTGATTTCTTCGCCTGTAACAAAAAGAACAGCCATGAATATAAATTGCATACAACCATTCAATGATGGTCCACACAGAACATACACCACACAGCCTTTTACATTAAAAAATGTAATTTCAGATGCCCAGACACTTGAGATGATTCATGAGAAAGCATGTCCTTGTTTGTGGGAATGTTCAATTATTTTCAGCAATGGAGAGACAGAGCAGAAATTTAAAAGCAATGGATAATCCAAAGATCTGGAAAAAATCCACTATCCATTGTCCATTCAACCCTGCACCGTACAGTTTTTCTGAAAACCTTTAAGTTATGCTCCCCAACTTTCTTCCTTCATTCTCTAATATCTCTGAATATACAATGCATCTGTGCAAGATAGTTCTAGACCTCGAAGGTCCTGAGTACAACAAATAAGGTGTACAGAGTGTGGAGTGTTGCCTATTCACTCCACGCATGCCTGTGTAGCATGGCAGTCAGACAGAGTCACAAATCTACATTTTTCATTAACAGTCTCTTTAGAATATAATTCCTGAGGAGGTCACAACACGGTGTAAATCTGAAACTGTAATATGTTCCAAATACTTTTATGTCTACAGCATGCCCAGGGTTCACTCATACAGCAGGGCACTTAGGTTTCACACCACCATTCACTGTACGTAAATTGTTACACTTCACGTTGCAGCCACTTCTTATGTTGTGTATATGTCGTGCATATTTTGCTTTCACGGCACTAAGCAGTCTTAACAGCGTAGTCAAACAGATTAATGTAGCAGGAACACTTGTAACTGGTATTTGGAAGAATCCCCCCCTTAATCTCAAACAGGATTCCAGACATTACTGTGCATGACAGCAGTATTGCTCAACCTTATCAGTAAATTAACAAAATATCACTTCCCTTCAAATTACCTAAATTCACAATTCATGAATAATTCTTTCATGTCCCTCAAAACTGGATTAAACACCAGATTATAGGCGGGCTAATTTTGTTACTGAGGTAAATAAGTTATATAAGCCACGAGTATACACACACGCATACATATGTAAAGGGAAAAGAGTTTGCTGAAGTGTCAGTGGTTCTGGGGCCTGAATGTCAACATAAAGGTAAAGGTAGAGGTAAAGTTCTCCCTAGAATGGGCCATGAAGGCCCAGATGGGAATAGATGTATAGCTCTACTCTTTCTTTAACCCTGGCACTAGATGAGGGTGGGTGGTCGACTCCACTCCCCAACCGCTTTACCGCCGGGAAAGAGAACCAGTACCAATTGCAAAGGAGGCTGGGTGGGCCACAGGGCTGGTCTGGATAGGTGCAGAAATCTCCCCCACCCCTCCGGGATTCGATCCCCGGACCGTCCAGCCCGTAGCCAGTCACTATACCGACTATGCTATCCTGGTACAGTGGAAGCGTAAGTGTATAACAGTAACTCAGGACTGTGATTATACTGAACCATCAAGTCAGGGATACAGGCATTTGTCACATCAGTGCATTTAGTTGCAGGGGCTTAAATTAAAACAGCTTCAAAATTGATCTGAGAAGTACTGAGCAGGATGCAATAACTATCATTCACATGTCCCCATCATGTAGGAATACTCACCTCCATTCCTCTGTGTAACTTCTCCAACTCCCTGGCATATATCTGGAGCTCAATTTGATAATTACGCATTTGAGCTGACAATTGGGCCTCATATTGTTCGCATCTTTCTTCATGTTCTTGACATTTCTCTTCATTCTGTTTGTATTTTTCCTGATAAAGGAAATAAAAGTCCATCAAATACAGAAGGATGCAAAAATCACTCAGCATAAGCATAAGAATAATACATACACACAGCTCTGATAACAACTTGATCACACTAGCTCCCAGCTATAACTGAAGCAGCAGAACCTATCACAATATATTAATTCACATTTGCTAATAATTAATGACACAGGTTCATAGGCACTTTCCTTCTCTCAGATGCATGCTACAGTGTGTTTAACATAAGCTGTATCAGATGATTTAGTTTCATTTCATAAACAAGAAGGAAGTTATATAAGTCATGAGTACATACACACACATGCATGCAAGCATGTGCACGTGTAGAAGTGAAATATAAAGAGTTTGGCTAAGTATCAGTGACACTAGAGCTTGAATATCAATATTAAAGTGGAAGATGGTTCTTGTTAAGTGTATGGATGTAACACAGGACAGTAATTATACTGAACCATCAAGTCACGGATACAGGCATTTGTCATGTTAATGCATTTAGCTGCAAGGGCTCAATCAGTTTTAAAATTCATCTGAGAAGAACTGTGCAGGGTGCCATGATTTCATGTACATGGTCCTGTGATAATCAATCCAATAATACTGCACAGTCTGTGTATGTACACAACACTCACCTGCAGTGTCTTCTGGAGGTTTCCTATCACCGCGACAAGCCTCTGTTGTTGAACACCATGCTGACGTCTCTCCATGGCAATCTGATCAGCTAATTTTTTCAATTCCTGATAAAAGAAATAACAATCCCATTAATACTCAAGCATGCAAACATCACTCAACAAACATAAAACACACAGCTTTAATAGCAACTTGGTCACACTAACTCCCAACTGAAAAACAAGTAAAAGGACAATTCAAATTTGCTACTAATTATTGACACAGGTGTGCACATACTTCTCTCACCTCAAATGCTTGCTACATGACCCTCAACAGTGTGTTTTAACATAAGCTGTATAAGCAGATTTGTTCTGTGACACAAACAAGAAATAAATTATATAAGTCATAAACACACAAATGTGTGCACATGAGTGTGTACGTATGTGTGTGTGTGAGTGTAATTGGAATGTTAAGAACTTGACTAATGTGTCAATGGCTCTACAGTCTTAATGTCAGCACAATATAGAAGTTGTTCCTTGTAAGCAGAAATGTATGGCTGTAACTCCGGACAGTCATTATACTGAGCCATCAAGTCAGGGATACAGCTATTTGTCACATCAATGCATTTAGCTGCAAGGGCTTAAATTACTCTTATTAAAACAGCTTTGAAATTTATATCAGAGGTACCAGGCCAGGTGACATAACTTTCATTTACATGTTCCTGTGCTAACAGGGCCTCATAATACCACACTATATACATAGACAACACTCACTTCCGTTTCTCCCTGCTTGTTTTCTATTGTCCCCTGACTCTCTTCTGCGATTTCAGCCTCATGATGTCTTCGTAATTGTGCAGATGTTACCTGGTGATGGAAATGAAAAGCCATTAGACAGAGAAGCATGCAAAAATCACTAAACCTAAACCTCAGACACACAGCTTTTGTAAAAAACTTGTTCACACTAATACCCATACTTTAAATAAAGTACAAGGACAATTCATGATATTAAATTGCTATGGTTACTAATTACTGACATAAGTATACATGCATTTCTATTCTCTCAGACGTGTGCTACATGCCAATCAGAAATGTCTGACATAAGCTATATAAGGGCATTAATTTCATTTCATAAACAGGATGGAAGTCATGCATACACATACACACAAAAACGCTTGTGTGCACACGTGTGCATGTGTGTAAAGGAAAAATTCAGAATTTGGCTAAAGTATCAGGGGTTCTAGAGGTTAATGTCAATGTGACAGTGGAAGATGTTCTTGTAAGTGTAAGGTTATAGCATATTCAAAATATTGATATACAGGAACCCATGACAGATTGTATCATACTGAGTGGTTCTTGTCGTCCCATGGAGCATAAACTGTCAGCCGTTAGATACTATTACAATCGTATGTCCAATTATCATCTCAATTTAACTGAGAAAGAAAACAGCTTTATATATTAAGGACCATACTATGCAATAATCACTATGGTATGAATATTAAGAGGAAATAACCACAAGAAAGGAAGAGAAGAGAGGAACGAATAAGAAGAAAACAACAACCTTCACGATAAATGGAAAAAATGGGTTACCTTTACGTATATCGGTAAATAAACCAGACACATAACAAAACTTTTAAGAATACCAACATAAAATAGCCTACAGGACAAATAACACCATAGAAAAAATACTGGCACATCATCATCATTATCATGAGTTTACTAGAAGGAATTTTTTTAGTGTAACTTTAAATTTATTTGCATCGCCTGATAATTTCTTTATTCTTTAAGGCAAAACGTTGTAAATCTTGATAGCAGAAAAATACACACCTTTCTGAGCTTTAGTTAAAGGTAATAGTGGAGGGTGTAAATTGGCACTATGTCTTGTACATATAGAATGAATTTCAGAGTTAGTTACAAATATTTCGTTATTTTTAATAACAAATAATAATACTGAAAATATGTATTGACAATAAAACGGCAATATTCTTAATTCTTTGAAGATTTCGCGACATAAGTCACGTTTCCCAATACCTGTAATTAACCTAATTACCTTTTTTTGGAGTTTAAAAACCAAATGACTGTGTGTTGAATTTCCCCAAAAATTTATTCCATATGACATTATCGAATGAAAGTAGGAGAAGTAAATATTTGTCAAAGTTGTCAGTGGCATAAAGGATTTTAATATTCTAATGGCATAACTTGCTGAACCTAATTTGGTATGTAAATAGTCAATATGATTCCTCCAAGTAACATTAGTATCAAGTACTAATCCCAGAAATTTTATACTCTGTGTACTTTAAATATGATTATTGTTCTAATTTATTGATAGAATAATATTATTATTAAGTTTACAAGAAAACTGCATAATATGAGTTTTATTAAAGTTTAATGTAAGCATACTATTTGCAAACCAGATATTTAGAAAAGTAAATGATAAATTAAGTTATTTTATAAATGTATTTAAATTGGAATATGAATAAATTATACTTGTGTCATCAGCGAATAAGGTAGGAGTACCAGTATCCTTTAATATGAAAGGCAAATCATTTACATAAACGAGAAAAAGCAAAGGGCCCAGTATAGAGCCTTGAGGTTCACCTGTACAAACCATTTCCCAATCAGAAAAGTATGTAGTCGAACTATTATTTCCTATTAGAACTCTCTGGTATGTATCACTTAGGTATGATTTAATTAATTGATATTTTTTTCCTCTTATACCATAAAATTCCATTTTAGACATTAATATTATGTGGTTGACACTATCAATAGCCTTCCTAATATCACAGAAAATACCACCCACTATTGATCTATTATTAAGAGATGTTAGAACAGCATCTAGCAATTTATAACAGGCCAATTCTGTTGATAGTTTATTTCTAAATCCATATTGCTCAGGAGCAAATACTTTATTTTTGACAAAGTGTTGATACAATCTTATATAAATTACTTTCTCAAAAATTTTAGAAAATAATGTCAATAGAGAAATTGGTCTATAATTAGTTATATGTCGTATCCCCTTCTTTGAATATGGGATGAATTTGGGCATATTCTAGTCTTAAGAGGAAATATACCCGTAGCTAATGTCTTGTTTATTATATAAGTTAATGGAGATATTATGTAAGGAGTACTCATTTTAAATATTTTCATGGAAATTTCATCATATCCAGATGAGTTTTTGGTTTTTAGTTTCTTTATGATATTTCTTATTTCATTTGTGTTTGTGGGTGTAAGAGATATAGTAGGAAAGGGGTTATTAAAGGCTTTATATAAATATGCCAGAGATTGTGAGCTGCTGATTGTACTGTTATTTGAAGAGTTATCAGCAAGAATTGTAGTTGCAATATTAGCATAATATCTATTAAATTCATTAGCTATAGTTTGATAGTTGTCACTTAATTTACCATTTACAATGACTAGTGGCGTATTGAGATTTTTGTGTTTAGTATTTGTTTCAGTTTTGACTATCTGCCAAATCGTTTTCAGCTTATTAGTAGAATTTATAATTTTATTATTGTAATGAAGTCTTTTAGCTGCTTTAACTACATCTGATAAAATTTGGGAATACTTTTTACAGTCATTTTTTATTATTGTATTGTTGGAATTCCTACTAATTAGATACGGGTCTCTTTTGCCAGCACTAGATATTTTTATGCCCTTTGTTATCCAGCCATTATTCCTCTTTGTCTTATTAAATTTCTTTAAAGGAAAACAATGATAGAATGCCTATAGGTAGGTGGTAAGAAAATTATTGAAGATTGTATTGACATCATTATCGACAAAAACTTCATCCCAAACTTCATAACTAAGTTGTAATTTGAATTTCAATATAGCATCATCATTTAATATTCTGATAGTACATGTCTCTAATTGCGAATTGGCTACCTTTATATTATATAAGATAAGAACCTGTGCATCATGATCAGATAGTCCATTGTAATATGGGAAAATAGTAAACTTATTATTAACTGATTTATTTATAAAAATATTGTCAATTACTGAGTAAGAAGTTCTACAGATTCTTGTAGGGAAATCAATTATACCTTGCAAGTTACAGGAGGCCAAAAGGGAAGTAAGTTGCAATTTGTTATTAGTGTTATCAGAGAAATTTACATTAAAGTCACCACACACTATTAAGTTAATACTATTATGAAATAAAAATTTTAGTATGGCATCTAAGGAATCCAAAAATTTAGAAAACATACCAGATGGTGATCTGTATATTGACAGTATACAAATGTTAGTTGGAAGTTGGTGTAGTTTAACAGCACAGATTTCAATATCTTTGTCTTTACAAAATTTACTCGCATCAATAGATGTACAGTGAATAGATTCATGAACATAAATACACACACCTCCACCTTTAAAGTTTTCGACAGTAGTAGGATGCAAGTTTATAAGAATTAATAGAAATGCTACATATTTCATTGTCTTTTAGGTGGTGCTCAGTAAAACAAAGAATATGTGGGAATGGTATAGACCACAAGTTAAATATTTCATCTGATTTGTTACCTAGTCCTCTAATATTCTGGTGGTATAATGTTAATTTTCCAGTCTTAACACAATTATGTGAGTTACTGCTACCTATCTGATTCCGATTAATATTCGGTGAGGTATTTAATCCACTATTTAAATCACACTTATAAGATTTATTGCTTAAATTATCACTAGTACTATATAGATTACAGGTATCAATAGTGTGTGAACTATTGCTTTTTTGAGCATTTGTTGTCACCATAAAAAATCTTCCGATCTTGTTACAGGTAATTTGTTAACTCGTTTTGACATCCTATTAATCGGTAATTCATGACTTGAGGATGGAAGCTGATTGTTCTGATTTCCCTGTATTGACACATTTCCAGTACTCACAGAGTTATCTGATACTAATTTCCAGTTCATTACTATAGGCAAAGTTATTTTTTGTTTGAGAACTACACAAATGGATCTAGCTATCTGACTTACAAGGATTAATTTACCAACTTTGTTTAAGTGTAGCCCATGTCTAGTATACAATTTCCTATTATCATCAATTATCAACATTTCATTATGATCATAGGTTCGTATAATTCTTAATAATTTTCTGTTAGTTATTGTAATTTCCTTGTTCAGCCATGAATGACTTGCCAAATCATGGCGATATGGTATACTACTTATTAAAATATTGGACAGGATCTTACAATTTTATGTGACTGTCAGTTTTCCAGATAATCACACTGGGCTTAATAACAAGCCGTGTAAATCTGAAATACTTAAATTGTAGTACTAAATTTTTTACCTATGCAATGCTGCAGGATTACTTTACACCAAGGGCATCAAGACGTTCTTGGCCAAGGAGCCACAACACTTACAGTGGGTTGGTTCGTGGCCAGCTCGTGTAAAGTTCACAATATGTGTTGTACCTAACCGCCTAAATCACTGTGTAATTTTTATATTGTATACGTAAGTTAAAAATGTGGCTTCGGGCCACAGGTTCGACAGGTATGCTTTACACAGCCCCACTCTACTTCTACGTCACTGACAGTGTGGAGTTTGTTACGTTTCTGTGCAGACTTGAGGTTTCCACAGCGCTGATGTGCATTCTTGTCTAATGGGATGTTATGTCGTGGTCTGCCTGAAGATATCCCAATGTTCCAGAAGGACGCAGTGCCTGCATCTTAAGAGGTTGCTAAATTCTAGAAGAGAAACCAAATATTTGGTTTTTTTTCTAGGACTTACAACTCTATTGGTTATTTCTTCCTTGCCGGAGTTCTTTAGGTGTAAACCATGTCGAGTGAAGTAATTTCTTGATAATTCTGCACTTACTACATTTGTGCGCTTGAATTTGGTAGCTAATTTCTGTACCTTTCTGTTGAAATTTTTCGTTTCTTCATTGACATCTCTTGTTACATTCAAATCAAAACGCTGGGGAACGCCTTTTTTGCAGAGGTCATCATTATTGAAGGCACTTTTGAGGTTAAGACGGTCGGTATCGTTGACGGTTGTTTTTGTTCAGAGTCCTTTCTTCCCGCTACCAAATCCAACCATTTACGCTCGAAATTATTTGTCATCTTAAAATTGTTCTTGAGTAAAGTGACTTGTTGAGTTAGCTGGGTGATCAGGTTCTGAATAAGGTCTCTCTCACGTCATCATCGACATATTACTGAACTCACATAACTCGTCCATATCCAGTTTAACTTCAAGGAAATATCACCATCTATTTCGTTCGTTATACCGACATTACACTGCCTCTAAATTTTATCATAACTTGTTGTGAAACACTGCATATTCACGCTTATTTGACTACTACGTTCATCCTCCTACAAATATTGCCGCCATGTACGGGGCCAGCTTGTTTAATAGAACGAACTGCATAACGTGTATATAATGCAGGACAACAGCAAGCGGAAGTGTTGTACAGTAATATGTAATATAACTTTCAGTTCTTGAACCAACGAATGCACTTTTTTACTTTCGTATTTCTGTTCAATTCACCCTACATATGTTTCGGCCGTGACTCGGCCATCATCAGGGGTACATTGACAAGTTCACTTCACTGTTCACTGGTCCATTTGGTATTATCACAGCACTGTTACACTGTTAAAAGGCTACTACCGTATATTCTCGAATCTAATCCGCACCCGAATCTAATCCGCACCCAGTTTTTGGCGACTTCTTAAACGAAAAAAGTTAGTTCGCGATTCTAATCCGCACCTTTCCTTCAACCACCCCTTGCCCACGGGGCGACTGATTGAATAATATTGGATGTTACCAATGCGTTAAAATCCGACGCTACGCCTGTGGCCGATGAGTCATACCGATAGAGGCGGGGCCTTTCTCAACAGACGTGCGCAATCTCGTCTGAAGCCAGCTGATCTTTAGTTGTTGAAACGTGGGAGGTGCTTGTTCCAATTTGTCGTGTACCGTAGTTATGGAAGAGGGACACCTGAAATCTAAACGACTCTCATATACGGCAAAGTTCAAACGTGAAGTTATTCGGTGCGTAAAGGAGAATGGAAACCGCAAAGCCGCTGCAATTTTTGGAGTTGATGAAAGCAACGTTCGATTATGGCGGAAACACAAGGCAGCGATCAGCGGGTGTGACGCAGCTCCTTCAGAAGTGGCGCGGTGGGTGTCGGCTGCATGGAAAGCCATCCCGGAGAGCATTATCGTCAGATCTTTCAAGAAGTGTTGCATAAGCAATGCTTTGGACGGAACCGAAGATGACATTGTATGGGAGGACGATGTTGAAGATAAAGATGATAGTGACTGGGTGGAGAGCACGGATAACGATTCAGTTATGAGTGATGACGGCGAGTCTGATGAATAATAAATTATAATAATAAATAATATATTATTGTATTGTTCTTACGTTGTTTATTAATTACGTTATTGTTATATTGTACAGCAGCTCAATCATTTTTCCAAAATCCAGCTCTAGACCACGAATCTAATACGCATCTGATTTTTTAGCCCTCTAAAACCGTAAAAAAGGTGCGGATTAGATTCGAGAATATACGGTATTTACATTGCCAATCACCAGTATACAAAATTTCTTCAAGTTGTTTCTTGAAATGCATTGATGTGTACAGAATTTATTTTGCGTTTGAATTCTCTCTACAGAATTTCGAAAAATAATCAACTAAGAAATTTCATGAAAATCCGTCCGGTGGGAGCAGATTTGTTCCAAGCGGATAGACATGACGAAGCTAATAGTCGCTTTTTCAATGGGATCACGCCTAATAAACGCTGTCTGTTCTTAAAAATGTACGCAAAATTTAATTCCCTGTGTGGCTGAAAGTAGAATATTTTAATAATATACTGTATTAAATTTGTATTGTATATTTTGTACTTTGTTTCGCTTCTTCCAAAATTTAACTTTCTTCAGGATGCCCATTTCGATGTTCAATGGATCTTAAAGTTCCTTAAACTGTTTTCAGAAAAAAAAAGATAATGGAAAGTGAAAATAGGAAAAGAAAATTTAAAATAACAATGATGTAATGAAGAAATGAAAATATTCTAAACACATGTTTCTTAGACAGCGTTATTTCTCTCCAAGTCACCAACTCACACACAACACGTCTAACTCCGATGGATGTTTCCAACCACAGATTAAAGTTTACTCGTAAATTATTCCATAATGTGCTGGGTATTTGTTTTAATCAAAGGAGTGTGATGAGACTTGAGTCCCATGGTACTGTAACATCACATGGGTTGGTTGTACACCTTGGACAGTGGATGAGTATGAACAATAGATGTAATGATAAAATATTCTGCTGTCATCATTGACCTTCTAGACCATTTATGTGATAAAACTGCATATTGTTTCAGTAAAATTTGTCAGGCAAGCTGTATTTCGAACACATAAACATCTACAAATGTTGGAAACATAAAAGGATGACTATTATTATTATTGGAAATACATTGTTTGTATAGTGTATGTATTGTATTCAGCACATATTTTGTTTGTAGGCACAATTCTTTCTCATTTCTGACACGAATAGTCCTATAGGTCTTAACTCTTCTGGGATGTTGCGTGGTGCTGTTAGTAGTTTGTTACCACCTACGAACCAATGCGACACAACATCCAGAACAGTGAAAACCACAATGGCACTGTGGCAGAACCCCAAGTCTTACGGGACTATTGCTTCAGAGCTGAATCCCAGACTGCAGAGGACACAAAAAATTATACAAACGTTAAAAAATATTTCAGTTGACCTTTTTCAATGTGAGAATTGAAGTTCTCACAGTGGATAATGATTCCAGTTGTCTGTGATGTGACTGGCATCATACCTATATACCATTGTACATCGTACTATATTCCAGAACACTGGAATACTGACCATCTTCCATGTTTTTTATTCCCATTTTCAGAAGTTCATTTTACAGTAGTTTTCACATTATATGTTTGGACTAAGTGTCCCAAAATGACATGTTTCAGTTTTAACCAAGGTGTTTTTAGAGGGGTTGTACTGTATCATCTCTCACAGCTCTTCATAAATAACTCATCTGCAAGCACAAATGTTCCCCAAATGTTAAAATAATTGACAGCCTATGTTCTAACTTAGTACAGGTTTGTAATAACAAAATGGTTCACCGATCATAGAGTGAAGATATTTAAACTAGTGAACCTACTGTTGAAGATAAATGACATATCCACATGGCAACAAACAATTAAAGTGACAATCACTTTTGTAGGGAGTTCATGAAACACTTAACACAAGAGATGTGATTCTGCACCATGGAACACTACTCGTGACTCAAAGTTCGTTACTTTGCTCACAATACAACTATGACCCTCCTATTCAAGATATAATGTACATCACTTAATGCTGCCTTCCTCTGCTACTGAAGTATATTAAATAAGTATAATAGTAATTAGTAAATGATCTGTGAACTTTTCCTTTAACTATATTAATATTACCTTATAGGATATTTACGAACTGGTGCCTAACAGAAGTCGCAAGTGAGTGGTTGTTTGTGTGGGTGTGTGGTGACAATTTGGATATCAGATAGTTCGAGCTTTTATCGTGTCCTGCTTTGGCCAGTGAATGATGCCAGTTAATATGGCTGCTGTATGCAGTGACACCTTTTGTGTCAGATACAGTACAAACCTATACCAGTTTATGATCAGTTGTACTGAAATTATTAGTTGATTTGGTGACCTAATAGTATAAAGTTTTAATACAAGTTTCTATGTAAATATGGCGGGTAATAACGTGTTTTAACAAACAGATATCCAGAAAATTGTGGAACATGACAGGGAATTTAAAAGTCATTTCAAAATCCAGTAATATAAATTTTACAGCAGCCTCACATAGAAGCAGACACCATTCACTGTTACACCCCCTCGCCACGATGAGGCACAGGACCTGGAGGGGGGATATGTAACCCTGCGTCATGCACAGGATTTCATATCCACATCCGAGACACTAGTCCAGATAGGGATGTGATGCTATCTGGAATTCGTGTTTTTGAGCGAAAGTAATGTCATAGTGCCGGCACACAGAATTACTTACAAGAACTCTTAAGTAATTACTACAAAATATGTCGTGATGTTAACTAACTTACTAACTTATTTACTAACTAACTTACTTACTAACTTATTTACTACCTAACATTAGTTAATAACTTACATACTAACTTATTTACTACTAACTTACTTAATAACTTACATACTAACTTACTAACTTATTTACTAGTACTTATTACTTACTAACTTATTTACTACCTATCTTACTTATTAACTAACTAACTTACTTACTAACTTATTTACTAGTTACTTATATACTTACTAACTTACTTATTACTTACTATCTTACTTACTGAATACTTACTTAGTTACTAACTTATTTACTAACTAACTTACTTATAACTTACATACTAACTTACTTACTACCTAACTTAGTTAATAACTTACATACTAACTCATTTACTACCTAACTTACTTAATAACTTACATACACTTATTTACTAAGTACTTATAACTTACTAACTATTTACTAACTTACTAACTATTTACTAAGTTACTAACTTATTTACTAACTTACTTACTGACATATTACTTAGTAGTAACTTACTTACTAACGTTTTACTAACTTATATACTACTTACTAACTTATTACTAACTTACTTACTATCTTACTTTCTAACTTACTTACTAAAAAGCACTGGTGTGGCCCTAAGAGGACCGATGTTTTCCTAAACTTACTTACTAACTTACTTACTAACATACATACTAACGTCCTAGAATAATTCACCATCGCTGTCCTAACAATAGTCGATGTCGACGACCACTTCTGCAACAGAAACAGAGTAATGTTGTGTTTAGTTTTAAATGGGAATAATTTGGGAAACCTAAGCAGAGATGTAAGAAAATAGTGCATGGATATTAAACAAACAGTGTTTAACTGTGTGGACTGTGATGACCTGCTCATTGGGTGACTTGTAATGTCCTGTTAACATATATTGACAGTAGTATCTATTGCTGTGTGATTCAACTAGTGATTTAGTGGGCACTAAGTACTGACTTGCTAACCTAAAATACTACTTACCTATCGGAGAGAAGTTCATCAGTACACTAGCAGCAACATAGATTCCAACTCCACACTGCAAAATAAGACAAATCACCTTTAATATTACACCCAAAACACACCACACTTTTGACATGGTTTCCTTAGACAGTAAGCAATACAATTATATGACAAGGAGTTTTCTACAGAAATGAAATCCTACCTCGCTACTGCTCATTTCTAGGTCTGCATTGTCTTAGATATTTACATTATCATTTTTTTTTACTTCTGTGATCAATTATTCAGTGCATTATGTGTCAGACATAACCTCAGTTTCACACAGTTACCATGTCAGTAACTTTGTCTGACAAACATCATGCATGTGTGCAATTGTGCATAAACATACACGTTTACAAGACCTAAGATTAACAGACAAGCAATAAAACCCTACTCAAATATCAGTCTGTGCATTAACTTACCATGACGAGGAAGACCTTGTGCCACGAAGATGCTGGCTTGTGTTCAGGTTCATAGCTGAAACAAAAATAACAGAACAAAAATGTTAGTTTGTTATTCTGATTTACAGTATTACAGTTATAAGGTTAACTAACTCTCTGAAACAAAGAACTTGTTGACAAGCCGACAGTCATTCACCTGTTCCACAATTTTCCCACATTTTATGGAACCCAAACACTCGTTATCCTGTTACATATTTTCATCAACCTTAGTCTTTGCTTTGTTGATCCTAAGTTTGTATTTGCTTAAAACTTTTTCTAGTATCTGTAACATATTCTTCATATCTTCTCTGAATCCGCAAGGATCGCAATGTCATCTGCAAATCGTATACTATGTATCTGCTTCCCATTTATGTGGATACCTTTTGTCTTCTGTTTCATCATAGTAATTGTTCTTTATTTCCATTTATCTCATATCGTGTTTGGACCTATACAGGGCAAAATCAGTCGTCTATCCTTCCAGTCTAAACCCACTTCCTTCATTGTACAGTCCTGCTAATGAACATAATCTTGATCAGTCTATAAAAACATTTTCTATGATTTATGTACAGTCTGCTAATGAACATAAATCACAGAAAATGTTTTTATAGACTGATCAAGTGATTTAGAATTCCATTTCTACGGTTCGTTATTCCAGAACTGCCAGTTTCTGCAAACTGAGCCAGCTAAGGCCTGCAACTTGCCGATGTACAGTGGGCATTTCTCTGTTACCTCAACACAGTGTGAACAACTGAGTGAAACACAAATATCGTCTTGAAATAAGAGCGTGTCAAATAACCGCACTTGATAACCTACATTGATTTTATATGTTGTAACTTACCTGTTCTCCGTCTGACAACAGCATCGCCACTGAGGTTCTCTCAACCTCAGTGCTGGCTTCACAACTCAGGTTAAAGTCCTGTGACTCAACCTGAGTGCTGGCATTGCAACTCAGGTTAAAGTCCTGCGACTCAACCTGAGTGCTGCCATCGCAACTCAGGTTGAAGTCCTGTGACTCAACCTGAGTGCTGGCATCGCAACTCTGGTTAAAAAAGTCCTGTAACTCATCCAAAAGGCTGACATCGAACTCGAGACCTCTGATCCAACCAGATTGCTGAAACTGAAACTGCTACTCAGGGTATCTGTAGACAATGATCCTTGGAAGATGTTTGCAGCGTGCTGTAACATTGATCACATCGTGTGTAAGTTTGTGCCTTTATCAGTGGCAATGTTTTAATATTAATGTTATGTAATTATTCTAATTATTACTTTATATTTCTATTTCATTGCGTCCCTTTCCGTTCAATAACACGATGTTGTAGCTAAGTCTGGAATTGTTAGCCCTCCTCTTAATAGTACATCCATCAATACGGATTTGTTATCTACACAGTTTGATACGTTAACTGCATTCACAGAGTCTCTAGGTTTGGTTTTAATTTCATCCTGCAATATCTTCACTATTAATTGAGCAGATTTCAGTTTCATTAAAATCACTTTTAGATCATCCTTCATTTTAAAACACTTTTCACACGAATTTACATCGTTCTCACTGTTATTTTGATCCAAGTAACGAGTGCTAATATTCAGCAAAACATCATCCGACGCCATCTTGTACAGCGGCTTGTCACGCAACCAGTAACATATCCCCATTTTGAAGTTAATATTTCTATACTTTGTACTTACCTTCTGGTCCTTTAAAGATGTGCTGCGTCTTCTTCTCCAAAACTTGAACTTCTTCCACCAACCCATTTCCGTATCGTATATATCTGTACAATATTTCCTTTAAGACACGTATCTGACAGCAGTGCGTACGTCTTTACTCCTGGACTTCTAAATGCTTTCTATGGCGCACCACAACGTCCGTTCTGCAGCAGTCTCTTATATAGGTTCAGGCAACCGTGACGTCACTTAGTTCCACCAATCACACGCCGTTTACTGCTGGCGTTGCTTAGCAACACTAGCCACGCCCTCTGTTTACCAGGAACAGTTGAAGACGTAATCAAGTTAAAATTGAAATTAAAACCAACTTCATGCACCATTCACTATTCAATTTTAATTTATACAAGATGCACGGTAAATACAATATTAAATACGTAATCAAGTGTTTATAGCGGTGCTGTCCCAGTTTGTGCGCGTTCTCGAAACTTGCAAAGTAAACGTTGTTTAGGCGCGTTCTGAAAGGAAGCGAAGAGCTTGGTAGACCGGATAATTGCGCACAGATAAAACCCCACTGTCATAAACGCTCACAGGAAAAATACCCACACCGATTAATGCTCACACGGATATATGCTCACATTGATAAATCTCACACGGATAAATGTTGACATTGATAAATGCTCACAAGGGCGAATTGTCACACATGAAAGTACGAACATAGAAGAATTCTCATTTTTACAATACTATCAAGTAATGCAGTCTCAAAAGAGCGTGAAACCGGGACTAACGCAGACACACTAACCTCTTCAGCAACGGGTGACATTGAATCTTTAACGAAGAAAGACATCATTGTTTTTTGGGGAGGCACTTACGACGTTAGGAAAAATAATTCCCGAGATGCGTTTAAACACATAGTAAAATTTGTGGAAATTAATAGTCATACGAACATCATTGTAATGAGTGTCCCACAGCGACACGATTTATGTGATTGGTCTTGTGTTAACCCTGAAGTGAAAACATTTAATAGAAATTTGGTGAAACTTATGAAGTCTTTTAAGCATGTTACAGTGACAAAGTACAGCTACAGAAGACATTTTTTACTAGACAATGTCTCACACACAAACGTACGCACATAGAAAAATTCTCACATTCCCAATACTATCAAGTAATGAACTCTTAAAAAAGCGTTATGTGAATGCTATGAAGTACGGTTCAGTTTAGAGTAATCGTGTCGACGCTGTCGACACGGATACCCTAAACCAATACCACAGCCCAGACACGCACCCACAATAGTAGTAATCTGTGGCCACAGTTAAGGCCCTACACAACACGCCGTAGCACGTCGGCTGCTGTATACGCGACCGGACGCCAGCGGTATTGCACTAATCTTGTGTTTTATAACTTCAAGTACTACGTCTAAGAAGCGTCTAATTGTGCAACATTTTTACAACGAATAATCAACGGGCGTAACATCAGCTCCACTACACCTCATCACAACGTAGAACATCGACTACGACTAAACAAACAATGTGTTAATAATTTTAACAGTGCAATAGTTTAATACACGACGACCTCAAGAGACAACCAACGTCATATCCATAGAAGTGCATACACCAACATAAAGTGGACGAGGTACAGCACGTCGCTCCTGTATACACGACCGGACGCCAGCAGTATCGCACTAATTTTATAATTTTATAACCTTATAATTTTATTAACTTTTTAACCACTACATCTCAACATTTACAACAGCTACTAATTGTGCAACAATCTACAACGAATAATCAACGGGCGTAACATCAGCTCACTACACCTCACCACATCATAGAACATCGACTACGACAAGACAACCAAAGTTCAATAATTTGAACAGTGAAATAGTTTAACACACGACGATCTCAATAGACAACCAACGTCATACCCTATAGAAGTGCAGTGTACACAAAAAATTCCTAGTGCATAACAACATCGATAATACAGCCATAAATTAAACAACAAAAGTGGACAGCGCGCAGTGAAGTGCATACATATATATATACCCCTGATGATAGTCATGTAGTGACCGAAACATAGTAGGGTACCATTGAGTGACAATTTATTTTAATAGTGCAGTTGTTGGTAGACGAGTGATTTCTGTCGTTTTATTAATTTTTTTTTGGTAGTGCCAACAATGGACTTTCAAACAGCCAGAAGGGAAGTCAAGTGTTGACTTACTTGGGTTTTGAATATCTGTATTTTCGTAATATAAATGGAGTGCTGACTTGGCGATGCAGGCAGAATCGCTCTGTAAAGTGTCATTCAATTATGAAGACAAAAGATGGCAACATAGTTCAACAACCAAACAACACTGTCATGATTCTTGTCCTCAAAAGCAGAAGCCAACGTTGCCAGAAGCAAAATGAGGCAAGACATGAGAGTAGTTAGTGCTACCCCTCACAATGTGATGGGAATGTGTTGTCAGAGTTGAGTAACGATGTACTGGTCCATATGCCCAAACAATCATCCCTTGCGAGAAATCTTCTCAATCACAGAAAAGACGGTCATTTGCCTAATCCAACAACAATAAATTTTGACATTCCTGAGAAGTACAGTCAACTGGTACTTCATGATTCAGTGTGGATGATCCAGACAGAATTCTGGTTTTAGGTGATAAAGAACTCTTGGTTGAATTGAACAAAGATACAATCTATGGAGATGGCACTTTGATAAAGTTCCAAACATGTTTTACCAGCTGTATATGTGGCATGCCAAGGTGGGTAACTCATATCATGTATGTACATTTTGTTACAGAAAAATAACTTGGATACTTATAATAGAATGTTTGAAATCATGAAGCTGTTGGTTCCAAATCTGGTGCCTCAAAAGGTTTTAGTAGATTTTGAGAAGGCCTGCATGAATGCAGTGAGGATTGCCTTTCCACACGCTGAGGTCAAAGGGTGCTATTTCCATCTGTGTCAGACTCTCAGGAAAATCAGCAATGTTGGCTTGAAGACTGAATTTGAAACTGATATAAATATAAAACTGAGCTGAAGTCTCTTGCTGCATTAACCTTTGTCCCAGTCCATGATGTGAGGAGTGTCTTTGATGAGCTTGCCACCACGTTTCCAGACGAAGATAGCTATAATGAGGTACTCACGTACTTCTTTTCCACATACATTGAGGGTGCAGCAGGCATTTAATATACTTATATTATAATATATTAATATATTAAATATACTGAATGTATATTACTGCTACTTCTGTATGAGGTTACTCTTGCTTGGATTAGCGTATTGGAAACTACTCTAATCTGTACTACTGTTACTGTGGAAAACATGTATGATATTTAACGTTATATTATACTATTAAACCATTAAACATATAAAAACTTTATTCACAAATTAATACTTTTCAGTTAACTATTTTCAGGACAAACCCTGAACTACAATATGGATACTTCTGACATAGATGTTTGTTTGCATTTGAACAACAACAAAGTATCATGATTCATATGAATACATGTCATTTGTTCCAAGTTACAAACATTTTACCATATCATTTGTTTAACACCTATTTTAGCTTTATGTCTGCACGTGTCTAATATAATTAGCCACAACTACTCTTCCCTTTGATGATAACCTCCCTGAAGATGACCATTGTAGGCCAAAACATGTAGGAGTAGTGTCATATATTTATAAACTATTGTTTATTTTTTTCAGTTGTTGAAATAAATATTATGAAATATGTGAAATGTTTCAGTTGTAGAGCCTGGCAGAAAAGCATGGCATCTGATAAAGAAAGAGTTTGGTGATGCTGTGTTTTATAATGATGGACAACTTAATCGTGAAGCCCTTGGAGAAATCATCTTTGACAGTGTGGAGAAGAGGAGGAAACTGAATGAAATTACACATCCAGAAATCTACCATGAAATGTTCTGGGCAGCTGTGAGATGCTTTTTCCACGGTAAGTAAACAAGTTTCTGTTTAGTTTTTTACGTGATATAAAACTGCATGAGAAGAGAAAGGGTTTTCTGCTGTGTAAAACCTAGAAAAATAAAGTAGATAGGTAGATGGAAAATTACACTACACTTAGAATGCTTTTAAAGTGAGTCATAATACAATCATTGTCAAGAATCTTGATTTAAGGCTTCCGCTGTGATGTTGATAAGATCTGTGCTCTTCTGGGATATTACGCAGCATCATGTCGGTAATTGTTTACAGACGTTTTGGGACAACCTATTGGTTCCATCTTCAAGGGTCTCGGACTCTTGACCCTTGAAGATGGGACCGGTACATTGTTCCAAAACATCGGTAAACAATTACCACACGATGCCATATAATATCCCAGGAGTGCAGATCTCATTGTCAAGAATCGACACTAACTGAATTATACGTGTTACATATGCTTATTCTTCATATACTTCATATACAAATGCGTGATTACTGCTAACACTTGGATCATTAATGTCATACATTTATGGTTGCAGACACCTGGCTGACAGGAATACTGCCATATAATTATGATCTTAAAGTTTAAACTGAAGCAGTACTACCGTATCGTCACATCCATCCATCAAACAAATAGCAGGCTGATATCTATGATGTTTTGAAATGAAGTTATTCGTAGTTTTTTTCTACCATGTTTTGGTATCTTTTATGAGCTCATGAACTACTATTGGAATTCATTATTCTATTCTCTGTCTTCTTATTTAATTTTCTTTTCAAAGTATTTGTAAACACCATCATAAAATGATTAAAAACCTGGTTCTAATTTTCAACAAAGAAACTCGTCCAGATGGCCCAAGAGGTACAATGCCAAGTCTCACATAATTCAGAACTGCATGCCATAGACTGGACAACATCAATTGCCGCACAACAGGCAATGAAAACCCCCCACTCTGCAGTACTCGGTCGTGTGTTAAAAAAATTCTAATAGAAGAATTGAGAATATTGCAAAATGAAAAGCTTCACAATTTGCGATCTTTGCCTAATATTTTATGCTGCTTGTATAAAGAGAATAGAATGTGCAATAAGTATAGCACAAATGAGGGAAACAAGAAGGTACTTCTTACATCTGCTAAGAAAATGTCAAAGGAAGAGGTCCCTTAGATTTAGGTGTAGAAAGGATGATAGTACAAATATTGTCTGAATGAATGACTGAACTTGACTCAGGATGTGTTCCAGTGTCACCTTTCTACTTATGGTTATAAGTCCTGAGGTCCTGTTGGGGCAAACAAAGTTTTGTGGAAGAGAATATCCTTTTTGTCTCTTGCAGAATGCAACGTGGACCGTACTGACATTTGTGTGCGGATTGTTGTCTGCTTCAAGTTCTATGTCAGATGTAAAACACAGACATAACAAGTAAACATGCTGTATTTCTTTGTGATATTCCAGGTCATCAGTTCATTGTGATGGATCTACCACTCCTGTTTGAATCAGGAAGCATGTTGGATTATCTGTATAAGATAATAGTTGTAACATGGTGAGTGTATGAATATCATCTGTAACAGAAGAGACCACTTGGGGAAGCCCTAGGCATAGATGGGAGGAGAATATTAAAATGGATCTTCATGAAATGTAATGGGAGGGTGCGGGCTGGATTATCTAGCTCAGGATATAGACAAGTGGCAGGATGGTTTGAGCATGGTAATAAACCTTCAGGTTCCATAAAATTCAGGGAATTTCTTGACTACCTGAGGATGTAATGGCTTCTCAAGAAAGACTCTGCTCCACGGAGTACACATCTATGAACAAAATCTTCTAGAATGGAGTAAAAGTCAGCACATGCATACATGTACATCACTGATGAGTTCTCAGCATAGCTGCTCAAACCACTGTAGCCATGTTTTACAGTATCAGTGTGCATTAAACAGCATGTTGAGTTTGAAGAAGACTGTCAGTTTTGGCCTCTTGTTGCTTCCTGAAAACTGTCCCGTTTGAAATACACCGCTCCCTGGTTATAAAGTGGGTTTGTGGGGTAGGGATCCGACCCGCGTTATAAGACAACTGCGCTATAACCGACGGCTACAGTTATTCTCTAATTCAAAGATTCTCTAATGGTCTAAAAACTGTTCTAATTTTACACTGTTGAGCACGATAAACATAGCTGTGCATTTGGTATTTTTTAACAATCCAAAGGAAACTGATGTGAAGTGGTGTGAATTTTCAAAAATTCCTATATTTTCACTAAAACAATACATACAATAAGTCACCATAAAATATTCAACAAATTTATTTAATCACTTCTTTAAAAAGTCAGTAATTTTTTGTTGTTTTTTTATTATGCTCAGTTTCTCCTTAATGGTATACGACTTTCTTTTATTAATGTTTGCCATTGCCCATTAAATAAATTAACAGATACGTTCTCACACTGTGGATCGACTTTTTCCATTTGCTCTGATAACCCTTACTCAAGCAATCACTCTGACAACCCTTACTCTAGCAAGCGACTCTCGATACTAACTGCAGTGATTAAAACCACTATGCATTGCGAAATGTGCTGCTACTCTCTCTCTCTCTTCAAGTTGGGGAAAGCCCAATCCATTTCTTTTGTAGCATTTGCAAGATAAATGTAGTGGTTAGTGACCTTGAAGGAGATTAGCAAACCCTGCCTATCATTGAAAGTGCAAGGTAGGAGAGGAGACCATCCCATGACTAGAAAACTCAAAGAAGCCTTAATTGCTTTACCCAGTAAGCATCCTTTTTGCTTTCACTGACGGTATAGTGCCCTGGGATTTCCGAGAAACCCCCGTTGCTGTATTGCTCGTCAAGACTGGTTTATTTGAGTGGGAAAGCCTCCTGCAGTGTGAGGTTTGCAGGAGCAACATCCATATTTTTCTCAGAATCTCATTCAAAGGCATGGGGAATAGGAAAGATCCGCGTATAAACGAGGGCTTATATCCGGGGAGCACTGTAGTTTCTTTTGCAGCTGAAGCATGGGAGAAATCTTGAGTTCTGATTTCACTTACTGCTATAGATTGACAGTGTTGTAATGGGGCGTGGGCATGATGCTTGCAGCGAGGAAGACCAAGAGCTGCAGCGACTGATGGAACGGAACTCCATGTCAGAAGCCAAGGCCAAGAAAACATCAGTGCCGAGATGTGTCTGGAACGTAAATGTGAGCAGGCACATTTTGTTGTAGAGAACTCAGGCACAATACAGGACACACGTCAACAGGTACACCCATGCACTGTTATTTCATACATTAAAGGTACTTCTTAACTTATGAATGAGATTAGTTTTGAACACCTTGTCGTAAGTTGAGAATGAAATGAGGTGGAATATACACACTCCAAGTCAAGGGGGAATCAAATAAATAGTCTTTCTGTTGTCCCAATAACGGGCACTTTGTGCACACTATTCGAAAGGTAGTGTGAAATGAAATTTTAATGACTTTGAATTGAAGTTTTCTTAAGGAAATTTCGGTCATAACTTCGTTTGTTTGTAAGTGAGATGGTCGTAAGTCGGGGAGTGGCTGTACTTGCTTGTGGAGTGTAGTGCACTTTTTGAAATTTGATTTTACAGGAAGTTATGTTGGCAATTATTCAACTGATAATGACAGTCCCTGCAATTATGGAACCAGAAGTTTGTGTGCATTTGCAGAGGTGTGCTGTTTGATCCCATTCTGAGCTAGTACAGTACATTTGAAATCCCGACAGTCTAGTTCTACAAGATCAGTTGTAATAATGTCACAGTATACAAAGCCCGTTGGACTATAATTGAGCAGAAATCTGGTGTTTCAGGTATCGACTGTGTCTTCATAACTTCTGGTTTTCTGGTCAAGTCATATGGCCAATTGTCCAAGATAATTTAATATATTTATTGGTATTAAACCACCATATATAAGTTTTTTGCTTTACAAAATGAGCATAGCCATTTCTGATTTCTTTATCACCTCAGTGGAACAACAAAATTAAAACTGTTAAGTCTTCTGGCATGTATACTGTGACCCACATGTCTAAAACCCCAGACAATGTGTGAACTGCTTGTGGGAGGAATGCCTTCTGCCTGTGCTGAGTCACCTCCTCTCTCCCTCCTCCTTCCTCCACTGGCAGTCTCCTGCTCTATGAAAGACATAGTGGTGATGATAAATTTGTAGCACATACTAAAACCATCAATGTTAACAGTCAGGCAGCTCAGTGTAACAGAAGGAGCCTCCCCAGGCTGTGAAAATGAAGATGGTGCTCCTACCCTTAGAGTGGGTTTTAATCTTGCTCCTGCCATACTAGACTTAGTCATAAAGAGATGGTTTCATAGAGGGCTGTTGCACATAACAAACAGATTTATGATAATCTAAAAAGACAGGAAGCTGCTGCTACTCTAATAATAATAAAAATAATAATAATAACTTCCTCTATGTCATGCAACTATGAATTGTTTTCACTACCACCTTATAAAAGAAACTTGACTACCAGTACTTTACAATCCAATGTGAGAAAACAGATATGGAAAATACTTGTGCATTTGCATGTGAAACTCATTACTGTATTCTTAACACAATACACCATAGTATCAAGACCAATGTCTGAACAGTTTGCTCTCACATATAGCTTTTCTGGCATTGTGGACCCTTCCTTTTTTCATTCTTTACTGTTACATTTCCAAACCCATGCCTTTTATTTTCTATTTAGAGCACTGTCATGGCACTGCATTCTTTTAAGGAAAATACAGGTGAGAAAATTGTTCCTACTAAATGACTTGTATGTAATGTTGCAATATATTGTACTCTGTTGCTAGGTTCTGCGGATATTGTCTATCCTTCGCAGCTGTAGTGCCCACTGGAAGCTGAGAGCGATTGCAGGACTGTGCTTCGCTGGACTAGTGTCATTAATAGTCTGGCTTGGCTTCAAGCTCGTTTACTCCCAACAGGCAGCTGTCTCTCATAATCAGTAGTACGATATTGTTACCTAGTTGCATATTTTGTGCTCGGGGCAGCAACGTGTAATCACATATAGTCAGACCTGATATACGGCGTGCATTCCTATTATGCACTTGACTGCAAGAATAATTATAGTAAAACCCAACATAATACAGGTGTTGGGGGACTCGGTTGAAGTACTAACACTAATGTACAGGGTCATCGAAAAAGAATGCCAGGATTATAAAAACGTGTCACTCAAAAACTGTTGAACATATCGAAATGATTCAAGTGTTAAGATGCTAAGGAATGTCTTTAGTTTTTGTCTTACCTTAGTATGTTTCGATCTTGTGCCAAGTCCGCTGAATTATGTCCGGAGTTACCATTGTGATAGCTGTTGCGATCCTATCCCGTAGGTGCTGGAGATCCCCAATCTTTTCACCATACACAGAGTTCTTGACATATCCCCCCCCAAAAAAAAAAAAAAAAAAAGGTCCATCGGGGTAAGATCAGGGCTTCTGGGAGGCCAGGGAATTGGTCCCCCCTCCCAATCTAGGCGTTGGGGAACTTCTCATTCAAGGCTCCGCGCACAGGCAGGCTGAAATGGGGAGGTGCTCCGTCCTGCATGAAAATGACCCAGTTTCTCTTTCCAAGTCTTCAATTTGTGGGAAAACATAAAGTTGAAGCAAGTCCAGGTAAATGTCTCTAGTAATGGTGCTCTCCATAAAAAAGAAAGGGCCTACAACACGATTACAGAGCGCATCTCAAGCTCGTCGCCGCCCCACCCCAACCCATTAACTCAGCATGTCCAAAACTTACGTTCTTTTGCCACATTTTAACACTTGAATCATTTCGACATGTTTAAGAGTTTTTGAGTGATGGGTTTTTATAATCCCGGCATTCTTTTTCGATGACCCTGTACACTGTTTTATGTGACACACATTTGTAAAAATTACAAAGTGGAATTTGCAAATGATACCTGGTACATTATGGAGCTCTAAACAAATGTGTAGCACATTACTCCCATGTTTTGGTGCCTAGAGAGTATGGTGCCCACGGCAGTTGACACTATAATGTTTGAGATTAAAATTACTGGTAAATTAGTCCATAATGTGCTGGGTATTTGTTTTAATCAAGTAGTGTGATGAGACTGAGTCCCATGGTACTGTAACATCACATGGGTTGGTTGTACATCTTGGACAGTGGATGAGTATGAACAATGGATGTAATGATAAAATATTCTGCTGTCATTGTTGACCTTCTAGACCATTCTATGTGATAAAACTGCATATTGTTTCAGTAAAATTTGTCAGGCAAGCTGTATTTCAAACACATTAACATCTACAAATGTTGCAAACACAAAAGGATGACTATTATTATTATTGGAAATACATTGTTTGTATAGTGTATGTATTGTATTCAGCACATATTTTGTTTGTAGGCACAATTCTTTCTCATTTCTGACACGAATAGTCCTATAGGTCTTAACTCTTCTGGGATGTTGCGTGGTGCTGTTAGTAGTTTGTTACCACCTCGAACCAATGCGACACAACATCCCAGAACAGTGAAAACCACAATGGCACTGTGGCAGAACCCCAAGTCTTACGGGACTATTGCTTCAGAGCTGAATCCCAGACTGCAGAGGACACAAAAAATTATACAAACGTTAAAAAATATTTCAGTTGACCTTTTTCAATGTGAGAATTGAAGTTCTCACAGTGGATAATGATTCCAGTTGTCTGTGATGTGACTGGCATCTATCTATATACCATTGTACATCGTACTATATTACCAGAACACTGGAATACTGACCATCTTCCATGTTTTTTATTCCCATTTTCAGAAGTTCATTTACAGTAGTTTTCACATTATATGTTTGGACTTAGTGTCCCAAAATGACATGTTTCAGTTTTAACCAAGGTGTTTTTAGAGGGGTTGTATTGTATCATCTCTCACAGCTCTTTATAAATAACTCATCTGCAAGCACAAATGTTCCCCAAATGTTAAAATAATTGACAGCCTATGTTCTAACTTAGTACAGGTTTGTAATAACAAAATGGTTCACCGATCACAGAGTGAAGATATTTAAACTAGTGAACTTACTGTTGAAGATAAATGACATATCCACATGGCAACAAACAATTAAAGTGACAATCACTTTTGTAGGGAGTTCATGAAACACTTAACACAAGAGATGTGATTCTGCACCATGGAACACTACTCATGACTCAAAGTTCGTTACTTTGCTCACAATACAACTATGACCCTCCTATTCAAGATATAATGTACATCACTTAATGCTGCCTTCCTCTGCTACTGAAGTATATTAAATAAGTATAATAGTAATTAGTAAATGATCTGTGAACTTTTCCTTTAACTATATTAATACCGTATATTCTCGAATCTAATGCTCATCCGAATCTAATACGCACCCAGTTTTTGGCGACTTTTAAACGAAAAAAGTTAGTTCGCGATTCTAATCCGCACCTTTCCTTCAACCACCCCTTGCCTACGGGGCGACTGATTGAATAATATTGGATGTTACCAATGCGTTAAAATCAGACGCTACGCCTGTGGCCGATGAGTCATACCGATAGAGGCGGGGCCTTTCTCAACAGACGTGCGCAATCTCGTCTGAAGCCAGCTGAGCCTTAGTTGTTGAAACGTGGGAGGTGCTTGTTCCAATTTGTCGTGTACCGTAGTTATGGAAGAGGGACGCCTGAAATCTAAACGACTCTCATATACGGCAAAGTTCAAACGTGAAGTTATTCGGTGCGCAGAGGAGAATGGAAACCGCAAAGCCGCTGCAATTTTTGGAGTTGATGAAAGTAACGTTCGACTATGGCGGAAACACAAGGCAGCGATGACATTGTATGGGAGGACGATGTTGAAGATGAAGATGATAGTGACTGGGTGGAGAGCACGGATAACGATTCAGTTATGAGTGATGACGGCGAGTCTGATGAATAATAAATTATAATAATAAATAATAAAATAATAGATTATTGTATTGTATTGTTCTTACGGCACGTACAGCAGCTCAATCATTTTTCCAAAATCCAGCTCTAGACCGCGAATCTAATCCGCACACGAATCTAATACGCATCTGATTTTTTAGCCCTCTAAAACTGTAAAAAGGGTGCGCATTAGATTCGAGAATATACGGTATTACCTTATAGGATATTTACGTACTGGCGCCTAACAGAAGTCGCAAGTGAGTGGTTGTTTGTGTGGGTGTGTGGTGACAATTCGGATATCAGATAGTTTGAGCTTTTATCGTGTCCTGCTTTGGCCAGTGAATGATGCCAGTTAATATGGCTGCTGTATGCAGTGACACCTTTTGTGTCAGATACAGTACAAACCTATACCAGTTTATGATCAGTTGTACTGAAATTATTAGTTGATTTGGTGACCTAATAGTATAAAGTTTTAATACAAGTTTCTACGTAAATATGGCGGGTAATAACGTGTTTTAACAAACAGATATCCAGAAAATTGTGGAACATGACAGGGAATTTAAAAGTCATTTCAAAATCCAGTAATATAAATTTTACAGCAGCCTCACATAGAAGCAGACACCATTCACTGTTACACCCCCTCGCCACGATGAGGCACAGGACCTGGAGGGGGGATATGTAACCCTGCGTCATGCACAGGATTTCATATCCACATCCGAGACACTAGTCCAGATAGGGATGTGATGCTATCTGGAATTCGTGTTTTTGAGCGAAAGTAATGTCATAGTGCCGGCACACAGAATTACTTACAAGAACTCTAAGTAATTACTACAAAAATATGTCATGATGTTAACTAACTTACTTACTAACTTATTTACTAACTAACTTACTAACTTATTACTACCTAACTTAGTTAATAACTTACATACTAACTTATTTGCTACCTAACTTACTTAATAACTTACATACTAACTTATTTACTAGGTTACTTATTAACTTACTAACTTATTTACTACCTAACTTACTTATTAACTTACTAACTTATTTACTAAGTTACTTATTAACTTACTAACTTATTTACTAACTTACTATCTTACTTACTTACTAACTTACTTACTTAATAACTTACTTACTACCTATCTTAGTTAATAACTTACATACTAACTTATTTACTACCTAACTTACTTAATAACTTACATACTAACTTTATTTACTAAGTTACTTATTAACTTATTTACTAACTTACTTATTAACTTACTATCTTACTTACTAATTACTTACGTATTTACTAACTTATATACTAACTTACTAACTTACTTACTATCTTACTTTCTAACTTATTTTCTAGCTTACTTACTAAAAAGCACTGGTGTGGCCCTAAAGAGGACCGATGTTTTCCTAAACTTACTTACTAACATACATACTAACAATTTTAAGTTTTAATTCACCGTGCATTTTATTGTTTAAGATAAAACACCAACAAATGCACAAATTAGAAGGTGCAAATTTGCTCCCTATATCATGATTACCCTACGCGTTTCAGCTCCTCATGAGCCATCATCAGGGGTTATTTTCTCTATTATAAAAGGTGCTTTACAAATGCTGCATCTGTGGTTGGCACTTTTGATTATGCACTATTTTGGGCATAAGACACTTGTTCATAAGTTAAAAAAACAAACACACGAGTCATAAATCAAAGTTAAAATGATGGTTTGTTAAAAAATCTTGTTAAAAGCACTGTTCACTGCGTCTATTGTATAGAAAATTGTATGCACTGCTAAAAGTTACAGTAGATCACACACTGCACCGTGCTGGTTGCGATGGACTCTGACGTGTACCGGCAATAGCTTTCCGTTGTTGTCATCCTGCTTAATATGTCGTAGTACAGTCCTCTCGATGTTGTGGTATTAATTAGTAGGAAGAAGAAGTGGTTCTGGTGCTAGTATGGTGTGGGGTTGTGTCTTGAAGTATACTAATTAATACCACAACATCGAGAGGACTGTACTACGACACATTAAGCAGGATGACAACAAGAAGTGGTTCTGGTGCTAGTATGGTGTGGGGTTGTGTCTTGAAGTATACCCGGTGAAAGTGAACTGTGTTATCACAGTGATAACACAGTTCACTTTCACCGGGTATACTTCAAGACACAACCCCACACCATACTAGCACCAGAACCACTTCTTCTTCCTACTAATTAATACCACAACATCGAGAGGACTGTACTACGACATATTAAGCAGGATGACAACAAGAAGTGGTTCTGGTGCTAGTATGGTGTGGGGTTGTGTCTTGAAGTATACCGGTGAAAGTGAACTGTGTTATCACAGTGATAACACAGTTCACTTTCACCGGTATACTTCAAGACACAACCCCACACCATACTAGCACCAGAACCACTTCTTCTTCCTACTAATTAATACCACAACATCGAGAGGACTGTACTACGACATATTAAGCAGGATGACAACAAGAAGTGGTTCTGGTGCTAGTATGGTGTGGGGTTGTGTCTTGAAGTATACCCGGTGAAAGTGAACTGTGTTATCACAGTGATAACACAGTTTCACTTTCACCGGGTATACTTCAAGACACAACCCCACACCATACTAGCACCAGAACCACTTCTTCTTCCTACTAATTAATACCACAACATCGAGAGGACTGTACTACGACATATTAAGCAGGATGACAACAACGGAAAGCTATTGCCGGTACACGTCAAGAGTCCATCGCAACCAGCACGGTGCAGTGTGTGATCTACTGTAACTTTTAGAAGTGCAAACAATTTTTTATACAATAGACGCAGTGAACAGTGCTTTTAACAAGATTTTTTTAACAAACCATAATTTTAACTTTGATTTATGACTCGTGTGTTTTTTTTTAACTTATGAACAAGTGTCTTATGCCCAAAATAGTGCATAATCAAAAGTGCCAACCACAGATGCAGCATTTGTAAAGCACCTTTTATAATAGAGAAAATAACCCCTGATGATGGCTCACGAGGAGCTGAAACGCGTAGGGTAATCATGATATAGGGAGCAAATTTGCACCTTATAATTTGTGCATTTGTTGGTGTTTTATCTTAAATACATACCAACGTCGTAGAATAATTCACCATCGCTGTCCTAACAATAGTCGATGTCGACGACCACTTCTGCAACAGAAACAGAGTAATGTTGTGTTAGTTTTAAATGGGAATAATTTGGGAAACCTAAGCAGAGATGTAAGAAAATAGTGCATGGATATTAAACAAACAGTGTTTAACTGTGTGGACTGTGATGACCTGGCTCATTGTGATGTCCTGTTAACATATATTTACAGTAGTACTATTGCTGTGTGATTCAACTAGGTGATTTAGTGGGGCACTAAGTACTGACTTGCTAACCTAAAATACTACTTACCTATCGGAGAGAAGTTCATCAGTACACTAGCAGCAACATAGATTCCAACTCCACACTGCAATATAAGACAAATCACCTTTAATATTACACCCAAAACACACCACACTTTTGACATGGTTTCCTTAGACAGTAAGCAATACAATTATATGACAAGGAGTTTCTGCAGAAATGAAACCCTACCTCGCTACTGCTCATATTTCTAGGTCTGCATTGTCTTAGATATTTACATTATCACTTTATTTTATTTCTGTGATCAAATTATTCAGTGCATTATGTGTCAGACATAACCTCAGTTTCACACAGTTACCATGTCAGTAACTTTGTCTGACAAACATCATGCATGTGTGCAATTGTGCATAAACATACACGTTTACAAGACCTAAGATTACAGACAAGCAATAAACCCTACTCAAATATCAGTCTGTGCATTAACTTACCATGATGAGGCAGACCTTCTGCCACGTTGAAGATGCTGGCGTAATCTCAGGTTCATAGCTGAAACAAAAAATAACAGAACAAAAATGTTAGTTTGTTATTCTGATTTACAGTATTACAGTTATAAGGTTAAACTAACTCTCTGAAACAAAGAACTTGTTGACAAGCCGACAGTCATTCACCTGTTCCACAATTTTCCCACATTTTATGGAACCCAAACACTCGTTATCCTGTTACATATTTTCATAACCTTAGTCTTTGCTTTGTTGATCCTAAGTTTGTATTTGCTTAAAACTTTTTCTAGTATCTGTAACATATTCTTCATATCTTTCTCTGAATCCGCAAGGATCGCAATGTCATCTGCAAATCGTATACTATGTATCTGCTTCCCATTTATGTGGATACCTTTTGTCTTCTGTTTCATCATAGTAATTGCTTCTTTATTTCCATTTATCTCAATTATCGTGTTTTGGGACCTATACAGGGCCAAAATCAGTCGTCTATCCTTCCAGTCTAAACCCACTTCCTTCATTGTACAGTCCTGCTAATGAACATAATCTTGATCAGTCTATAAAAACATTTTCTATGATTTATGTACAGTCCTGCTAATGAACATAAATCACAGAAAATGTTTTTATAGACTGATCAAGTGATTTAGAATTCCATTTCTACGGTTCGTTATTCCAGAACTGCCAGTTTCTGCAAACTGAGCCAGCTAAGGCCTGCAACTTGCCGATGTACAGTGGGCATTTCTCTGGTTACCTCAACACAGTGTGAACAACTGAGTGGAAACACAAATATCGTCTTGAAATAAGAGCGTGTCAAAATAACCGCACTTGATAACCTACATTGATTTTATATGTTGTAACTTACCTGTTCTCCGTCTGGACAACAGCGTCGCCACTGAGGTTCTCTTCAACCTCAGTGCTGGCATCACAACTCAGGTTAAAGTCCTGTGACTCAACCTGAGTGCTGGCATTGCAACTCAGGTTAAAGTCCTGCGACTCAACCTGAGTGCTGCCATCGCAACTCAGGTTGAAGTCCTGTGACTCAACCTGAGTGCTGGCATCGCAACTCTGGTTAAAAAAGTCCTGTATCTCATCCAAAAGGCTGACATCGGAACTCGAGACCTCTGATCCAACCAGATTGCTGAAACTGAAACTGCTACTCAGGGTATCTGTAGACAATGATCCTTGGAAGATGTTTGCAGCGTGCTGTAACATTGATCACATCGTGTGTAAGTTTGTGCCTTTATCAGTGGCAATGTTTTAATATTAATGTTATGTAATTATTCTAATTATTACTTTATATTTCTATTTCATTGCGTCCCTTTCCGTTCAATAACACGATGTTGTAGCTAAGTCTGGAATTGTTAGCCCTCCCTCTTAATAGTACATCCATCAATACGGATTTGTTATCTACACAGTTTGATACGTTAACTGCATTCACAGAGTCTCTAGGTTTGGTTTTAATTTCATCCTGCAATATCTTCACTATTAATTGAGCAGATTTCAGTTCCATTAAAATCACTTTTAGATCATCCTTCATTTTAAAACACTTTTCACACGAATTTACATCGTTCTCACTGTTATTTTGATCCAAGTAACGAGTGCTAATATTCAGCAAAACATCATCCGACGCCATCTTGTACAGCGGCTTGTCACGCAACCAGTAACATATCCCCATTTTGAAGTTAATATTTCTATACTTTGTACTTACCTTCTGGTCCTTTAAAGATGTGCTGCGTCTTCTTCTCCAAAACTTGAACTTCTTCCACCAACCCATTTCCGTATCGTATATATCTGTACAATATTTCCTTTAAGACACGTATCTGACAGCAGTGCGTACGTCTTTACTCCTGGACTTCTAAATGCTTTCTATGGCGCACCACAACGTCCGTTCTGCAGCAGTCTCTTATATAGGTTCAGGCAACCGTGACGTCACTTAGTTCTACCAATCACACGCCGTTTACTGCTGGCGTTGCTTAGCAACACTAGCCACGCCCTCTGTTTACCAGGAACAGTTGAAGACGTAATCAAGTTAAAATTGAAATTAAAACCAACTTCATGCACATTCACTATTCAATTTTAATTTATACAAGATGCACGGTGAATACAATATTAAATAGGTAATCAAGTGTTTATAGCGGTGGCTGCGCAGTTTGTGTGCGTTCTCGAAACTTGCAAAGTAAACGTTGTTTAGGCGCGTTCTGAAAGGAAGCGAAGAGCTTGGTGACCGGATAATTGCGCACAGATAAAACCCCACTGTCATAAACGCTCACAGGAAAAATACCCACACCGATTAATGCTCACACGGATATATGCTCACATTGATAAATGCTCACACGGATAAATGTTGACATTGATAAATGCTCACACGGGCGAATTGTCACACATGAAAGTACGCACATAGAAGAATTCTCATTTTTACAATACTATCAAGTAATGCAGTCTCAAAAGAGCGTGAAACCGGGATCTAACGCAGACACACTAACCTCTTCAGCAACGGGTGACATTGAATCTTTAACGAAGAAAGACATCATTGTTTTTTGGGGAGGCACTAACGACGTTAGGAAAAATAATTCCCGAGATGCGTTTATACACATAGTAAAATCTGTGGAAATTAATAGTCATACGAACATCATTGTAATGAGTGTCCCACAGCGACACGATTTATGTGATTGGTCTTGTGTTAACCCTGAAGTGAAAACATTTAATAGAAATTTGGTGAAACTTATGAAGTCTTTTAAGCATGTTACAGTGACAAAAGTACAGCTACAGAAGAAATTATTTACTAGACAATGTCTCACACACAAACGTACGCACATAGAAAAATTCTCACATTCCCAATACTATCAAGTAATGAACTCTTAATAAAGCGTTATGTGAATGCTATGAAGTACGGTTCAGTTTAGGGTATCCGTGTCGACCGCTGGAGGTACGTATAACAGAATCTATCTTTAATGAGAAAACAAAACATGGCGACTTATCCCAAGCATAAGAGACCGTCAAATTCGGTGATGGAGATCTGAACGTTATGCCACTGAACACCCAGTTCCATGAAATAATATGCAGCAAAATCCTTATACAATGGCGTAATTGATTCTGTACTGGTATACTTCAGTTTAGAGTGGTAAGTGTACCAACC
Source organism: Reticulitermes speratus (assembly GCA_021186555.1). NCBI lineage: Eukaryota > Metazoa > Arthropoda > Insecta > Blattodea > Rhinotermitidae > Reticulitermes > Reticulitermes speratus. The sequence goes on from JAJKFL010000010.1 coordinate 16,920,372, forward strand.
ATAAGTACCTGTGTGTATAATACCATTATTTATGTGGTAACTGCTTACGATTAATTATGTGGTAATTATACGAGCATACGTAATTTTATTATAAATAAAAGTTGAAATATAAGAGACGCAATTAAAAACTGCCGAAAGTACTATCCTATTTACGGCCTTAAATACTTCAGAATTAATGGTATGTATACTTAATACTCAATGTTACTATAAAGTCGTTATCATGAATTACTAATCAGTTCTTCTTGTTCCACGGGTTTGTGTGTCACGGTTGTCGGCTATGATAACTGTTGAGAGCAAAGGCCAAAGGTGCAAGATAATCTGTGGTACAGGGCTCCAAATCGAAACTGTGGTGACGGGCGCGTAGACATTGACAATGAGTTGTGTATATTCCGTGAATTGGGATTCGAAGCGGTCAAGTTATGTTGATTGGGCGTGGCAGAAATTAGGGCTGTGTAAGATAACCAGCGGTTGTGTGTGGAATGGATAGTTATATTGCGTAACATTGGAAATGGACGCTTCGGACGAAACGGTTAAAACTCCAGAATGGATGCTGTTGCTGGAGAATAAGAAAAATAAAGTGAGTATGATGGTGAAATATTCAGAACCAGAGTACGTAAAGTGGTTTGCGTAATGTACGGGCAATGTGCAGTTTGCTCGCTTGGATGCCACCTAGATTGCAGGCCCAACACTTTCTCAGTACTATATATAAAATATCATGATTTTACAGTAACTGAACACAGGGAAATATTTTATAATGAGCAGTGTTAATATTGATTGCGTGATAATTGACAGAGACAGGTTCCAGAACTTGGGTATTTT